>JADMNL010000027.1:253412500-254012500 GCA_016271365.2 Neoceratodus forsteri
ATTGCTGTATTATAAGCTTCCATGGCATTCTCAACCCCATCAACACACACCTGCAACAGGCTGAAGCAGCACATTACTGACAGGAACCTACAATGGTCCACATTTCTTAAAAGTCAATACTGAACAAACTCCACTTTGGGGGGGGCCTGATCAGAAAACTCACAGCATGATGTTCCAACCAACTGATCAGGTCAACCTCACCATTAAACAACTCTAGTCCCAGCAGGACAACCAGGTCCAAGGTGTGACCAAATTAGTGAGTCACAGCGGTAACAACCTGTGTGAAGCTCAGCAGTTACATCTTGTCGTAGGATTTGTTGACCAGGAAAAAGGGATTTGCCATCAGTCCAAACACTGAAGTCCTCCAGCACAAGCCACCTGGTGTACTCCAATGTCAGACGGGCAACAAACTCCCCAGATTCCTGCAGCAATCCACTCTAGAAGTGTTAGGCGAAGAAATAATATTGGAAGCAGCTTTTACTCGCTGGTTAATACTAGTGTAGTGATTCAGATTTCAAATGTATTTTCTGTTTAGGTCCTTTTCCATAGTTAAGACCGTTAGGGCTCTTAAAGGAAAACTGTGTAAATTCATGGCCCCTGCCCCCAAAAAGCTTACCCCCGATCCAGCTTTTTATGTAGAAAAGCGCGTTTTTCTCACGCTGCTACTTACTTTATTTTTATTGCAGAAAGTCTGCGAACTGGGAATATGGCGGATGCTGGGGGGCTCCATTTACTGTAAAGGTGTGGTGCCACACTGCTCGATGTATTGAAGTGAGCAGTGTTGCACTGCACCTTTACAGTAAATGGAGCCCTCCAGCATCCGCCATATTCCTGTTTTGCAGACTTATTGCAATAAAAATAAAGTAAGTAGCATGCAAGAAAAATGCGCTTTTCTACATAGAAAGCTGGATCGGGGGATACGCTTTTCGGGGGCAGGGGGCTGTGAATTTACACAGTTTTCCTTTAAAGAGGCTCCAGATACCTCAGGAGCAACATAGGAAACACATTTTTAGATGCCTCTCAACTTGTTTTTTTAAATGCTGACTTTTTTTTGCTCATCCTTTTTCTTTGTTTTGCTCTTTAATGCAGTCATATTTATTAGTCATCATGTCATTTTTTTTTTAAATAATGTATTTTTGGCAAAAACATCAATATACCAATTCGTCTTTTCATTGTCTTTCATTTCTGAACTGAGATATGTGATTTGCAAGTTTTTCAAAGTTACTGCTCCTTGTCTGGGCCCCACATAAAAAACATTTAACGTCTTGCAACAATGCTATATACCATTAGAAACATGTGCTAGCCTAGCACCATCATAATACAGTCGCCATATAAATCCAGTACAGTTAAAAAGTACCATTAACAAAAGAGAGACTGAAATACTGTGAGTAACGACTTGAGACGTTTTATAAGTATCTTAAGAAATTAAAAAGTCACTGATTATGAATCTCAGGATGTCAGAAATACATTTTTGCAAAAAAACCAAAAAACAAAAAAAAACAAGATGCCAAGCATGTTTGACGACTAAAAAGAGTGCTGCTTTAACATAAATACAGGATTACTGTACCCTCTGTTCTGATCAATGTCTTGTGTACAGTTGACATCACAATATATTGCTATAGAAATGCTTATGATGTCACACACTGAGGATCATGATGTCAGATGTAGACAGGCTGTCAGTGCTGATTAAGCAATAAGGCATGACAGGGGGTGTGTTACGGTGGGATAACGGCCCACCTTGGGTGGGTTGAAGCATGAGGTGTAGGCGAGTGTTTCCACCACCCGAGAAGGGCCGTTAGCCTACCATAACACACCCCTGGAGTGCCTTATTGCGATTATGAAATGGGTCATTTTAACTAAATTTTATGCATTTTTTAAACATATTACTTTCAGCTGGGCCATTGTGCTGGGATAATGGCCCAGCTGAAAGCAGCTCTCAGCCAATCGGAATTCAGCGTTCTTCCTACCTGTTTCATAATCAAGTGTAACAGACAGTGATTCTTGTTTCAGGTTAACAGGACTAGTTATGATTAAAAAGGGAAAGTAAAACACAGGCAACGTGTAAAATATAAGCTGAATTGTGTATAAAAACATTTTTTTTCAAATTCCCCTTAAGACAGCACTGGGCCTTTTCAAATGTTTGTTTTATGTAAGCTTTGGAAAAGTTTGCAGTAATAACTCAAACGAAAAAGGTAAGTTTTTGTTTTTTTTCAAATGTCTAATTCTAAATTTACAGGCAACAACAAAAACAATATACCTACAAGAAAAATGTAGTATTTTATCACCTACAACCCTGCTGTACCACAGAAAAGAAATATATCCTTAATGCCAAGCCATTCATTAACTAACCAAAAAATACTCAGAGGTGAGTTTTAGACAGCGGTTTCCTACCTCTAACCAGTGGGAGGTGGAGCAGGAATTTTCCAAGACTTCTGCAGACCACAGTACAAAGGGTTCTGACACAGTAATTAAAAGACTGGGACCTCTTCCAAAATGAACCTCAGATGTTTAATCCACATGGCAGCTCCCTCCTCACTGAAGTTCCTAAACAAGTATTACGGACCTGCTTGTTCAAATGTCAAGGTGTAAAAGCCCCTTATATGGAGTCAAGGATGGCCCTGCCTATTGATGTAGCCGCAGTGAGAATGCCCCAGTCTATATCCAGCAAATTAATGTCCCACATAATCAAAACGTCCCCCTTGCTGGCTATTTTGCTAATGGCTTCCCCCAGGGCTCTGTCTAACTCCTCCCCCTCTGTCGGAGGCCTGTACACCACCAGGTAGGCTCAAACATCAAGTATGCAGATTGTACAGATCCACAGCTAAGTGCAAAATAACAATGATTGCCAAGCAACCAGCCCAAACTGCTCTCCTAGCCCTGGCGCTTCAACTCAACTGAGCCTTCGTCAGGGGGCATGGCTAGTGGAAAGGCATCACCTTTTTATACTGATTGTTCCATGATGTCACATCAGACAATGCCAGTGCATCAGATGATGCCAGTGCATATGGAGTGACTTAAGTAACAGTTAAACTAAATATTGCACACAATTCTAATTTAAACACCAACATCCAAGATATGAAAAAAATAAAAAAAAATAAAAAAAACTGTACAACAAGCACTGAAATGAATCACAGTATTATGTATAGTCAAATAAATACTTTGTTACAATAACGGTGTACAGAACTTGTGATTCAGTGGCCTCTATTCTCAGAGCAAGGCAAGCCCAGATGGGAGAGAGAAAAGGAGAAAGAGTAGAGATCCTGGTTCGGGTCACACAATCACCCTTATTCAATTATGTCTGAATTCAGTACTTGTTTTCAAGTGGATCCAAAAGGGGAGGAGTCAAAACAAACATCTTATTCTGCAAAGAAAGTGCTTGGTTCTACAGGCTCCAGAGTGTCATACCACAGGGCTTAAATGGACCACTGGGACCTCAGACCCTTCCAGTCACAGCCACAGCTAGTACTCATATCTGCATTTTAAACTGTGTTTATTTTGTCATGTTTTAACCTTGCAGGACTGAACCCTTGTCGATTCTTTCACTCATCTGTCGATCGTTTTTCTGGTGTTCGTTTGAGTTTTGTTCTGGACCTGGACCCGACTTGCTTGTTTGCATCCATATTTCTTTGCGCGAGTAGTGGACGTGAGGAGGTTTCTCCTTTTGCTGTCCCACTGCCTGGTTCGGCGTTTCCCTTGATATTTTGGTTTGGTGCTTTTCCCGACACCGTGGGTTTTTCACTGATGTGCTGGATTTGTAGAAAGGAGGTACACTGCTGAAGATTTGAAGATCTGAATAACATTGTGGAGTGCCGTGAGTGGGGGACTTGCTATTTTGCTTTTACTTGGATTTGATTTGATGCTGCAGTTCCACCACCGGGTGGTCAAATTTGACTAGTCATATAGAGCTTGGGGACAGCAAGGCCAGTATGTTGTGCTGGGTGAGGCCCCCCGATGCCTAGGGTGATTCCTGATCATGCTGCGGGACTGGCGCGAATTGTCTCATTCAGCTCTAGGAGCTGGAGACACTTTGAGGTGCTCCTAAGTTACCTTGGGGTTGGTCCTGGTGGTCTGGCCTCGGGGTGCCTGTAGCTACGGGTCTCAGGTGGTGTGTGCAGGGCCTGGTTGGGATGGTTGCAGGTGGGGAGGGGATATCCTTCTTGGGTTTAGACATGTGCATGCTCCTGGTCTTTGCTTATGGCTCCCTCGCTCTTTTCTACAGTTCTGTCCTTGGGGTTACATGTACTGATTTATGGATTTAAGGTTTTCTGGACTATGATGGAGCAGCTATAGGTTCTTTTGGATTCTTGGAGAAACAACTGATTTTTTGGATTCTTTTACCCCCAAACTCTGTGAGAGAGTGTGGTGGATTAAAGTACCTTGGATTTTGGATTCTCTTCATATTCCTGGTCACTGTCAGATCTTTATTTTTATTTTTTCGGGCAGTGAGAGTACCTTGACATTTTTGGTTTTTATCTGTTCTCTGGAAGATACTCAACCTTCATGTCATTACTTGGTGGCAGTGAGAGTGCCATAAACAGTACATCCGTTCCCTAGGCCCTGATAGTGAGAGCATCAGTGGCCAGAGGATTATTCATCATTATCATTGGACGAAAGACTGTTCCCAGGGGTGTGAGCTCCTGAGGATTTTTCAATAGTCCTGCTGGTAGCGAGAGGACCATCAGGACTTGGACTATTTGGTTCCTTCCTCATACATCTTTATGACTTTATTATTATTTTGTTTTATACTTATTGATGTTATGTTTATGTTTGTTTAGTGTAATTTTTTTTGATTTGGGTGGGTTTTAGTTTGAAGTTTTATTGGTATACTGTAACTATTCTAGGGTAGTCATTTATAAGAAACTAGGATTTTGTTGTGGTGTTTGGCTCTAGTTGTAGTTATTTGTTTGCGAATGTGCCTGTCCCCGGTTTCATTATTCATCCTCCTATCTCCATGCACTCCACCCGTTCTCCCCCCACCTTTTCTATCTACCAGTACTATCAGGTGCTGGGTATTGCACATAGCAGGGGTGGGAGTGGGCGTGTTGGAGGGCATGGACATTGGAGGTCCAAGGAGCAGCCCTCTCGCATGGGGTTGGTTAGGTCCAGAAGACGCCCTGAGGCAAAATGGAGCCTGGAATGTGGTAATCCATGTCTAGTCCCCATACCCAAGGGCACTATCTCTTTAGATGGGCAAGTAGCTAGGACGGCTCCCAAACCCCGTCCAACTCGGGCAGTGCTATGCAATGCCAGATCTATTAAGAACAAAACTGCAATTATTGCAGATTTTGTTGGAACAGCTGATCTGGCTTGCATCACCGAGACCTGGCTGGATGAAAATGCTGGCCCCATTTTGGAGGCAGCAATTCCAGTTGGGTACTTGGTGATGCACCGCCCGAGACTGGACCGCGGGGGGGCGGGAGTGGTCTGTTTTAAGACCGAGTTGGGCCTCACTGGTGTACCAGTAGAGGAAGCTGAATCCTTTAAGTGTACTGTGGTAGCTGGTGTGGGCTGCAAGATAGCTCTCATCTATCGTCCACCCGGGGACAAAAAGCAATTCCTGCAGGAAGTGGCAGATTTCGCCGCCGACATGGCATTGGAGTTGCCCAGACTGATGGTTCTGGGTGACTTCAATGCCTGGGTCAATGACGAACTCTCACCTTTTGGTCAGCACTTCCTCCAGCTGATGACATCACTGGGCTTCACACAGATTGTTTCTTCAGCTACCCATAATCACGGTCACTTTCTGGATTTGGTTTTCCTCCTGGGGATTGAGGCTTCTGACCTGGGGATGGATCCTGTCAGTTGGTCCGATCATTACACCACGAGGTTCAACTTTTGTGCCCCTCTTCGTAGGTCTGCCCCTGTGGAGATGGTCAGTTACCGCCCTTTACGGGATGTGTGCCCTGAAGACCTGGCGGCGGTGATTGACCTCTCGGTGATTCCTGATGCCAATTTGAGTCCAGAGTTATTGGTTCTGGCCTATAATAAGGCCATTTCCTTAGCCCTAGACCAGGTAGCTCCTGTCCATGTTTGTCCCTTCCCACTCTGCCCTCGGGCCCCTTGGTTTGATGCGTCTTTGAGGGAGTTGCAGCAGGTGGGACGAAGATTAGAACGTCGCTGGCAGAAATCTGCCCTGGTGGTCGACCGCCTTAGTTTGGTGGAGCATTATCAATTCTACCAATCAGTGATCACCCATAAGAAGACAGAGTTCCTGTCCAGGGAGATTGTTGTCGCTCAGAATTGACCAGCTCAACTCTTCCGAACAGTGGACAGGTTGTGCAACCCAGCCTGTCTGCAGCTCCGTCGAGCTTTTTCACAAAAAGAGTGTGATGAGCTTGCTCAATTCTTTGCAAATAAGGTGGCCAACATCTTGTCAGTGATCCGCTTGACTAGCTCTATGGGGGACGCAGTTGGTCGGTGCTTGGTCACCATACCTCGTACTTCCTGAAATATCTTTGACCTGCTGGAGTTCGAGGATATTATGCAGATTTTCCAGGGGATGCACCCTACGTGCTGTAGTTTAGATCCGGGCCCAACTTCCCTGATTTTGGGTTGTTATGAGACCATTGGCCCATTTCTGGCTCAAATTATCTGGTGCTCCTTGGAATCAGGGGAGTTTCTAAGTTCCCTGAAGGAGGTGGTGGTGACACCCCTTCTGAAGAAAGCTTCATTGGACCCAGACATTTTTGTTAACTACAGACCTATCTCGAACCTTCCCTTTATAGGAAAGGTTATTGAGAAAGTAGTGGCAATCCAGCTGGAGAACCATTTGACCATCCATAATGTCTATGAACCTCTCCAGTCAGGTTTTCATAAGAGGCACAGTACTGAGACGGCTCTGGTTTGGGTGATCAATGATCTCCTGATGGCGAGAGATCAGAGAATCCATTCCATTCTGGTACTCCTTGATCTCTCTTCAGCCTTTGACACTGTAGACCATGGGATCCTACTCGAATGCCTGAGGTCCATCTGTGGCCTGTCAAGTACAGTGCTCAGATGGTTTACATCTTTCCTAGCTGGTAGAACACAGAGAGTAGTGTCGGGGAATTTTTCTTCTGACCCTGTCTCTCTGTCTTGTGCGGTTCCTCAGGGCTCGGTGTTGTCCCCCATGTTGTTTGCAGTGTATATGCTACTCCTCAGAGACATTGTTAGAAGGTATGGGCTGAGGTTTTACTGCTATGCTGATGACACCCAGCTCTACCTGTCTCTTGCCCCCAACCAGGCTAGTGCTCTCTCAGTATTTAATAACCACCTTGCCGAAATCCAAGACTGGATGAATTCGAGCTGGTTAAAGTTGAACATAGGAGAGACTGAGGTTATGGTTGTGGTTCTGGGACACTACTCTCTGTGTTCTACCAGCTAGGAAAGATGTAAACCATCTGAGCACTGTACTTGACAGGCCACAGATGGACCTCAGGCATTCGAGTAGGATCCCATGGTCTACAGTGTCAAAGGGGATGAGGACTGAACAGCCCTCTGGATTATTTCTAGGGGGCACTCCGAGACTTACCTCAGAATGGGTGTGTGACCTTGAAGTGGTGCTTGACGACAGGCTGACCCTCCATTATCAGGTGTCGGCAGTCGTTAAGTCAGCCTTTTATCATCTTAGGAACATCACCAGGGTCAAACACCTTGTTCCGCCTAGCGATCTGCCTGTGTTGGTCCACGCCTTTGTGACCTCTCACCTTGACTACTGCAACTCCCTTTACTTAGGGCTTTCTGGGGTTGATATCCACCGCTTGCAGCTAGTACAGAACGCTGCTGCTCAATTGCTGATAGGGGTGTCTAGAAGATCGCATATCACCCCTGTGTTGCGCGATCTGCACTGGCTGCTGATTCAGTGGCGAATCATCTTTAAGGTAGATTTATTGACCTACAAAGCCCTACATGGACTTGGTCCCGACTACTTGAAAGAGTTTCTGATTCCTTACACCCCTATGCGACAGCTCCATTCGGCTGATGAGGGGTTGCTGGAGATTCCAAGGGTTATCTTAAAATCTTCTGGGGCCCGTGCTTTTATGTTTGTGGCCCAACCCTCTGGAATTCTCTTCCCCATCAGCTCAGGGAATGTACAACCATGGGGAGCTTTAAGCAGGCACTTAAGACTTTTTTGTGGAATCAAGCTTTTTATGAACTGTCATGATTTTTAATGGGCTAATTTTAATTGTTATATTTTTATGGAATCTGTTCTTAAATACTGTAAAGCACCTGGCATTTGAAAGGCACTCAATAAATAAAGTTTTATTATTACTATTTATTTGTTTGCGCTATTTCCCATATTTGCTGTTTTTGCATTGAAATGTAACAAAAAAGAAAATAATCTTTAATGAGTTTAGACTGATCTGATTTTTTTGTTCCGACTAGTAATTAAGTTATGCTTTATTATGCCTCCCTTTCTTCAAGGATCTATCTGTCTCTCTTTATGGTGTCTGATACAGAAACTCAATGAAGATCCCCTTGAAAATGAGTATTGAATTTGGGCATAATTGAATAAGGGTGATTGACTTGTGTGACCCAAACCAGGATGCCTACTCTTTCTCTTCTTTCTGTCTCCCATCTGGGCTTGCCTCGCACTCAGAGAATAGCAGCCACTGAATCACAAGTTCTGTACACCATTATGGTAACAAAGTATTTATTTAACTATACATAAGACTGTGATTCACTTCAGTACTTGTTGTACATTTTTGTATTTTTATGTCTCTTGTTCATATCTTGGATTTTGGAACTAAATTATTATTGTGTGCACTATTTAGTTTAGCTGTCACTTAAGTCATTCCTTATACACCAACAATATCTGTTTTTTTTTTGTAGTTGTTTAACCAGAAGTAGCACACTAAGCCGAAAGCTTTTTTACAGGAGCGACCTGGGAAACATAGAAAAGTTAAGTGACTTGCTCAGGGTCACTCAGCATGCAAGTGGAAGCTATGGGATTCAAACCCAGGTCTGGTCTGGTCTGCTAGATGTCACCAGATTTGCAGCTCAGAGCCTCAAACCACTGCGCTATACTCCCTGGTCTGACATCGTGGAATGATCAGTATTTAAAGAGTGATGTCTTTCCACTAGCCACAGCCCCTGACGAAGGCTCAGTAAAGTCAAAGTGCCAGGGCTAGGAGGAGCAGCTCGCACTGGTAGTCTGGCAGTCACTGTTATTTTGCACTTAGCTGTGGAGCTATACATTCCGCATACTTGATGTTTGAGTCTGCAATCATCTGCAAATAAAGCAAGCTTCTTGTATTTGCACTATCTGACTGTGACTGCCTTAAGTTTCTAAAGCGCTGTTTTCTTGAGATACTGTCTTTAGTGTTGGGACTGGCTGCCCCTGTCAACAGCACTGGCTGAAAACCACTCGAGTCACAGTTCCCCACATAAAGGAGTGGTTGTGCGAGGACCTGGGGAAACCAGGAGAAGGTAAGTGGAGGTGGTACGTAAGTCCAGTGGGTAGTGGGGCTTGAGGACTCAAAGGATCAGGGTACTCTTGGGATCTTGCAAGAAAAAAAATGAAAATGCCCTTTTTCAGAAAAATCAAATCACAGTTTTAAACTTCATTACCTGCAACATTAGAAGTCACCATATCCCCCGCCCTTTGGGAGTCAAATCCTTCCAAATGAAATAAAGCCTTGGCAGTAACCAGTTCTAAAAACATACTTCCTTTAGCTGGTCCATTCTATAACTTAGGACAGAACTGACTCTCCCCAAACAAAACAGATCCAATAGTTCGAAATGCAAATCAGCATGTAACTAGCGTAAAATTAATCTGAAGATGTGGGCAAGTCACTATGTTCAAAATGAGGCATGACTACAATAATCTTTTAGTGTAATTTGGCTTTTAATTAGAGATGTTTGCATAATCCATGACAATTTTAGGTGAAGGGTTTGTTGTCAGTGTGTGCTGTGGATGAATACAGTATTAATGGCGCCCTCTATGGGAAGCCTATGGGATGAAAACAGAAAAGTAAGACGATGCAGTCTTTGAGAAATACGTGAATGACCAAATGCCACTCTTAGGTCTAAATCCAAACTGTTAATACCACAGATACACCTAAAAGGATCTGCAGTGAATAGTTTTGGCTGGTGGTAGCAGACAAAAGGGGTGGGGGCTGCCAGAAAAAGAATAAAATCACTTGCCACTGAATATACTGTTGTGCAGGGGCTTTAATTTGCTGTTGATGCTTCCATGGCCTCCCCGCATCCCAAATCCCCCACCAATAGCTACAGTACTGCAGCTTGCTACCTCCAGCCAGCTTCCACAGCAGAACCCAGTCTCTAGAGGCAAAAACAATTGGGTAGGAAGCTGGAACCAGAGTTAAACCATTGCATCGTGTAGGAAGGTATTTGAAAAACACTGTGTCTGGCAGCCTCAGAACAAGAAATCTTGATACAGGATTTGCAAATATAAGTAGATGGTAGGGTTTCAGATTTACACAGCATCTTTTGGCCTGTAATCCGCACAACTTTCACTTTAAATTAGTATTATTACTGGTCATCACTTTTACTGCGCACTTAACATTGTTACAGTTAATGGTTACAGCAGGCCATGTGTAATCAGGAGCTGTCAATCAAGCACGCAACTCTCAAAACTTTATACATGCAGACCCGCAGCAGTTCCTTTCATGCCCACTGAGAGGGCTTAACACAGGCCACCCATAGCAACTCCTTTCATGCCTGTAGAGCATGCCACCAACTGTGGTTAATTTCTCTCCTGTAAAGAGGAATTTATACATGCCACGTGTGGCAGCTCCTTTATGCCAGATGAGTGGCTTTTAAACATGCCCCCCCAAGTGGCTCCTTTATACCCTATGAGTCAGCTTTACACATGCTACGTGCAGCAGTTTTTTTGTCAACCCAACAAGTGGGATTTACACATGCAGTCCATGGTAGCTCCTTTAGTACCTGCCAAGTGGGCTTTACACATGCGTGGACTTTGCCCACTCTTCAGTCAGGCAGTCAGGGGGACCAGCAGTTATAAAAATGTGAAAAATGGATGGGTGTGTGTAATCCCGAATTTTATACATGCCCTTGGTGTGTGATGCTTTTATAAACCCCTCAAGCTTCCCTCTCAAGGTTTATATAGCATGACAATTGACATACCTTAGGTTTGTATAAAATTGTGGTTACACACAACCAGCCATGCATTATTCTTTATAGGACTGACACACATACTGTCATGCAGACATAAACTAGGTCATCAACAAGGTCCAGGGTAACTTAAAAAGGCCCCAATGCTTCATGGCAAAACTTTGAAAGGATGTAATTTTCAAACTTGTTTTGGTTGGTCTGCTGTCTTACCACCTTGAAGTGCAATCCCATCAAATGATCAGCTCAGACGCGAAGCAGAATCAGTCCTATTACCCCCCACCCCCACCATGGATGAGGCTTAAAACAGGAAAATATTTCTTAGCTCTCTTTTCCTGGTGAAAAACAAACAGACAAGCATTTCAGCATACATTTCCGATATTTTCTCCGTTTATTTACCCCGTTTTATTTATGACTATGCGTATTAAAAACAGGATCATTGCCCCTTAAATGTAATCTGCTCTGGCTGCCTATCTACACCTGATGCCACGATACTTTGCTTGTGGCATCA
Organism: Neoceratodus forsteri; assembly: GCA_016271365.2. NCBI lineage: Eukaryota > Metazoa > Chordata > Ceratodontiformes > Ceratodontidae > Neoceratodus > Neoceratodus forsteri. The sequence continues at coordinate 253,424,085 of JADMNL010000027.1, forward strand.
GGAATGTTTCCACAGCAGCAGACGGTGATGTTATAAACAGAGCATTTTGTTGTCAACTGTGGACAAGTGGCCAGAGCAGATACTGTCCAGAGGACAGTAATCCTGTTTCCATTTCAATAAATACAAAAGGGTGGTGAAATGCATAAATTATTTGACCATTTTTGGCCAGGAAAGATACATTAAGGGGAGGCTTATTTCCAGGTGCATCCAGGGAAGTTAAGTAACTTGCTCATGGTCACACAATATGCAAGTGGTGGCTGTGGGATTCAAACTCAGTTCACCAGGTTTGCAGCTCAGTGCTCTTAACCACTATGTTATACTGCCTCCCTCATTAAAAAGACGTGCTTAAAAATGATGCTTGTTTCAATGTTACCACTGAGGTGTCAGAAGTTCTTTAAATGGTTAATGCCTAAATTACGGGATTGAAATTTAGTGCCAGAAGAGCCCTTATGTTAAAGACAGATAACAGTCAACTAGACCAGGAACAGATGTGCAGCACATCTGTCCTGCGGACAACATTCCTGGTCTTGTTTATACGACATGACACCAGCATTCAGAGCAGTTCATTTTATTTTAGAATTCACTTCACGGTTTAACCATGTTTTTCATGCACTGCAATCAGGGCTATTAATCTACATTAAGAGCCATTTTAACCTATCTGTCCTTGCTCATAACTCTCCTTTAATGTCTCCCTGTGAATTACTTCACTCTGTACTCCTGCTGGGTAAAACAAAAAACTTCATCTTGTACGTGTTTATAATCTGCCTACTAGTGGCCTTTCTGATCTGTCCCACTTCATTGACCATGTTGGCTTGCACGTTAAAAATTATTGTTAATTATGGGAGACTTGAACCTCAGTTGGCTTAAACCCCAAACTGAGCCCCATACATCTATCATTAGCAAACTAAATCTAAGTCAGTTTAAATCTTGCCCTACTAAACTTTCTATAATAGTGGCTGACACACGCTGATTGATAGATCTTGTCATACAGGAAAAATAGAATCTGAAACACCAGTGTTTTCCCTGATTCTAACAGTGACTATTACCCTATATTCTGTGTTTGGAGGGCTTCCTTCCCAAAACTTCTGCCAAGGGACTCAGTTACGAGATTTCTTTCAGGTAAACCCTGACCATCTTATATCTGATCTCTCCCTTATAGGCTGGTCTCCACTGTTTAATGCCACTGCCTTGTCTTCCCTCTTACCTAAATTTGTTGACGTTCAGGATAGACATGCCCATACCACTAAAAGGAGAATGAAAGGGGCAACAACCACATAGATAAGCAGCAAACTGCTGTCTCTAACCAAAGCTAGGAATAAATGCTTTCTGGATACAAGCCCTCACCCCTTATTTCTAAAAGAAAAAAAAAAACTTCAGTAGAAAAGCACTGAGGCAAGGGTTTTCTGACTGTGATGAATACTGGAACTTGAGGAATACCTGTATGTAGGAAATTATGGTATGCAAGAGTGCCTACTGTTAGAATCTTCTTACTGCTTCTGATGGTGACTCTCTTAGTGTTCTGGGTTATAACAAGGGCCTTATGGAATGAAATAATGGCCTGGGCTTGATTTTCAGAGCACCCACAGAGTGGCACAAGTAGCACCGAACCCCCGGCTGTGGCAACCTTGGGTGTGCCAGGAACCCTGTACTGGATTCTCAAACAACACAGGTCCCTGCATCAAAGTCCTGCATCAAAGTCCCCAGGTTTGCCATAAGTGGGGTGCTGCACTACAGAGGTGGAGCACTGGAGGGGTCTGATGGAGGGTGCTATCATGCCCCCCCAGCACACAGCCAATACTGGAACAGCAGCACAGTGGAAGGGGGGGCCACCCTGCAACCAGCAGGAGACACTGATCAGTGACCTGTGGGAGTGCCTTGAGGGGTGCTGTGTGAACAGATGGCAGTGCCAGGGCTAACAGTGGCACCAGGCAGGTGTGCCCACAGCAGACCCACAGACTCACAGACTGGGTACCGCATAGCTGACTTACTATGCACATTGTACAGTAAGCCTGACTACATGGTATACCATCTGTGGGTCTGTGAGTCTGATGCAGGCACACTTGCCTGGTGCCACTTCTTGCCCTGGCACTGCCTGTGCACATTAGTCCTCTAGGACACTCCCACAGGTTCCTGTGTCATTGTCCTCTGCTGGTTACAAAGGTGCCCCCCCCCCGCACAGGTCTGACTTTTGCCGCAAGAGCTGTCAGACCAGCACTTGGCTGGTCTAAAAACATCCATGAGTTGCAGCCATGGTGGGGCTTTCAAACACCCAATTTAGAGGATGCTGCAGCCCCACCATGGCACTAGTCCTCTTCCATCATAGTGCACCGGTGCGGCCATCACAAGGATGGGGCAAGCCTGGCTGGTGCAGATGCCCCCTTCCGACACACATATTCCATACCAGAATCGGGACTGGCCCCTGGGGGTACGGGGGGGGGCACAGAATAAAATGGCATAGGGAATAGTCAGAATGTCCCTTGCCATCCCACACCTTGTTCACTGTTTTGTGTATGCACTGGCAAGTGACTCCGCTGTTTTCGCGTTCCCAGTTGTTCCCTTGCTGTTTTTTTTGTTCATATCACATGGAACCTATCCAGTATGAGAGCAGACATAAACACTAGTCAGAGGGTCCCCTGCATTGTTTATCCCCAGGAGATCCCACCCAAGAACTGTCCAGTCGATCGGTAAGTCAACCTACCCCTATTCAGCGTATGGCATCAGAGGGAGCTACATCTGGAGCCCTTTCCTTCAGATATTGAAGGTATGGATCCCATATTGTCTGATAGTTAACCACGGTGTTTGTGCTGAAATGTGAGAGTCTCTCAAATCGGGCTAAGAGGGATCACCAGAATTTTTAATGTGTGTCTGGTCCATGGCTTCATAATCTCCCTGCAGACCCATGGTGTGAGGGCAGCATGTGGAAGGGCAAATAATAGCCACTTTTCTTATTTGTCAGCTTACATATGACCCTCTGCTAGTTTTCCAGGCAATCACACTTTATGCTTATCCCACCTTGCCCTCACTAGCCCTCATCATCTGCAATTCTATCTGAGAGTGGTGAGTCGTTCTGAGGTCTTTAAGCTGCTGTCAACAATTTCCCCTAGCAGCAGTGATAGTTTGGAGACAAAGATCCTTAAACTGGTTGCCCCCTTCTTGGCAACCCCTCTAACTCACATGTTCAACTTATTCCTTACCTCAGGCCTAATGTGTGGGAACCAGCTAGAGTTTGTTCCAGTTTATAACAAGGGTGACCCATTGATTATCAACAACTATAGCCCTACTGCTCTTTTGTCAGTACATAATGAAATTCTTGAAATGCTGGTCTCTGCTCAGTTTACTGTCTACACCCACAAGCATAGCTCTTTGTCCCTGCACAACATGGGTTTAGTAATGGTTGTAGTACATATATTTGTACACGGTACAAACTGTTTGATTGTAACAATTGCATTTAAGAGCTGCCTATGAGACTACTGGAAATGAGTCTTGGCTTAGTGACTATGTATATCTCCAATAAATGTGAGCACAAATGTCTACTGCACTTGTAAACCTCAGCACTCAGTGGTGCAATGGATGAGGGTCATCTGTCTGACCTAACGGGTGATGTGTTTGTGGATTTCACAAAGTCCTTTCATCTTGTCAGTCACTCCTTTCTGTGCTCCAGACTACTAGCCTTAGGTCTCTTCCTCCTCTGTTGTAACCTGGTTTAAAAGCTACCTGTGCAAGTGAAAGTAATTGTAAAACTTGATCGCTTTTCCTCTGACCCAGCTGTCACTAGTTTTGGTGCACTTCAAGCCTTAATTTTAGGCTCTGTACTTCTCTCTCCTTCATTAATGATCTTCCTCTTGTAATGTCCTCTTGTATCTCCTTATTATATCCTGATGATCTTGCACTATACTATAAGTCTCACTGACTGCTTTAAGTCATCTTCTAAATTCCAGCTTTCTCAAGGTCCAGTGATGGCTTTCTGATAACAAGTTAGTTTTGAATGCTAAAAACAACCCAATCACTGCTGTCTCTCTCTGGTCCAAAGCTTCAAGCATACTCCAGTCTGTTAACAATATCCTGCATGGATGGGTCCCAGCTGAATCTCATCACTCATTTTAAATTCTTAGGGATTACTTTAGACTCCACAGTGATTTTGCGTGCTATATTACTACTGTTTGCAAGTCTGTTAATCATAGGTTGGGCCTTGCTTATAGGATTCGTCACAATCTCACCCCTAAGGCTCATCTGGCAATTGCAAATGGATTTGTAGTGCCATCCCTTAACTAATGTCTGTTACCCTTTTTTCAGTATTTCTAAGAGCAACTTGACTAAGTCATATGTGCCCTTTAATAATATCTGTTGCTTTGCACTTGTGTCTCATCATCTAAATCACCAGTGTCTTCTAAACTCCAGGTTTTGCTTGCTTTCTGCTAAACTTAAATGCTCTTTTGTCTTCTGTTGCTTTAGTGACAAACTTTTAAGGTTACAAGTCCCTGCCTCCTCGGCTGATCTACTTTGGTTCCCACCTTGAACTCTTACCCTCTCAGATCCAGAGAGAAATCCCTATTACTTTTTCCAAAGTGCTCTACAAACATGGGATTACAGGCCATCTCATCCTCCCATTTTCTGGAACTCTGTCCCTCTGACATTGTGTAATACCTATGCTCATGCTCTTCAGAAGTAAACTGAGAAACTATCTGCTTACAGTAAATGCCAGAGTATGTATATCATTTATCTTTCTGGTTCATGAAAGATCTAAATATTGCTACTTGGCCACTAAAATGTAGTTTGATGTAATTTTTGTTTTATTTAAAATAGTTTTATTGAAGCACAGAACAGTACAGAGATCACTTAACTGTTACAGATACTTGTCCATGCATTTGGTCACAGGATTACAGATATAAACAATTGGCATTCAGTCTAGGACTTATGCCATCCCACCCACAGTCACTTTCAATGGGTGTAGCATGGGCTGGGGCACAGCCAAGTGCCTGACCCTCTATGCCCATTATTATATTCTGATTTAAGGAAAATGCCAAATTACCCCATTAAGGGACAAAATCTTGGTTTATGACGGAAATATACAGCACCCAGCATTGCTACTAGGAGGAAAATTGAATAGACCTGTTATGTAGGGTGGCATTCAGTCTTTCCATGGTATAAATTTCTCTACTATTGTTGCCAACTATGTACCGATGAAGCATTTTGCTTCATCCAAAGATGAGGTATTGCCTTCTTTGCTGCAAGAAGACATGTCTATGCCAGAGAACTGAGGGGAAAACATGCATCAGTGGAGGGATAAATACCAATATCATCTTCTGGGATGTAAAAGTTCGAGGGTAGGACAGTTCTTCAAATCGGTCCACTATTTCCTCCCAGTAGGGCAAAAGACCTAGACAGGACCAGAAAATATGGAAGTGGTCAGACTGGGAATGACCGCAACCTCTCCAACACTGTCTACATCTCGCCGGCATATATTTCGTAAGTACTGCTGGAGTTCTGCACTATCTATAGTGGCACTTCCAGGTAAACTCTCTTCAGGAGTTAGAGGAATTACTCTTCAGAGCCAGATGCGCAAACCTAAGCCAAGTTGATAAGGTAATCGTGACGTTCAGTTCTATGTTCCAGCTGTCTAGAATTGATTGGGTCAAGTTGCCCAGAGGATCCTGTAGCCCACAATATAGATTACCTATCGTGTCCCATGGGTTAGTCTCTAACAGCATCCAAAACCCTAGCAACAAATAGCGGGGCTGGGACTGGAAGGTGAGTGCTATTAGCCTGTTTATGTAAGAGGTAGGTCCTTACTTTAAGATGTCCAAAATGTTCACAGTCTGTGACACTGTACTGTTGCTGAAGGGTCTTGAAAGGAAGGACTCCTTGAGAATCTAGGAACTGGTATGTGTAGGTTAGTGCCAATGCTTCCATCTCTGGAACACTGGGCCAATTTGAATGGCAAAGAATTTAGCATCTACTGTTAGGACCCTGCAAAAGTAAAATATATGGGGCAGCTTCAGATGCTGTTTAAGTTCGAACCACACACAGAATGTCTTAGCTGGGAAATAGGTGAAATATGCTAAGGGAAACTGAGCCTCTAGTTAGCAGAAGAAGGCCTGTATCATATATGTCATTAATTGCAAATTCAGTTCATTTCCAGGGAGGGGGCTTGGGGAAGGAGCCACTGTAGTACAATGCTGAGGCAGGAGGCCTTTGCATAATTTATTAAATTCAGGAGATTAACCCCTCCTTTGGACAGCAGGAGTTGTAGTAAAGAATATTGGGTGCAAAGCCAATGTCACCCCCCAAATAAACCATGAGATTAATTTGTTCCAAGAAGTAAAATAACACTGTTTGGGAAATAATGGCAGGGTTTGAAACAGGTATAAAAAACATGGAAGGATGTTCATCTGGATTGCCTTGATCTTAACAAAGATGTCCGAGGTAACTGCCCCCCTCTAAGAATATCTTCAGACAAGGTCATTGTGAGTGGCTCATAATTCAAAAGTTCTGTTACCCAGGCCTTTAGGGATCAACACCTCCAGGTACTTTAGTTTCATACTGTGCCACTTCAGGGAAGCTCACACTTAAGGGAAGAAGTAGGGGGTAGTAAAGAAGAAGAACTTCAGTTTTATGAAGATTCAGCTTAAACCCGGCTAACCAACCAAATTCTTGTAAGACAAACCATGCTGCTGGAATGGAACTGTCCAGGTTTAAAAGGGTAAGGAAGACATCATCCACATACAGGGTGGCCTTGTACTACAGAACTTCGTGTGGGATACCCTCTACCAGTGTGTTTGCCCTTAGAGCTCTGTCAAGTGGCTCAATATAGACAGCAAAGAGCAGTGATGACAGGTGACACCCTTAGTGGGTTCCTGTCTGTAACTGTTTACAGAGAGAAAAATAACTGTTCACCCTAATGAAAGCTTGGGAAGTAAGGCATGTTAATTGAAGCTGGGAAAGAAAAGCCTCAGGGAGGCTAAAGGCCAACAGGGTGCCCCAGAGAAAGTTCCAGGACACCCTGTCAAAAGTCGTTTCAGCTCTAAACTAAGTAGGGCAGTGGGGATCTGTCTACTGTTGACATGTTCTAGGAGAAGAAGGGTACACTGAATATTATCTGTCATTTGATGTTGTCTGCTGAAGCCCACTTGGTCAGGATGAGTTAAGTTAGGGAGAATCCAGTCCAGCCTATTAGCCCAGATTGCGATATAAAGTTTGTAATCAATGTTTAAAATAGAAATGGGGCCATAAGAGAAGGGAGCAGAAAGGTCTTTTCCCTAGTTTGGGGGTGGCAGTGAGGGTAGAGTAGGATTAAGAAGGGGGAGGAAGTTTGCCAGCGTAAGAAGGGGGAGGAAGTTTGCAAGCGGTAACTGCCTTGAAGACTTGATTGGTCTGTTGGCATTCCAAGAAAGTCTTGTACCATTCAATGGGAAACCTGTCTGGGCTGGGACATTTTTGCATTTTTACCAGCTTAATCTAACAACAGATTTCCTCTGTCAATATCGGAGAAGATTGGGCTTCTTTTTGGGAATCAATGAGTTGGGGTAGGTTTAATATTTTAAGATACTCTGCTATTTGGTCCAGATACGAGGTGGAAGAGTCAGCATATAGGTGTTGGTAGAATGCTTTAAAAATAGTTCTGACCCAGTTAGATTCATAAGTCAATTCAGTAGAATTCTTTAAAAATAGTTTTGATCTGGTTAGATTCATGAGTCAATTCACCAGTTATGGGATCCAAGGGCTGTAGTACACAGACAGTATGGTGCCAGTCCCCGAGCTTCCAAGCCAGAAGATGGAAGCCCTTGGCTCCCCTTCATAGTATGATTGCTTTAAGTAGGACAAGGGCTGTTGGACCCATAGGTCCAAGAGGGACTGCAGCTCATTCTTCAGGGCCTTGATTTTGTCGGCTACAACCACATCCCCCTGAGAATAATGAAGCTGGTAGGTTTGTAATCATTCTATTAGGGAGTTATACCTCTCATTCTGGTGTTGTTTCTTGAGAGATGCATAAGAAATAATGTCACACTTCAATACTGTCTTCAACATATCCCAGAGTATCGGGGAAGTCACTGTATGTGACACATTGTCTTTAAGTATCTGAGTGATGCAGTCCAAGATGGAAATGCAAAAAAATGCTTGTCCTTAAGCAATGCCATGTTGAGGTGCCAATAGGATGTTTTGTGTTCTTTCCCTACCACTAGTTTAAGAAAGAGGGAGTAATGGTCAGACAGCAGCTGAGGACCATAGTCCAAATCTTGAATATTTGAGAAATGTTCACAGGTTGTAAGGAAATCATCTACGCAGGAATAACTTTGATGTCTAGAGGAAAAAATTACATGAAGGCTTTGTCCAATGGGGAAAAGCTGCACCAGATGTTGACTATCCCTAAATTAGTAAAGTTTGATTGGAGATAGCATAGCGATGAGGATGCGTAGTGCTTTGCCAGGTGTGATATATCCAGTTATTGCAACATTACTAGGTTTAAGTCATCCCCTAGTCTTAACTGACCTTGGAGGACTCCATTAGTTTACCCAGGAAAGTTTTTAGTATGAGGTAGTAGTACTGGAGGGGAAGTACACACTGGCGAGAGGGTCTTCTGTCTGAAATAGCCCTCCCTGCAAAATAACACAGTGGCCCTGTAGGTCACTATAGGCCTGATGTAGTTCAAAAAGGGTCATAGAGGGGATCATAATAAGCACCCCTCAATGTTTTCCCTTAGAGCAGGATGAGGCATGGATCACGCATCTGCCTCCCCAGGCCAGTTTCAGGTGCTCAGAGGAGATCATTTGCATTTCTTGAATGAAGTAAGCAATTGCTGGGTTCTGTCTTAAATACTGATTACATTTTGACCTTTTCACAGGATTATTCAGTCCATTTATATTTTGGAAAAGGATTGTTACTGGATTTATCACCATCTAACCAGGAAAAAACAAAATCTGTGGCTGTGAGACGGGCTAGTCCAGCCCAGTGGCAGAAAAAGGCAAAGCCCCAGTGAGAGGCCCCAAGGAGGGACTCACAGGCCAGCTGCCAATCTTGTAGGCTCTGATGTAGTGGGGCAACTGACCCATGGAGACCACACCCAAGAACCCCCCCAGGGGAGACCCATTATAGTACAGTTACCATGTTCTGTATTAATAAAATCTTGCTTGATTACTCTTTGTCTCTGCTTAATTTGTATAATGAACTCAAAACTGTGCCCAGGGATCTGGACTGGGGAATACAAAACCAAGTATGACAACCTTGTGATAAATTCCTAGGGGGAATCCCAGTCCCCAACGAGGGAGGGGGGACCTGAGAGCCATCTAAAGTGGACCCAACTATTTGGGTACCGGAAGAACAAATAACTATGTACAATGTGGCTTCCAAGCAGCGGGCAAGGTAATGCACCTACCCAAGAGGCAGTGGAAGCAAGCTCAGTCTTGGGGAGCTAGCTCCAGTACAGGAGGAAAAGCCAGGATCAGGGGGTTCCCAGGCCTCCAATGGGACAGTGGTGTCCCAAAGAAAAAAACACTACAAATGCCATAAACTCCATTCACTCGTGATAGCACTCCTTTTACTCGCATCAGGAAATGTTCATCCCAGTTCTGGTCCTGCTACACACATCCCTGCCAGTTGCAATCCTTCCACTAATGCACTAACATCCCCCACCTCCTCTGCCCTCCCCAAGGGCCTGAAAATCATCCACTTAAACATTTGCAGTCTTGGGTCAAAAATTGACCTTTTACATCCTATGGTAGTCTCTCTCACACCTGATATACTAATTTTAATGGAAACTTGGTAAAACGCTAAAATACCTGACGTGCCCTTAATATCCCAGGTTATTCCATAAACAGGCAGGACAGGACTGGCAGGGGTGGTGGAGTAGCCATGTATATCCTGTCATCACTTCAGTTCTCAACCACTCTATCATCCTCATTACCTTCCGCCTACAACGCACTTGTAGTAAACATTGCTGTGCCTTTTTCCTCCCCTATCTTCATAGCTGGCATCTACTGTCGACCTGGCTCCAAGGCATCCAATACTTTGGATCTCATTACCTCCATAACCTCCCTCTCACACAAAGGTGAGCTATACATCCTGGGTGATGTAACCCAAAACTGGCTATCAACAACTGCCAAGACACAAAATGGCATCACAGCCCTCAATCTTTCCCACCTGATTCTGGAACCCACGTGCCTAAATCATAAAACTCTTAACCACTCCCTTGTAAACTGGGCTCTCACCTCTCACCCCCACCAAGTCATTATATCAGGTATCCTCCCAGATGCCGTCAATGATCATTACCCAATCTTCATAGTCAGGAAAGTCCATAGATCTAAACCGCCTCACAGAATTCTGCAACTCCACTCCTTCAGCTCTTTAGACCTTAATCCCCTTCTTAATGAACTGGCCAGCTCTGACTGGTCCCCTATTGCCCTTGCCCCTTCCATTGACCAGGCCCTTGCTTATTTTAAAGATATATTTCTAACTAGATGGAACTCCTACACTCCATTCAAATACAATAGAGTTCATGGCAACCATCATCCCTGGGTCTCCCCTGAGTTACTGACCTGTCTCAGGGAATGGGACAAAGCCTGGAGGAAACATAAGGCCTCACAGCTTCCCCTAAACCATGCCAGGTATCGCATGTTAAGAAATGCCTACACAAAAGCTACCAGACTTGCCAAGTCTGAATATTTTAAATCATCTTTCCTCAAAAACATCAATTCCCCCTCCAAATTTGGGAAAGTGGTCCATGTCCTATTCTCCCCCCCCTTCACATCCGCCTCCCCCTGTGCTTAAAATAAACAACTCATTGGTCTCCGAACCCTGTGCAGAGGTTCAAGAGTTTAACTCCTATTATACCTCCTGTACCACCGCACTTCTAAAGTCACTCCCCTCTAACCTCCCCACTCCTCATCTTCCCACACCCAGTACTCAGCCTCTACATGCCCATCCTTCCTTCTCTTTTTCTATGGTCTCCCCAGAAGAAACTCTAATGGCCCTTCTCTTTCTTAATCCATTGAAAGGCTCATCGCTGGATGAACTTGACCCTAAACTCCTCTACCTTTCAGCTTCTTCTATAGCTTACCCTCTCTCCTTGATCTTAACTCTTTCCTTCTTGTCCTTATCTGTCCCTTCATCCTTGAAACATCAGTGGTCCTCCCTCTCCCAAAGGGTGGTGACCCCTCCTCCCCTGCAAATTTTCACCCAATCTCCCTACTCCCTACCCTTGCTAAACTCCAAGAACACCTGGTCCTCTCTCAGCTAACCTCCTTCCTCAATGACTCTTCCTTTTTTACCAAATTTCAATCTGTTTTTTGGAAGAACCACTCCATTACTAACTCCCTACTCAGGCTCACTGACTCCATCCTCACTGGGATGGGTAATGGCCTCATTACCTCTGCCATCTTTGTCGACCTTGCCAAGGCATTTGACACAGTCTCCCATGACCTACTTCCTGACTCTCTTATGGCTGCAGAGTTGTCTATTTCTGCCAAAAACTGGTTTAGAGCTTACCTCTCAGGCAGAACACAATTAGTCAAGATCCAGGATCCAATCTCTCCCCGCTTTCTATTTCAACTGAGTCCTACAGGGCTCAGTGCTTGCACCATTCTCTTCTCCATCTTCCTAAATGACTTGCCCTCAGTATGTTCCTCCTCCACCTCTATCCATATGTATGCTGATGACACTGTCCTGTTTTCTGGCAAATGCCCTGCTGATGCTGAAACCACCATTCAGCTTTTGACTTCCACCAGGTTCAGTTATGGTTTGCCTCACATCAACTATTCCTAAATGCCAAAAAGACTGTCACCATGACCTTTGGCACTAGGCAGAGACTCTCTAAGCTCCACTCTTTACTGTTGTTCCATACCCTTGATGGGACAATATTAGAGAGCACCTCCTCATTCAGATACCTTAGGGTTTGTTTGAACCAACACCTCAACTTCTCTGGCCACATTGATGCCATCCTGAAAGAATTGTGCCCCAAGTTTGGTGCCTTATTCAGGAACCTTAGTTGCATCCCTCTTTCAGCACGGTGTGAACTAGTCCAGAAGGTGATCCTCCCCATTTTTGACTACTGTGATGTAGTCGATGGTGCCGCTCCCAAATCCTCCCTAACCAGATTGGACACGCTACTTAACTCCTTCTGTCAACTTGCTCTTGATGCTCCATCACACACTCATCACTGTGACCTCTACCACACCATTTCCCTTCCCCCGCTTGCCAACAGGTGCCTCAGTCATTGTGCCAAACTCACTTCTAAATTTTGGTTAGAAAAACTTCCCTCCTACCTCTCATGCTCACTCTCTTCCCCCCACTCCCTCAGATCCTCTGACACTCGCACTTTGTTTGTCTCCCCCATACCACTCTCATCAGTCAGTCAGGCTTTACCCATTGTTTCCCACAAATCTGGAACTCCCTCCCTCTCCCCAAATATGGCACTCCTCCTCATCCCACTCCCTTGCCTCTGCCTTACATAACTTTCTGTCATCTAACTGCTCCTGCTTTAACCCTCCTTAACTGTCCTCCTATGCCTCTGCTCCTCTTCATGGCTCACATCATCTATTAAATTTTATACCCCCCAACCTGCATCTCTGCACACTCTCCTCTCCCTTCACCACTATGTACTATGTTCTTCAGATATGCCACTTGTAATTAAATGCATATTTCACAGGTATGATATATTTAATTGTATGTTATCTTACAAATACGACTGTATGATTATTTATTATATTTTTTAACCGTATGTCTTATTACAAATGTAATTGTATGTTTAATTTCTTGTATATTTTAAATGTTAAACTATATGTCTAATTCTTCATCCAATTGTACCCCCCCAGGTCAAGACGGGAAGATAGGCAACTTGTTCAGTGTGCCTTCCTGGTGAAACATTTCAATAAATAAATAAATAAAAGCAAAGGGAGAAAAGAATACAGGAATAGGCTAAAAGGTCAGTGTCACCAGGGTTCTTATCACCTGTTCTGGGCTGTCCCCCTCTATAAGAGGCAATAAGCTCAGTTCCTTGTGGGGTATAGATACCTATAGCTAGGACTGGCAGTGTAGATTAGGTGAGACATGGATTAGGGCTCCCTTGCAGGAGAAGACAGCCATTTGCCTTGAGAATGAAGCTGAAGGGTAGTCAGTCTCTGCTTGTTAGGAGGGATTACTGGGTAAAAGCAAAGCTTAGTAAACCAACAAGCACTAGGGTGTGAAACTCATGTTCCCCTTTGGACTGCAGATCCGAGTGCAATATGGAAACAGTCCTCATCCCACCAGGATAATAACAGGGAAAAAGAGGAAAAACACCTCATAAAAAGGAACAGAGAAGGAGGAAACCCCCACCAACAATGAATTTATAAATACTATAAACTGGTAAAGCAGTAACGTGCAAATGGCATAGCAAGTTAAAGTGACACAAACTACAAGTGGTTCATGTCGTCAACCCCCTTAAAATTGTCCTTTTCAACATAGCTCAGACTGAAAGCTGTGTTACTTCAGAAGGGTTATTCCATCCTACCCTTCATGAGGCGTGGACGTCTGCTCACAGGTGGTGACTGGTGCATCCCAAGAAGCCAGTGGTCTCAGTGTGAAATATAACAACCCCCCCCCCCCCATGGTTTTATCCACATTGAGGTATAGGAAAAGTACCACCCCCACCGTAGCCACTGCATTTTGAGCTGCAAAACCATAAAAAGACAAGTTATCTGAAAGTCACAGGAATAATGACCCCAACAGTCAGCTTATGTGTCAAGGGCAGAAGTCAGAAACCCAGCTCTGGAGGTATAGAGTGGAGCACTGGACGGGACCGCCCAATGGTTTAAAAAAAATAAATAAATAAGGTTGGATCAATTCCACTTTAAAGTTTTGGCAGCGGAGGTCAGTAGAGGCCCAGTTGGATCAGTGCCCCCCCCCGCCCCGGAGGATATATCTCACACCATTATCACTAGGAAAGTAACTCAAGCAGTGTGGCTAAAAAATCGTCACCGAAAGGGACCCACCCATAAAAGCATCCCTCCCACGGATGACCTGTCAGAGTTTCAGCACAAATGAGTAGCTGGCTGAAGGCATGTATATGAGTTACTGTGGGACAAGCCCAAGAAGCACAAAGGTTAGTAATTTAAGGGTAGAGGAGCAGGAAGAGCCAACCCTGACTTCAGATAACCCCACCTGCCATAAACTGTAGAGCAGCCCTCCCTGTCAACCCCACCAACATCAGCACATCCAACTTACCTCATCTAGTTCATGGTGTTCATGCAGGAAAGTTAGTTATGTTGGTAAAGTCAAGGTGCAGCTTGTTCATGCTGGAAAGATTGGAGGTGTAATATAATGGAGGCCATCATCACTGCTGACTGTCAACGGCATTGTGTGGCACTCTGGCTGGATCTCCATCTTGGCAGCTTAGCAGGAGGAGGAGCTGAAATTCTGAGTTCTTTCTCTGGTATGCCAATATTGCAGGACAGGAGATCTGTACAAGCTTCAGCTCCTGTAAGGTATTCATTTGGGCAACCAGTAAACTGCACTACATGGTAGCCTGGGAAGGGCATACAAACTCATATTTGCTGCTGGTGTAGGAGCTGCAGAATGGAGGCATATTTGCCTCCTCAGTCGTATGGTATCAGAAGCATAGTCAAAATTAAAATAAATGTGGGTGTGTCTATAGTGCACAATTTTTTTTCTCCAGGCTTGTTGGAGAGTGTTTTTCTTGGTGGCATAATTTAGGAAGCGTGCGATAACTGACCATTGGACAGGCATCTGGAGATAACTTTGGCCCAAGGGCATGGTCTGTGCATTCTGTATAAACTGGAAAGTCTGGGCCCAGTTTGAGATCCATCCTAAAAAAGGAATCCAAAAAGGCAGAAAGGTCCAAACCCTCAGAGCTCTCGGGGGGGGGGCTGTAAAGGCAAATGTTCTGGCATCGAGCCCAATTCTCTGAGTCCCCCTGTCTTGCTATTATATAGGCCTCAGTTTTCATATCTTTGAGGGAGGCTTCTACATCATCCACCCAGTTTTCAGTAGCAGTTATTTGGTGCTCCAAGTCATCGGTCCACTCCTTGAGGTTAGCAGCGTCCCACCCAGATCTCTTTCATTGCCTCTTTAACGTTGGCTCTAAAAGCAAGTATCTCTTTGTAGATCATCTTCAAATTGATCTTTTCCCCTGGACTTGCGCTGAGGTTTTTGAGGTGAGGTTGGTGTGGCCTTCGCTGCTTCAGAGACCCACGACATTTCAAAGTCAGAGTGCTCGTGGAGGGATCCATCACCATCCTCCTGCAGAAGGGCCAGTTTTGAATTATTTGATCACACCATTCTGCTGTATTCCCTTCATTTGGTGTAGACACAAGGTTATGAATAGTGCGTTCTGGCTGGAACAGGGAAAAAACCAAGAAGAGAGGCAGAGCCCAGTCTCTAGGTGGCCATTCCCATGGTGTTGTCACCAGAAGTCACTCAATGTAATCTTATTTTGTGTTGTCAGTAGATTTTATTGGGCTATACTCAGTGTCAATCTTTCAGTTATGTATAGTGTACTTTAAATTGCTCTGTGCTTGATACAAATTGTCAATTCTGTATTTGTCATTTTAGTCTAGTGCTCTCCCCGATTGTGCGAACAGATAGGCAATGTGCATCTAGTGCTCTTACCAGGTAAACATAATGAAATTAAAACATAAATCTGGCAGTGAACATATGCGCTCTGCAAGGGAATGAAAATTTTTTAACATGTCTCTTTCTCTAAGTATAACAGGCCAAACTGTAATAACACTGAGACAACAGTGTGATGATGAATATTTCAGAGATCTATTCAAGCCATCTCTGCACACACACACACACACACACACACAGGCAACAATAAACAGAAGGTACACCGCAGGATCTGAACACACACACACACACGGGCAACAGTGAATATGAGGTACACAACAGGATCTGAACTGACAACTTTATGATCCCCTGATGACAGCTGTACCTGGAGATCAAAACAACAGCTACCCTAACTTACAATCCAATCAACACCTAAAAGGTTTCTCCTATGCACTACAAGATACAAAAAAGCAAGTAAATGATTCTCAATTTATAATTTATCGTTCTGGTTCATGAGCCGTGTATATATTGCTACTTGACCACTAAGATGCAGTTTGATGTATATTTCTTTGTGTTGTTATTACATTTTATTGTACTGCACTTGATGTAAATCTTTCAGATATGTACCTTGTACTTTAATAAACACATAAATCTGCCAGGGAGCATATGTGCTCCAGCAGGGAATGAGTTTTTAACTTTATATGTTTCTTTTTATCAATATAACAGGCCAAACTACCCGAACTTACAATCCAATCCAATCAACACCTAAAAGGTTTCTCCTATGCACCGCAAGATATAAAAAAGCAAGTAAATGATTTTCAATTTATAATTCATTGTTCTGGTTCATGAGCAGTGTATATATTGCTACTTGACCACTAAGATGCAGTGTGATGTCATATTCCTTTGTGTTGTTATTACATTTATTGTGCTGCACTTGATGTAAATCTTTCAGTTATGTATCTTATACTTTAATAAACACATAAATCTGCCAGTGAGCATATGTGCTCTAGGAGGGAATGAGTTTTTACCTTTACATGTTTCTTTTTCTAAATATAACAGGCTAAACTGTAACGCCACTGAGGAAACAGCATCTGGATATGAGGATGAATATTTCAGCAGTCGACTGAAGCCGTACACACACACACACAGCTGGGCAACAATGAACAGGAGGTACACAGCAGGATCTGAACTCACAATACCTCTAAGAGGTATAACTTCTTTACTATCCACACTGCTAAATTTGGGAATAAATTGCCTTAGGAGCTGAAAAATACTAAAACTATGTTAGGATTCAAACATGGACTTGATAAATGGTTATTATCACATAGAACCCTGGAATAAACTGACCCACATGTGTGGGTGGACAACCTCGATGGGCTAGCCATAGCCTTCTTTTGTCCTTTCAACCCAGTAAACCTTTTGATTCCCTGATGGCAGCTGTATCAGAAGATCTAAACAACTGCTACCCTAACTTACAATGCAATCCAATCAACAGTTACAAAATTTCTCCTATGCACCATGAGATGCACAAAGGCAAGTGTAGGATCCCCGATTTAAAAGCTATATTACAAAATACTAGGTTCTTAACAAGGGGACACACAGTGTTACTGAAAGGAGGGATATTTAAGGGAGATATCTGGAAAAATAGTCACAAAATGAATGGCAGGTATGAGGAACAGAGTCCTAGAGCAGGTCGGATCAGAAAATTGTACTTGTATTCTCTGGTAACCAAGTAAGGGCAACTGGGCATAAGGCCCATTTACGAGGTGATCCGGGGGGTACTGGGGAGGTTATGTGGCTTACTCAGGATCCTACAGTATGCACACGGACATCGTGAGAATCAAACCTAAGTCTGCTGGATGTATCAAGCTTGTTCATAGTTCATTACTCTAACCTCTAGATTATATTGCAATAATACTGTAACTGTGTTTACATTTAGACTTCAAAGATACTTTAAAGAAAAAGGGGCATTCCACTGAGGAGGCTGGGGAAAGAACTTGATGGAGCAAAGGTCTTTCCTTCCTAAAATTATATGTGTATACACAATAGTGTTTTAAAACCAGCCTCTACAGTAGCACTGACAGACTGGCGCTTAGCTAGTAAAATGAAATGGGGAGGACCAGGTCTAAATAAAAAGATCCCCTACAACCTGTCTAGTTCTAACAATTTAAAACCAGAAAGGGCTTCACCTGAGTTTTGCATATTTAAGCTATAAGGCATGACCAAGGGTTATGTTAATGATCTGTTAATCACCTTCTAGGGGTGAACTGTGGCACAAGGTGTAGCCGAGTGCCACATGCCCCTAGAGAGTGATTAACTGACCATTAACATAATCCCTGGGAGTGCCTTATTGCTATTATAATAAAAAATGTTTTTAAATAGTGTTAAACTTTGTTCAGCATATGGCTATGCTCTACATGTATGGTAATAAAAGATTAACATAAGGCTGTTAGAATGTTTGCAGCCAATCACAAAGCTCCATTTCTCAGACCCTTTTTATAATAGGTGTTCCGACTCAGGTGCCCATACTGTATAAACCTTTACAATACTGGCTTCTCACTGTCTTAAGGGAGGCCAAATGACTTCTGTTAATGTAGTGGTGCTGTTCTACCCCCCCCCTATCTGCTCTCTTGGCACTCAGCCATAGCAAAACTAGCCCTCGTTGACAGATTGCCCTTGGGAACCAGGACATTTACCATATAAAATAGGACCTCTTTCTTCAGTCACATCTTTGTTTAGTCCCTTTTCTACAACCCTGGAACCCCACTCCTGATTCTGCTTAAAGGAAAGCTGTCATTAAGTTCACCTTCCCACCCCCGAAAGCTTTACCCCCGATTAAGTTTTTCGTACAGAAAACATTTTTTTTGGCTCATTTTAACTTACTTTATTTTAGTTCTGTAAAGTCCACAATTCCCAAACATAGCGGATGTGGCATGGTTCCATTTCATCTGACAGTGCAATGCCGCACCGCTCGCCCCAATAAGCGGTGCTGCACCACTCACCCAGATACAGAATGTAAATGTTAGGGAAGCTAAACCCCTAGAAAAAGTTGTGCTAGAAGGGGGCATGTTGCCCTGCAGAAACCGTAGCTGAAAAAAGGTCTTGTTTCTAACATATCTACTATCAAGATAAATATTTGTATCTTGATAGTGGATATGTCATCAAGACAATAACCCCATGTGTCGAATAAAATGTATTCTCACTGGTGTGATATAATAAAAGTCAGTCCTTATCCTTCTCTTGCTCATATGTGCACTTTAGCCCTGCTTTGAAAGTCACTGCTGTTATGCCTCATCTTTTTGTCCTTACTGTGTTACTGCCTCACTTTCATCAACACTGCAGCTTTTGTCTTCCAGGACCCCCTCATAAATGAGATGCTGAAGCTTATGGGGTATTTCCGGGTAGTGAAAATCAAATCCACTAAATAAACAGCTCCAATATATTTCCCGAAAATTGTGTTCCGCAAGGTGTGTTAGTGTGGAAATTTTTGTTAATTGGCTAGGGTGGTGTGTTGATTGGTTTAATTGGTCATTAAGTTGTTTGTTTTGGTGATTGTATGTTATTCAATGAATGTGTGTGCCCCCCCCCCATGGCACACAGATTTAGGTGCAAAGGTATACAGTGTTAATTGGTGAGGTAAGCAGGAAAATATACAATAGTGGATCCTATGGGGCTATATCACCTTAATACATGGTTGGGCCCTCGTCCTCGTTGGAAAAACCATCATATGTTTCCCCAAATATGATGTTAACCAATTAGAATATTATGCCACAGTTAGTTGATTACACTGTATGAATGTTTTATTGACACCTTAATAACACATTAATACCCACCACACTACAAACCACCCCAATAATACATAGGTAGGGAACCATGGGCAGACCGGATGAACCACCGGTCTTTTTCTGCCGTCATTCTCTCTGTTTCTATTTTTCTATATAAAACACTATTTAAACACCCACAATTGCAACTGAATGCATTCCACTTTGACATGCAGTGTTTTTTTTTGTTGTTTTTTTTTGCTCCTCCCCTGATTGACCACTTCTTCAGGCCTCCTAGGGCCCTCCACTGACCAGGTTAGCCCCCCTCCTGCTATTCGCTGCTGACCCCAATTCCACCCCCCTGGTTGTATCCCTTCACCAGGGGAGCCCTTGCTCCTGGGCAGGGATAGGGAGGGGAAGGGAGATTGGGATTCAAGTCTTGCGCGAGGTTAAGGGCACAGCCTAAAAGCATTCCACCAGGGCTCCATGGTGGAGGCGGCCTAGTGCCATCATCCGGCCAACCAGGCAATTATTATTTTCCATTTTTCTCCTCACCCACCTCACCTACCTATTGGTGCTGCATGCCTGCGGTGTCCTGGCCAAAGCAGCATGTGGTCACCCATGCTGCAAGGTGCATCGCTGAAGGCTGGCCACTAGGAGCCGTTCAGGGCAATGCTGGCTTACACCCTCCCACCTGTAGGAGAGCATCCTTTCAGACACTCTAAACACTCCCTGTCAGTCTCTGCTCCTGTTGTCCCGTGCTCAGGCGTGAACCCGAGTTGCCAGAGTGCCAGGCGAACCCTCTTCGCCCGGTGCCATGGAGTAAGTTCAAACATTTCTTTAAGCTAACAAGAACTGTTAGGGTGGGAAAAGGTTCAGCTGAGCAAGCAAGGTGAACCACTTTTGCCCCCCCCCATATACATTGGAGAAGCTTCTCAAATGTATTTTAGAACTAGTTATGTGAGAGGGTTAAAATGCTCTCAAAGTGTCTGACCTAGCCCAGCCCCTTAGAAGATATAGGCGTACCAGTGAAGAACAAGGTGTAGGTGTGCTGCCCCCCCTCCCAAACACAGACACACTGAATTGGAAAATGTATCATTCAAGGTTTATTTATTGATGATTTATTGATTAAAAATTGGTAACTGGGAGAGGCACACAGAGCTGAGGCTCATTTCCAGGTGTGACCCAGGGGAAAGGGGAATGAGAGAAGCACAATGACAAACAGAATACAACCAGACAGGAGATGTGGTTACTACAAGGATGACATAAAGAGCATAAGTTGAGTGCAGTACAGACAAAATGGCAAAAATTGCATGTGGAGGGCAACTGAATTAGCATACAAATCATCTGTGCAGATTGGGCAAACTCAAAGTGCATAGTTTCAGAGTAAAGGGAGGCTGAGCTGGTGCTGAAAGTAGGGGTCAGAACAGGCTGATGAACTGCAGTGAGGTTGCTGGAACTATGAAACTGGGGAGCAGAAGAGGCAAGGGCTGTTCAAAAGCCAGGCAAGGGTAAGGAAGGGTTCAGGAAGTGGGCTGGCAGGAGCGGCAGCAGCAGGGGGCGGGGGGTGTTTTGAACTATTTTAGCTGCCAGTGCCACAAAATAATCTTTAAGCTGAATGCTTCATAACTGATGCATGCCCCATCAAACAACCCATACAAGTTCAACATCTCAAAAAAAACAATACCAACAACTCAAAAAAACAATACCAACAACAAACATGTTTCTAACTCTGACATTCAAGCCAAATGCCGAGGCAGAGGATGTAGCAGGTCAGCAGCCACCAGAACAAATAGTCACCCAACAATCAAAATAGATCAAAAGGCAAAACACAAACAAAAAAATAACCTTTTGATCATAGGATATTCTATGATTCAGGGAGTTGGGCCCCATTTACCACCCAAGGTAGTGGTCGGATGTCTCCCAGGATCATCCGCATGGAGGGGCACTGACCACATTGAAAAAATCATACAGAGCACAGGAGATGATACAAACATTCTTATCTACCTAGGAACAAACAACCTCACCAATCAATCAACAGAGGAGACCAAGGACCACCTGACCGGACTGGGTGATTGGTTGGCATCTATTTCATCCAACCTCTCCTTCTCTGAAGTTCTACCTGTCTGAGAGAAGGGCGGCAGCAAGTAGATCAGGGAAAGAGAAATGGTGAACACCTGGCTTAGAAACTGGTGCCACGAGAAAGAACATCAATTTGTAGGAGATTGGCAGACCTTCTGGGAGAGGGAGTTCTTTAAATTTGACGGTCTCCACCTAACAAAGGAAGGGGTCAGAGCACTGGGGAAAAAGTTTGACATTTTGGCAGGGCATTTAAAGTAACAGAGGGGATAGAGGGGTCTGACACCCGTTATGTCACACAGGGTAACAGTCACCCCACCGCCAGCTAGCAAACCACCAGCATGACAAAGCACGGGATGCACCACAAATGGCAAGAAACTGAGATATCCAGAGGAATTTAAAAATGGTAAAAATGACATGCAATTGGAGAAGGGTAAACTCATAAACAAGGTAGGAAACCTGGGTTGGAAGGCAATGTGCACCAATGCCTGCAGTCTGGCAAATAAGATACCAGATCTTACTGCCATGATGGCAGAATCAGACCTAGACTGGGTAGCAGTGACAGAAACATGGTTTAATGAGAACCATAGCTGGGATGTCACCATCCCAGGATACAACTTGTTCAGACGGGACTGGAAGGGGAAAAAGGGTGTGTGTAGCTATCTATGTAAAAGAAGGAATCAAGGCCTACGGAAACCAGGGGACCCACAGTGAAGTCAAAGCCCTGTGGATTACTCTCAGAACTGGAACCAAAGCCCCCATACAGGTAGGAGTGATATACAGACCCCCATCTCAGGAATTAGAAAAAGACAAGGAAATTCTCAAAAACATTCAAAAGATGGCAGACAAGGGTGAGCTACTATAGTCGGAGGCTTCAGTTTACTGGATGTAGATTGGAGCTCCTACATAACTGCTTCAGAAAGGAGTAAGGAATTCCTAGTGGCACTCCAAGGAGCAGACCTAAGCCAACTAGTGGAATCTCCCCACCAGAGAGGAAGCAGTCATGGACCTTGTGCTAACCAACAATAATGGAGTTCCAAACGTACAGGTGGGAGCCCATCTGGGATCAAGTGACCATAGGACTGCATGGTTCACAGTAAACATGACCGAAAACATCAGTCACTCTAAGCAGAGGGTCCTGGACTTCAGAAAGGTGGACTTCATCAAAATGAAAAGCTGTCTGAAACAGAATCTGGATTGCTAGCCTGAAGGGGGAGTGGAAGAAGACTGGAGGAGACTGAAGGAAGCAATTACACTAGTCACATCACAGTGCACCAGGCTAGTGAGCAAATCCAAAAGGAGAAGGAAACCACTCTGGTTCACAAAGGATATAGTATCCAAAATCAAGGAGAAAAGGAAGAAAGCATTCAGGAGATACAAGGAAACAAACCAGGACAGTGACAAGGAGGTATATAGGGAATTACTTAAAGAGGCTGGGAAGGCAATTAGGACTGCAAAAGCTCAAAAAGAGGAAGGATAGCGAAGGGGGTCCAACATGGTGACAAAACTTTCTACCAGTATGAGAGAGAGAAAAGAAAGAGCTGACAGCCATGCACAAAACCGCATCCCTCCTCCCAGACTCTTGTAGAGCCACCAGTGCCCTGAAAGCCCATGCATCCACTGGCTTCAGGGGCATCGGGTAATAGAAGCACCCCTGGTTTCCCACCACAGAGGGAGGAGAACATCCATTGGGATGCTCAATCCTCCCTCCCCCCTCCTACCCCCAATGACCCAAGTCCGTTCCCAAACTCAGGTCATTGGTGTAGCATGAGGTGTGGCGTCCAGTGCCTCAACCCTCAGCGCCACCAGGCTGGCCCTGAACAAATACTTCTGTTCAGTTTTTTACACAGGAGGAAGCAGGCATAGGACCATCTCTCTGCAGGAAGGCACACCACCTCAAGGGAGTCAACACAAGTCCTTTTACAGAGGCAAGAGTCCTAGAGGAACTCAAGAAACTGAAGGTTGACAAAGCAATGGGGCCAGACGAATTATACCCAAGAATACTACAGGAGCTTGGGAGGAACTAGCAGCTCCACTGGTGGAGCTCTTTAGCAAATTGTTGGAAAGTGGGAAGATCCCCGAAGACTGGAAAAGGGCTACAGTAGTACCCCTACACAAAAGTGGCAGTAGGGAAGAAGCGGAAAACTATCGCCCAGCCAGCCTCACCTTGGTGGTAGGGAAGCTGATGGAAACTCTACTAAAGGAGAGGATGGTAACATTCTTGGAAGATAGTGGACAGCTGGACCCAAAGCAACATGGCTTTATGGCAGGAAGGTCCTGCCAGACTAACCTAATCGAATACTTTGGGTCACAAAAGCACTGGACAATTGGGGTGCAGTAGACATGGTGTACCTAGACTTTAGCAAAGCTTTTGACTCCACACAGGAGGCTAGTAAACAAGCTGGAGCACATAGGCATTGGGCCAAAAATTGTAAACTGGATCCAAAACTGGCTCAATGGAAGGACCCAGAAGGTATTGGTAAATGACACACTGTCAGAGGAGGGTAGAGTTACAAGTGGTGCTACACAGGGTTCAGTGCTGGAAACAATACTTTTCAATGTATTCATCAATGACATAGCTGATAACCTAAATGGGAAGGTGTGCCTATTTGTAGATGACACAAAAATCTGCAATAGGATGAACTCAGCTGAAGTGACTGAAAGGATGGAGTCAGACCTTAGGAAATTGGAAGAATGGTTAGGGAACTGCAGTTAAAGTTCAGTGCCAAAAAAATGTAAGGTTATGCACCTAGGGAGATGCAACTCAAGAAGAAATTATTTTCGAAATGGGGTACAGTTGGTGGTAACAAAACACGAGCATGATCTTGGGGTGATCATCATAGACGACCTGAAGGTTGGCAAGTGATGTGAAAAGGTGGCACAAAAGGTCAGCGGCATCTTGGGTTGCATCGGGGGAGGGACATAACCAGTAGAAAAAGGGAGGTCATTATGCCACTGTACAGGTCCCTGGTGAGGCCTCGCCTGGAGTATTGTGTCCAATTTTGAAGGTCTCACCTTAGGAAAGACGTAGAAAGACTAGAGACTATACAAAGAAGGGCAACAAAGATGGTGCAAGGTCTGCATCACAAGCCATAAGATGCAAGGCTAAAGCAGCTCAACATGTACTCACTAGAACAAAGAAGGGATGGGGGGACATGATAGAGATGTTTAAATACCTGAAGGATATCAACAAGGTACAGGCACAGGATCCCCTTCAAGTAAATTGCACCCAGACCAGAGCAGTTCAGGAGCAACACAAGGAAGTTTTTCTTTTCAAAAAGGGTGGTGGAGTCTTAGAACGGCCTCCCCCATAAGTAGTGTGCTCAAAAGGCAGTCAGAGAATTCAAGCTGGCATGGGACAGACTGTGTGGAAAACTTAACACAGCAGGCTGATTGGTGGGGGGTAGTATACGTAGGCAGACTAGATGGTCCACATGGACCCCATCTACCGACACATTCTATGTGTTTATGTTCTATCCCCCCTTTGGTGATTACACCACTGGATTTCTCATTTTTGGATACTTAGTCCCTCATATAGGGTGTGTCTTCTGAGAAGATGATCTCAGGCATTCTTTTATTCACAGTAAAGAAGGCTTTAGCTACATGGAATCATTGCTGGACTGAATAAAAAAGAGCACATATTTGCAAATGGTAATCATCAGTTCAGTTATGCTGCAATGATATCTTTTGTGTTAAACTTTGCATTGCTACGTGGTGGAGTTAATTACTGCTAGGCATGACAGTAAGAGTTAGAATTGAAACAGCACTTTCTGGGAGAGTATTCCTCAGTTCACTGGGTCAGCATTTAACTATGAGTAGGTCTGAAGAATGCTTGAGCAGCGTATGGGTTGGCCATTCTCTCTCTACTTTGCAGATGAGATTACCACCCTTGCAAAGGTCCTATAGAGATCAGCTTTGTGTCCCAGGAACCCCCCACTCTCACAAGAGACGAATGTTTTGAAGGAGACCTGCCTTTGAGGTAGCCCCTTACTGTTGCATTTACTCTTTCTCACATTTTAGGCCCTTCTTCCAACATATTTATTGTTTTAACTCAACACCACCATGGACCATCACTCCAGTAAAATTCTGGCAAAAGAAAACTAGGGGGGGGGGGCCTGTCTGTATTCAAACATACAATGTCTTCTTTATCAGGCTATAGACCTTTCCACTATGCACCAAGCTAGCACAGCAGCGAAGCTCAGCTTTAACTATAGAGGTGGCATCCCTATCCGTAATGTCAGCCTCAAAATCTGTCTCTTTCCCCACCCACAGACCCATATATGGTTCCGCTATTAGAGATGTCAAAGAGACTTGAACCTATGGGCAAAGCAACCTCAGTTAAATGCTTCAGCAGGTGACATTTTCAAAAGGAGTGCTGGAAAGTCGCAGGTGGGGGGGGGGGACATGAAGGTGCAGCAAGTAATGAAGATCTGCAAAGGACACAGAAGAGGTGCCCTTTTGTGGCACTGAGGAGGAGGGGGTGGGCATGTGTTCCTTGCCACCACTTGAACCTGGGATGACTGCTGTCAGCCAAGCACAGTTTAGCATGGTGACGGTCAGATACAGGCCATTAAACCAGGACAGATCACAGTTTCAGATCTTGCCGGGGTTACTTACTGTGTGACCTGAGCATGCTGCTTAATCTCCCAGAGCTGCAGCCTTTCCAGCTGTTAAACTGGGCAGAAGCAGAACTCCGCTGAGATGTTACATCACTGCTGGGCTGTTCTGGGCAATTAAATGCCATAATAAAAAACATCCTTGCAGGTGGACTGTGGTTTTCTGCTTACAGACTGAACAGGTATTTTTTTTTCTACAAGCAGATTTAACAGGTATGGTGAGATCATCTCAGCGCTGCTCCCAAGCCCATTCTGGCCAGATTGGACCCCTCTCTCATTCTTTCTGACACATGCGACAAGCACTGGCCACCGGACATGCTCCTCTGAGATGTGCCTACTGCCCTGCTACTGTGCTTCCATGTGATGGCAAAGTAGGAGTGGCGCATCGTGTCCCCCCCACCTGGGCAGAGAACAGCATTCTTCCGGATGCTCCATCTTCTCCCAGTCCGTCTGACTCTTGGCAGCCCAAGCTGGCTCCCAAACTAGGGTCGTGGTGTGACAGGAGGTAAGGCATCCAAGCTCCTCAGCCTTTCACACCACTGGGCTGGTTTCCATCCCTGAGTTTCTGACATATCCCTGTCAGGGGCCCCCAGATGCCAGGCCTCTGCACTGAGAAGTGGAGCACCTTGAACTTCAGGAAGGATAGCTAGCAGATGGGGCCTAGTCAGAAAAGGGGCCTGAATTAGTGGAGGCCATCATCCAGCACACCTAGGTGGCATTTTTCCACTTTTCAGGGCCCTTTTTCACACCCCTGCTGCAGGAATCACATCTACACCCAAGGGCATGGTCACCCACACCATCCAAGGCTCTGATTCTCCCATAGTTGTTGCTTTCTGAGCAGCGCACCACAGCACCCTCTCCGGAAGGAGAATGTCAATGCAGATGCTTCTTCATCCTCCCTGCCAGCCTCCACTCTGGCCATCCCGGGGTCGGATTGTGCACCAGCGTGCCAAGCAGCTGTCCCGCCACTTTGTGCCATCGAGCCAGTGACTTCGCTGGTGTTTAGGTATTTATTTTATTACATTGTTCTAATTTTGTTTTAACTTTCTGTTTCTGTCCCCTCTTGTCTGTCCCCATTCTTCCCCAGATGAACACACAGCCTTGTTGCCCCAACCTGCTGCTCCTTCAGACCCCACTGTTTATCCCTGGGGGGATCGATGAAAAGTGGAGTAAGGTACTGCACCAAGACTCTGGTTCAATAATAGGGGCAACAGATGGCTGCGTGAAGCCTGTGCTTACCAGGTTATTATCCTGCCAGGGTGCTATCTTCCCAACTTTCGTTACTCCTAACCTTGTCAGACCTCATCACCTCCAGAACCCATGGGGATATGCGTGCATGACAACGGGCACATCCTGGGCTCAGCTGATGTCTGCCCACCCACCCACTCTGACTCTGCTGTACTGTCCCCATGGTCATCCTTGTGCGCGGTATTTTAGCAGATGCAGAGACTCTCTCCCTAAAGTGGAACATCCTTTCAGATGATCAATCCTCCTCCACATGCCATCAGATGATCCGGACGCTTTCCCAAACTGGTCTTGCCAGCATCACAAGAAGCAGCAGACCTGATGAAGCACCAACAGTCTGGCCTCCTAATTTAGTTTTATGTCTATTATATAAAGCACTCTGTGCCCTGTGGATAGGGGCTGTAGTAAATAAAAATAACTTTGCCTCTAAATGATAGCTTCCTGATGTGTTTTCCTTGATAAGTGTGTATTTTATGAAGTTTGAAAACAATACGCTACCATACTTTTCGTCTGCATTTGAACGGTTGCCTTCTTGTAGCGGGCTGGAGAAAATCAGATGTGGGTCTTAATTAAAACAAAACTGAAAACCACTGGAGTAAACAATACACCAAAGGTTACGCAGGCACAGCTAAGCATGTTCCACAAGATTATATTATTAGCAACTGCTGATTATCTGTGGGATGTGAAATGAATGACCTTTTTCAGAGAGCAAGAAACATCCTTTTTTTCATTCAGCCTCGGAATACTTCTCAGCTGCTTTGGCCTGGCTGCGATGTCATGAACCGAGTGCATCTCACAAAGAAAGATCCTGGTTCTAAAGTTACTGCAAGACTTTATCTTCAAAACAAGCAGCAGATGGCAAAGCTACATCCAGGAAATTCTGCCATTTGCAATACACAGCAGGCCTTGGATTTAACCAAACTATCTAAGTGCCGTTATCGAAGAAGGCACTGCTGCATGCCACTTTGTTCTGTTTTGAAAGCTCACAGAATGGCATTTAATTAACGAAAAAAAACATTTTCCACATGAAAAATAATAAAATCAATTCCCTGCAAATATTTGAAACAGAATGGCCAAAAAACAGATTGGGTCATTTCTCAGGCTCAAGAAGTCTACAGATCAGGGTATCATTCCATATATATCTCTTGTGCAAGCTTACTGACTGATAATACAAAAATCGATACTCTCATTTCCCTGCCATGGCACCAACGATAACATTAAAATGCTGTCTGGTTACCCGCAGTCATCACAATCAAACACAATTATCTGTTTGAGGCAGATCTATAGCAGAATTCATTGCAAAATTCAATTAAATGCACGGTCCTGCTCTGGGATTCTCCCCATCCCCCATTTCCCAATAACAAGGAATTCATTTGATAATTTATATCTGTCAGGCTGTTGTCCTTCAGTATTTTAGATGACCAGCCAGTCTTGTAGAACTTAGATGTATAGAAGTCAGATATTATTAATTAGTAAGCAGTAAGTCACGAGAGTGTGCATTAAAGGATTTTATAAAATGGGTAGGAAGGTGCCGGAGATAGTAAAAGCTGAGGGGCTGAGAATCAGAAGAGCACTTATGAGGGTACAAAGGGCACTTTTGCTATACTAATTTTGCCATACAAAAATAAAGTGGGCTACACCGCCCTTCCTCCCCAGTTCCGTCGCTATCCTGTTTGGCTGCGCTCCGTGCCTTACAGTGACAACTGCCAGTTTGGGAAGCCTTCCAGCAATCAGGATGCAGCACACATTGATATCCATGCCTTCCAGAAATGCTGTAAAACAATTTCTGGCAGCCACGTTTACAAGGTAAAGGCCTTAACACCTGACTTGCCATAACTTTAAAAAGCATTTTCCACATTTAAAACCTCCCAGCCCCACCTAGCAAACTCCTAACATGTAAAGAGAAAACATTTCAACCCATACACTCACCTTTTCTTATCTTTTTCCAACTTTTATGTTGCGGGCCTGGAAGCCTCCATTACTATGTCTTGTCTGTAGCACTCTGTCCTCCACACAACCGACGCTTTCGCTCTGTTAACCCTGTCCATGCGCTCGCTCACTCAGTCACCCCCCCCGCCTCTCTGCCAGCTCACCCAGTTAGCCAGTTAGCACTGGTTTCCTTTTTTAAATTCTTGTACCTCATTATCGGCATCACTCGCTACCCTGCTAACTCTGTTTCAGTCTCCCTGACTATGGCAGCAGGCGGCATCACTTTCTAAAGAAAGCACACAGCTGTCTCATCACCAAACGATGGCCACATTGCTCACTTCCTGTCACTTGCCCACATCATGCTCACTCTCTCTCTCTCTCTCACACCATCAACAGCTGCATCACTATCTCCCTATAAAGCAACTAAAAAGCCAAAGAAAAAGTAAAAGAAAGCCATAACACTAATGCTTTTGAGAGAAACACAGGATAGCACGCTCAGAAGAGCATTGCATAGCGCACAGACTGGAGCAAGGGCTAGTCGGCAAGCTGGAATAGGAACTATTTTTATTTTAAACACTTTTAAATGTATTTTTTTGTGTCTTTTTGCGTCATTTTTTTTTTCATCTGCCAATATTTTTTTACATGGTTACCATTTTATAAGCACAGTGAGCCTTTGGATTAGAATGTGTAGAAATAAAATCGCCTTGCCTTAATTTCTGAAACTCACGCTAAACATACACTGAATAATAGACAGTTGTATAACTATAGTAGACACCTTGATGCTTAAGAAAGGTTCCCTGGCCTATTTTGTACTTCAGTTCTCAAAACTTAACCGCATATATATGTACAGCATAGCATTACACGTATATTTGGCTTAAACTTCGATTTCATCTTTCCCTGCTACAAAAATCAATCACTTCCTAGAACACTACAAAGGTCAGCTTGTTATTTCACCCACTAGTATTCAATTCCTGCTGAGAGGTTCTTTATTATGTTCCTAGGTTGGGTAAAGCCCTGACTTACTTTGTTAAGCCAGATTAATATATATATATATATATATAAAAACTATAAATCTGGCTAATGCTCTTCCGACAGTATACAATTTGACACTGGATTGCCAAAAATATTACTGGTGGGGTGCCTTTGCCTTTGCTGCCCCCTAATATACAATGCCTTGCCTGTATCTTGGCACCTTCCAAATAGAAAAATAACTATCTTCTTTCACTTTAAAACACGAGTTTTTAAAGCCCTCTAGCTACCTTTGTTTAAATTGTCCCTCACAATGCTCTTCCTGTACTGTATTAGTCATGTTTGTAATTGCCTGTGCATATTCGAGGTACGATTATGCGGTATTCATGTGTTAATGAATTGCAAAACGCTATGTTATTGCATCAGTTAGGGATGAAATGCAAGCATACTGAGTCAGGTGATGAAAGTTAGGGTTGTAAGTCTCTTGATTCTTGGCAAATCGGTGTGGTGTTACCTGGGGTTTCCAGCATCATGCGCTGCAGGGTTGGCGTTTTAAACCTAATGCCAGCACTCTCCATGTAAATATTGCTGTGTCATTTACTTTGTTTGACAAGACAGTGCCAATATTGAGATAATGCCAATCCTGCGTCCTATAATCATTGAAGTCCTGATGAACACACCACTGATTCGCCAAGGATCCATTGACTTCCAGCACTAATTCTTTATTTCCTTCCTGTTATACGCTTTGCTTTTTAACCCTTATAGATGCGTAAACATTTTTTTAAAATTTCATTTCTTTTAAAAGAAATCTAAAATCCCCCCTCATAATGATGCTCACTGCACCACACCGGAAGTGTGGTTTGTCAGTGGTCTGTGGGCAACACAATGCGACTGCAGAGTGGCATGCACTGTGCCAGACCTGTAGCTTGTTTCATTTTGTTTTTTTTCACACTTTTTCTTCCAGCTCCTCTGGGCAGCTCCCTTCAGCGTGGAGCCCCCAGCCTCATCACCCTGGCATCCACCAGGACTTACTTGCCATCCAGTATCCACAGGGCTTGCCCCCCCCCCAGGCAGGGTCAGCGGGACCCCCAATCCTCGCTGCCGAGACCAGATCCAGTAGTTGGCCTGGTGAGACCAGCTAGCCAGGGTTGGAGCCTGCAAGAGTCTGAGTGCAAACCTGCCTACTGAAGGTTGTTTTCTGTGCTTTCCTCCCAAGAGGCATGGCGTGCAATGACACCATGACATGCAATGCAGGCTCCCACGAGTCATGCATCTGTGTCAGCCCCACCTCTGCCCCCAGAGTCCCAGAAGACTTTTTCCTAGCATACCACTAGGGGCCGGGTAAACACCGAGCTCAGCACGCCCTTCCCCCTCAGAGGAGGACAGCAGTCCTCTGGATGCTCGATTCTCCACCACCCAGACTGGCCCTCTGATGCCCCAAGCTTGCTGTTGAACCTGGGACACCAGCGACATAAGCGATAGCTCTACTGCTGCACCAACAGGCATGCTTGTAGCTTGCTTCATAACTGATACTGCAGGCCAGTCATGAAGCCACTGCATCGTGATGCTCAGTGCACCAAGCATATAGCTTGCTTTGAGAGTGGTCCTGCGGTCCATTCAGGAAGCATGGTGATGCTCACTGCAGCAGATCTCTACTGTGGTTCACAAGTAGCACTGCAGACTGCACCCAAGCAGATGCACAGTGATGCTCACTGCAGCAGACTTCTACTGTGGTTCACAAGTAGCACTGCAGGCTGCACCCAAGCAGATGCACAGTAATGCTCACTGCAGCAGACCTCTACTGTGGTTCACAAGCAGCACTGCAGGCTGCACCCAAGCAGATGCACAGAGATGCTCACTGCAGCAGACCTCTACTGTGGTTCACAAGTAGCACTGCAGGCTGCACCCAAGCAGATGCGCAGTGATGCTCCATGCAGCAGACCTGTAGCGTTCTTTGTGAGTGGCCCTATGAGCTACTCATGAAGCAACTACATAGTAACACTTACAGTGCCAGTCTTGTAATGTACTGCACAAGTTGGCAGTGTGGGCCACTCACAAAGCAGCGGCATAGTGATGCGCACTGTATCATACCTGTTTCTTGCCTTGTGTAGGCAATATGAGAAGTAGCAGTCCCATTAGGCAAGGGTCCAGACCTGCAGGTTCTACATGAAGCAGCACACTGTCAGACATGACCAAGGATCTGTAGTTTGCTTTGCGCAGGGCTGTACATGGCCTATGCGAAGCAGTACACCCATCAGATAGACTTGAGACCTTAGCATTTATGATAAAGCTGGCAAAATAAGCCATTAGGTCTATCGGGTCTGCTTGTGTTGCAGGGTGCTCAGCATCAGCTGCTGACCCTGCCTCCCCCATCCATCCATCCCCTCTCTTCACCATGATTTTCCACTTAACTCTATCCCAGCCTCTCTTGAAGCTGCCTAATATGTTCAATGAAACCACTTCCTCAGAAAGCCCATTCAAACCTGCCACCACCCTCTCCATGAAGAAGTGCCTCCTAGCTTCTCTCCTAAACCTCTGCCTCTCCAACTTGAAACTGTGTCCCCTCATGTTTCAGTTCTCACTAAGCTTGAAGAGACCCTCCTTAAAGGTTTCAGACATGGTCTCTCCTCTCCTCTCTTCTCCTCCAGGGAGTACATGTTCAGGGCCTCCAATCTCTTCTTGTACGTCCTACCTTGCTGGCCCAGGATCATCCTAGTTGCCCTCCTTTGGATCATCTCCAGCAGGTTTATGTCCTTTTAAAGGTATGGGCACCAGTACTCTACACTGTACTCCACATGGAGCCTCACTAATGACCTGTAGAAGGGCAGTATGCCATCCCCCACCTGCTGCTGCTCCCCCTGGCAATGCAGCCCAATTTTTTATTTACCTTTTCTACTATTTTCCTAGACTGCGTGGAGGGTTTCATGTCACCAGCAATCATCACTCCCAGGTCCTTCTCCCTGATGCAGGCACCTGACCCCTCCCCAGGCTGTATTCGGTCCTTGGGTTCTTGGCTCCAGTGTACATAATCTTGCATTTCCTTGCACTGAAGCCAAGTTGCCAAATCCTGGACCACCTAACTAGCTTTTCCAGATCTTCCCTTAGGTCTTGTATGCCTTCTGCTGTGTCCACCCTCCCACAGAGCTTGGTGTCGTCCACAAATAGGCAGATTTTGCCCCTAATGCCATCCCCGATATCGCTGATGAAAACATTGAACGACACTGGTCTGAGCACCGAGCCCTGTGTGACTCCACAAGTGACCTCCCTGGTGCTGGAGAATTCACCTCTCACCACCATGCTCTAGGTTCTGCCCCTCAGCCACTCTTCCACCTACCCAGTCAACTTCACACCAACCCCTAACTCTGCCAACTTCCTGATCAAACTCTTGTGGGAGTACAGAGTCAAATGTCTACTCCTTAGGTCCTCTCTACTGCTTTAGTGACCCAGTCAAAGAAGCCAATCAGATTTGCTTGACACGACTCTCCTCTGATAAACCCATCGCTATCTCCTCATCCTGGAGACCATTGCCATCCAGATACTCTACTACTTTTCCTTAAGTATGGTCTTCATGAGCTTGCATGCAATTGAAATCAGACTAACTGGTCTGTAGTTCCTTTTTTGTCCTTGGAAACAATTCTTATGGAGGGCACTACATGTGCCATTCTCCAGGCCTGCAGTACCACACCATAATCCAGTGAACTACTGAACAGATCAGCCAAGAGACCTGCAAGCTCCTCTACGAGCTCCCTTAACACCCTTGGGTGTATGCCATCTGGGCTTAAGGATTTATCAGCCTTCAATGCTAGCAACCCAGTCCTCCCCTAGCCACCTAAAACACTTGTGCACCCTCCCCACCTTTTCTCTCTCCTTCCCCCCTAGTAGCACTGGTCCATCTCTCTTTCAGACGAAGACAGAACAGAAGGACTTGTTCAGGATTTCTGCTTTGCCCCCATTCTCTTCCAGCAATCTGCCCCCTTTTCTGAGCCTAACAATCCCATTCTTCTTGCCCCTTTTCTCACTAATATAGCTTGGCCTCACATACTTTGAGGGAATGTTTAGGTGCATTTCCTCTGACTTTCATACTGAAACTTAATATTCCCTGTAGGGAGCTAGGAGGCAGTATAGTGCAGTGGTTTATGGCTCTGAACTGCAAATCTAGAGACCTGGGTTTGAATCCCACTGTCCCCCACTTGCATATTGTGTGATCCTGAGCAAGTCACTTAACTTCCTTGTGCTCCCACGTCACACCTGTAAACAAACTTTCAGCTTAGTGTGTCTTTCCTGGTTAGAAAAAAAAAATACATAAAAAGCTCCTGCCAGCCTGCAGTTCATATTCTTGACACATATATTAGTCTCAGAAAATATTTGTCAAAAATAGTTAAATACAATATTTTTGTAACCCCTAGGTGGCGCTATCCCAAGGGCTACTACACCTGCCTGTCGGGCTGGTGACAGGTTAAGGGGCCTAGGTTCTATGACTGGTGCCTCCACCCAGAGGTCAGGGTTAGTAGTGGTTAAACTAGCTCGGGTACAGCCCTTTGGGACACTGTGACCCCCCCTTTGCTCCCACTAGTGGCCCACACAGTACATGGGAGTTACTGTCCCAATACCCCACATATGAACACTTTTCACGCATGTAGATAACACTTACCCTCGAGACTGATTCTGCAGCACGTCTCTGAGGACCCCCTGTAAAATAAAGTTAAACAACATACACAGCAAAATACAATACTGTTTCCATAAGTACCAACACCACAGACAGTATATAGTATAACAACAATAAATCTGATTTATTTAGGGAACAGTAACATGGGAGGGGCAATCAGGTTGATTAGTTTTGGAAAGTTCAAATCACAGTACTGTGCACATGTATATATAGGGTCCAAAATGTCACTCTCTGGGTACCCAGGATGGGGGGCTAGCCAGGTCCATTGCCCGGGGTTGTCTGGCAGGTGCAGATGGATGGGGCCCTGTAGGAAGAAAATATATGCACAACACCCACTTGTAATCCGGAGCCGGATGGCTCAGTCCATGAAGAAGTGAAACAACAATAATTAGATGACACACTTGTAATTGATAACAGGCTGCAGGGGAATACCCTGATTTGTTCTCACAATACCCAAGCTGAGAACTGGATGGTGGATGTTCTTCTGGATTGTGAGAAACAACAGGGCATGGAGACAAGGTCCTTGTGACTGGACCCCTACAGTTGATAGCAAACGGATTTAGTCCGAGACAAGCTGAGCTTGCTTCCAGCTCGATACACAGCACAGGGATTGGAAATAGCGATTCCCCACAAGCATTACGCACATTCACATGTAAAAGGAAAGTACTATACCAGGCAGGCTGCTCCTCGATCCTGATCGCACTTACTGCAAAATTCGGAGCACACACAGCAGCTTTCAGTTCCTGACAGACCGAGTGAGATTCAACAATTTCTCCAGTCTTCTACAGGGTGAGTTTGGTTTCTACTTTTCAGACTTGCTTCTCTCCCTCACAATGGATTCAGTCTGAACTGGCACTTACAACGGTTGCAGGTTGAACCTATGGGCTCACACGCATTTCCTGTATGAAACTATACCCCGAAGTTATATCTCCTTCTCTCTTCACTGTCACAACTGATCTGAGCTTTCGTAATAGAGCAGGGCATTTCTGAGTTCCTCCCAGTTCGGTCTGGCTAGTTCTGGCTTTCACTCACCATAGGGCTCCTCTGTTGGTGCAAAAAGGCCAAGGTCCAAACTACATTTCCCAGGGGCACTGGCCACACAGTACATAGGTGGCTGGCTCCACAATGAGAGTCCAAGTTCTGATTTGCCAGCAGCAGGCTCCATTTTAAAGGTCCCCCACACACACACACACTAATTGGTCCAGTTCAGCATTTCAAAACCAGAATGGAGGGCTAGGCAAAACAGTTCAGACTGCAAGAAAAGCAGGTTAGACAAGCTGTATTTTCATTATTACTGTAAACAATTCTTG
Organism: Neoceratodus forsteri; assembly: GCA_016271365.2. Taxonomy (NCBI): domain Eukaryota; kingdom Metazoa; phylum Chordata; order Ceratodontiformes; family Ceratodontidae; genus Neoceratodus; species Neoceratodus forsteri. Next base: position 253,460,197 of record JADMNL010000027.1, read on the forward strand.
GCAGATTGTTACACCTTTTGAAAGAGCTCCCTCTGCGCATTTAGCGACGGCAGAAACGGAGCGAGTTGACAGCAGCCCGGGCGGGACTCGGGCATTGAAACACACAATCCCCCTTCTAGATTAATTATGTCTGCAAAGCAGACAGCTCTTAAAGAGACAGTGCGTGGAGGCTTAAATAGCACTCACTTGGAACCACATTCAAACAGCTTAGATGCTGAACACCTCCAGGCTTGGAGCATTCCTGCAAGCTGCTGGAAGACTTCTGGGAACCCCCATTTGCAGGGGGTTACACCTTCTCTAGTTTCATATGATTTATATACCAGGATTGAGATAGTTCCAAATATTAATATTTTGGATTTCTCTAGGCAAACTGTTAATTTCCATTCATATCTAATATTTAACAAATTAGGTCACTTTCCTCTGTAGGGTGAGCGGAGGGCTGTGGGTTCAGTTCCACATCTGGCACTTGGGTTAATATCCCAGTACTGACACTGTAGTGCAGCATGAGAGGGTGCTGCACTTCTGAGGTGCCGCTCTTCGGATGAGACGTTAAACCGAGGTCCCATCTGCCTGGATTGGTGGTAGTTCAGGTGGATATTAAAGATCCCATGGCACTTATCGAAAGAGTAGGGGACTTCCCGGTGTCCTGGCCAAATTTCCCTCATTAACAAATAATACCACCAACAGCTTAATCTGGTTCAAGGTCAGTTGGCATTCATCTGTATCCCCCTCCCCGGGTCGTGCCTGAAAATAGGCAGGATTTGTCTAGTGCACTTACCCGGTCAACAAAAGCTAAAATAAAAAAAATAAATAAATAAATAAATAAAATTTCAGAGAAAGAGTACATAACCCAACTGTCTGCATTCAACAGTGTGGGGATTCTTATTCCTCCTGCTTTGGGAGAATGAAAACTTCGTTCTTCATGTTTACCTACAATATCATTAACAAATACATAAAAAAAGGTGGGAAACACTGCATGCGTCTTACTACTTTCTTGGCTAGAGCTAAAGGCTCCAAAAGTTCACTTTTGGGGCGGATTTCTGTTCAGGTATTACTGTGGTATGCTACCAAAATAGCAACAATATATACCGGTCAAGGCCTGCTGTTTCTAGTTTTTCCCAGAGGATATTTCTGTTGATGGTTGAAGGCTGCTTTGTAATCTATCAATGCAGCACACAATCCTGATTACTGTTTTCCTGGTATACATGTCAGTCAGATAGTAAACTGTAAAACAAATGTGTTTTGTATTATATATTTTGTAGAATCTTGCTTGTTCCTCTCCAAAGATTTCAAGTTCCTTTAGCCCTTTCTGAATATGTTTTAATAATAAACAACCTAATAATGTTGCAAGAATTTAACATGAAGCCCATTTTCTAAAGCGCAATAATACTCTCCAGGGTGAGCAGGATGGGCAATACCAGACCTTCCAGGGGCTATAAGGCCCTCCGCCTGTGGCATTGGGCCTCATTACACCTTGAGTGGTCTGGTATTGCCCAATAACACCCACTCTGTTGGGTATTATTGCTTGCATAGACTTTAGTGGGGTGTGTCCCCTCGCTTTCCCTGGTAGATGTCACAAAACGTCCAAGTGCAGGGGCAGAGCTGTCAGAGAAGAAGAAGTGGAAGGGATCAAGAGGCCATCTGTTCGGATCAATTTATGATCCTTATCCTCTCAAAGTGGACTACTAAAAACATGCTCTTTATGGCTCAGAGGACTTTTGCCAGCATAAGGTAATGGACTAGGTTATTAAAAAAGCCATGCTAGGAATCTTAGAAATTCCTATAAGTTTTTATATACAATTAGCTGGATTTTCAAAAGTCCAGGCGTGGGACTTGTGGCATTGTTTCTGACACGCTGCCTCATGATAAGCGCATCAGAATGTCTGTGTGCTATCCTCAAAACATTTTCACGCATTTGCGACATCTTTTACACTTACGGTAAAATATGACGTACCAATATTATTTTGATGTATAATTTTGGTGCACAATGTGCGGCAGTTGCAACATAAAGTTAGACCATCACGTTTGATCTAACAGTCATCACGAGTAGCACAACTGCAGTATGAGTAGCGATGCAGCGCCCGAAAATCCAGTCTAATGTGTCTTCTGCTAGCAAGCTTGATTGATTTGAAAAGTCAAAACAAAGATGAAATATCTTTGCACAGAGAGGTTAAAATGTGAATTCTGTCTGACTCGTCGGCTTAGCGGTAGCGCTTCGCGTGATTCGGAGACCGGTTGAGGAAAGAGCCTGCGTCATTGGGGGCTGGCCAGGAAAGAAGGGTTTTGTCCTCCGCGCAATACTGCCACCTGGGTGACCACAGGTGAGTGAGGTAGTAACTGGAGGCGGGCTGACTCGCTGACATCGGTGGGTGGACAGCAGCATGCGGTGCGTGTGGGCTCACACCGACGCCCACGCAGGTGAAATCCCTGGGGAGAAAAATCAAGAAAAATGGCCCCAGCATCTCTGGGAGGAGCTCCCTGGTCCGCCATCTCTCACCTGCTCATGGTGTTAACCTGCCAAAACATGGAATTTCAGGGGACCTTCCCTTCCTGACCCCGCCTGGGAGGTGACAGCCAGAGCTACATAGATGTAGGTGACTGTGACCAAGGAGTTTTGTGGGGGGGGGGGCTCCTCTCTTTGGGAGGTTGCCCACAGGGTCTGAGGATCCAGAGAGGCCTGAGAGATAGGAGGCATAAAACAGAAATTACAATTAAAAAAAAAATGGAATTCTCTACCACAGCAAGTTATTGCACATAAGCCTGCAGACTCATTTAAACACAACTTGGATTTACACATGAATGATAAGCGAATTAATGCATACGGGCACTGAGAATTCAGATGAACTGGATAAAAGACTTAGACTTCCATTCGTCTATAATAAACTAGGAATCTATAAACCTATGAACCTCTCCATGCAAGTCCATTCCTGCTGGGCTTGTTTTTTTGGTTACACTCCTTTGTATTGCCTCCGAGTCCACCCTGTCCCTGTTTTTCCTTAGGTGCAATCTCCAGCACTACACATAGTACTCCAGGAGTGCACAACAGTGACCTGTACAGAGGTGCAATCACTAAACTTCTCCTGCTGCTGAGCCTTTCCTATACGACCCAGCATCCTATTCGCCCTCCACCTGCCTGCTGCACTGTGCTGTAGCCTTCAGACTGTCTGATATTATTACCCCCAGGTACATCTCCTCAGACTGTCTGATATTATTACCCCCAGGTACATCTCCTCAGTTGCACTTTGCACTGTGAACCCCTCCCTCATTCTGTAGTCTGTTTATGAATTTTTGGCACCATGTGCAATATCTTGCACTTTTTGGTGTTGAACTTTAACTGCCAGACCCACCACCACTTCTCCAGTCTTTCTCTAAATCTTCCTTCATACTTCATAACCTTTCTCACAGTCCACTCTTCTGCAGACCTTTGTGTCACCTGCGAATAGGCAGATTTTCTCCTGGATCCTCACTGCTTTACTAAAAACAAAAATGTTGAAGAGGACCAATCCCAGAACGGATCCCTGTGGCGCTCCATTGGTGATTCGCCAAATTCAAGAGTATTCCTCTTTAAGTACAACCCTCTGGTCTCAGCCAAATTCTTACCCACTTTTTGATTTCATCTCCCACCCCCAGGACCCCCATCTTCTTTAACTAGTTGACAATGTGGGACAGCATTGAAGGCTTTGCTGAAACCAAGGCACAGTATGTCAGCTCGTGCCTCTTGATTACCACCTTCCTCAGCCAGTCAAAGAATCTGATTAGTGTGTCTGACACAGTCTCCTACCTGTGAACCCATGCTGTCTGTTAGTCTCAGTCCCATTTGCCTCCAGGAAACCCATTGCCTCCTCCTTCTTAAAATTCTAGCATCACCCCAATGTGAATATCAGACTGACAGGTTGGTAGATCCCTGGTTCATCCCTAGTCCCACTCTTGGTGAGGGGTACCATATTCGCTGCCTGTCAGTCCATAGGTACCTCCCCAATCTCCAGTGAGCTGCTGAAAGCTCAGCCAGTGGCACAGCCAGGACCTGTCCCACCTCCTGCAGTACTCAGGGATGCAGCCCATTCAGTCCCATAGACCTGTCCACTATCAGTATATTTGGTCCCTTTATAAAATGGCAAGGAAAATCCAGAGACCTCAATGGATGACAGCTGTCATCTGACATGAAAATACCACCAGTGCAGTCAGAAGCTGGATCTCATTACAAAGACTTGAAAACCTCATTACCTACAACAAGCAATTTTATAAGTGCAATAAGCCGCTCCGTGATGTGCAGTCGGGAGTGACTAGAGCAGGGAGGGTGCACATACTGAATGGAAAAAGTTGTTCAGTATATCTGCCTTTCCTTTGTCTTCCTCCTTCCATCTGCCCCTCTTCCTTAGTCTGACCATTCCCTCCTTTGTTTTGTGCTTCTCCCTTATATACTGAAAATGTTTTTTCCTCTCTCTTCACTCCCTCTGCTATTCTATGTTTGGTGTCAGACTTTGCCCTGCACATGGTGTTGTTGGCGTCCTTCATTTTGCTTAGGAATTCTGTCTTATCCCCTACTTTTTGGCTGTTTTTTTATTTTTTTTGAAGGCCTTCTTTTTCCTTTCACAGTCTCACCGCCCCTGTCTAGTGACCCACAATGTCTTCTAACCCCTCCAGTTTTTCCCTACAACTCTGATGCAGACTCGTGGATTATATGACTGCATCCCTAATCAGTTTGATCCCCTGCCTCCTAATCTTCCAGCCTCCTCCACTCCCACTTTACCCCTCCCCCACCTACCTGTTTCCCTTCTCCCCATGTTCTACCTCTGTCACATGCAGACAGGGTTCCTCTGCGTACTGATGTGGCCAGGTCCCAGCTGACCATTCCCCTTCACTCCTCTTTGCTTTTACCCTAAGCTCTCACTGCCCTAAACCCATTTCCCTCTTGTCGTGCTTGACTACTGCCTTGTGCAGGCAGGGTCGCCAGCATGCTGGAGGGGATAGCCCACCCCCTTCCCCTTCACTCCTCCTTGCTTTTACCCTAAACTCTCTCTCTCTGCCCTCAACATGTTCCCTCTTGTTGTGCTAGCCCACTGCCTTGTGCAGGCAGGGTCACCATCAAGCTGGAGGGGATAGCCCACCTCTCTCCCCTTTCCCCCTCACTTGCCCCTTCCTTCCACTCCCACTGTCCCCTGCCTCCACTTCCAACCCCCTCCCCCCCTTAACTATCCCTAGTTTTTTTGGGGGGGGGCTACCCTTAAACACAAAGCACTTATACTCAACCTCTAACCTGCACTCCTGTTCACTTTGTAGTTCTTGTTTGTCTGTGTCTCTCCTTTCCATGTTCTAGTTCAATCCTCCTGATCCCACTCTGTCATTTTCTAATGACAAAACTATGCCTCACCAGGAATTGCCGACTGCTAGTTGTGTTACCGTACTTATCTAGCTCTCACTGTTGGCTCCAAATCCATCTCGTTCATACATGTTACCATTCCTCCGTTCAGTACTTTTGAACGGACTGCTCACTGTATTGTTGTAATCAAATTGTATTCCTATATTGTTTACCAAATCTCTGTATACATTTGAATGTATTCAAGTTGTGTTAATATACTGTGTACCAGAACTTTGTTTACTATCCCCATGTTCCCCTCCCCCCCAGGCCGCACTGGGAGACGAGCAACTTGTTGCTCAGTGTGCCTTCCTGGTGAAACATTTCAATAAATAAATAAATTCCCATTTCTTTTCCACACCCACTACTGCCTTTACTTCCTCTAGTCTTTCTTGTAGCACACCTCATATCCTGCCAAAATCTGCTCTTTTAAAGGAAAACTCTCGTAATGCTAACCTTCCCACCCCCAAAAGCTGTAGCCCCGATTAAGCTTCTCCCGCAGATAAAACATTTTTTTTCAGGGTTTACTTACTTTATTTTTATTTTGTAAACTCCCTGATCGCAAAACATGGCAGATGCTGTGCAGTTCCATTTCAGGTACTGGTACCGCGCTGCACCGTTCGTACCAATACATTTTGTATTGGGGTGAGTGGTGTGGCTGGCATAGTACCTGAGGCGGGGCTGCCTCGCCATGTTTGAGGTTTACAAAATAAACAAAATAATGGCTCTGGCCTATCTGGGGCACTGTCGAGACAGCTCTTCGGCGAAATGAACAACGTGCGAGGATTTTCACCTGATCAGGACAATGTTTTGAGACTTTAAAAATGTATACAACACATATCTACCAATTTATTTAGAAGACCATCTATAGTCCATGTTAAAATAATCAAATAGAAACTCCACTACTGATACAGAATGAAAAATGGACATTATCAGAACTCTTCCCTTTGGTACTGATGATGCTTTAACACAAACACTGTTTTTAGCATTCCCAGGGGCAGACTTAATTGATTAAAAGATTGGGGGCTGAAACTGTTTGTAGTCAGTCTCTTTCTCTGTACTCAGGATGCAAAACCTGTTTTGAAGGAGTGTTCAAATATTGCTCCATTTTTTCTTTTAAGGACTATATTTCCTTTTTATGTTTGAGTACTGCTGCCCTCGTCTGAATACCTAGCTTTTGCTGAAGGGTCTTCTGGGGTTCCCTGCTTGAGAATTCATCTTTTCATAGGCTGAACAGTTTGCCTAGAGCAGTTTATAATGTATGGACAGTGTCTATTAACCCCGTTTTCAATCAGTTTATAACCTGATAATCCCATCGTTATGACATCAGTATGCTGTAAATCTTGCTTGACTATGTCATACTGATGGGATTACAGAGATAGAATGTCACCACCTGTCAAAACTCTTGAAAGCAAAGGTGATCTGCTGTTTGGACATTCATTCAAAACACACACATTCCATTCAGACAGTTACAGACCAACTACAGTATAGATCGCAATGGCTAATTTCAGCACTTCAGTTGCTCAATATTCAAACCAGGAGGCATTCATAGCGAGCAGGAGAACAAACGCACATTGAAAAACAACTATATTTTTCCCCCCACAGTGGTTACTTTTTCCATACACTATAAAATACAATGCCTGAGCAATGGCAGTCAACCACGGATCTAATAACCTCTCGTAGTTGCCTTGACAACTGTAAACCTCGAGAGCGCACTTGGTTGTCCTGGCAACTGCTTGAGGTGATTACATCATGGTTAACCACTGTTTCTCAGGCATTACCCTCTATATAATCTCAAAAATGTCCTTTAGGGACTGATAAGATTGTTGTGACCTGAATGATTATACAGTATGTCCCGTTCCCAATCATCTATTGACAGTATTATTGGTGAGTTGATATTCTCTCTTATTTTTAGACCCCATTGATCTGCTTTATATGATGCTCTCAGCAGATCATTTATCAAGACAAAGTTGTTCAGAATGAGGCTGACCAAGTCTTTATTTGAGTCTATCTCGTACTTATAGACTGAAGCAATAACTTTTAAAGAAATGTGTTCCTCAGGCAAAAGTTCAATCAAATTAACAATGGAATCATTTAGGTACTCCCTTGGTTCTGCTGATTTCCTACGTACACAGTTAAAAGTTTGCCTCCTATCTTGCCTTGCTCAAATGCATTTAGATAGGTTTCCCAGTTTGCATTTTCCACTGTATTGCTGATGGACTGAAAACTAAGCCAGAGCACACCCGTCAGGTTTGGGCTATCTGGAAATCCTACCAGACTCTCTACGGAGAGGCCCTCTAATATGATCATCGTTACCGTGTTTTAATGTTAGATATACTACTGCTGCCCAGTTATGCCCTACTGCAAAGTCTGTAACTGCAAGCTCTGTTTGTATGCTATCTCTTACACTCACTGTACTCAAACCTGGAACACAGCTGAAAAGTGAAGTTTCAAGCCACAGTTCAAGTCATAATTTATTTTATTTTAGCATCCAAGTGGGTTGTAATTCACAATCAACAGGCCCACTTTAATTTCTTCTCTGGGTGGATGACCGTGCAGTTTCTTTCTACCAACAAATATGACATGCCCTCACATCACTTATGAGACATCATAAAACGAGGCACCACCATGACTGCAGTGACCTGGTGGCATTATAAGAGTAGTGGTATCTGGCCCCCAAGGCACCAGGGACATGCACCCTGGGACAGCTCACCCCGAGGGCACCCCCATTTATTTATTTAGAAACTGGCGATTGGGAAAGGCACACTAAGCCAAGACTTGTTTCGAGGTGTGACCCAGGAGATGAGTACATAGGAGTATTCATCTTAAAGGTGAACACAAAATAACAGTATAAAACAACTGACTAAATAAATGATATCCATAACACAAAAGCAACTATTACAACTACTGTTATTGACTGTTGTGATCAGTTTCAGCTCCAGGGAGTGCTGCTCCAGACAGATCTTTATTCTAGCAATCTAGTGCATCCACGTTTACATTTGTGCAGGATACTTTGAACAGTACACCCTGCCGGTCAGGGAAGCATCTACACTAAGCCTGAAAATGTCTACAGCATTTTGACTTTTGGCTACACCCTCCAGCATTCTGGGTACTATTCAAATAAGGAGGTGGCCAAACAATTCAGCCTGCAACAAAGCGGATATTTTAGTGGTCCTGAAATGCTGAGAAAGGGAAGTGTTTGTTGCTTAAGACCAAGTTCTATGCATCTTTTATTGCAGCAAGTACTTGTAATTCCACTGTCTCACTTCTTCACAACTAGTACTTCCACCATCACCCAACTTACTCGGTTCTATGTGATAACGGTGGCTTGCCAATGACCGTGTTATCACGACATCAGAAGCGTGAAAACATTTTCACCAACAGCCCCCCACTACCCACACCGGGGGCTTTGGCCCCCACCTCCCTACTAAAGTTTCTCAACTGGGGTGCATGTCGGGGCGAAAGCAAAAAAAAAGTAACTTTCAGGCCGGGCACAACAAAATTGCACTAGCGCCCACCCAGACATGAACCCAGTACCTCCGACCACAACTGAGGCCAACCCCAATGCCACGGCACAGCCCAGCAGCCAACTGCAGCACCACCCTACATCCCTCCACCCTCCCAGCCCATGCTCACCATGCTCACTCTCCTCTCGCATGCGTGTACATATAGCGATATCCTGCTGCTGCGATAGCCCACCCACCACATCCAGTCTCCCTACCCCACCCCATTGCCATTCGGGCTTTCGCACAACGCGTTGCCCGCTTTTGACGGCACCTTATCAAGCACCAACATCACAGGCTACCACTTACTCTTCTTCCCCTCATTCAGAATAAGTAAATGTGAGCTCTGTTAAAACGAAGGTAAATCAAAATATTATGTTGTACTTTTATGTTTTCCATGCAACTTTTTAAATATTCTCCAGCACATTTTGCCAATTCCATGTTTTGGTCACTGCTAGGAATGTGTATCTGACAAGCATGCAACATGCATATATCTAACACATATATCTAAAGGTGGGCTGTAGGATAAGACATGACAATATTATGCTTTCGTATAGTAGTTTCAAAAATTGAGCCCCAAGTGTGTTCCTAGCATGCCAACAAATTACTGCAGTAATCTCAGAACATTGACTTGAAAATGAAAAATCGATTGGCAAAAGTAGTGCTAAGATTAAATACATAGACAGCCTGTTGAGAGTCAATTTTTAAAGAAAAAAAATTATTAGAACAGCTGCATCAAAATTACAAGTACTGTGTTTCTCATCTCTAATGAAATAAAACAGCCAGAGTAAAGAACTCTAGATTTATAATCAGAGTCTGTTTTTCCCTGGCTACTGGCGTAAAACAAATTCGCAGGATTATCATACTGAATTATTATTGAAAAACACTCTACCTTGATTCTGCAACTTCCCCCATGTAAAAGGTGTATCAGTTTCATCTGGTAAGGGTGTTTCATCGGAGAACAGATTTCACCCCCAGGTCATCTGGGGACAGAATGCCATAAAGACAGTAAGATGACCCACCCCAGAGAAGGGATTGTATCCCTAGGAAGGCTCTGTACCTCCTGCCACTGCCAACTGGGACCCCAGGCCAGCATCTGAAGTCACAGTACCCTAAGCAGAAGACTGTACCTTAAAGAGCTGCTGACACTGCTGGGAAATGACTGGAAAACATAACATTTAGACACACTTCAGTTTGTATTTAATTTATCTTCTGTATATTTCTCCTCCTGCTTATTTATTACTGAGGAAATTTACATAAAACAGGGTCTTTATCCGTTGGCATTCATCTGTCTACACAGCATGTTCCCTACTTGAAGTCACGATTCTCTGTTATGACTTTACTGTCTCTTGCCATAAATAGCTTTAATGTTACAAGCGGAGTATTACGACATCCAGTGGGAATAAACAATAGAATCTGACAAATAAAGATGCAGATGACCTCAGTAATAAGTAAGGGGAAGAGGAAATACAGAGCTAATTTGCAATACAGTATAAACCGAATTGTGCCCAAATATTATGTTTTTCAAAGTTAAGCCTAGAGGCATCAGGGTTCTTTACCTCTTAGACCATCACAGAAGTCCTGCTGGATCTTCTTAATATTATTCTATATAAAATGGTAAAGAGAGAAAGAAGAATTTTATTTATTTATTTTTGTTGACCAGGTAAGTGCACTAGACAAATCCTGCCTATTTTCAGGCACGACCGGGGAGGGATACAGATGAATGCCAACTGACCTTGAACCAGATTAAGCTGTCGGTGGTATTTTTTTAGTGAATGAGGGAAATTTGGCCAGGACACCAGGAAATTCCCTACTCTTTTCGATAAGTGCCATGGGATCTTTAACATCCACCTGAACAACCAGCAATCCAGGTAGATGGGACCTCGGTTTAACATCTCATCAAAAGACAGCACCTCAGAGTGCAGCACCCTCTTATGCTGCACTACAGTGTCAGTACTGGGATATTAACCCAAGTGACAGATGTGGGAACTGAACCCACAGCCCTCTGATCTCCGGCCTCAGAGCGAGTGTGCTACCTACTGACACTGCTGGGATTAGGTAGCGAGCATTCCTGTCCATGTATTTATCTCATCTTAATTACAGAGGTCTGAATTTTCTGCCCAATCACTGCTTAGAAATTATGAGTGTATTTCTCTACTTATGTATTTAAAAGCCTCTTGGATGTATAATTATGGCCAGTAATCATACTCTTTGGATTTGTTTAAAAAATACACTCACAGGTTGTGTAATCAAGAGTCATGGTAGTGACTTCAGCCAAGTTAGGAAGAAGTACTGGTGGCGAAACAGTAACTATCTATATAGGACTGAACTTGTTGGAAAATCTATGGTACTACCAAGAATGACAATTTTAGGTGCTCAAACATTTCCCTTGTATTTCTTTTCTTTTTTTTTTATTTAGTATGCTTCCTCCCATGACCAGCTTGCCCAATTATATGTATTTATATGTCCCTTGGAGCCACTGGTTGCTGAAAACAAGTGGTTTCACACACCTTCAGCTGGAGTGAGAAAAGCGAAGCAAAGCTGCGCTGTTCTGGCTCCAGCTGAAGGAGACAAGTGGCTCACTAATTTTCAGCAACAAGTGGCAGTGGAGATGTATAATATATCATTAATCGAGCGTTATCAATAATATATTTAAAAAAAATAAACTTCCCAGAATGTGTCTGTTTCCAGAGCATCTGCATGTGAGACACTCTTCACGGAATAAGAGTGCCTCACATGGAGAGGAAAGGAGTGCTCTGAATGGTCAGGAGTGCTCCCTCGATCTATAATGCCTCTCATCCAACTCCGTCACTTCACCGGCTCTGGGATTTACCCAACTGGTCCACAGTGCCCCATGACTTACACCCATGGTGGAGCTCCCCAGGACCCATCCTTCTATCCCGGGGGGAGTTTAATTGGATGCAAACAGAAAGCCCAGTAGGCGGGTGCAGGGCCTTCAAGGATGGAAGATGTCATCTTGTAGGCTGGGAATTTGCTCGTTTTCTCCCCAGGGAAGTATGGCATGCAATGACAAACGCGATGCCCATGCCTGACATCTGGCACACCTCCTAGCAGATATAGCACTGGGAGTCGGACCCCAAGCCTCCGTAATGGCTCAGTACCACACAGGTAGAAGTAGTAAATTCTTTATTAGTTGGCTGGAAAAGCTTTTACAATTAAAAGGCAAGTTGTGTATCATAAATAAATAACAGTCTTACAATATATAACATGATAAAAACAGTTATATTCCACCTAGACATTTAAGCATTTATACATGTTTCATTCAGTTCGCTATTTCACTCTAAAAACCCCAAGACAGTTTATAATGTTTGATTTAGCTAGCAGCCAACCTCCTTTTAACCTTCTTAATTGATAAAAAATATTTTGCCACTCTTTCAGCAGACCAAAGATCTTCAGTATGAATTAATATTGTAGTAAAAGTACTTTATGTCGACTTCAAAGATATTACTAACAAAAGAGCCTAGCCAATACATTCTTTCTTTGTGGTACCAAGGATACACGCATAGAACATGCATCAAGTTTTCCTTTTCTTCTGCTGAGCAATGGCAGTTTCCTGGGTCAAGCACAGTTTTGTTATAGAATAAGCGATATAACGAGACATTACTTTGGAAGCACTCAAATTTATAACTAATAAAGGCTATGAAGCTCAGATTAGTAAGGATGTCTAAATAAGCCTATAGCCAAAGAAGAAATTGTTTTCACATACCAGGCAGAATAATTGGCATTAGATATAGCTTCCAAATTCCAGGCATTCGTCACCTTTTGAAATATATTTTTATACTGAGTACTTAGCTTAATTCCTTTTCTACTGCTTTCTTCACAACAGTTAACTTGTGTGTGCTCAGTAGTGACATTAATGTAGTAAACCAGAATTTGTTTTTATAGCCAAGTGTGTACCACGTTTCTTTTCGATTAAACATTGTTTTGATAATGATAAGTCAGACAGTCTTGTCATCCGTAAATAAAAATTAGTTTACAGATTTCTATTAGCACTTTAATGTTTGTTAGATCAGTTTTCGCTCCTATGTAGACTGAAGGACATGAATGACCTAGCTGCAAGGTGTTTCTTGCAAGGTGTTGCAAGCTGTCAGCGTGGCTCAGTTGGTAGCACATCTGCCTCTGGACCAGAAGGTTGTGGGTTTTCGTCCCACACCGGGATTGGACTTGCACCTAAAAATCGCTGGCATCCGAGTGCAGTATTGGGGGGTGCTGTACTGCTGGGGTGTGCCGTCCTTCGGATGAGACGGTAAACCAAGGTCCCTTCTGCCCATCCTGGTGGGTGTCCAGGTGGAAGTAAAAGAACCCAGGGCACTCTTCGCAAAGAGTAGGGAACATTCCCGGTGCCACACATTCCCCTTCCCATAAACCAGTTCATGCAATTATCCAGGCTGTGTGTGGGTGATGATGTGCGATATGGCCGCCACCACACATTTAGTCACTTCACTACCAGTCTAGCATTGCTTGTAAAGCGCTTTGGATGTATGAAAAGCACTATATAAATGCTGATTCTTCTTCTTCTTCTTAGCATCTTAAAAAGAGGGCTTGTTAATGTCTGTCTCTGAGTTCCCATATTTCTACCCCATATAAGAATTGGGATTCAAATTTTGCCTTAACTGCCTGAATTAAACTCTTTATGGTGAAACCACCATATTTATGATTAAATCTTGTCAGACCTCCTACTGTTTTTCTTAATTTTTCAGGACCAGCTCTGATTGAGAATTCCACAGACAATTTGCATAGAACCTAGTCCATAAATAAATATATGAAGTGACAACATCAACCCTCTGTTGCCCTAGAGGCCAACTGCCATTAGCCCTTTTATCTCCAAATATAACAATTTGTTTTGTTATAATTAATCTTCAACTGAAGTTCCACAAATCTTTTATTTAAATAGTCCAGCTTTTTTTGAAGGCCTTGCTTTGTCAAAGGAAAACAGAACAATGTTGTTGGTGTAAGCAAGGGCTGGGCAGGCTAAATTCTTAATCATAGGTGAATCAGATGGGGTTAGGTCATATTCCCTTAACACGTTATACACATAAAGTGAGAACAAAGGGGGTGCTAAAATGCAGCCTTGGGGAACGCCCCTGTTTATTTTAAAGGGATACGATAGTTCTCCATTATCACCTAATCTGATTTTTGCCCAAGTGTCTTGATACAGACTAGCAATTATAGAGACCAGGTTCCCATCAATGCCTCTATTCAAGAGCTGTTCCCATAAAATATTTCTAGATATGGATTCAAAAGCTGCCAGATAGTCAATAAACACTGTATAAAGCTTTTGCTTCTGCAAAAACACATCTTTCTCAATTAATTGTTTCAAAATAAACACATTGTCAAGGGTAGAATGGTTTGCCCTGAATCCTGCCTGTAAGATGGATAAGCCCCCTGTTGCATCCACTTATACCATTAGCCTTTATATTAAGACTTTGGAGAATATTTTGAGACTGATATCAAGCAGACTAATTGGTCAATACGTGGAGGGATCAGAGAGGCTGCCTTTCTTATGTATTGGCAAAATGTCTGCGCCATGCCATGTTGACGGAAAATAGTTAGATCTTATATTTATTGCAAAAATTGTCAGTGTTCTGTGTTCAGAGACCAGTATGATAGAGGTAGACTTCTGCTGGTATACTGTCTGTTCCTGCAGCTTTATTTTTCTTTGAAGTATTCACAGCTACAAAAACTTCTTCATAGGTTATTGGTTGGAAGTTAGTATCACTAGGGCTAGCCTCTATCAGGACCTCCTCTGCAGCAGGATCAAAGAATATATGTGTAAAAAATGTTATCCATGTGGATTCTAAAATATATGAAGCTATTGCCCTTTTGTAATTATCACTCCCCTTAGCTACTACTGTCCAATTTTTTTAAAATATTTTTAGTTGTTATTGCTTCTAACATCTGATTCCATTGTTTGGTATAGTAGCTTGATTTCTTTTCCTTTAATAGAATTTTTTTTTTATGAGGTTTTAATGTCAATCTATTCTGCCTCTTTTTATATACAGTAGCTTAAGTAACTTACTGAGCTCTGACTTGCACTTTTTACATTCCTTATCTTGCCATCCATTGGTTTCTTGGTTCGTATAAAATGCTTTAGAGGGACAGTCTAACTTTTTTCCTTATGGCTTCAAATAGATTGGTTAAAGACTCCTCCAATTGTCCAATATCCTTATTTAACAAGTGACCTATATCATCAGTCATAAAGGAATTGAGAATTAAGGGGGCAATATCATATTCTGAGTTATACTGCCAGATGACCCTTTTTGATGCTGTTATGTCAGAGAAGAGCACCAGGTCTTGGGTGCAATTCTGATTTTGAATTCCAGTACACGCATTTTCTAAAATTAATGGAAAATGGTCACTGTCTGACCTCATTTGTGCGTTCATGTTATCAAAAGAATCCACAGGTCCTGATCTGGCATAAGTCCATTATAGAGGCACCCATCATAGACACATAGGTAAAATCTCCTATCATCATTTAATCTTCCATTCAGTGGATATATGTCAAGCTCTGTTAGGATTTAAATCATTTTTACCTGCATTATT
Organism: Neoceratodus forsteri; assembly: GCA_016271365.2. Lineage (NCBI taxonomy): Eukaryota > Metazoa > Chordata > Ceratodontiformes > Ceratodontidae > Neoceratodus > Neoceratodus forsteri. The sequence goes on from JADMNL010000027.1 coordinate 253,475,620, forward strand.
TACTTTCAAATCTTTAGATTTTCTGGCAGGAAGTTTCTACCCCACAGGCGACATCCCCGGAGAAGGAAAAGCAGTCCTTGGGATGCTCTATCCTCCTCCTCCTCCTGGACAGCCCTCTGACTCCTGGGATCGCTTCCAATCCCGGGCCGTCATTATCGCAAACAGTAGTGCTACTGCTGGGCTGGTGGGCCAGCCCATTTCCCTTGTATTTCTGTACACATTTAATCATTCTAACATCAGATACTAAAAATCATTCACATAGATGCATGAGAAAGGGGTTGCTATAGCAGTGCTTGAGTACATTCCTGTCTGTAGTACAAAAGTCGCCAACTCTCTCGTTTTGTTTCAGAATAGAGTCAGTGCTAACTTCCATGTTTGCATTCATTTCTGGCACAAAACAAGTTTCATTTTTCTAATTCTTGCCTAAAGCACTTCTATTAAGATTCTCTTCAAACTTGTTTCATGAACGGACGCCCACTGAATCAGGCTACTAAAAGTGAAAGTAAAAGAAAGCACAGGAGCGGGGGACAACACAGAATGGCAGGATCCAACCATATAAGTGATTATAACAGTGCTATTTTAGGGATTGGAATATGTCTTGGGGCAGGCGGGAACAAAGGTTTTTTTTAGCCTTTATTCATTTTATAATTAATTGTTTATTGAGGTTTTTCAAATAAACAAAGTACTATCTTGTCAATAACGTGGGATCTCGATACCTAGCCAGAGCACAATCCGCTCCTTGGATTACAGACTAAATGAAGCCCTGAGAATGATACCACACAGATGACAGATCATGTGATGCCTTTTGAATACCAACATACAGTGTTGCAGGCCACAACATTAAGATCCTACGTAAAAAGGCAATAAATAAGACAAGAAGTTAGTTCCCCATCTGAAATAGTAACCTCACTGTATAAATCACTGCTACCTGATGCCTCCCAAACTCTATTAATTTTTTATGGTGACAGTTTGTTTGTGCCAGGCTATGTGTGGGAGGTGTGGAGTGGTCTCTTGGTCCAGGCAGGCAGTAAGCAGATTGCAGGGAGCTAGAAAAAGTTCAGTTATGCAGGCACTGTGGAATAATGCATGGTATTGTGGTGTGTTTTGACCAATCACAGAAGGATTTTCTCTGAGTTTTTAATTGACATTTTATGTATATGTATATATACATATATATATGTAGAGCAAAAAACTCAGTTTAATGCATTAGTTAAGGTTGTTCCACAGTAACAAAAGTGAAATTCAGTGTTGGGGTTGAAAATCATTGGACCCCGCCCACCCCAACCCGGCATTGGGGTGTGCATTGGGGTCGATCAGCCCTACTCTCATCCCATCACATGTGTAAAGCTGCAGAAGTATAGGAGAATGGGTGAGAGTTGGGACAGGCGACACAATGCAACCCAATGCCAGATTGAGGGTGGCGAGAATCAAGGTTTTCAACCCTAACACCGAATTTCACTTTGTCGCTGTGAACAACCCTAACTAATGCATTAAATGGAGTTTTTTGCCTCTAATTTCCTTCTTTTGAGAATGATAACGAGAAATAGTGAATGTAATGCAGTGGCGTCTTGTGGCATAATAACAGGAACAGTAATGCAAACAGAAGCTAAAAGTGGCGCACATGGTAATGCAAGCGAATGAGAACAGAAAGGATACTGCATATGGTGGCGACGGGAAAGTCTGCCACGTGATGTGTTGTCACATAGCAAGCATGGTGCCTGCAAGCGGAAATGTCAATGGGCATGGTGACGCAAAGTAGAACAGAAAGAAACAGTACTATGTAGACACAAATGGCAAAAGAAGCAAGAAACACAAAGCGCCAAATGAAAATGCAAAGGATAACACATGGTGGCGTGAGCGTCAACGGTAAGTGAAACAGGTAAGGAACCATAGCGGAAGAGCAGCGGTAACAGTAACAGTAATGTAAGCGCACAGAGCTGGTTTTCCCAAAACCTGCATAGAAAAGACAATGGGCCAGATATTCAAAAGGGTTCGCCATGCTCAACAGGAGTTGCGCATGCTCAAGTCCACATTGCGCCATTCTGCGATATTCAGCAGAGGCAGTTAGCGCCACTGAAAACAGGCTGAGCAACAGCGCCAATGCAAACGGAATGCATGCTCAATAGGAGGAGGAACCATGCATAAACTGCACAGCCTGATATTCAGCCAGGCTGTGCAGAGTTAATACGGCGCAACCCCCAACCTTGAGCCTACAGGACCTTGAGCCAAAAAAGGCTACGTGAGGGCCACCCACAGGTGAGCTGCTGTATTACAGGGTGCAACACAGCAGCTGCCACCTGGCTGATCCTAACTCAATCCCTGTACCCCAGCCCGATTGCGGGCATAGTGTACTCCCCACCAGCCAGTCGTGAGCATCAATGTAGCTCCCCTCCCGTTCACATCCCTGGTGGTCCAGTGGACGTAATGCCCGATCGCGGGCAAAATGTAAAATAGACCCCCGAACATGTTCCTGGTGCCCGATGGCAGACAATAAGTAAAGTACCCCCACCCGAACATCTCCCTGGTGGTCCAGTGGACCGTAATGTCCGACCCGCGGGCAGAATGTAAAATGACCCCGAACATGTTCCTAGTGCCCGATCGCGGGCAGTAAGTAAAGTGCCCCCCACCCGAACATCTCCCTGGTGGTCCAGTGGACGTAATGCCGATCGCGGGCAGAATGTAAGTGTTACCAGCCAAAACATCTCCTGGTGGCCTGATGTCCCCACCACCCACCACCCACCAGAAGCCCCACCACCCGCTCCCCGGCGGCGGGCGTGGCAGCATTAGAAAAAATATAATTACTATGGTGAGTAATTTTTCTTCTTGCACATTTTTTCTGAAAGATGCTACTCTCTTGGACTTTGTTGATTCCACTGATGTACTTAAACATTTCTGTCATGTCCCCCCTCCCTCCTTTCCTCAAGGGTATACATATTAAGCTCCTTTAGTCTCTCCTCGTATGGCTTCTCTTGCAGACCCTGCACCATTTTAGTTGCCCTCCTCTGAACTGCCTCCATCCTGTCTATGTCCTTGCGGAGATGGGGTCTCCAGAACTGGACGCAGTACTCCACACCTGGGAGACCACAGAATCCATGGGTTCTGGCCACTCTGGGAGTCCCATCACCACATAAACCTGCTGAAGCTCAGTGCAGTGCATCTGGCTCCAGCAGCATTGCACTATTAGTCAGGGACCAGGTTTGGGGATGAGCCAAGCCGTCCTTGAAGCCCAGCCACTAGCGCAGAGTGGACTTGCTTTCTGCGAGACTTGAACTGAAAACAGCTGACTGGCTCGAATCTCACCTCCCTAGTCTCCCTGTCATGTGGCAGGCTTACTCTCTGTTATGTGACAGGCTTAGGAGGCTGGTGAAGATGTCATCAGAGGGTTCTTGAGCAGCGCGTGCCTCTGCTATATACTGAGATTGCTGGCGTGTGCATAAACTTGGTATATAGCAGATGATGTAACTGCTCAGCTTACCATTCTGCTGAGGAAAGTTGGGAAGGAAGGGATCGGGTGACCGCAGAGGTGCCAAGGCGTAATCTTATTTTTGTTTTGTTTTTGGCCATGTTGCCCAAGCCCTATGGCCACACAAGACCCTCGGCCCCTCATCTCCGCTTGGGGCTGGCAGTATTGTCAAGAGATTAGAGTAACGAGCTACTTAATGAGCTTTTGTACATCCAGCAGAAGCTGGGATTTGACTTCCACAGCCTCCACTTGCATACTGTGTGACTATGAGTATGAGCAAGTCACTTAACATCCCCAGTGCTCTCAGGCTACCCTGAAAACAGACACTTGTGCCTAGTGAGCCTTACCTGGTTACCAAAGAATAAAAAAAACAACTACTAATTTTTGGCCACGGTTTGTCAAGCCCATGGCCATCAACCTTTTTCACTGCAGCGAGGACACGACCCACTCAAAGCGAGGGACAGTGAGGGACACTGAACCTCAGAATGAGGGCGCATCCTCAAACATAGAGATAAAGCTCAGAACAGTGTGGAAACAAGTGTCTTCACTTGTACAAAGTTTATTTTGATTTTGCATCTTAGAATATCATGCATTTCTGCTTTAAAGTCCACATTTTCAGCACAGTCTCTGCTAGAGCACATTTTCCATGAGGGATGGATGAGGGTCAGAGCAATTTTTAGGGCAAAATTAAAGGGTCCTTGTAATCAGTGACATTTGAGAGGTATGCCTCAGACCCCCCCATTTCCTTTTTGCCACCAGGTTGCCCAAGTGGCCACACAGATGTGACTCCCCTCTTTTTTGGCCACAGGGTTACCCAAGCCTGGTGGCCACACAGCCCCCCCCCTTTTTTTTTCGTCCACCAGGTTGCCCAAGCCCGGTGGTCACACAGACACCCCCCATCTCCTTTGGCCACCGGGTTGCCCAAGCCCAGTGACCAATAAAACAAACATCCTACCCACTTCCACCTTCTTGGCACCATGCTACCCCAATCCAAGTTAATTCCTGTTAAAAAAAAAAAAAAAAAATCTAGCGCTGTCCTCATTCGTCCTCTGCCCTTCCATTAACCTGTAAAAAGAAAATGGTCCACTGATGCATCTCCAACCCCACAGCACCCCTCACCCCCCAGTCACCCACTTACTTCTGTAAGGTCCCTTGTGGTAACCTTCTCTTATTGCAGCATGCAACCTCTCCGAACCATGTGCTGCCCCGAACTGAGGGGGAAAAAAACTAGGTCCAAAACGATTTCGCACTTAAGTTTTTTTTCCAGTTCATTTTAACCTACACTCATAACTTTGTGTTTTTTAAAGATTTTAACTCACATTTTCGCCATGGCCTTTTTCTTACCCCACCTCATGAACTAGACAGATGTTGTTTTTGAAATCCCACTGGAAATGCCATTTCCTATCATTATGCAAAATGACATTTCCACTGGGATTTGAACACCACCACCAAAAAAGACCATGTTAACAATTTGGGTCAGGAATTAACACTTGAAACAGCAGGATGCAATATTTCACAGGCAGTGGACCTCCTTTCAATACTACTGTCACTTCATTGACATTTTCTTTTTTGCACCTCCCATGCCCCCCGACCGGCCACTTCTTTCAGAGTGCCAGGGCCAACCCACCACCCTCTGACCTCCAGCTACCTCTATCAGCTCCCCATAGTGGCCTACCTGGGTAGCCCAGCATATCCCTGTGTCGGGGGGGGGCCCTCTCTTCCAGGAGGAATTGGCGTCATTGGCCTGACTATACACCTTTGGCAGTGCGGGGCTGGCTCCGGGGCTTCGGGTGGCAGGTGCCAGGATGCTCATCATCCGGTCAATCAGGGGCATTTTCCATTTTCTGTGCCCCACCCACTGCAGTTCTAGGCCTTGTGCAAGCACGGGGTTGTTCTGGAGTGGGGACGTACCGGGGGTGTGTGTCAAGGCAGCACATTCCTCCGAGCATGCCGCCAATCCACCAACAGGTCCCCAGACAGAGCCCACCCCCCCGGGGGGAAGCATCCTGTGGACGCTTATGGAACCCTTCCCTGCTGATCTTCCACTCCTGGCACCTGGGCTCAGGGTGCAAACCTGGGTCGCCAGTGTGATGAGCGAACTCCTTCGCTCTGCGCCACGGAGTATGCTCATTGACATTTTTTGGTGCTTTTCTTGATGACCCCCATTTTTCCTTCAATTATATACATACTGTGTAGGCTGAATCTGGAAAATCCAAACCCTTTGCAAATCCAAATCCAAATTCAGACTAGATTTGGAAAATCCAAAACCAAATCCAGATCCACCCCGGCTTTGCCGATCCCTAGTCAGGTTGTGCAGGCCCAGATGGTTAACATCATGACCATGTTTCACCTGAACTGGCAGAGTGGAACTCCCTCCCTTCCGTTGTGTTGAGAGGCCCTCAGCGCCTGGACCCTCATGTGCAGCTTGGCTGCAGATCTTTTGGCAATCCATGTCACAGGTGAGAACAGTCAGTTGGTGGATGCTCTCAGTTGGGTAGGAGAGATGTTTTTCGAGTGTTCCCTCTATCAGGAGGTGGTGAACCACGTGTTCTCCTGATGGGGCTTACTATTAGCGGACCTGTTTGCCTCCTGGGAGAATGCCAGACTTAGACTGTTTTGTGCCCCACCCCCCACAGTCCGAGACACAGTTGGGAGATGCCTTTGCAAGGTCCTGGTCCTTGTATATTCATTCCTTCCCCTCCCTTTCCCTTGATCCACAAGGTGGTGGTCTAGGCATGGAAGGACAAGGTGTGAATGATTCTGATAGCTCCAGACTGGCCACGGCAGTTCTGTGCGGATCTTCTCAGCCTCAGCATCAGCATCGGACCTCTGTGTGTCTGCCTCTCCATCCGGATCGGCTGACCAGAACACAGGAGAGAGGTTCTGCATCCAGACCTTTGAGCTCTGCAGCTCATGGCCTGGTTCCTGAATGGCTAGATTTCCAGGCCTTGGGTCTCTCGGAGAATGTGCTCCATGTTGTGGTGGCCTCCCAGCGAGAGTCAATCTGCAGATGCTGTGCCTGTAAATGGAAGAGATTTTCCATTTGGTGCCAGGGCAAGGAGCTTGATCTGCTTGTCTGTCCTGTAACTAGCATCCTGGATTACCTCTGGTCCCTTTACCAGCTGGGACTGCAGGTGAAGACCTATGGTGCACCTGATGGCTGTCTCTGCTTAGCAAGTATGGGCTGGTACACAGACAGTGGTCCAAGAGAAGGTGGTTGGGCACTTTATTTTTCTGAATGCATTTTATCACCACTGCCGGGAGGTTCGGTGGCAGTAGTACCAACCATCCATCCATGCTTCCTGCCCTCTCCAGCTTGTCATGGAGCAAGCTACATGGTATTGGGGGCTGGAGTTTTGCAGTTTTTCCTTTGGCTTTTTGGTGCCTGAAACCCCAACCCCTGAGGATGCTGACATGAAGGACAAGAGTCCAAGGTGTAGGTGCGTTGACGTTTGTCTCAGCCAAGCACTTATTGTTGTCCTCCCCTTCACACACCGTGAGTCCCATGCTGATGCCCGTGCATCAACAGATGGCAGTAATGGGATGGTGTAACAGCCTTTCCCCCTCAGAAGAGGACAGCGTCCCGTGGGGCAGTCAGATATCCTTCCCCAGCTGGCCCCGACAACCTAGGCCTATTCCCAAACCCGGGTTGCTGGCTTCGTGGGCGGTGGCACTACTGCAGCCCTGACAGGCCGGTCTGATCAGGCTCTTTTGTAAGGGCCTGGACCACCTCCCCCTCCCCCTCCCATGTGTGAACCAGTTCCACTGTAGGACATACTGCTGGTGTTGGCAGTGCTCATGGGCAAGCCTTTCAAGCCAGTGTACAAGTGTGAGATGTCGCATCTGTCATGGAAGATGGCCTTCCTGGTGACCATTATGTCAGCCAGAAGGACTGGGATTGCTCCAGTTACTTTCGGGCGAGTCTCCTTACCTGATCTTCCATGAGGACAAAGTGTCCTTTGCCCCAACCCAAAGTTCTTCCGAAGGTGGTATTTGAGTTTCACGTAACCAGGCAGTTAACTTGCCTGTGTGTTTCAACAGCCCATCTTCAGAGGCCACCCACGGAAGGTGTTCTCTATTATGTGCCACACATGGCTGGAGTTCAGGGAGCGGCTGGCCAGGAGTTTGTCACTTACATTGAAGCCGTGCCAGGCAAACTGCAGCAAAGCTGACAGTTGCCAAGTGGATCACAACCTGCATCGATCTCTGCTGTAGGTTGGCGATAGGGTGCCGCCCGTGAGGGCTTAGGGCTCATTCCACCAGACATACTGCTGCCTTCGGGGCGCTTTCAGGGATGTCCCTTGTCCAGGAAATCTGAAGGGCTGCTACCTGGAAGTCAGCACACACCTTCATCTCCCACTACTGCGTCCACCTTGAGTCATGCCTGGATTTTGATTTTGGGACCTCGGTTCTCCAGTCTCTGTTTGCAAGTAAGTGTGCACACCTTGCCTCCTCATCCCAGAGAACTACTAGCAGTCCGCACAGTGTGGATAGTGAACCATATCCACACCCTAGAAAAATAGGTTACAAGTGCGTAACTGTAGTTGTAAAGTGGTATATGGTTCACATTCACACAACCCACTCTGCCTCCCTGGCAGCGGCATCTGGATGCCTGCTTCCAGCATGCAAGATCTGACGTCACGGGTGGTGTTGGGATATACTGCCGGGTGGTAGGAGGAATTTAGCTTAAATATGTCTGTCCAATCAGACTGTTCCAATGAAACTGCCAGAGTATCAATGTGAACCATGTACCACTCTTAGAACTATGCTTACAAGTGAGTATCCTATTGTTTTTAATGAGCCATTTTATATGATATGTCTGCCGAAGCACTGAGGAGCAGTCATGTTACAATAGTGTCTTCTGTTATATCTTTAGGATGCCAGTACAGCTCACCTGCAGTTCACAGTTCTCTCACCCTGAGAATACAGGGAGACACTCTTACAACCATAAGAATGCCCCAGTAAACACATACTGTTATACTGTAGAAATAAACCATCCTGTAACCTGATTGGTCAAATAAGGTCTTGAGCTGGAGTAAATCCTGCAGTAAGCTGTGGTTGAGCAAAGGCTTTTATAAAGAGCGTTATAGATCACAGGAGCATCATGTCACACTCCCGACCTATCCAGGCGCTTCCTTTAAGTTGTCAGGTACTTTGTTTCGTGTCACGCACTGAGCTGCTGTAACTGGCATCTCACTAACCATTCGCATCATTATCATTCAGAAAAAAACGTAATTAAAAAAATGCTGATAGCTATAACAGTTTTACGTCTCTAGCTGGCGTGCCTCTTATGGATCTAAAAGTGTCACCTTTTGCTTCCTTAGGACAGCAGAACTGCTTATACCAAGAACATGTGAGGCAACACTCACAGCCATAAGAGACCCTCCAGCCGGACCCATAAACTTACAAAACAAAATATAAACACATTTTTTTAATTCATTTTATACATAGTTCTGTTGTATAATCACAATAAGGCACTCCTGGAAGTGGGTAATTGGGGGATTACCCATTCATAACGTGGTTAAGTCAGTTGGCTTCAACTTGTGACAAACCACATGAGGCATGGGTAAATCCCCAGCAACAACTTATTGCCTTATTACTTAAATGTATGGCAGAACATTGATTTATCAGTGTCTGTTAACTGTCTGTCTGTGATTGTTTTCTGCCTGCGCTGCTTGTGTGCTGTTTAGCACCATGGATACTAGGCACCAGAGAAATTAACTTCTCCTTCAATTGTTGATTGGAATCACAACTGAAACATTTTGTTAATTAAGATTTAAAATATTTGTAATCACTGTATTATGGTGGATGTGATGGTGAAAAAGTTTTTATCTGTCTGTTTTTTTGTGGGGGTGGGGGGGAATGTTCTTGTCCCCCTCCTCAAGCATCTAATCTGAGCAACTCTGAGTTTTCGTTCTGTGGTTGGACCCTCGTGCTTTTGCCCTTTATCCTCGGTCCCCTTTCCCGTAGTTGGAAGTGTTGCCAACCAGGGTTGACAGGTGAGGACCCTCTTGTGAGCTGCCCACTAGGAGATGACATGCATACATTAAGACACAACAGGGTGTTGGTAGCTGTGCAACACCCACACGCCCCAGGGGGCGTGGTAAGGCATAAGGGTGAATGCCTTTCACTCCTGGATGGCGTGATTGTGGCACAGTTACCAACACCCTGGTATGTCATGCACTTGTAAAGTTGATAATTAGGTAAATTTAAAACATTAGACTGTTTAGAACAATTGAAAAAAAAAATTATATAAAATAATTTCTCTGCCATTAGAGACGCCAGAGGCTGGCAGCTTCACAGTTTATGTGCTAGTGTTTGTTTTATTGTTTGGTAGAAAAAAATGAGTGCGGTTTGCAACCTGAACATTTTAAAGGGTTGTTAGTACATGGATATCACCCACCAAGACTAGCAGCACTTTTCTGCTGTTTGTAGTGGTCTCACTAAGCATGGTCATGGAACAGTCAGGTTGCAGTATTTGACATACCTCTTTCATAAATACTGATGGATGCTTCATCCCCCAAGTAAACCCATCACTTCCTAAACCCAACTCTATGCGCGGTGCCCCAGTCACCAAGCCAGTGTGGGTCTTGGGGACAGTTGTGCACCATTTTTTTTTTTTTTATCCATACAGTGCTTCTCTCTTGTAAAAGTAGGATTGTGATTGGCTTACTTGCTATTTGAATATGATGGGAAATACTTCCTCAACCCATTTTGTGATACTCCTTTGGTTGTTAATTTAGTTAAAGCAATCTTTCACTATCTTGGAAAACATTTTAAAACATAATAGTCAGACAGTTATGCTACATTTTTTAATTTTCTGTATTTATGTCCCCATATTCTGTATAAAGGAGGACATTCACGTGACAGCACAGTCTTTGCATATCAGACTTTATCTTATTTGCCAGCAATTCCCCCACCCACTGAAGTCGCAATCCTCTTTTCTTTCCTTTTTTTTTTTTAAGATCATAGTTATTTCTTTTATTTTTTTCTCCCTGCTATGGGGGAGTTCCACCTCCAATCCGACCCCCCTCAGCCCTGTCTCCTGGCTTCTCCAGTTCATGTGGGTGTGCCACATCGCTGGTGTGGGGCCTGCAAGGAGATTTATAGCCTCTTCAGCATTTACGCTGTTTTTCTCCAGAGGACACCAGCATGAGGGCCCGTACAAGCTCAGGCACGCTGAGTATGCTGAGCGTATTGCCATCAGCGTCCTTTCTCCCTTTGAGGCACTCCAAGCGCACTATCAGCAGTGGTCACCCAGGTGGCAGTGGAGTGCCAGAGCTGGCTTTCCTTCAACCCCACTCCGGCCCTCCAGTGTCCCAGGCTCGGGGCCTGAACCCAGGTTGCTGGTGTCACAAACAATAGTAGCTTCACCATGCCGATGGGTCAAGCATAATCATTTTTACAATAACAGATTATGATGTCATGGAGAATCATACCTTAAACAGAGTAGAAGTAGGTGGATGAGATGATGTTTAGGGGACAAAGACAATATTGTTTGCAAAGATCCTCTGTAATTAAGAGTAAGGAGACATATATAGAAAAACTAAATGAAATACAAATCAAATTGTATCAGAATATTTATAGTTCAGAAAGATTTCTTGGATTCAGGAAACATGCTTTAAAAGGAAAACTTCTGGAGATTTTGAATAGCAGTGAGGACTGCAAGTGCAATCTAATAGCTAAAGTGAGTTTATCACATATGAAAACTTTGAAAACCATCATATCTGGAGACAGTTCAACTTGCGTTTTATAAATTGCCTGCACTTATTTTCCCATTGCTCTTAAATTTTAGATTAGCTTGCATGGAAACATGATCCTTGTCCCCCTAGTGTCCATTTCCTCCTCCTGCCTAAACCTTAGCTGAGGTCGTGATCCTGTGTTTGTGATATTATGGTTTGTAGCTATAGAAACATAGATGTTGCCATCCGATAAAGACCAGGAGTCCATCCTATCTGGCCCACCCAAAAAATTCCCACTCCATCTCTACTGGCAGTCTGTTCCACAGCTCCACCACTGTCTCAGTGAAGTAGAATGTCCTCTTGCCTCTTGTCATTCCCAGTGACAGGTCTCCATTTGTGCCCGCTCCTTTTAATTCCCTCAGGAACATGCTCATCTTGATCAGTCAATCAATCAGTCAAATCTTTATTTATTCAGGCGATCATCATTGAGCAAGGCTCATTTACAAGATGGACCTGATAAGGTCAAGGTTCGAGTTGGTGCACAGCAATTACATCACATACTTATGAGACAGTTATACATACAGAAACAAGAAAATGTTATTTATAACACAATAATATACAAGAGAATTCACATGTTAAAGCTTGGCAAGAGAAAGTTAAACTAACATCTACAATATGTACAATACATATATATCACAATGAGGCCATGACAGTCACTCACATAATGAGTACAAGGATGGTGAAGGAATATTGGGTGCCATATACTGGCGGTGTCTGGCTGGAAGGAATATGATCCTGCAGATTATTATGATGTCACAAACAGTATTGTGATTTCAGCAAAGAATTGATCAGCAAGAGCAGATGAAGGGGCAAGGAACCTGTTTTCATGTAACTTAATCTTATAATGAATCATAAATAGAATATAAATACAGACAAACTAAGATATAAGCTGAACTATCTCAATATTATGTTTTCAGAGTTTTCCAGGAGTAGCGGACTCATTTAAGGAGTATCTTGTCATCACTCATTGTACCCAGTAGCTCCATATGAAGTCTGAACCATCCACTGATTCTCCTGATACAAAATGGCCACCCAGGGTATAATGAGAAGTGCCATTAATACCAGCCTGTCTGAGACATGGGTTCACATCATGAGCTCGGACTGCTGGGGGTGAGAGGTGGATACTGGGTCTGCTGCACTACCTCATTGTATTTCCTAAAAGGCCAGTAAAGAAAGAATAGCACTAGAAATGAGACCAGTATTTAAATCAAAGTACCAATGTTACTAAAGACACCAAACCATACAGTCTCAGTTTTACAGAACAGTCACATGCAGTTCAAATTACAGAACAGATTGTATGTACTGACTGCCCTGGTGTCTCCAGCTGCATACCTTAGCTCAAGCAGCACCATTGCTGGCATATTATAAGTGGTTGGAGAACTGCCCCATTAGTTGTGCAGCAGGACTCCCACTGCGCAATAGTGCGATGACCTGGGTTCAGGAATGAGTCGGGGGCAAGCCAGAAGGAGGGGGATTGAGCATCCTGGGGGCACTTCTCCAAGGAGTGAGGGTACTGTCCTGCACCACAGTACTGCCAGGTGGGTAACCACATTTGTTAGTGCGGATAGAGGGCTGGCGGGTGGGTAAAGACTGAGATGAAAATGTTAAGCATTTTCATTATTGGTCCCCAAATTCCTTCATCTTCTACTTATTTTCCTATAATCTTATTTTCTAGGGATGTGGACGTAGTTCACTGTCCACACATTGGCAGTTCCACTGGAAGTGCTGATTCATCGGAATGTCCTTAAGCTATGCTCCTCTCAGCACCCAGACGATATATCCTCCAGCTGCACCCCGTGATGTCAGAGACTCAGAGCTTCCTTTATGCTGGAAAAGTTTAGTCTCCTCTTTCACAACTCCAAGTGTTGTAGGGCCTAAAGTGTGCCACTGGTGATTTTATTTATTTCTCGAAAATTTCTTTAGTGTTTCTTCTTTCCTTGATTTTGCTCCTGCCTTGGCGACAGTAGATGGAAAACAATGAAGCAAAGTCAGCTCCCAGCTTTTAAATTTTGTGTCGCGTGCCAACAGAAGAAGTGGACAGACCCACACTGTCGTGCCTCTGCTGCCTGGGGGGGGGGCGCATGATGTTTTGGGTTGCGGCCTGTGCCAGACAATGCTCCCTTCTTCCCTGGAGGCTCACATAGCCCGGCTTCTTCTTGGCTAGCCAGCCAATTGGAACATCTTGTTTTTCCTTACCCCTCCTCCATTCATCATCAGGGGTGTTGCAGGGCAAATTGGTATCATTTTCTCTGACTTATGCAACAGTCAAAAAATCTCCAACCCCAGCAATGTGGGGAAAATGTAGGGGATTGCTTAGGAATTTCGGCATCTTCTTTTGCCCAGGGTGTGGGAGTTTTTCATGATGTTTTACACCCCACCCTGAAGCATTTTTCCTGTTGGGCATTTTAGATGAGGTTTTCATGGGGGATTCAGATGAAGACCATTTCCCACATGGTGGGGCATTTGACTAGTTTAATGGCACTCATTTTTGAATCCCCCACTAGGTGTGTGTGTGTGTGTGTGTGTGTGTGTGTGTGTGTGTGTGTGTGTGTGTGTGCGTGTGCGAGCGACTTCACCTGTTGCATAAAGGCAATGGTTCTTGTTCACATTGCTGCAAGTGATCAACTAGAACCAGACTTACTGTAGAAAATACTAACACTAATACCCTACCAAATGCTTTGCAACTTTTCACATCTTTTACCTCTTCGTCTCTCTCTCTTGTGCGATCCCAGAGTCATGCATTTCATCTGTTAACTCAGTTTTAATAATTTACTGCAGCAAAGATGCAATTCTCGTATATAACATCTTGAGAACTGTTTACCTATCAGGGCAGGCTGGGTTTTACAGTAGTACTGATGCACCTGGCATTTCCGGCTGTCTAGTGGCATAGTCTGGCAGTGTTTTCTCATTTTGGATCCTATTTAGGGTTTTGTCAAACGATGAAAAACTGCAAGCTGTACTCAGTGGTTATCTTATTAAAAAAAATAGAGGGCTTGAAAGTTTTTTTTACTTCTTTAGACTGTTGCACTGGAGCTTTAGCGCTTCCTGCTCTGTCGGCTGCTGGCCACCCCACCCCAACCATTAATTTATAAACTGTTTTTCTTTTACGTTCTGTTTTCCACTTTCTTTTACCCCAGATCTTTCTTCATTGTCTGCTAATCCAGCTCTGATTGGAGGAACTGCTCCTTATCTCCAGGCCGTCATCCCCCTTGGCAAGCTGCCAAACCTGTCACAGGTTCCAGATGAACCTGGGCCATCAACAGCCATGCAGAACTGGCACGAAGCTTGATTTTCATGAGTGGCTCAGATTGCCATGGTTCCCAGACCTAGTCAGTCTAGCAGTTCAAGAACCCTTCCAGCTCCCTCAGTAGCATGATCTGCTACTTCAGGGTCCATTTATTCCATTCCAGTCCAGCTCAGTCCCAGCTGGCAGCTTGACTCTGTGATAGGCTGAGGTGTCTTAAAGTAGGTTATTCGGAAAAAGTTGTGGATACTCTTGTGCCGTCAAGGAAGCAGTCTACGTCTGCAGCTCATTATAATATCTGGACTGCATTCTCTCAGTGGACCTAACAGGCAGGTATTAGGCCAAAAGCCATCAGTGCCTCAGATTTTGATTCTCTTCAGGACAGAGCAGACAAAGGTATATACTGCTCTACCCTTATGAAGGGCATGCTTTAAGTTCATACGCTGACAACATTCGGTTCTTTGGCGTGATCAGCATAACCAGACTGGTCTACAGATCCGTTCTTCATTAATACAGTCCTTAATGTACTTTGTGAGCCTCTGTTTGAGCCTCTTTCACAAGTATCAGAAGGCATCCTTTCTGTTAAGATAGGCTGTATAATTGCAGTTTGCTAAGCAAGGTGGATAAAGAGCAGCAGGCCCTCTCATGTGAAAACCATATCTGGTTCCACCAGGATAAAATTGTGTTGTTCAGTGCCCTCTTGTACAGTACCCCTTCTTTCCTCTGGATGGTACTTACAGAGTTCCATGTTAACTAAGATGCAAGCCTTCTTTCATTTTGTCCAAAACCAGTGGGTGACATGGAGAAGCAATTTCATGAGCTAGATATTACAGAGCAGTAAAGACATGTCCAACTCCACCCTAGATTCTGTGCCTTTCAACTCTGTTTTGGGGGGTCAGAAGCAGTCTGGGACCAACTGTTTCTTCCCAGGAGCTGCACCACCCTCAAGGTTGTGCAGCAGGAGCCGGTCTGTGTGATCTACATGGCCCTTCCACCTGGCTCTCCTCGCCGTCGGAGACAGAGTCATCGATCACGGTGCGGGTCTTGGTCGAGATCGCAGTCAAGGGACTCCTTGTAATCTCAATCATCTGTCAGGCTGCTGTGCCACAGGTGTTCCTTTTTCTGTTCATCAACTGATGAGCTCTGGTAGCACTAGGACTTGGTTGGGCAGGGTGGGTCCTGCGCTCAACCCTGGTGATTCCATGCTCGCCTCTGATCCTGCCAAGACAAATTTCACTGACACCCATCACCCGATCAGAGTGGAACTGCCACCATGGCAGATGTTGCAGGGAGCCACCACCAAAGATTCATGTCTGACTACCAGCTTGCCAGACTGGTTGTCCTTGGAGATTACTCACTTGGATGAATTCTAGTAGTGCATGACGAGAAACAGCCAAGGGCTATGTTTGAAGAGCTCCTATGATTCTGATGGGTCCTCCATGCTGTCCTCAGGGATCCATGGGTTCAACCGTGAATCAGCCAAAGAGCTGACCATCGACCACGGGCCGGTGCTTTTTGGAACTATGCTCAGTCTGATCTCTGAGTCCATGGAGCTCCCTCTGGAACCAGTTCAGAAGAGGGCTAAATACTTCCTCACTGAAATTTTGTATAGGGAGAAATCCCCAGAGGTTGCCTTCCTGATGGCAGAGGCCATCCTGGGACCAGCTCTGGAGCTATGGCAGCATCCAGTCTGCTGTGCAGCACCCTCTGCCCATATGGTCTGCAAGCATGCAGTTCCTATTGGCACATTTTCCAGTTTCTCTGACCACCCCTCAGCCAAGGATTTGGTGCCTGATTCCATCTTCTGGAAAACTGGCAGTGCTGGGGACGTGGACAGGCCCCCTGACAAGGAGTCCAAAAAGCTTGACCACGCAGTGAAAAAGGTGTATGCTGCATTCTCCTGGGTCTCTGTCAGGCAAGCCACACCCTGATGACGGCCAACTCGTCTCTCTCATGGGAGTCCTAGACCACGCCTTCCCCTTGCCTCTCTTCTGAATTGCAGATGGTGGTTAAGATGGTCAGAGACCAGGGTCAAGCAGTGGCTAAACATCAGCTCCAAACATCCTTGGACAACGGTGACCCTTGCACCTGTTCCATGGCAGTGGCTGTCGTGATGCGTTGTAGGACCTGGCTGTGAATCTCCACCTTTACAGCAGACACCCAGCACAAATTGGCCGGTGTTACCTTCTTAAGCACAGCCTCTTCGGCCCAGGGGTGGAAGGGGCTTCTTACCAGGACTGAGAAGACCAATCACCCTAGATTCTGTGACTTCCTCACAGAAGGACCAGAAAGGGCAGAAGCTGAAAAAAGCCCTTTCAGTCACAGTAGCCCAGGCAGCAGCATCCTCAGCAGGGGTAGTCTCAGACTTGGTGCCCCAAGACCAAGTTCACTAGTCAGAGCACCAAAAAAGAGCAGCGGTAGGGGTGGTGGTTCCCCTCCGACAGCAGGTGCCCCCTCCAAAACTGCTCTATGATGGATTGGGGGGTGTCCACTTCCCACCCATGCTGTCCCTGCCTCAGATACCTGTGAGGGGTCAGCTTTGCCACTTGGCATTCCTGATCGTCATCACTTTGGACAGATGAGTGCTAGATGTGGTGGGTAGAGGTTGCGTCTCTGTTTTGAGGCTGTACCACCATACTGACCGCACACACAGGGCGTCTGTAGTGTTGCAAGACATGCTGTCCACCCTCTGGGAAACTGTTGCTCAGCTCCTCAAGAAGGAGGCATAGCTCATATCCCAGATGTCGTGGTGGGTCAGGATTTTGTTCAGGTACTTTCTGGTTCAAATGGATGTGGGGCTGGTGGCCTATACTGTATTTTCATGATCTGAGCCAGTTTCTGAGGAAGTGCAAGTCCAGGATGGTCATGCAGAACCAGATAATACCATCTCTGGAGCAGGGCTTGTGGTTCTGCTCCTGGATCTCAGGATACCTTCTTCCACATTCCAGTCCATCTGCCCCACTGGGTTCTCTTGGTTCTGTGCAGAAGGAGTTCTCACAAGTTCCAGGTCATGCCTTTTGGCCTCTCTTGGCTCCCAGGATCATCACCAAATGCATAGCAGTGGTGGCAGCATTTCTGAGGCACCAAGAGGTCAGAGTCTTCCCCTGCCTGGACAACTGGCTGATAGTGGGGATATCTCTTTCATCAGGTCACACCTATGGAACTTAGCCATCAGGCACTAGAATCTCTGAAGCCTTTTTCTGTAAGCGGTCTGTTAGAGGACCCGTGCATATCATTGCCTGCGGCGTCATCATCCCTGTATGGCGTGGCGGCCTTGCTTTCCCTCCTAAGTTCTTTCCTGCTGTCAGCTTCACAGCACGGTCTCCTTCTGGCAGCATCATTTAGTCGACTGCCAAAACATTATATTTCTCTATTTTCTCTCATTTTGAATGTCTAGAACAGTCAACTTGTCCTCTCTTGTCCGTTGCTGCCGCTGTGGAAAGAAGATTTTTTAGGAGGACAACCACGATCTTTGTATCTGCTGTCTGGGGCCTTTTCATAACTCCAAGGCCTGCACCATGTGCCAGAAGTTTAGCCTCACAACTCTTCAGCACCGTAAGAAAGCCCTCTTAAGTTTTTCTCATGGAGCAGCAGCTAGCCAGTTTGGAACAGGGGGGCTCAGGGGCTTCTTCCTCCCCATCTCCAGTATGCTCTTTAGGTTCATAGGCAGCTAAGTCCCGAAACAAGCCCTTGGAGAAGCACAAAAACAAGGACCATTCTCCAGGCCACCAGTCCCGGTCCCCAGGTGCTCCCAAAATTGCTGAGAAGGGTCTGAACACACTAAATAGAAGAGACCTACTGAGCAGGCTGCAGAGTCTGTGCCTGCTGAAAGAAATGTAAAGAAAACATGTTGCTGCACCTCCCGCTGAAGAAGCAAGGAACTCCCAGCAGACAAAAGTAAAATGCCCTGTGCTGAGGACATTGCCAGATCCTTGCAGGTCATTCAGGCCTTACAGACTGCATATTCCATTCTGCATTCACTGGTTCAAATACAGTCACTGGTTCTCATGGATCAGGGTCAAGAAATTTACCTTGAGGAGAATCGGATCTAGGGAACCCATTGAGCCTGAGGTATCCCAGATCAGGAGTTTGGTACCCCTCCCGTGGGCATGATGATTTTCATCCCACTTTTCCTTTGTCAGACAGGTAGCTGACACTTTGAATCTGTGGAAGATGATGAGGAGGAGGAAATTTTTGGATATGATGGGTTTGGTTCCTACAAAAGGGTGTCATTTTCTATCCATAACTCTGTCAAAAAGGCTACTTTGAAAATCCTACAGCCTCCTTCCTCTGTCCCAGGAATGGGTCAGGAGGTGAAGAAAAAGTATCGGGTGAATAGGTCTGCTGCTGATTATTTGTATTCCTGTCCAGACCATGAGGGTGTAGTACAGGCTGCTATTGCCTGTGATAAAGCTAAAGTCCCCTTGGCATCTCATCCTCCAGATAAAGATTCTAGGAAGATTGACACTTTAAATCTTGCCGGAAGTCTTCAAGCTGGCTCCTCCCACTCACCCCGGGGGGAATAGCCCTCGGCTCAGCCCCATGACGCCAGGTCTTCCTTTCTGCTGTAAGATTCAGGTTGCCTCCCTCGTGCTCACGCATTTTGTAGGCCCTGGCTCAAAAACCTTCGGTTATTCCGAAAATCTGTCTAGTTCGCATTAGTGATCGCAACTCTGTACCTTCGATTATGGAAGACGACCTTCCCGGATTTCGTTGAGTACCCTCCACAGTGAGAAGATGTTGCGCACCAAACCCCACACCGCAGTGTGTTTTCATTGTCCTCGTGCTCCACTGGCGACACCGCAATGCGATATATGTCTCGCTTCCATCCTAACGCCTCAACGACCATCTCGCGCACCTGAAGTTGGGGAGGCTGAGAAACGGAACCCTCCGGTGAAATCCAAGGAGGCTCGGAGGGCGGTTTCCATGGCTGCGGGATCCGCCACGCAATTGGAACGCAAGCAGGCATTCGAAGAGGAAGCGACTTGGGCTGCAGAAACTACTATGAGTTTCTTTGTTCTGCTCAACCTGGGCTCCACCTTCTTGGGATCCTTCCGAGAGTTGTGCCACTCTCTCCCGACCAAGGGAGAGGGTCCTGTGGACACGCACTCCTCTCGATCCCGTAAGCAGGAGAAGGATCTGGGATCATCTTTGTCCTGATGGAGACGCTCTTGGGAGCAGGAGAGATCTCGGTCCCAGGAACATGCGGTCTCGACTTCAGTCGAGATTGCTTCGCCGCTGGCTCTCGCTTCTGCCGTCTTGCCAGTTGACCGAACTGTCAATTGATGATGTGAAATCATCATCGATCCGGTCGATCCTTTATCGCCGACTCGGTTAGCGATTTCCTCGATCAAATGCCTATTCTGAATTTCCTGACGAGGAGACCCAGCCTGCAGGACTCACGCGAGGAAGTGGTCCCCCACCCGGAAATCACCGTCCCTCCAGTGTCTCCCTAGCGACCGAATCAGCCTGTCCGATGTCGATTGAGGTCTTGGACCCCCACCGAAGGCCGAGGAAGAGCCATAAATGCTCTAAAAAGAGGCAACGCCATTGGTCGCCTTCGTCCTCCCTCGGACGAGGAGAGGCTCTAGCAGAAACTCCAGCTCTCACAGGACCTCGTGAGGCAGCAGCTGATTTTGACCGGGCACAAGTCGACTCTGGCGTCCCACCCGCCATTACTTGGCTTTCACCTCCTAGGCTGAAGCCAACTCATTCGAGCTGACTGTTGGTTCCTGCCCGCGGAACCGTGAAACTCCGGTTCCGCTTAAACCGTCTTCTCCACCGACGTGGTGGAACCACCGCCCAAGCAGCCTCTGGGAGGGCTCCTTCCAAAGAAGATAGGCCAGACACCGGGCTTCCGGTGTCTGTCTGTCGTCACTGTCCCCTTGGACTGCCCTCAGCGGTCGAAGGTGAACTGGGTGGTTGACCGTTGTATCAGGATTCCTTGGATTCGGATGTGACCAGCCTGCATTCTCATCCCAGGGACGACAAATCAGCCGGTGAGTTGGAGACGGAGGAAGGTCCCATGTCTTTTCAGGGCATTGTTCGCCTCATCTCTGAGTCCACAGGGATGCCCCTGGAGCCAATCCAGTAAAAGGCGGAGTACCCTCTCACTGACATCCTCAAGAGAGGGGATACCCCGACGGAGGCTTTTCCTGTGGCTGAGGCCATTGTTGGCCCAGCCTTAGAACTCTGGCAGCACCCTGCCACTTGTCCAGCTCTATCTGCCTACATGGCCCGCAAGTATGCGGTACCCATGGGGTCCCTTGCTGGGTTCACAGAGCACCCTTCGGCTGACAGCCTGGTGACCACCTCTGTGTTCAGGCATCTGGCAGTTCTGCTGATACTGACCGACCTCTTAAGAAAGAGTCCAGGCTTTTGGACCATTCAGCCAGGAAGGTCTGTGCGGCTTCCTCCTTGGGTCTCGTCCAGGCAAGTTCGGCAGTCATTATGGCACACTTCTCCCACACCCTCCTAGGGTCTTTGGATGAAGTCCTCCATCATCTCCCTATGGACATGCAGACCATGGTCAAGCAGGTCCAGCATTGAGACAAGCTGTTGCCAAACAGCAGCTTCGAACAGTCCTGGACATTGGGGATTCTTGTGCCGTTCAGTGGCAGCAGCAGTTGCCTCTCGTCGCAGGGCTTGGCTGAGGCTCTCCTCCTTCCTGGTGGATACCCAGCACAAACTAGCTGATGTGCCTTTCCTAGGGACCGACCTTTTCGACCCTGGAGTGGCTGGTGACCTTCAGCGCATTGAGCAGTCCAGTGCCACCTTGGATGCTACTTCTGCCAAGGGTTCTTCGGGGAAGAACCAGCAGAAGAAAAAGAAGGAGCCTTTTCAGCATTCTTCCCCTGTGGCTCAGCAGTCCTCCTTCCAAGGCAGACAGCAGCACCAGCAACAGCAGCAGGGCTCAAGCTTGGCACCCTCGGCCCAAGCCCGGGCCCTCCCAGGCCCGTAAAGGAGGCAGAGGTCCGGGTCCTGAATCCTCCTCCTCCAAGCCTGCTCAGTGACTGGGCTGGGGCTGCAAACCCCTCTCCTGTCAAGTCAGCACTGGGTCCTCCTGTAGGGGGCCGGCTCCACCACTTCCTTTCCACCTGGTCCACTGTCACTTCGGACGGGTGGTTTCTCGAAGTGGTCGGTCAGGGACTGCCTCTGGAATTCGAGCAGTACCCTGCAAGCCAAGCCCACACCCCTCGGGAGGAAAGAGTATCCGCTCAGACTCAGTCAGCCCTCCAAGACGACATCGCTCAGCTCCTCCTCATGGAGGCAGTAGCTCCAGTGGTGGATCCTCCAGCAGACACAGGCTTTGTCTCCAGGTACTTCCTGGTGCCCAAGCAGATGGGGGCTGGTGCCCCATTCTAGATCTGTATGACCTGAATCAATATCTCAGGTCACACATCTTTTGGATGGTCACTCTGTCCCAGATAATACCATCCTTGAGCGAAACATCTGGTTCTGTTTACTGGATCTGCAGGATGCGTTCTTTCACATCCCAATTCGTTCGTCCCATCAGCGGTTCCTCTGCTTCAGGGTCAAAGGGACCCTGTATGAGTTCCGAGACATGCCATTCTGCCTGTCATCGGCCCCACGGGTCTTCACCAAATGCATTGCAGTGGTGGCAGCCCATCTCAGGCGTCGGGGAGGGTTAGGATTTATCCTTACCTCGATGATTGGCTCGTAGCAGGTTCCACCAACAGGAGGTGGAGAGGTCCAGAGATCTGGCCCTCCAGATCTGCTCCCAACTCAGTCTCCTGATCAACGAGGCCAAGTCGTAACTTGTGCCTTCTCAGGTGATGGGCTTCATCAGGGCAGAGCTCGACTCTTGTCAAGCCAGAGCTTGGCTCCTGGTGGACAGGGTGGAGGTTCTCTCCTCCTTTGCCCAATCATTTCTGATTGGGCAATTGCGCCCTGCCTGGGACTTTCTGCGCTTTCTGGGTTACGTGGTGGTGTGCACCTCAGTGGTCCATTGGGCCCTGTTGCACATCGCCCAGTGGGAGCTGGCCACCCAGTGGACTCAGCGCCACAGTCATTTTGACCAGCTGATCACTGTAACCCAGAAGATGGGGGACGCTGTCCACCGTAGACCGCCTCAGACCGGGTTATGGGAATAGATACCGCTTGTCCGCCCGAGCCGACGGTCGCCCTTATGACCGAGCAGCCTCTCTCATGGGCTGAGGAGCCCACATGGGGCAAAGGGCCACGGGCTCTGGACCCCGAGGAGTCCCGATGCCACATCGACCTGTTGGAGCTCAGAGCAGTCAGACTGGCACTGTCAGCTTCGCTCCTCAGCTCTGGGGTGAAGTGGCTCAAGTCCAGACGGACAATACCATGACCACGTACTACCTCAACAAACAGGGCAGCATGCACTATGTCTGCTGTGCAGGGAGGCGCTCCACATCTGGACTCTCTTGAGCCATCTGAGGCAGATCTCCTAGCCATCCATGTAGCAATAGCCTGGAAACCATCTGGTGGATGCTCTCAGCCACTTAGGCGAGCCATCCCACCAGTGGTCTCTCCATCTAGAGGTAGCTTACAGCCTGTTCTCCCACTGGGGCAAACTGATGGTGGATCTGTTTGCCTCCAGGGTCAACACCAAGCTGAGGCTGTTCCATGTCTCCCCAAGCAGGGCTCGCTGCAGGGGGATGCCTTCTCGAGGCCGTGGACCCCAGGCCTCCTCTATGCCTTCCCTCCATTTCCCTTGATCCACAAAGTGTTTCTCAAGGTGAGGAGGGACAAGGTGAAGGTGATCCTGGTAACCCCAGACTGGTCACGCCAGTTCTGGTACCCAGATCTCCTCAGCCTCAGCTGCAGGCCCCCGGAGCAGCTTCCAGCACACCTGGACCTGATATCACTCAGTTGGGGAAGGTATTCCATCCGGACCTTAAATCCCTGCATCTCACAGTCTGGTACCTGAGCGGCTAGAGTTCCAGGCTTTGGGTCTCTCCGAGGATGTCTTCACTGTAGTGGAGGCCTTCAGAAAGGAATCGACCAGGAAATGTTACGCTTTCAAATGGAAACATTTTTCCATTTGGTGTCAGGGCAAGAGCGTGGACCCTTTGTCCTGTCCAGTGGCTAACATTCTTGACTACCTTTGGTCTCTCTCCAAAGGGGGTCTGCAGTCATCGGCCCTTAGGGTGCACCTGGCAGCCATCTCTGCTTACCGGGCATGGGCTGGTCAGCCGACGGCACAGGAGACAGTGGTCAGGTGCTTTTTCAAAGGCCTGGATCACATATCCCTCTGGTGCATGAACCTCCACCTCCGTGGGATCTTCTGCTGGTACTGGCAAAGCTCATTGGCAAGCCATTCGAACCAATGCACAAGTGTGCGTTGTCACACTTGTCATGGAAGACTGCCTTCCTGGTGGCTATCATGTCTGCCAGAAGGACAGGGAAGCTCCAGGCACTTTCGGTGGACTCCCCTTATCTGGTCTTCCACAAGGACAAGGTTGTCCTTCGTCCCACTCAAAATTCCTTCCGAAGGTGGTGTCAGAGTTTCACTGCAAACCAGGTGTTAACTCTGCCGTTTACTACTCCCAACTACACCTCGGAGGCCGAGTACAGGCTCCATACTCTGGATTTGAGACGCGTTTCTATCCTACTATAAGGAGAGGAGGGCGAAATTCAGGAGAGGGTTTGCAAACTGTTTGTCACCTACGCTAGAAGCCGCTTCTAGCAGATCTGCAGCAAAGCGGGATCGAGATTGCAAGATGGATTATATCATGCATTAGTCTGTGCTATGAGTTAGCGGGCAAGGAGCTCCCAGGGATAAGAGTTCATTCTACCTGCCATACTGCTGCATCAGTGGCTGCTTCAGGGACATCCTATCCACGAAATCTGCCAGGCTGTTTCCTGGAAGTCAGCAAGCGCCTTCATCACCCACTACCACACTCGACCTTGAGTCAGCGGGATGCTTGTTTTGGGGCCTCAGTTCTCCAGTCTCTGTTCCTAAGTAGGGGCTGTGTGCCTTGCCCCTTCTCCCAGAGAACTGCTAGGAGTCTACCAAAGAGTGTGGATGAACAACATATCCACGATCCTAGAAAACAAGTTACTCAACTGTAACAGTAGTTCTAGGAAGGCGGTATATGTTACATTCATCCTATCGTTTCAACTGCCCAAACACAACATCTGGCTTCCAGCAACTAAGATCTGGCGTCATGGGGCAGAGCCAGGGTTATACCACCCAGGTGAATGGGAGGAGCCAGCTTGAAGACTTCCGGCAAGATTTAAAGTGAAGGACATGCCAAAGTGTGTGGATGAACATATACCACTCCTAGAACTACTGTTATAGGTGAGTAACCTGTTTTATTTAGCCTCTTCCCTTCTCCTCAGACAGGCAGCTTATATGGCATATGCACACAATACCAGCAGGCCCTTTGGCACTCTATGTGCCGCATAACTGACAGAGTTCCGGACGAGGTGGCACATGATATGACAGACATTGCCATGACGGATTGGATGCCACAAAATACCAATTTCACATGGTTGTGGATCGAATGATACTACATCCAGAATGTTGGCCCTATCAGTGTCTTTTAAGAAGGCTTGCCTTGCTCAGAGCAACCAATCTTGCACCAAACACTCAATTAAAGGCCATGGAGCTTCCTTTGTGAAAAACAGTTCCTTTTGGTGACAAGACTGAGGCATACATGAAAAAGGTGGAAGAGTACAGACCCACCTATAGGAGTAATTCCACAAGGGAGACAGCCTCCACTTCTTTTTATATCCACAGGAAGGGGAGGTAGGTGTAGGGGGTACTACCTCAGGACTTATGCCTCAGTCTCTGTGCCTGTAGAGTACACTCAGGTTAGCGGTTACTACAAGGACAGGGGCAGGAGGCCTTGTCTAACTCCAGCTTCTAGACCTCACCCCGGACATAATCCCTGACTACACAAAACAGGATGCCACCCTTGTCCCAGTAGGGGGCAGGCTAGCTCACTACTTCCAGGACTGGGAATCCATCTACACAGACAAGTTGGTTCTGGAGGTGGTGAGTCAGGGTCCCTGTCTACAGTTCAGACAGTTTTCAAAACTCCAGGGCCACACAGTTTTCCAGCCTTCAACCCCTGCAGACAAAATTCTGCGTGAACTGGAGCTGAAAAAGCTCCTGTAAGCCAGTTCAGTAGAGCCAGCCCCTCTTACCCAAAGGGGAAAGGGCATGTACTACGATACTTTTTAACACGGGTTCCAGAGGGGCACAGCACCACCACTGCCCTCCTGGAATTTACTTCATACATTCACGAGGCCCTGGACCAGGGGTCCATAGCAGGAGCAAGCTACTAACTTGACCAAAGCCTTCGATACCGTCAGTCACGCACTTCTGCTCCAATCCCTTCCTTCCCAGCATTTCTCCCCTGAGACAACCTCCTGGTTCAGAAATTATCTCTCTGGCCAGACGCAACAGGTCAAAATTAACACCACCCTTTCCTTCAAAAGACCTGTCCAATTGGGTGTCTCCCAAGGGTCCATTCTTGGTCCATTGCTCTTCACCCTTTTCCTAAACTCCCTCCCTCAATTATGCAATGGGAAGCTCTTGCTCTATGCGGATGATGCTGTAGTGCTCTGGAAACGCACCCATCCTAACTCCTTCCAGTCTGCCCTACAAGGCTTTTTTAGAGAAACAGAATCCTGGTTCTCTGAGCATCGCCTAGTACTCAGCTACAACAAGACGAAATCTATGATCTTTGTGCACCGCCAAAGCCCACTCAGTAGTGCTCCGCTACTCATCTCAAACTCCCAGGGTCTCCGTCTTGAACAAGTCTCTAGCTTCAGATACCTGGGTGTCGCTCTGTACACCTCCCTCACCTACCACACACACATCCAACACCTTTCCTCTGCTGTAAATACCAGATTGGGGATCCTATACAGACATAAACATTGCCTACCCCCTCAGGCCTTATATCCCGCTGTAACTTCCTCTGTCTTATCTTTCGTGGACTGCAGCATTGTGATTTATAGATCTGCAGACCAAATGGCCCTCACAGCATCAACATAGCTCTCAACAAAGCCTGCAGACTGGTTACTGGATGCAATAGAGACACCCACACGTGCGAGCTTTACAAACTTGCGGACTGGCTCACCTTTGAAAGGGAGGCTTATGTATCACACCTCCCTCCAAGCCAAAAAAATACTCCTGAATCTAGCACCCAAAGGCCTTCACCCCCTCATCCAGACAGTCCCACACAGGAGGGCCCCTAGATGCCCCACTGGCACCTCTCTCCTAATCCTCCACTGTAGGACCTCCCTAGGACAAAGGTCTTTCGGATATCGGGCTCCCTCTGGCTGAACAGCCTACCAGCCTCTATCTCCCTAGCCCCTAGTCTTGGCCAATTTAAAACTGGTCTTAAGAACTCCTCCTTGAATCAGCTACCTGTGACTGCAAACTGCTACACCTCCACTCTTAAATCAGAAAAAGGAAGCTCATTGCAAGCAGTCTATAGCTCCAGCGCAGGGAGAAAATCCGCAATGGTAGGGATAAAATGCCTAACCTTATTCCATGGCTGCATCTTCAGGTCCCACAATCAAACTGTATATAAACTCTGACTCAGGGTTCAGTTAGGACCCTCCGAATCTGTAATCTACCTTGTGTCACAACTAAGACCAAAGGTCTACTTTAGGATCCTTGACGCAATTTATATACACTGTGCTATGTGACCTATGTATAATACTAGTAAATGTGATGTTTGTGCTTTCTGTACTGACGTGGAGCCTTTACAAAGGAGTCTATGACTCAAAGGATCGTAATTCCGATTCTCTTCAATAAATAAATAACTAGGGATTACAGGGAACTTGGGCAGACTGGGTGGACCTCTGGTCTTTTTCTGCCGGCATGGTCATTTCTATGTACGAATGGAGATTGGTGGCCAATCCTGGATCTCAGATTCTTAAACAAACACTTGGCAAAGCCAAAGTTCAAGATGGTAACACTGGCCATAGTTATTCCTTCTCTAAAGAAAGGAAGCTGGCTGGCATCTCTGGATCCAAAAGATGCCTACTTTCACATTCCAATCAGGCCTTGCCACAGAAAGTACCTGAGGTTCTGTCTGCCCTCAGGGCACTACCAGTTCTCAGCACTCCCCTTCGGGCTCACTTCTGCCCCATGGGTATTCACAAAGTGTCTGTCAGTGGTGGCTTCTTACCTCAGAAGGCAGGAAATCATTGTATTCCCTTACATGGACAACTGACTAGTCATAGGAGTCATATGAGCAGGTAAAGGACTCCATCAGGGTGACACAGAGTACCCTGGAGTCAGTGGGTTTCTTATGAATGCTCAAAAGTCTCAGATGGAGCCAGTTCAGTCACTGGAATTCATTGGAGCAGAACTGGATAATGTTCAGGGCAAGGCTTTTCTCCCACAGGAGGGGTAACAAATTTACTAACACTAGCAAACTCCTTTGCCATGGGTCAGCCCAGGACTGCAAGACCATTCCTAGGACTATTAGGATACATGGCCTCAACTACCGCAGTAGTATCAGGCTCCAGGTTTCAGATGAGAGCTATTCAGTATCACCTGAGATCCCATTGGTCCCAAAGAAGGGGTCCCATTTTAAAGCTTGTGCCATTTACAAGAACTCTGCTACTGGCTCAGTAGTGGTGGAAAGAAAGGGACAGCCTCAGGCAGGGCATCCTTTTCAGCAACAACACCACACTATGGTTCTAACAACTGATGCCTCCCTCCTATGGTGGGTGGCACACACAGGTGACCTCGGATCAGTGGAGTTTGGTCACCTCAGGAGTCCAAGCTGCATATCAACCTTTTATAGTTGAGAGTAGTTCTCCTTGCCCTGAAGGCCTTTGCTCCTCAATTGAGGGGTCAATCAGTCCAGGTCAGGACAGACAACACAACCACCATGTGGTACATCAGCAAGCAAGGGGTTAAAAAAAAATCCTCAAGGCTGTGCACAGAAGCCATGAAGATTTGGTCCCTAGCATATTCCCTGGAAGTGCGTCTGTCCACCATTCATCTTCCAGGGAAGGACAATACACTTACAGACTCAGTCAGCAGAATCAGGATCATGAATGGGCTTTAAACAAGCAAGTGTTGGACACAGTTTTCAGACATTGGGGCATTCCAGAAAGAGACCTGTTGGCCTCAAAAGAAAACCGGTAGCTTCCTCTTGCTGCAGGCCCCTTGGGCATGGTGCCCATGGCGGCATTAGCCCTGGATTGGACAGGGAAATTCTTGTATGCTTTTCCTCCATTTCCACTGATATTGAGCGTCCTTCTCAAACTCAGGAGTCGGTCTGCAACCATGATGTTGGTTGTCCCAGACCGGGCCATGCAGCCATGGTACTCTCCGTTACTCACCCTGTCCACCAAGCAACCAATTTGTCTTCTCCCAGCGATACAATCTCCTAATAGCTATTCAAGGTCAGATAATTTTTCCTGAACCTCAAGAGCCTTCACCTGAGGGCCTGGTTCTTGAGGAGTTGGAATTTTCTGAATTTAACTTGTCAGAAGAGGTCCTTAAGTTCCGGAAAGTTCCAGGAAAACTACTACCAGAAAGACTTATTCATCACAGTGGAAAAGATTTTCCATCTGGTGCATGTCTAAGCAAATCAGTCCCCATAAAGGCAAGCTTATCTACATTACTTGATAATCTGGTGCACGCAAGCTTTACACCTCAGGCCTGCAACCCTCCGGGTTACTTGGCAGCAATATCGTCTTACTTGTCTGCAGGTGCTCAGAGAACAGTAGCTTCACACCCTATTTATAGGACATTTTTCAAAGGCTTGGCACATATGTTTCCTCCTGTTAGGGAACCAGTCCCTTCTTGGGAGCTGAATTTGTGCATAGCCAAACTCCTGGAACCTCACTTTGAGCCAATGGCTATGGCTGATTTGAAATATGTCACCTGGAAAACTGTTTCCCTGGTGGCAATCACTTCAGCAAGAAGAGTGTGCGAGCTCCACACTCTTTGCACTGACCCTAATTACATTATCTTCCATAAGGATAAGGTGGTCCTCAGGACTAACAGGAAATGCCTTCCAGAGGTGGTATCTGAGTTTCATTTGGACCAGTCCATCACCCTTCCTGTATTTTTCATAGCCAAGTCCAGTTCAGGGGAATGGAAGCTTCATAGTTTGGATGTAAAAAGGTCTCTCAGCTACTACATCAGTCATACTAAGGACCTCAGAGATTCCCACTAACAACTGTTCACTACCTATGGTGAGGTGGGAAAAGGCAGACCTGCCTCAAAGAGGTCAGTTGCATGTTGGATAGTATCCTGCATCCAGTTTTACTACAGTAAGGCTGAGAAACAGCCACCACAGGGCCTCGGGGCACATTCCACTTGTGGAACTGCTGCTTCTGTGGCAGCTGCAAGGGACATTCCTTTGCTGGAAATCTGTAAAGCAGCTACCTAGAGTCCACACTTTCACAAAGCAGTATTGCTTGGACGTCCAGGAGTGATGCTAGGTTTGGCACTGTAGTATTGCAGAACCTCTTTCCTAAGTAGGTTATGTACCCACCTCCCAAGGCACTGCTTGGTAGTCAGTTTTTCAGTCAAAGTTTATTGTTCAACAATATACGTCACTACACATAAAAGACACAAAAATAGAATAAAAAGGACGTTTTCCATTGCAATAAGTAACATCTTGAAAGTCCATGCATGTACCTATAAAATGTTTTACAATCAGTTAAAAGTTGCCTCAATATATCCAGTGCAATGTATGCAGTTTAGTTAGTTTGTAATAACAGTGTTATCAAACTGAGAGAATACTGTTCTATGGAGAGTCATGTTTGGTAATGACATACATCTTAAAAGTCGATACATATACCTATAGAGCTTACAGTCAATTACAAGTTGTTACAGTACATCTAGTGCAACCTATACAATTTAGTTAATTTGATATGATCAAATGAAAAAGATACAATTCTAAAAAGAATAAAGTTTGATAATGGCATACATTGGAGAGACAGAACAAAGACATCAAATGTTTCATAGAGGACAAAATCTTAGCAAACTCTAAAGCACTGAAACTGCTCCTAGGATGTAAACAGATTATCAAGGTTCGGGTCTGGTTACCTACATTCCAAGTAATACTGTAGTCACTAATCTCAAATAAGCGAGAATGAGTATCCAAAAGGATCTTTTAAGGATCATGCTCATATATTTTGTAATTGCAATTTACCGTACGATTCTTTACATCAGGCAAGAATCTAGCCAAATCTAATAAGATTTGTTTATTTTCAGAATTAAATAAGTCCAGCATAAAAGAGGATGGTATAATATAAAACGCAATGTGGTTAACCAGATATTTCTTCCTCAGAGTTTCATAGATCTCATTACAACGTGTTGCAAATTCTCTGTCTCTTTTAAATAACATGGTCAATGCTCAGTCATATTTCATGACTTATTGTATCTAATCTCTAATACGTTACTGTGAAAAAATTCAAATCGATGCTTGGTAGTCTGCATATGTCTAATACTACTGGGAGATTCCACTTACCATAGTAATATTGTTTCTTCAAGGGATCTCCCAGTAGGATTAGACCTCTTGTCCCTACCTCCCTTTACATAACCTGTATCAGGTTCAGCAATACTTTCATAGGGGTTCTTAATGTTGCCATTAATCATTGGCTTAACTTAATATTTTTGATGCACACAGGTATGACTAGGGCATCTAGCTCTCCTTTTTGTGTTTTTTTATCCTGTTTGGAACTTGTCCTCTTTACCAGGGGGAGGGTAATATTGTTATTGTTTTTATGTTACAATTACTTAACTCAGATAGTCTAGTGTTTCTTTATCTGCAAAAATGAATCTAGCAGTTAGGTGGAACACAAACCACCTAGAGGCAGGAGTTTGAATATAGCATGCTGTGTTCTATGGTTTGCATGCATTCCGCATTACAGCACAGCTCCGGGGCAGTCAGAGATTCTGAGCAGACTGCATATGTCTAATCCTAGTTGGAGACCCCTTAGAAGAAACAGTATTATTATGGTAAGTAATTTTTTCATGTAGGGCTAGGCACTCTCTCTCTCTCTCTCTGTTTCCCTGGTTTCCCAGAGATAGCTGGAGGGGAAAGGTCTCCGGCGGGAAAGAACTTAGGGCAGAGCAGGGCCACCTATGCCTATATAGGAATGATGATGTCGGCAGGCAGCGTCAGTGTGGGCTTCTCTGACAGATTGCTATAGAAAAAAGCTTCCATGGGATCCTAGTGTGTGATGGCTAAGTTCCATAGGTGTGACCTGATGAAAGAGAGTACCTCCAAGATCTACTGTTACGGTACTTTCTTACGTAGCTGTACTATAGCCAGGCCATCCAAGTAGGCTGTGGAGCGGTCTGGGGACCTGGCCCTCCGGACCTGCAGAGACTTGGGCCTTCTGGGCAACCTGAACCAAGTCCGAACTCAACCTCTCAGGTGATTCACTTCATCAGAGCGGGGCTGGACTCCCTCCGGGCCACGGCCCAACTCCCTGCAGACCAGCATCAGATCTTACCTCTTTTGCCTGATCATTTCAGGTTGGGTGCTTGCGCCCTACCTGGGACTTCCTGCGGCTGCTGGGGTTCATGGCATCCTGCACCAGCATAGTCATATGGGCCTGTTGGCTGATGCACCACCTGTAGTGGGAGCTGGGCCACCAGTGGTCTAGCACGTAGGACACCTGTACTTGCCAGTCACTGTGACCCAGTCGATGTGGGATGCTATCTAGCGGTGGTTCATCCCAGAACATCTGGAGGAAGGAGTCCCATTTGTCTGCCTATAGCCGACTGTCACTCTGACAACCAATGCATCTCTGGTGGGATGAGGAGCACACATGAGAAACCACAAGGCCCATGTAGAGTCCCGTCACCACATCAACCTGCTGGATCTCCATGCAGTGCACGTTACTCTGATGGAATTCACTCCACTTTTCCAGGGTCATGTCATGCAAGTCCAGACAGACAATACCATGACCACGCC
This sequence comes from Neoceratodus forsteri, assembly GCA_016271365.2. Lineage (NCBI taxonomy): Eukaryota > Metazoa > Chordata > Ceratodontiformes > Ceratodontidae > Neoceratodus > Neoceratodus forsteri. Next base: position 253,507,975 of record JADMNL010000027.1, read on the forward strand.
TTACCTGAACAAGCAGGGCCGTCACGCACTCCTTTGTCTGTGTCAGGAGGCTCTCTGCATCTGGACCTTTGTACGTAGCTTGCATGCAGATATCCTAGCTATTGATATAGTGGGACCTGTAACCAGCTAGCGGACACCCTCAGACAGGTAGCGAGGTGTTTCATGAGTGGTCTCTGCATCAGGAGGTGATGAACCACCTGTTCTCCATGTGGGACACTCTCTTGGTCGACCTGTTCACCTCCTGGGAGAATGCAAAGCTGAGGCTGTTCTGTGCCCCCACCCCCCAACAGGGTGGGACACTGATGGGGATGCTTTTGTGAGGCACTGTACCCCAGGCCTCCTCTGTACTTTCTCTCCCTTTCCCATGATCCACGAGGTGTTGGTCAGTGTGTGGAGGGACAAGGCACAGATGAGACTGGTAGCTCCAAACTGGCCACCCCAGTTTTGGTACCTGGATCTCCTCGGCTTCAGCAGCAGACTTCCATGGCAGTTGCTTCTGCACCCAGATCTGCTCTCTTGTCACCAGGGAAGGTCCTACATCCAGACCTTAAGTCCCTGTACCTGGCAGCCTAGTTCCTGAGTGGCTTGAGTTCCAGTCGCTTGATCTTTGGAAGATGTGCTTCATGTTGTGGTGACTTCTGGAAAGAGTCAACCCGTCAGTGCTATGCCTTCATATGGAATACATTTTCAAGTTGGTGCCAGGGTAGGGAGCTGGACCCCCTGGCCTGCCCTTTGGCTAGCATTCTAGACTACCTGTGGTTGCTGGCTCAGTCAGGACTGAGGTCAACGACTCTCAAGGTGCACCTGACAGCCATCTCTGCATACCAGACACAGGCTGGTATGCCAATAGTGGTGCAGAAGAAGGTGGTCAGGTGCTTCTTCAAGGTCTGACCTCCTGTTCCCTCCGTGCATGAACCACCACCACCTTGGGACTTGTTGCTGGTGTTGGCGATGCTCATGAGCAAGCCATTTGAACATATGCACAGGTGTGAGCAGTCATACCTGTTGTGGAAGACCACCTTTTTGTTGGCTATCATCTCTGCCAGAAGGATCAGTGAACTTAAGCTACTCTCAGTGGAGTCTCTGTATTTTATGTTCCACAAGGACAAGGTCATCCTCCGCAGCCCACCCAAAGTCACTCCCATAGGTTGTTTTGGAGTTTCACCTTAATCAGGTGTTTAACCTTCTACTGTACTCTCCAGTCCAACCTCTGATGCCAAGCACATGCGCAACTCATAGACTAGAAGCGAGTGCTTGCTTACAACAAGGAGCACATGAAGGGAGTTCGGGGAGAGGCTCACCAGCTATTTGTTATATATGCTGAAGCCACACCTGGCAGACTGGCAGCTAAGTGGATGGTTGGCAGTCGGATAGTCTCCTACATCAACCTCTGCTGTAGGTTGGCTGGTAGGGAGCCTCCCGTAGGGTTTCGGGCTCATTCCACCAGGCATACCGCTGCCTCCGTGGCTGCTTCTACAGACATCCCTATCCAGGAAATCTGCAAGTCTGCTACCTAGAAGTCAGCTTATACCTTCGCTTCCCTACCCCATTGACCTTGAGTCATGTCGGGATACTGATTTGGGACATCAGTTCTCCAGTCTTTGTTTACCAGATAGGGATGTGCCCCTTGCCCCCTCCTCCTAGAGAACTGCTATGACTCTACTTAAGTGTGGATAGTGCACTATGCCCACTCCCCTAGAAATGAGGGTTACTCACCTGTAGAGTGGAATATGGTGCACCCCCACAAAACCCACCTGACCTCTCCTGGCAAGTGGCACATGGATCCCTTCTTCCAGCATACAAGATCAGATGTCATGGGGTGGAGCCAGGAGTATACCACTCGGGTGGGAGGGAGGAGCTTAGCTTGAAGACGTCTGGCAGATTTAGAGAGGAAAGGAAGGCCACCTCTGTGTGGATGTGCACCATATACCACTCCTAGAATTACGGTTACTAGTGAATAACCCTCATTTCTGAGGGGTGGGGGTGAGATTGCTGAAAGGTTGTTGCAAAATACATATACAAAATGTTATTGGACATAGAGGTTTCAGTTCTAGTTCCACAAACAGAACCATCATGGACCTCCAGGGCAGCAACTGAAGCTGTGTGAATTTTTAATGTTCCACAAAACTTACACTGTTACAGACTTCCTGTGTTTTACCTCACAGTATTTTACACCAGGAATGGGTGCATAGTGAATTGCAGTGGATCTTCTTTGCTGCCCATCAACCCTTCAGCGTTTACACAAGTTCTCTTGTAAAAGCACTGGGTGTGGACAGTGGAGCAGAGATACTGATGTTGCATTGTTATAAAGTAGTACTGTGGGGTGGGGGTGGGGGGACTTGCAGCATTGCATATCTGTATGACCTGTGGTAATAATCAACATGTTCCATTCTCTAGGACTAACATCCTTTGTCTTCTAAAACCTTCCATGCTAATTTATGGACTCCCTCTGCTAGGATTTGCTCGCAGCTGTATCTACATTTGCGTTTTTGCCTTAACATTGTCTCACCTACCTGTAGCTCCACCCCCAAGAAGAAGAGGGACGATGGGATGCGAGAACATCTCACGGGATGTGCTCGGAGTGAAGGTTATTACAAAATTGACAAGAAGGATAAAGTCAAATACCTCAACGCCAGCCGCGCACTGGATGATGAACCTCCAGTTGATACACAGGTAATGCTGGGGGTCAGGCTTTTTCTGAATACTGTGCACGGGGAAGTGAAACGGAGCCTCACTGGAGGGTCCTTTTCAGATAAGTGAGCACCATCAGCGGTGGCTCAAGGACAGTGACTGCTCCTCACATCCTAGCACCTTACAGTCCCCAAACAAGAAAGAGACCTCGGGGTCATCATATCTGATGACCTTAAGATTGCTGGTCAGTGTGACAAGGCAGTAGGAAAGGGTAGTGGGATGCTGGGGTGGATTGGAAGTGGGATTTCTAGCAGGAGAAGGAGGGTGGTGCTGCCACTGTATCGCTCACTAGTGAGATCCTCCTTGGAGTATTATGTACAGTTTTGGGAGTGCACCTCTTCAAGGACATTGACGGGTGGAAGTGGTACAGAGGAGGGCAACCAAAATGGTGCAAGGTTGCATGAAAAGTGAAGAAAGGCTGTGGATCTCAGCATGCACTCCACGGAGGAGGAAAGAGAGCGAGAAGGAGCGACTGAGACCTGAAAGTACCTCACAGGGGTGAACAAGGTGCAGGTGGAGTGTTTCTTTCAAAGGAGGAAGGCACTACAATATGGGGGCATGCAGTGAAGCTAATGGGGGAGGGATTTAGGAGAGATGGGGGAAAATACATCTTCATGGAAAGGGTGGTGAACCACTAGAACAGTCTGCCAGAAAAAGTAGTGGGGCAAAGACTGGGGAGCTTCAAGCATACATGGGATAGGCACAAGGGCAAGTTAGGTAGAGGAGAGGGAGGTGGGAGGGATGCCAGTGACCAAATAGGGTCCGAGATGTCAGACTAGGTAGGGAAAAGGGGCAGACTAAATGGGCCCACCAGTCATTTTCTGCCAAAAGAGTCTGTGTTTCTGGCTCTGGAGGAGTACAGTATGTATAACACCTGAGGCCTTTCCACTCCCTACATTGGTCACTCCTCATCTGTAATACAGAGAATATTGGATGGGCAACTATGCACAACCAGTATGTTCTGCCACAGAGGGGTTCTGATTCCCTCTGACCTCGAGAACAAAGCTTGTGAGGTCTATGGGAATCAGAACCCCGAGGTGGCAGAACATACTTGGTTGTACATGAAGTTGCCCATCCTGTATTTTTTAGTGGACTAGTATAGTGAAATGTGCAATCATTTCCTAAAAAAAAAAAAAACTGATTGCCCATGTTATGCGTCCGTGTTCCTCTGAGAAATCGATTGTCACAAAGGCCAACATCAGGGGCTAGATTCAAAAACTTTGCCCCAGTGCAAACTCAGGTTTTGTGCCGAGGTTTGTATTCACAAAAGCCGGTTTGCACCAGGGCAAAGTGTAAGCGGAAACCATAATGCAAATGAGTGGGAGGAGAAGTGAATATCAACACTGTATGATTCACAAAGCATTTGCTCTGTGCAAAGACCTCTTTCGGAGCTCCCCTGTGCAGAGCAGCTACCACCAACCAAGACTTTACTTAAACCCATGCAAGGTTGGCAGAGGTACTGTGACGCCCCTCCCCAGCCAATTGTCGACCTGACACCACTAAGAAGTTATCCCTGGCATCTAGTGGTGTCTCCTCCCCACCAGTCAATCGCCGCACAAGAAAAAGTCTTCCTGGTGGCTAGTGTCCCCAGCTGCCATTCACTGTTCGCCAGCCTGAAGAAAAAAAAAGGCTGTCTCCCTGATGGCTAGCGGTCACTTCCCCACCCCATCCCCTGTATAGAATAGGAATCTCCATCTTCTGGTGGTTTGTGGACCCCCCAATCCCTCATCCTTACTAAATAAATGAATATCCCTTCCATGGTCCTCCAGTCTGCTCACCTGGGCAAAGGACACCTCTGGTGGTCAAGCTAAGCTGTACACTCAGTAAATACGGGAAGATACCTTGGTGTCGTGATCTGGTGCCGCCCTGGCTCCTGACACCACTTGCGATGTTGGTGAGTGGGACAGTGCCGACCATGACGTTACGCCCCCTCCTGGTACCATTCATGATGATAGTAGAAGGACCCGGGGTGGGCGGTATCCTGTTGCAGAGGTTTGGGTGTTGCCATCTGAAGGTTTGGGTGTTGCTATCTGACTCAAATAGCCCTTGTGGCTACAAGGATGAGAGCGACGCTGGGCCCTGCAATGGATGTGGCACTTGCTGCGGTGTCGGTCCTGGGCCTGGCACCGGCACCATCCATGAGTCTGTCCCTCGTCCTGTACACTGGGCCAGCATCAGACACTGCTTACAGTGTCAGGAGCAGGGACAGAACTTGGGTGGCACCAGTCGCGCAGAACCCAGCACAGAGGATGGCACCAGCCGCAGAGCTGGAAGGAGTGCTACAACTGGTTGTTTTCTGACCTGGAGTTTGTTGCCAGAGGCGACCCCGACCCAGGGTCGGAGACCGACCAGATTGCGGTATTCTGTTCTGGTCCTGTGGCTGAGCCCATTTCTGGTGAGGCCCGGAGCTGCCCCGAGGGGACTGAATGACTCTGCTCTCCTTGCCTGATGATCTTCCTCTGGGGGCATCACCAAGGTAATTGCTGTTCTGTAGGTCAACTCTCCGGGGCACGTTCATCATGTCATCCCCTAGGGTGAGGTCTGCTGAACACTCCCACAGCTCTAGCATAGCCCCTACAACCTCTGGCTCTCCTCAGCTTCCCAGCACTGTGCCATCCCTGCCTGACCTCTCAGGTATTATGCATCTTCTGGACCGCCACTTTGAGGTCAGCATGGAAGCACAGCTGGTATGCTGTACCAGTATCATACCTTTGCCGATCGTGCCCAGTTCTTGCACAGCCCTGAGGGCATGGAATCGCCCTACACCAGTCCTCAGCCTCTGAGTATGCTGTGTACCAGAAACTCCTGACATACATGCTGCAGGCACTGGACATTGGCACAGTTGGCATGCACAGTACCCTGTCCAGACAGCTGGAACTTATAGGAGCTTTCGGCAGTAACCGTAATGTCTTCCCTCTCTGGCCACAGGCCTTTTAGGAATGCTCCAAGACAGTCTGGAGATGTCTCTTCACTCTGCCTTCAGCCCCCAAGGACATCTACCCAGTGGTATTGTGCATCCATGGTCTCTGCTGGCACAGTACTTCACTCCACTTTGAGTACTTTGATCCTGCTGATCTTGGATGGGCCTTGTCACCCAGTATGTGACCGACCCAGTGATGTGGACTCTCCACTGACAGATGCATTGGGGAGGAAGGTTTTCACCTCGGCTTGCACTGTGATGTGCATCTCGGCATATCAGACGCACCTGGCAGCTTATGACAAAGCAGCTAGGACAGCTCCTAGTGGCAACACTGCATATGGAGTTAGTTAGGCAAGCCATTTGCCTTTCTTCTAAGGGCCTGGAGTTGGCGAACCACTAGGCAGGAGCGTCTTATGATGCCAAGGAGGTGACCTCCAGGTGGTGGAGATGGGAGCCCAAGTCTGCATTTGGCAGATGATGTGGTTTCACCTCTCTTGTCTGGCATCTAAGGTGCTAAACTCCCAGTTCCAGGGAACTCACTTTTTCTCTGGGAGAGTCAGATGGGGACTTGGGGGGGGGTCACCTTACTACCTCTGGACACTCGTGGGCCAGGCCTTTGAGGAGTCTCTGCCCTCAGGTGTTCTCCCCATGCGGAGGGCTGAGGGTAACTATTTCCCTAGGGGTGAGCTGGCTCCTGCCTAATTGGGAAGCTTGGTGCTCAGACCCATATATATGAACCAATGGTGGAGACTGATTCAGGGAAGATATAAAAATTACATACTCACCGTAATTGTTGATCTTTCTGAATATCTTCACCATTGATTCAGGCAGCCACCCTCCATCCTCTGCTCGGCTGTAAACCAGGCGTCTGGCAGCTCAACCTGTGGGTTCTGGTAGTGTTACTCATGTCTTCCCCCACCCCACCCCCACCCCAGTCACCACCACCATGGCCCTAACAGGTAGTGACTTGTTTAAAAAAAGAGAGTTGGGTACTCTGGTACCAACCGTCTCCAAAAAGAGAAAAAAAACAAAAAAAACAAAATGGAGTGGGGTCCCCTGCTCCCCTGCCAACCAAAGAAAACCTAAACTAAAAAAACAAGGAGTCTTTTTTTTTCTCCTCCTATTACTAGAGTGGGTAGCGCCACCTTCCCTCCATCTTTTCTCCCCGCCTAGGGTATATCCTGTGCAGAGTATATCTCTGTTAGTTGCTATATGTAACATGTCCCCTGGGCACTATCCAGTCTAACTCCACTGAGCAGATGCTCTGTCTGTGTACAGATGCAGTGCACTTGCCTGGATTAGTTTACTAGCCACACACAAACAGGGTACATCCCTGTGATTGGAGGAGAAGCAGGGCATGTTCTAGGGACATGGATATGTTGTTCATCCACACTTATTGGCAGGTCCCTTGCCACTTTAAGTCTTGCCGGAAGGTCTTCAAGCTGGCTCCTCCCACCCACCCGGGTGGTAAAACTCTCGGCTCCGCCCCATGACGCCAGATCTTCCTTACCGCTTGGAAGCTCAGGTTCCCTCCTTAGCTCTCTGTGTTTTTGATTGGTTCCCGAAAAGTTCGGTCTTCAAATTTATTAAAGTATCCTTGAATCTTTGATCTTTTCTTCTTCGCTGCAGCGATGGCTTTCCGGCCCGAGGCGTGCGGTTAGTTCCTCCAGGAGGGACTCACACTCCACATGCTCTTTTGCCTGGACTTGGATCCACGATCCTCGGCTTGCAGTTTTGTTCTGACCTTTCGGTCAGCTCTCCGAGAACGCAGCCCATTCGGCTCGGACATCTGGTGGTTTTCCGCTCCGGAGTCTCCATCGGACGCGGGTGCCGCTTGACTGTTTCTCTGCAGTCTTATCCTGCGGGGAAGGGACGGGGTTCCTCTCCTCTCCTTGATTCGCGGAGCTTATCCCGCCTCCTTGGATTCATTACATTCAGCCGTTCAGGAGCTTCGTCATTCCCTCTCCTCCAAGGGAGAGGGAACCGCAACCTATCTCTCGGCCTATGTCTAAAGGGCGCGAGCAGGGTCTCTTCGTTAGGGCGGAAGTTTTCCCTCCCTCGGCGGCGGCCGCTCGACTTGAGGTCGAAGCCTTGACCTCGTCTCATGGTACCCCGTCAGAATCAGCCAGCCAATATCCCTTCAGCGTTGTCGGTCTCTCGACCCGTCTTTCGGAAGTCGGCTGAGGCCGTCTTCCGCTGCCTTGATGAGTCGAGCTCTGTCCTCCGCCGAGATCGACAGCCCTCACTCCGTTCGAGCGAGGAGGCGGGTGCTCCCTTCTTCCCAGGCCAGCCCTCGGTTGCAGGTTTGGGTCTCAGTCTCGGTCGGAGCACGGGTTAAGTGGCTTGGCCATTCTTGCCGTCCCTCCTCGGATGAGGCGGTTTTGATGCGTTGGCGTCGGTGTTATGAGAACTTATGTGGCGACAGCAGTTGTCTAGGTTTCAATCGACCCGATTCATTCTCCAGAGAGCAAGCAGTTGCCGTCAGTCGACAGCCATTTGTCGGTCAAGGAGCCTTCTCCAGGACCGGTTGCTCGTTCATTCTCGCTGCCCTCCGCCTTCGCGGAGTCAGGCCGACCGTGGCCTGTCCTTCAGGTCTCTCGGTTCCCTCACTCCTGCCCGCCCCGGTGAGACAGAAGAGTGCCTCGGCCGGCGGCAGCTTTTGCAGACCCTTCGGAGCCTGGAGCAGGCTCTGCCATGTTTCCTGAGGGGAGGACCCGGGTCTTCCCAGGAATATCTAGTGAGCGACAGCCCATCGTCTCTAAGGGTCTACTTCAGCTCATTTCAGAGTTTACTGGAATGCAGCTTAAGCCCATCTCGATCGGGCTCCTTACCCCCCTTCTGGAGATTCTGGATCGAAGGGTTCTTCCACAGAGGCCTTCCCGGTGGCTGAGGCTGTGTAGGCCCCAGCCCTGGAGCTATGGCGGCAGCCTGCTTCTTGCCCCTCGCCTTCGGCCAGGGGTGGCAGAGGTATCCCTGTCCCGAGTCGGTTCTCTGCCAGTTTCTCGGGAGCACCCCTCGGCTGAAGGGTAATTTCAGCTCGATGTTTTCCAATGTCTTGGAAACGCGCCGGGATGTGGACAGACCCCCGACAAGGAGTCCAGAAGGATGGGCAGTGTCGGGCGTAAGGTTTATTCTCGTCCTCCCTAGGCCTCCGTCAGGCCAGCTCAGTTGCACTGATGGCACATTTCTCCCACACTCCTTTGGGCTCCTGGGCGAGGTTCTCCCTCATCTCCAGGCGACCTGTGGACCACAGTTCGACAGGTGTGGGACCAGGGTAGGGCGGTGGCGAAGCAGCAGCTCCAGACGGCTCTGGATCTAGGCGACTCCTGTGCCAGATCGGTGGCGGCCGCAGTGGCCATGCGCCGCAGGGCGTGGCTGAGGTTAACATCCTTCTCCTTGGAAACCCAGCACGAGTTGGCGGACATCCCCTTCTTGGGGACTGACCTTTTCGGCCCTGGAGTGGAGGGATACATCCATGGGCCCGAGAAGTCCGATGCCACTCCGGACTCTGTCACTCTCGCCCACGGGGTCAAGGGCAGCCGTCAGCCTTTGCGTAAGCCCCTTTGCCCCCTGAGCCCTGGGGCCCCCCTGGCCCAGCATGAGGGCCAGCAGGCATGCGCTGGGCGGCCTGTTGCCAAACCAGCATCTTCCTCCAAAAGGAAGCGGAGAGGCAGGAAACCGGGGGGCTCCTCGGCTCCCTCCCCCTCTAAGCCTGCTCAGTGACGGGCCAAGGGGCATTGCTCCGGCTCCGTCATCCCTGCCGGGTTTTCCGTGGGGGACAGCTCCGCACCTCGTTCTGGAGGTATTTAGGGTGGATCCGTCAGAGTTGTGGCGGATCCCTTTGAGCCCGTTGCCCCACGGGGTTGGAGTTCACTGCCCCTGTGTCGGGTCGTCCAACATGCCTGGCTGTCTAGTTAGAGATGATCAGAGGCACACGTGGACCCCCCATTCAACCCTGGGTTCGGGTCCAGGTATTCCTGGTCTCTTATGGACGGGGGCTTGCGTCCATCCTTCCGCACGCCTGGATGGTCTCTCTTCTGCAGACATTCCATCCTCAGAACATGGCGTGTAGCTGTTTCCTGGTCTCCAGGATGACCTACTCCTCGTTCGTCCGTTTTGGGAGGCTCCACCCCTTCTTCGGGGCTGCTACAGTTCTAACACTTCCTTGCTTAGCAGCCTCTGCAGCATGGAAGGGTCGGATATCACCCACACCGGAAGGCAGACTGGTCTCCGTTTGGGAGCCAGTGAGGACTTGTATCTTAGCGGTGAAGCTTCTTGGGACTAAGCTTGACTTTGAGTCCGAGCTCAGCTCAGGCCGAACAGGCGAGTTTTCCTCCTTTGCCGGTCGGGTTGGCGGGGAATTATGTCCTGCCAGGACCTCCTGCTCCTCCTGGGCCTCAGGGCGGCCTTCCCTTAGTGGGAGGGCCAGCCAGAGGTCTGCCGCTGTGTCCTGTGGACCAGTTCGTGACCTACTAGCCCAGGAGTTAGGAGAACGCTCCCTTGGACCGTTCTAACTTCGACAGGAGACTATCCTGCTTGTTCACCCTGAGTTGCCGGTCTTCTCCGACCGATGCTTCTGGGATGGGTGGGGTGCCCATCTTGGGGAATGCAGAGTGTGTCGCCTCTGGTCCTCTTGTGAGTCCCGATGTCCTTCCCGCTCGCTGGAGACAGACAGTCCGATTAGCCAGCACCGCTCGCTCCGCTTGTACGGGGTCTAGTGGTCTAAGTCCAAGTTGGATTATTCCAAGACCATGTGCTACCTACTCCGCTTCAGGTTGGTCTATCCCTTGTCAAGTGCAAGGAGGTTCTCCGCGATAGGCGGTGCTAGCGTCGAGGCTTCATAGCCATTTCATGGCAGGGAGCCCACCCTGGCTGCGGCCCTGAGCGGGCATAGGCTGCGCCCATGAGTGTCTCCCTGCCGGGGTAGCACAAGATCTTCTCCTTTCCTCCAGGGAGAATACTAGGCCGAGACTGTTTTTGGCCGCCTCAGCAAGGCTTGCTGTAAGGGATGCCATCGGGGCCACGGACCCCGGGCCCCTCCGTGCCTTTCCCCCATTTCCCTTGACCTACGGACAAGGCAAGGAGGGATTTGGCTCAGGTGATGCTGGTAGCCCCAGACTGGATTGCCAGTGCTGGTATCCAGCTCTCCTCAGTCTCAGCCACAGGCTCCCGAGACGGTCTCTAGTCCGCCGGTCCTGTCTTCCTTTTCAGGGGAAGGTTATCCATCTGGACCTTCAATCCCTGCACCTGTTGGCCATCCCCTGTGCGGCTAGGGGCCAGGCCTAGGGTCTTTCGGCAAGGTCCTTGACCTTCGAGGCGTCCTGCTAAGAAGTCGGCCAAGATGCTTGTCCTTTGGGAGAAGTTTTCCTTCTTCCGATGATGGGATAGGGCGGTGCCCTTCACCGTCCCTGGGCATAGCATTCCGGACCTTTTGCGGTCCATCCTTAGACCAGGGCTTTGGTTGACGACCTCTGGGTGCTTCTCATGTCACCACTGTCTTCCGGCGCGGGCCGGAGGGTAGCTGGTAGTACAGGAGAAGGGTGGTCTGGCACTTCTAGGCCTCGACCACGCCTCCCTTTGGGAGAGTATCCCCATTCCTGCGGGATCTCTTGCTGGTTTGGGCTTAGCTCATGAGCAAGCCATCCGAACCTTTGCACAGGTGCTTCCCCACCTGTTGTGGAAGAACACCTTCTTGGGGCCACTCTGCCATCCAGAAGGCTGGGAGAGTTCAGGCTCCTTTAACCTCCCTATCCGGTCTTCCACAGGGACTAGGTTGTCCTGCCCCACCAGAGTTCCTCCAGGAGGCGGTGGCGGAGTCTTCCTTCCGGGGTTTGCCTCTGCGGGGTTTATCCCCATTCACACCTCGGAGGCCGTATTCAGGTTCCGTGGGAACGGTTTTAACGCTCACCTCGTGAGAGCTTAGAGCTTAAATTCGGGAGAGGTTCGCCAGCTGTTCGTCACCTTCCCTGAAGCCGCATCTGGCAGATTGCAGCCCAGTGGAAGACGAGCGGGTGGGTCACCCCTGCAAGGTCTCCACTTTAGGCGGGCGGGCATGGAGCCTCCCTGAGGATAAGCGCTCTTTTAACCCGTCCTTCCGCTGCATCAGTGGCTGCTTCCAAGGACACTTAGTCCAGGTTATCATGGGGCTTCTGCCTGGAAGCAGGCCTTACCGTTCCCCATCGACAGATGGTCGCGCGGGGTGCTGGTCGGGCCTCGGTTCTCCAGTCTTTCTACCTAAGTAGGGTGTGCGCCTTGCCTCCCTCCTCCCGGAGAACTGCTAGGAGTCTGCCAATAAGTGTGGATGAACAACATATCCATGTCCCTAGAAATACAGGTTACTCACCTGTAACAGGAGTTCTAGGAATGGTATATGTTGTTCATCCACACGACCCACCCGGCCTCCCCGGCTTTGACGCACAACCTGGCTTCCAGCGGGCTAGATCTGGCGTCATGGGGCGGAGCCGAGAGTTTTACCACCCGGGTGGGTGGGAGGAGCCAGGTTGAAGACCTTCCAGCAAGATTTAAAGTGGCAAGGGACCTGCCAATAAGTGTGGATGAACAACATATACCATTCCTAGAACTCCTGTTACAGGTGAGTAACCTGTATCTCTTCCTCATGTTCAAATTTTTTTGGTTGATATCTCCTCTTCTCTGTGCGTTGGTGTTGCTCATGCTACCTGGAGCATGGCTGAGTAGATATCCACATCTTGACTTCCCAGGGCTGCTAGTCCTGCAACTCCTGTGCTACTTCCCTGTGTTCTAGAGAATCCAGGGTTAGGGGTTTACTCGTGAGTTTAATCAACTTATCCTGTGGCATAGAGTTATGTTTTGGAAGTCCAGATGTTGTTTCCTGTTGTTTGGCACTTTTGCCATCTTTTTGCACAGGGTCCTATTTTGCTCGCTTGTGCTTCTTCTGCCAGAGCCATTTGCTCAAGGTTGCTGCCCTCTCTCTTCCTGTCACTACCCTCTTATGTCTGGCTAGTGGTTAAGGTGCTCTGACTCCTTTTTTTTAAACCCACTACCTTGCCATCATGCAGGTTAACCCTTAAGCTCCAAGTTGGTAGTCGGGTTCTATTTGTTTATTTTTTTTAACCTATATCGTTTTACCATCCTTTTGGGATTAGAATATCTCTAGTCCTCTCTTTTATTTTGTCTCCACTTGTTTCTGTTCTGGGGAACTGAACTGAGGTGCATGGGGGACTCGATAAAGGTTATTGGCCATTTGTTATTGCTTACATGATAATTTTTCGCTAGTCTGCTTTTAATTTGTTTGGTATTATTAAAATTCTGTGAAAATTTTTAAAAACATTGGTGGCCTTTTAGCTTGTTTCACTAGCCGTTGCTCCACCCCAGTTTGGTAACAGATCTGTGCAATGGCCAGGGTGGAGCGCGAGTGCAGAGTTTGAACCTACATTCCAAATTCTAAAATTTGCATAGATTGTATTCTCCATGGCATCACTGTCAGATGAGATGACTGCATAAAGTGTAACCATAGTAAGGGAGCCCTTAAGAAGAAACAACATTAATGCGATAAATTTTTCTTATCGTTATATAATAATTTTTATCAAGCCTGCTATCAGTTTGTTTGGTGTTCTTAAAATTCCATTCAAAATGATTTTAAAAATGTTTCTGGTAGCCTTTTTAGCTAGTTTCACTAGGCACTGGTCCACCCACCCTGGTTTGGAAACATATCTGAGTAATGGTCAGGGTGGAACCTACATTCCAATTCTAAAGATTTGCATAGGTTCCATTCTCTAGGACATCACTCTCGACCAAGATGTTTGCTAAAGTGTAAACATAGTGTGGGATCCTTTAAAAAAAAAAAAAAAAGAACTTTACTACGGTGAGTAATTTTTTTCTCTGTCCTCACCCCCACCAAATTTAGGGTTCAGTCTGAGCTGGGAAGTGGTACTGCACTGGATGGGGTTAGCTGTTGGGGGGAGATGAATGCAACAAAGCTGCTGGCACTGAGTTCAGTCTCACCAAAAAAGGTATGGGAAGAACTTTGTGTGTGGACTGAAGGAGATCTTTTTTCTTTCTTTTTCCATTATGTATTTTATGTGGGTTTTTTTTCACCTGCCCCCAGTGCCGGAGACGCGCACGTGTGGAAGCTCGCATGTGCTGCATTCAGAGATGCCCTCCCGACTTGCTGCCCCCTCCTGCCTGCGCTGCCACCAACTGAACCTCCAATCAGAGGCAGCGGAACTACGTGGGGGTGACAATCATCCCAGGAGAGGAGAGCTGCCGTTAGGTGCTCAATCTACCCCGTGCTGGCACCTCGGTGACCCAAGGTTGTTCTTGAACCTGGGTCACCGGTGTGGTGCGAGGTGTGGCATCCAGCGCCTCAACCCTCAGCGCCACCGGGCCAGCTGTGATTTTTTTTTGGGGGGAGGGGGTCTGAGGTAGGAGGAAAATAGCATTTAAAAAAAAAAAGTTTAGAAATGTTGGAAAAGGAATGGTTTGCTGGTCCATAAACTGTAGTGTTGTTCTCACTACAGTGGACTGAAAACATTCTTCAAGAAATAGTAGCGGGATTTCATCTTCTTCATAACTTTAGTGGGGCATAGACCAGTTAAACATTTGTTATTCCATTTAAGATCGAAGGAGCACTCTTGTCCAGTTACAGTGCTCCCTTTCCCTGCAAGAGACATTCTTGTTCTGTGGAGTGTCTCATGCAGCGGTGCCCTGGAAATGGGCACATCTTGTACGAAGTATTTACTACTTTTTTTTTTTTACTCTTTCTTATCTCTCCTACTTTCTACCACTGTTCATTTTCTCAGAGCTCCCCTCGGAGGTCCCTATCAGCAGCCCCCAAGTAGTCTGCCCCCAAGAGTACTAACGCTTACCCACATACCTGCAGAGCCTCGGATTACCCTCCGGGCAGGGCGGTGGAGATCCCCCTTGTCTCCCCCTGAACAACGACTGGGAGTGCGTACACCAGAGTCTGCTCTCTTGGGTGCTGCCTTGGGACCGACGCTGAGGCTCGTCGCCTAGACCAGAGGCAGGATTTTTCCTGATTTTCTGGTGCGTCCTCCCTAACGTTGGCATGCAATGGGGACAAGGCTGCGGCATGCGTGGAGATGCGTCGCAGCCAGTCTCCTGCCAGCGCCTGCCCTTGCGTGGAACGCCTCCCCGGCCCGCCGACCACTCCTGAGGTTCCCCAGCAAGTGGCGGTAATACAGCGAGTGCGGTAACCCTCCCTGGAGAAGGAAAGTTGCTGTTGTGCGCGCCAACTTTTCTCCCTCCCTGCCGACTCCCCTGTCGACCCGAGTCCACTCCCCCAACCTGGGTGGTGCGAGGTGGCGCCCAGCGCCAACCATCAGCGCCACTGGACCGGCTTTAGCATTTTTTAATATCGACGATCAACCACGACAAATATGTGCTAATTTAAAGGAGTTACTTGCCCACTCTGCTGCCCCAGGGTACCCAGTGATTCCCTTGGCAGGCAACAATTTATCAAGGTTTACTGAAGGCCTGTACTGTCTTCCTGTCCACCGTCTCTGCTGGCTGGCTGTTCTATAAGTTTGCCATCCCTGGGCAAAGTGCTTTCTAATATTACTCCTGAATTTACTGCTGCTGAGCTTCAGAGCATGTCCCAGTGTCTTCCTGAAGTTTGTCCCGTGCCTCCACGCAGTCCATCACCATGGCTGGCTTACTGTGCTTATCTGTTACAGCCAGCGTGCTCCACTTTTTGTTTGTTTATTGTTTGTGGCATCACAGTCTGTTGCTGTGGAGATGATTAGGATGTCACAAACAGCATTATGATGGAAAGGTGGGGGATGAGATGAAATCTGGGGCCAAAGATCCTGAAGTGTGTTATTCCTCTTATAATCTAGTCATAAAACTTAAAAACATATTTAAGGAGCATGCCTGCCAGTGCAACAGTAGCGCTACTGCTTGCAGCACTGGAGACCCAGCTTTGGGTATGAGCCAAGGTTGTCAGAGGGCCGGCTGGGGAAGGATGGCAGAGCAACCCAGTGGACGCTTGCCTCCTCAGGGAGAGGGAGGGTCTCTCGGTCTCTGCTGCTGTACCACCACCTGGGTGACCCCAGGTGACAGTGCAAGCTGGAGCAAAAAATCGAAGGGGGAGGGGCGTTGACATGCTCTGACGCACTGCACTTTGTGCGTGTATCGTCCAAGGGCCTCGCTTAGCATCTGTTAGCAGGGAGGAAAAGGAAAATCCCCATCTGATGCAGAATGCTGGCCTGCCCCCTCCCCCCTCCCCACACCAGGCTCTGTCATTGACACCAAGCTAACTCCACTGGAAGAGTTGAGGCATACCTCAGCGGACCCACCCTGGGGTAAATCAGGGATGAGACGGAAAGGCAGGTGACAGGGCTGGGCAAGGTGGATGGAACAGAAAAGTCCAGTCGGGGACAGGGGACTTACATAAATTATTGGAATTGTTCACCCAGAGATGCTAGTGAGGCACACTCTTTTGGGGAGGATGTCTATCAAAACATTGAAATAACATCCACAGGAAAGAGGTCAGCTGGACAAAGGCTGAACCTGGATTAACTGAATGACCTTTATCCTCAGTATTGCATTCTGAATTATTTTCCTCTCTTACAGGGAATGGTATTCCAGCACAGCCACATGCCTCAACGGAGGCTGGCTCAGAACGGGGTCAGAACAGCGTCCGTCTCTTATCCTCCTTACAGGCAGTTGTGACAGTGACCTGCTCAAATTCAACCAGCTGAAGGTTAGTCTTAGAAGGGTTACTCTGTCCTCTTTGGTATAAATGACATACAGTTTCTTTTATTTTTCTACAGGTTTTATTCTCTGCTGACCTGCCTCCTGCAGGCCAGCATCCCCAGCCCCATTTCCCCGCCATCTCCAGGAATTAACCTGTCACAGACGATTGACTTACTCCCCACTGGCTGGGGTCTTTGCCCCTCACTTTCAGAGTCCAGACTGTAAGGCAGACAGGAGTTGTTGTTGTTGGCGGTGTGGGGCCTTTGGGGTACTGGTCCTTATCCTGTTGCAGTCAATCTTCCAAGAATCAGTCTTCAGCATTGATTCCAATAATATGGTGTCTGGCCAGAGGCACTAGGACCCTGAGGGAGCAAAGCTTTTGTCAAGGGGCCAGCGCCCCCCCCCCAAAAATGGTGCTGCACACCAGTTAGTAATGATTGCCAGCTCTGTCACCAACCACAGTTCTGTTCTTCCTGCCATCAAGTGCACTCATGGGAGCACAGTGCTTCAGTTTGCCTTGTTGCTGCTTATTTTACTGCGTCGCTGTCATTTTGTTTTTTGCAGTGTCGCCTGTCTTTATTATTTTACTGCGATACTGAAGCTTTATATAAAAAGGGCTAAGTCATCAAAGAAAGTCCGACAGCTGCCCATTATGCTTCATTGCCCCTGTGAGAAACTGATTGCTGTTCCTGACCACCATCAGCCCTGCGGACCTGAACACAACATGGATGTGTGCGATGCCTGCTCCTCTGTGGACTGACATACCTTTTAGAACCGTGCATTGAGGTGGGATCATCCAGTCCTTCCCTTCAGAGGTAGGCCTTGCATGTGTGCGTCCAGCGACGGATCTCTTGGACTTTTCCCAGGCCTCTTCCTGAGATGGCTGGTTCCATGGAAGCACAGCATTCTTCTCAAACTCACCACGCTGAGGCGTCAAGAGATTGCTGTAGATGGGTCTGTGGACAGTCGACTTCTTCTGGGCGCTTGACTGTGACCCTCCTGCACTGTATGCTTTCGGCCTACACTGATAGATACCTGGACTTCATCCCTTGATGTCACCATTGTTGTTGTCACCATTCACAGTGACAGCATTGGAGATAACAGCAGAGATGATGCTGGCCCCACTCACAACTGTTTACCGATATCAGGAGAGGGCTGGCACTGAGCTATTATCTGCACTTCTGCCAGTTCGGATATTGTCACTGTCCACTGTGTTGCTAGTAACACCAAGGAAGGTGACGGCTACAAACACAGTGATGGAGGCGGTGATGGCAGTTGTGCCAGTCTTAGGTCCAGTTCTGAGCGAGGTGCTGATGGCGATGTTGTCTCTGAGGTTGTCCCAATCTCCAGTGTTGCCCGCAGCACCAAGGAGGGTGATGGCTCTGGGCGCAACTTGGAAGTTGGCACTGAGTAAGGTGCTGAGGGTGGTGCTGGCAGTGGTGATGAATGTGAGCCTGTCTCCGAGGCTGTTGCTGATACTGAACCCGGTGCCAGAGGAGGCGCTGACTCGGGGTCTGATGGTGGCCTGGAGAGAGAGTTTACAACAGAGCCTTTGGATGTTACCAGTGAGGACCGACTGTACAGCTCCACTCTCCTCACCAGTGGTGAAGTTGTACTGGAAGGTCAGCAGTTACAGTAAGTACATAACTTTCAGATCTTACAAGGATCAATCTTCACCATTCATTACTGGCAGGAGCATATAGCTTTAAGAGCTTTAGAAGGAGGGGAGCAGACGTCAGGACATTGCCGCCCATGAGGCAGACATATGACGTGGCGCTCATGGACTGGGCAGTAACCAATGCCTCCCTCCCCACTTAGTTCTGTTTTTCCCACTGTCAAGGCTGAATCTCCATGGGAGCACTCGGCGAAGAGACTGCATCACAGTTCTGCTGCATTTTCATTCAACACCATACCGTAGTTCGATGCTGTTTTGTTGGCAATGATATAATTTTTTTCCCTTACTTTTTTTTTTGTTTTTGCTTCTTTTTGTTGTGTCCCATTATAGTTTGGTCATGTCTAGACCAGGGCCTAAGAAAACCAGGAAATCGAAGGCAGGGCTTCCCCCCATGCGTCGGTACCCCAGCGGGAAGCCCATGACCTGTACCAACTATCATAACCACTGCCTGACCTGCCTGGGCCCAAACCATGATATGGACTTGTGTGACGCTTGTTTCTCCATGGACCTCCATGGGGTGGCCCACCCAACATTTGGAGGACAGCGTCGCACCTGGGACACCAGGATCAGGTCCCTGGGCTCTTCCCCTGAGCCCCTCCCTGTTACTATACACACTGAGAGAGAGAAGGCCTCCGCCATTCTTGGTCTCACTGAGACAGGGAGGCCTGTGCTGAGGTGTGTGGGACAGCGGCCTCTTGGGGGGCAGTTGAGCAACCCTGCAGTCCGATGCCCTTCAGGGGCCAGGACATCCCGGTTGTGGTTTTGCAACTATACACTGGGTCTGTGCCAGTGGATCCCTCAGTAGTGCAGTGTGGTGCTGTCTAGGCTCCTGATACCACCCCTGGTGTCAGTGAGCAAGGCAGTGTTGGCCATCCTACTGCCGTTCATGGCCTTGGGAGAGGAAGGGTCCATGGGAGTGCATGGTTGGAGATCTCCCTGATCTTGTCCTCCAACTCGGAGGACGAGGATTGCGATCATTCTGACTGGCAGCCCGACTCATGAGTCGCTGGACCCTTCTGGGCCTAGTTCTAGGCCTTCTTGAGTCCCCTCCGTGGTGCCATCTCCCCTAAGTCTCTCAGCGCCACTTGTGGTGCTGTGGACGTTGCCGGTGCTCATCCCAGCATCAGTGGGGATGGCACTGTCGGTTCCGGTGTCCAGTGCCTCCTTTGGCACTGAGTTGGGTTCTGGTGCTGCTGCCGGCACCATTTCTGACTTTGGTGTAATTTGCAGTGCCAAGGTGCACTCTGGTACCATTGGCGGTGCAGGGTTCCCCCACCCCCCCCAAAAGCCTTTAGGCTCCACTTTGGCTGTTAGACCTTCTCTGAGGGGCAGGGTTCTGCCTGGTGAGGAAAGGGTTGGGAGGTCAGGTTGGCACGGTGCCCCACCTCTGGGGCAAGTGCGGGCTCTGGGAGGAGTTACAGTGCTGACTCAGGCCTTCCTTCACCTCTGGAACTGGCAGATTCTGCAGTAGGTAGGGAAAGGGGCCATCCTGTGGGATGTGAACAGCTCCGATCTCCTGACCCAGTGGTCCCCCCGGCCCCCCGAGGGCACCACCCCGTTCATCCCTCTACAGTTGGGTGTTACACGGTGGCCAGGTAGCATAATCCCCTCCCTGGGAGAGGTCCTCTGCTCACTCCCACAGCCCTGGCAGAGGGCCTAGCCTGGTCTGCCACGCCACAGCCCTTCTCCTCCTCTGCCTCTTCTTCCCCCTCTTCCAGGTTTCTCTGGACCTAGGGGGCCCATGACCTGGGAAAAATTCAGAGCTACGGCTGGTGCTTTTCCCTAGAATTTGACTGCTGGGGTAGAAGGTTTTTTTCGGCGGTGCACCTCATGCTGTGCATTGCTGCACACCAGGCTGCCTAAACTGGGGCTGCTCCTGGCATCCATGCCTGATAGTGAGGCATCCAGGCAAGCCATCTGTCTTTCCATGCAAGGTCTGGGGTGGTGAGACACCAGACAAGGGCATCTTATGACGCCAATGAGGTAGCCTCCAGATTGGTGGCTGCAATCTGCATTAGGCAGACGATATGGCTTCGTCTTTCAAGGTTGTTACTCTTGGCCCAGTGTAGGGTGATTGCCTCACGCTTCCAGGGACCCATTTCTTTTCCCCTAGGGTCAGGCATGAGCTACCGAGGTGGCTTCCTTCTCCCAGGTCACGGGAGCCTCCTCCTGCTCCTGATCAGTCTCGGGTCCTGCCAGACCTGTGAGGGGCCCCCACCTCTTGTGAGCCCCCCCCCAACAAGAGGCTGAAGGAACATTTTCCCTCAGGGTTTGCCAACATCACCTTAAGTGGTGGCTTGGTACTCACCACCAGTGATGAAGGGGTGAAGATTGATCCTTGGAAGATATAAAATCACGTACTCACCATAATTCTTGATTTTCCAGGATATCTTCACCATTTATCACTACTACCTCCACCTTCCCTTTGACCAGGCTTCTGGGTGGCTACATCCTCTCTCCTTTCCCCTGTTTAAAAAAAAAAGGGAGGGTCACATTCAGGGAAAGTCATTGGAAGGCAAACCTTTGGGTCCCTGCTCTGGTTGTCCTGGTGTGGTTCCCTACAAAATAGGGATAGGTATCCTGATCTTCAATCTTCCTCTCTATTTCCTGCTGGCACCGCAATATTATTTTGCCTCTTTTCCAGATTTGTTGGCCTTGTTGGCTTCTGCCATTTAACAAAAAAAGCCATCTCCTTGTTTTCTCAAGAAGAGAGAGAATGGAAGACAAGAAGGATCTTAACAGGCTATTGTGACTTAACTCCTTTTGTTTCCGTCAAGGTAGAATGCTCTGTTTCTTACTTGGCATTCTCCTCAGATCCCTCGTGGGTACAGAGTTTGGGGACATCTGTTTTAGAGTGACTACCTTTTTCCTTGGTGGTCCTTTTTCTCCTAGTGCCTGTTGCATCCCTCTTCCTTCCAGCCTTGCTGTTTTTCCCTACGGGGGAGAGAGAGAGACAGTGGGAAAATAATTTTTTCTAGTCCCCTTTTTCTTTTTTCCTTGGGTCCTTGACTCTGGATCTTCAAGCACCATTGCCTTTTCTAGGAACTTGTCTTAATTGGCTGGCTTTTAGTTTTGTAAGCCTTGGATCGGACTTGACAGATAGGTCAAGATCTACCTCCTTTTTCTTTAAAAAAAAAAAAACACGTGGGCCTACAGAGCTACTTGCTCCTCCCAGGACTGTGGGTCTGCTTTGCCTTCTCAGAGAATATTCCGTTCCTTGCATTTCTTCCTTGCATAGTCCTCATGAGACTATCCTTTTTGCTGCTTGACTCTCCAAGAGCATTGGGGGGGGGGGGATTTGTGTAACCAGTAAAGGCACACTAAGCCCAAAGCTTGTTTCTAGATGCAACCTGGGAGCACAATGAGGTTAAGTGGCTTGTTCAGGGACACACAGTATGCAAGTGAGGGCTTCAAACCCAGGTTTCCAGGTTTGCAGCTCAGTGCTCTTAACCACTATGCTATACTGCCTCCTACTGCCTGCATCAGTCATACTTGCTAAGCTAGGGGACATGCCAGCTCTCCTGCCTTGTTTACACTGAGAGTTAGGAGTCTCTCTCTCTCCTCTTCTCTCCTCCTCTTCTCTCTCTCTCTCTCTCTCCCCTACTCTTCTTTCTCTATTTCCTTTTCTCTGGCTGCCCAGTTGTCCTGGTCATCCATACCCAACTTAAGTCACTCTGTCCATAAAAATCTGTCTTTCACTCTGGCCGGTTTATTTTCATGTGTTGGGTTTATATCCTATATCCTTTTCCTATCCTTTGGGCTCCCTTGCCCACACCTTTCCTGTCTTCTCACTCCTTTTTTCCTTTAGGTGGACAGAACTGAGAGGACGGGGACCTGCCCAGTCCACAAGCAGCACATCATATATTTGCCTTGTGGGCAGCACTGTCCCGATGTCAGCTATGCACCTTCTAAAGTTCTTAAAGCTATTCCCTCCACAAAGTCCTCGCCTCCAGCTGGTACCTACCAGTGATGAATGGTGAAGATGTCCTGGAAGATTAAAATTACGGTGAGTACATAATTTTCATTTTTCCTTCTGCAGCTTTATCCAAGCCTCTGAGACACTGCTGCTTGCTTGCTACAGGAACATGAAGGCTGAGCATGTCACCTCATTCCTAATTCGGCAGCACCCCCTCTCCCCCACAATGGCTGAAACATCTCCTGCTGCACTGCTGCCCAAGGACATGCAGGTGGTGGTGACCGTTGGAGATCGATACCCTTCTTTCTTGGAGGAGGAGAGTGTCCATTGAGACACTCAGTCCTCCTTCCCCTGCTGTCTTTCATTAACCTGGTCCTACTTCTGAATCCGGGTCACGTGTTGCGAGCCGTAGCCCAACTGCTGTGTCAAAAGGTCAACTTTATTTTGTTGTTAAATATCAGTATTGCTTCAATCAGGTTATAAAACTGAATTGGGAAGTCCAGGCTTCTGATTTGCTGTAAACCAGATGGTAATCACATGGGTGCAGGCTCCCTGCTATTGTGTGATTCAGGAGTATATGCAGGGGAGCAGCCGCTAAGTTGTTTTAAACTTAAAAATGCAGATGTACCTTTCATAATCATAGTAACCCAACTCTGGGGACTAGATTACCCATTGGCAATCCAACCCACATGTTAAGCAGAGCTTGCCTTCAGCCTGTACTGTGTTGTGAGCAGGGTTAGGATTACCAGTTGTGCCCGGAATAGAGGACAAACCAAGTTGTTAAAAAAAAAAAAATTGCAAGAGTTGAGTGCTTACCACCATTGCCTAGAAAAAGTGGCATTGCATCCATGAAACCTCAGACCCAGTAAATTGGTGGTTTGAAATAAATACAAACTTCTGAAATTTAGGGGTAAAGCTGTGTGTATTTTTGGTTTGTTCTGATAGTTTGGCCTTGTCACAGCTCCTCCTCACTAACTTTGGTCCTGGCCCCAGACAGAGCCTGGAGCATACTGGCACCCCCCACTTCGGCATTTGATCTGCAACAGTGGCGTGGTGCATACTGTCCACTTCTGTGTCCTTTATAGCAGCAGTATTTGTTAGCTGGCAAACTATTTTATCATAATCATCTTTAGAAATAATGCATTTTTGGCAAAATCATCAATATATCCATTTTTCTTTTGATATAATTTAATTTCTGAACTAAGATATGGGGCTTTGAAGTTTTTTTTTTGTTTTGTTTTTGTTTTTTTTAAGTATGCTTTTTGGACATCGGTGGCCACTACTCCCTCAGTCCCCCACCTCTGCAGATGGACCCTGGGATCACCCGCCCCAGTGCCCCCGGACTACCTCCCAGGGCGCAGCCTCTGGAGACCCAGGACCGCCACGGGACAGGGACATCATTGGGCTTGTCAGGGAAGATTTTCTTGGTGTTTTCAGGAGGGGGTCTAGGGACACTCATGGCATTGCCATCGCCTGACACACCCTCCCAGACAACACTAGTTTGGTGTTCCGTGCAGCCCAGGATCACTGGGAGGCTACCGGACCGGAAACACACTACCCCCCCTTGGAGAGAGAGAGAGCGCGCTGTTGCCATTCAATCCACCTCTGCCCTAACCCAAGTCTGCTCCTGAACCTGGGTCGCCCGCACTGCAGCGGTAAATCCCCTGCGCCAGCCACTGTGAAATAACTTGTTACAGCACTGTGCTGTTTAACTACAGAAACTTGTGCTTGCAGCATCCTGATAATATCCACAGTGTGAATTTGTTGGTACAGTTAAAAGTAACCTTAGTGGAAGAGAGGGTTTAAACATTGCCAGTGGCGCAATATTTATAGACCTTCAGTTAGTGCTAAACTAACAATAAACGCTGTTTTAACAATATCTGAGGGAATTCAAAACACACTGTTGATAAATCTAAGGAGGCCAGAAATGAATTATTGCTAAAAATATATATATATATAATGTTTTGTCCGCTAACAATATCACAGCTTCAGTTTTCTCCCATTTCTTTCTCTGAGTCCTTATACTTTTCCTACTCTCTCTTTCTCTGCAAGTTTAGTTTTTCTTGAGCTTTTTCCTTTTTTTTCTTTACCCTGAACCTGACCCCTGGGATCCTCCTCCTATCTCCTTCAGTATTCCTTTTCTGCCCTTGGAACACCGGGGAGGAGGTGTGACACCACCTTCTTACTGTCTTTCACTCCTAATTCAAACAACATGAAGTCTTGCTATATTATGACAATTGCAGTGAGTCCCCATCTTGAACTGCTCCGGTGAAATAGTTAACTTTCCATGCAGGCATGGAACTTAGAGTCTTGAGCTCAGTTGAAAACTCTGTCTGTTGTTCTTCAAACGCAAACTGTCAGATTCTTTACTCCGCCTCACTGAATAGTCGCTCCGGAGATTTTTCCTTCTGCTCGGTTCATTTTGTCGGTTTTAAAGTATTATTTTGTCGGTTTTTCAACCGAAATTAAACCGCAACCGGTCGGTTCAAGCTCTGTCTGTGGTAATGTAAGTAATAGATAGGTTTTACATTTAGTTTTTCTGTGTGAAACTTGTAATTCATTATCGGTTCGGTTTGAACCGATCAGGTTGTCTTTAAATCTACTAGTCCTTTTTAGAGTGCGTTCTCGTTCTTATCGGTCTCTAAAAAACAGGATTTCATTACCTTTTTCCACGACTCCGTGACAGGTTGGGAACCGATAAGGGTGTCTTGTTTGGCGGATTGCCATAAACGGGCAAGTTGGTTAGGCTGGCATTATGTCTGAGAAACCCAAAAGAAAAACCGGACTCCACTGGGTTTCAACACTGTAGTGTTTGGGGAAGCTTTAAGGCTGACCCACACCACATGTGTGTCTATTATCTGGGGTTTGACCACCTCAATTCAGACTGCCAGTTTTGTCAGAATTTCCCTGCTGCCACCATAGATAAGAGAATTGGTAGGCTCAGGGAAAGGGAGGCCAAAAAGTCCGCTGATCCGGATGGCCAGCCCGGTTCGGTACCAACCGAACCAGAGGGAGTGCCCTCTGACCAGGGTGATACTTCCTCGGGCAAACGAAGAGCCAGTTCTGAGGAGCCGGTTGCAGCAAAAGGACTAGAAAGTCAGCTAGCGAGAGCCAAAAGTTCTCTCCCAACTGCTGAAGAAATAGCTAAAGCAATTCATATTGTCCAGTCTCTCCGAAGTTCGACCGAACCGACACCATCAGGGAGGCGTTCGTTGGGCGGTTCCACCGGTTCAAGATTATGATTTTGAGGATTTTTGTGAACTGGAGGAGGGAAGAGGAATATGAGGAGAGTGAATATGGTTTTGAAGATCTGGATGTGCCCATTGAACGGACATCTCTCCAGATAGACCCTTTGGGGTTTCTCCTCCAAGGCTTTCTGAGTCCCCTTCAAACAACATGAAGTCTTCCTATATTATGACAATTGCAGTATGACGGCAGATTAGAACTGCTCCGGAGGTGAAATAGTTAACTTCCATGCAAGGCATGGAATCTTGAGCGCGAGCTCGGTTAAGGAAGCTCTGTCTGCTTGCTTTCAAACCAAAACCGTCAGATTCTTTACTCCGCCTCACTGAACAGTCGCTCCGGAGATTTCTCCTTTTGCTCAGTTCATTTCGCGGTTTAAAACAGTTTAAAAAGTTTAAAATTGTCTTTATTTAACCAACACGTTCGGTTCAAGCTCTGTCTGTGGTAACGTAAGTAATAGATAGGTTTTACATACGAATTCTGTGTGGAACTTGTAAAACATTTATCGGTTCGGTTTGAACCGATTAGGTTGCATTTTAAATTGCTAGTCCTTTTTAGAGTGCGGTTCCCATCGGTTCTAAAAAAAACGGATTTCTTTACGGTTTTTTCCACGACCCGTGACACGGTTGGGAACTGATAGGAGAGTCTTGCTTGGCGGATTGCCATAAACGGGCAAGTTTTTGGTTAGGCTGGCATAATGTCTGAGAAACCCAAAAGAAAAACCGGGCCCACTGGGTTTCAGCACTGTGAGGTCTGTGGGGAAGCCTTTGCCAAGGCTGACCCTCACACCTCCTGTGTTTATTGCCTGGGGTTTGACCACCTCGATTCAGATTGCCAGATTTGCAAGAATTTCCCTGCTGCCACCATTGAAAAGAGAGTTGGTAGGCTCAGGGAAAGAGAGGCCAAAAAGTCCGCTGACCCGGATGGCCAGCCCGGTTCGGTGCCAGCTGAACCTGAGGGAGTGCCCTCTGACCAGGGCCATACTTCCTTGGGCAAACGAAGAGCTGGCTCCGAGGAGCCAGTTCCTGCAAGAAGGACTAGAAAGTCTGCTGCTGTGGAAAAAAGTCCTTTCCCCAACAGCTGAAGAGATCGCCAAAGCAATCCAAATTGTTCAGTCTCTTTCCCCGGTTCCTGAACCGTCCCCATCTGGGAGACATTCGGTTCATCAAGTCCCATCGGTTCAGGATTATGATTTTGAGGAATTTTATGAACCATGGGGGAGAGTATGGAAGAGAGTAATTATGGTCTGGAAGATCTGGATGCTCCTATTGAGCCAGATACCTCTCCAGACAGACCTTTAGGGGTTCCCCCCTAGGCTTTCTGAGTCCCCTGCTCATTTCATTTTTTACAAGAAGGTTGCTGAAACTCTTCAGCTTCCTGTTGAGGAAGCTGTGGATGATCAGGAAGAGCCTGATTATGTGGAAATGATGGATATTCCAGAATCTAAGAGACTGTCTATTCCCCTTCATAAATCTTTCAGGAAACAGACAGTAAAAGTTTAAAACTCCTCATTCTATACCTCCCTGTGGATAAAAGATGGACAGAAGGTATACCTTATCAGGTTCTGACATAGAATTTCTCACACAGCAATGCAGCCATGTGGGTGTCAACAGGCTGCAGCTTGTGACAAAACAAATATCCCCTAGCTTCACATCCTCCTGAATAGGACTCCAGGAAGATTGATGTCTATGGCTAAAAACAGTACATGGCAGCATCCTTGGGGCTCAGACAAAGCAAATTACATGGCTTATGCTGCCAGATACCAGAAATCCAGATGGGATACTGTTCTGGCTCTAGTCAAACAACTCCTGACAAGTTTGCCTGAGGATCTGGAACAGGTAGCTTTAGATGGTATTGAGGCATTAAAAATGCAGTTTCATGCTGCAGTGGACTCTAATGATGTATCTTCTAGAGTTATGGCTACTTCTGTGACTTTGCAAGAATGGCCTGGCTCAGATGCACCACATTGTCACAGGATACCCAGTCAAAAGCCATTGATTTTCCTTGATTGGCAATTCTCTGTTTGGGGAGCAAACAGAGAATTATATGAAGAAAATAGATGAATACAGGACCACCTATCGAATGCACAGGCCAAGGAAGGCAGGCCACTCCTCAGAAGCAGCCCCCAGGGCAGAGGCAGGCCTTTTCATAGGCCTTTTATCAGGCTCAAGCCTCCTCTTCCGCCCTATACCAGAGGGATTCTTTAGGGAAGGGGCAGGAGGGTTCAAGCAGGCCTGCTTCACTCCTCAGCCCAAAGCCCCTGCCAAGCAGGCACCCTGATGGTGTAGCCAGGGGCCTCTTCTACTCTACCGGTAGGGGCAGGCTGGCTTACTTTGTCCAGGACTGGAAGTCTCTCACATCAGACAAGTGGGTCCTGGAAGTGTAAGTTGTGGATTGGTCCTCAGCTTCAAAACATTCAAGCTGAGGACCAGATCTTTCCTCCTGCATCTCCATCAGAGGCACTACTTTAGAGTCAGAGGTCTCCACCCTCCTCACTCTCAGAGCCATGGAAAGGGTTCCACCCCTACACCAGGGCAAGGGGTTGTACTCCAGGTACTTCCTTACCCCAAAAAAGACAGGAGAATGGTGGCCCATCCTGGATCTCAGATACCTAAATAAGCACCTTTTAAAACCAAAGTTCAAAATGGTGAATCTGGCAATCATTTTACCTTCCCTAAGGCCAGGGGACTGGCTAGCATCCCTGGACCTCAAGGATGCCTACTTTCATATTCTCATCAGAAGCTCCCATCGAAAGTACCTCAGGTTCCAGCTGCCCTCAGGCCATTACCAGTTCAGGGCAATGCTCTTCGGACTTACTTCGGCTCCAAGGGTATTTACCAAGTGCCTAGCAGTAGCAGTAGCTTGCCTAAGAAGGCAAAAGATTTCCATCTTTCCTTATTTGGACGATTGGCTCATTGTAGGACAATCCCCAGATCAGGTCAACCTACATCTTCAGATAACCCAGCAACTGCTTACGTCACTAGGTTTCCTTCTGAATCTCTCAAAGTCAGTACTGGAGCCTGTCCAGCTCCTAAACTTCATAGGCGCAGAGCTGAACACCCAGGAAGCCAGGGCCTTCCTCCCTCTAGACAGGGCAAAGCGCCCTTGTCTCCTGGCCTCTTCATTCACCCTGCAGGTCTCTCGACCAGCAAGGCATTTCTGCAGCTCCTAGGCTGGTTGCTTCCACAGCAGTAGTGCAAGGAGCAAGGTTTCAGATAGAGACATTCAGTTCCATCTGAGGGCCTTTTGGTCACAAAGAAAGGATCCTCTTACAAACTGATCCCAGTTACTCAACCCTGATCCAAGCCCTTCAGTGGTGGCAGGATCAGAGCAATCTGAGACAAGGAGTTCCCTTTGTCTCAGCCTCACTCATTAATCCTTACTACAGATGCATCCCTCTTGGGGTGGGGGCCCCACATGGCGACCTCACTACCCAGGGACTGTGGTCCCCACAGAATCTCTACTCCACATCAACCTGTTGGAGCTCAGAGCAGTTTTTCTAGCACTTCAAGCTTTCTCAGAATCTGTTCAGAACAAGGCCATGCAGGTCAGGAACAGACAACACCACTACAATGTGGTACATCAACAAGCAGGGGGCACTCGGCTCTATGGCCTTGTGCACCAAGCTTGATGAAGTTGGTCTCTAGGCATCTCCCTGAACACCTCCTTGGCAGTTCATCTCCAGGCAAAGACAATGTCCTGGCAGATGCTCTCAACAGGATCTCTCAGGGCCATCACAGGTGGTCCCTGGATCCCTGGTTCTGGGAGTGGTATTTGCCAAATGGGCACTCCAAATAGATCTATTTGCAGCTCCAGACAATCATCAACCTCTCTTTTGCTGCAGGCCCCCAGTCTTGGGCTCAGTCTCTGGACGCCTTAGCCCTCAGCTGGGAGGGAAGTTCCTCTATGCCTTCCCTCTTCCTCTCCTGTTCAAAGTGCTAGTCAAAATCAGGCCCAATCCTGCAGGGTCATTCTGATTGCCCCAGATTGGGCCAGGCAACCCTGGTATCCTCTCCTCCTGTCCTTAGCAGTCCATCCTCCCTGTGCCTTCCCAAGAACCACAATCTGTTAACATGTGCCCAGGGAAGGGTTTGGTACCAATCTCAAGTCTCTCAATCTCAAGGCCTGGTTCTTGAAGAGCTAGAGTTTGCTGGCCTACACCTCTCTCAAGGTGTAATGGATATACTCAGGGCTTCTAGGAAGCCTTCTACCAGGGCTACTTATAACTCCAAATGGAAAAGATTTTCCATATGGTGCTCGGAAAAGAATATTTCCCCAGACACGGCTGATCTGCCCACAGTCCTAGATTTTCAAACACCATGAAGTCTTGCTATATTATAACAATAGCAGCCAGCCACTGCAGCTGAACTGCCCCGGAGAGGAAGGAGTTAACTCCAGAAGAACTGGAGTTCTACAGCTCGAGGGCGCTGTGCCCAAAGCTCTATCTGGCAGTTTCAAATGAAACTGTCAGATTCTTTACTCCTTCACTGAACAGTCGCTCCGAGATCAGCTCCTTCAGCTCGGTTCATTCTCGGTTCAAGCGGTATTTTAGTTCATTTGAACCGGCAAAGTTATTATTTTTACCGCATTTCAGTTTTAAAGCTCTATCTGGTAACCGTAAGTACTAAAATTTAAGTCTGTGTGGAAAATTAATTATCGGTTCGGTTTTAGACCCGATCGGTTGGTTTTGTCTGCATTTTAAAAGTGTACAGTGGGTTTTAGAGTGCGGTTCCCGGTTCTTATCGGTTCTAAAAAAGCGAATTATAACGTTTTTTCAAATACCACGTGACACGGTTGGGAACCGATAAAGGGTGTCTTGCCTGGCACTGCCATCAAAAGGGCAAGTTTTGGTTAGGCTAATGTGTCTGAGAAACCCAAAAGAAAAACCGGGCCCACTGGGTTTCAACACTGTGATGTCTGTGGGGACGCCTTTGCCAAGGCTGACCCACACACCACTTGTGTTTATTGTCTGGGGGCTGACCACCTCCTGTCAGACTGCCAGGTGTGTAAAAATTTCCCTGCAGCCACCCTGGAGAAGAGATTGGGCCGGCTCAGGGAACGAGAGGCCAAAAAGTCCGCTGACCTGGACGGCCAGCCGGTCCAGTACCCACTGGACCAGAGGGAGTGCCCTCTGACCAGGCGAGACTTCCTCGAGCAAAGGAAGGCTGGTTCAGAGGAACCAGTCCCAAGTAAAAGACAAGGAAATCAGTAGGTCTGAATCCAAAATTGTGTCTCCAACTGCTGCAGAGATAGCTAAAGCCATTCAGATTGTCCAGTCACTGTCTCAGGGATTTGTAGAACCACCAACAGCTGGTAAAAGGTTGGTTCATTCAGTCCCAGTGGTTCAGGATTTTGAAGTTGAGGATTTTATGAACCACAGGAGGGAGGAGGATTTGATCAATATATGTGTGGCTGGGGGTCTGGGCGTGTCCATTGAACGGACATTTCTCCAGACAGACCTTTAGAATCTCCTCCTATTCTGTCTGAGTCCCCTTTCTTTATTTTACAAAAAGGTTGCAGAAACCCTCCAGCTTCCTTTAGAGGAGGCTGTGGATGAGCAAGAGGAGCCTGATTATGTGGAAATGATGGATATTCCAGAGTCTAGGAGGTTGTCTATTCCTTTGCATAAGTCATTTAGGAAGCAAACAACAAAGATTTTAAAAATCCTCATTCTGTCCCTCATGTAGATAAAAAATGGACAGAAGGTATGCTTTGTCAGGCTCGGATACAGACTTCCTTACTGAGCAGTGTAGTCATGTAGGTGTGGTGCAAGCTGCAGCCTGTGACAAGGCTAATATTCCTCTGGCCTCACATCCTCCTGATAAGGATTCAGGAAGATTGATGCATGGCAGAAGAAACAGTATATGGCAGCTTCTTTGGGACTCAGGCAGGCAAATTATGTAAGCTTAGTAGCTAGATATCAGAAATCTAGGTGGGACACAGTATTGCAGTTAGCCAAGCAGGCCCATGGCCAGCTGGCTAGTGAGTTGGAACAGGTGGCTGCTGATGGCATTGAAACCTCTAAAGTTCAATTTCATACTGCTGTTGATGTTAATGATGTTTCTTCTAGGGTCATGGCCACTTCTGTAGCTTCCCGTGGGGTTGGCATGCTCAGATGCACTAATCTGTCCCAAGATACCCAGTCAAGGCTATGGATTTTCCTGTAGTGGGAAATTCTCTTTTTGAGGACAAACAGAAACTATATGAAAAAGATGGATGAATACAGAACTACTACAAAAGTGCCAGGCTAAGGAGAAGCATGCCATGCCACAAAGGCATGCTCCAGAGGAGGGCAGGCCCTTTTCAGGCCTTTTACCAATTTCAAGCCTCCTCTGCTTTCTGCGGAGGGTTTCTTCAGAGGCAGGGGTAGGCGTGGCACAAGTAGGCCGTCCCCTCCCTCAGCCTAAGGCTGCTGCTAAGCAGGCACCCTGATGGGGTGTCCCAGGGCCGATTCTCCTGTACCAGTGGGGGCAGGTTGGCCTATTTCAGCGGAACTGGCTGTCCCTAACCTACGGACAGATGGGTTCTGGAGGTAATAGGCCAGGTCTGATTCTCAGCTTCAAACACTTTCCAAAGATGAGAGCCAGGCATTTTCCACCTGCAAATCCTTCAGAAGCCCTTGCTTTGGAAGCAGAGGTTTCTGCTCTGCTGGACTGCAAAGCAGTGGAAAGGGTTCCTCCTTGCCATCAGGGCAAGGGGCTTTATTCAAGATACTTTCTTACCCCAAAAAAGACAGGAGAATGGCGGCCCATTCTAGATTTAAGATACTTGAACAAGCATCTGTTGAAACCAAAGTTCAAAATGTTGACTCTGGCAATGATATTGCCTTCCCTAAGGCCAGGGACTGGCTAGCTTCCCTGGACCTCAAGGATGCCTATTTTCATGTTCTGATCAGGCCTTCTCACGAAAGTACCTCAGGTTCAACTGCCCTCAGGCCACTACCAGTTCAGGGCAATGCCCTTGGCCTTACCTCTCGCCAAGGGTATTCACAAAATGTCTCGCTGTAGTAGTGGCTCACTTAGAGCAAAGGGGTTGCTGTGTTTTCCCTACCTGGACGACTGGCTCATTGTGGGTCAGTCTCCAGGTCAGGTGAAACCCACTTGCAAGTCACCCAGCAGCTTCTCACTTCCCTGGGATTCCTGCTAAACTTACCAAAGTCAGTTCTGGAACCAGTTCAGGTCCCAACTTTCATAGGGCGCGAATTGAACACAAGGGTTAGCCAGGGCTTTTCTTCCCTCGGGAAAGAGGGTGGACAGACTCATCGCCTGGCATCCTCCTTTACCCTGCGGGTCTCTCGACCAGCAAGGCATTTCCTGCAACTCCTCGGGCACATGGCTGCTTCCACAGCTGTCGTGCAGGGAGCAAGATTCCAGATGAGGGACATTCAGTTCCATTTGAAGGCCTATTGGTCTCAAAGGAAGGACCCCCTTACCAAGTTGGTCCCAGTTACTCAAACTCTGATCCTAGCCCTCCACTGGTGGCAGGTCCAGAGCAATTTAAGACAGGGGGTTCCCTTCATTCCCATTTCTCACTCTCCTCACCACGGATGCCTCCCTGTTAGGGTGGGGGGCTCACCTGGGCGACCTTGCCACTCAGGGGTATGGTCTCCTCAGGAGTCTCTGCTCCACATCAATCTTTTGGAACTCAGAGCTGTCTTTTAGCTCTTGGTGTTTTCAGATTCTGTCCAGAACAAAGTGGTTCAAGTCAGGACAGACAATACCACCACAATGTGGTACATCAACAAGCAAGGGGCACTCGGTCTTCAGCCTTGTGCACCGAAGCAATGAAGTTGTGGTCTCTGGCTTCCCTGAACACCTCCTGATAGCGGTTCATCTCCCAGGAAGGACAATGTCCTGGCGGGCGCCCTCAGCAGAATTTCTCAAGGCCATCACGAATGGGCTCTGAATCCCTGAGTGCTGGGGTCTGTCTTTGCCAGATGGGGCACTCCTCAGATAGATCTTTTCGCAGCCCCAGACAACCACCAACTTCCTCTTTTCTGTTGCAGGCCTCCAGTTCTGGGCTCAGTCCCTCTGGGCGCTTTCTGTTGGACTGGAAAGGAAGTTCCTGTATGCCTTTCCCCCTTTCCTCTCCTTTTCAGGGTACTAGTAAAATCAGATCTCAACCTTGCAGAGTGATTCTGATTGCCCCAGATTGAGCCAGACAGCCCTGGTACCCTCTGCTCCTGTCCTTGGCAGTCCACCCTGCCCTGAGCCTGCCCAGAGTCCATGACTTACTGGCCTGTGCACGGGAGAGTGTGTATCGGACCTCAAATCCCTCCACCTCAAGGCTTGGCTCTTGAGGAGCTAGAATGCTGACTTACACTTTCTCAAGGGTGTCCATGGATATTTAAAGGCTTCAAGGACCTTCCACTGAAACCACTTATAATTCTAAGTGGAAGGGTTTCCATCTGGTGCTCTGAGAGGCAGATTATCCCAGAATCTGCTGATCTTCCCATTCTACTGGACTATTTGGTCCATCTGAATTCCTAGGCCTTAGACCAGCTACCCTGAAGGTTCATCTGGCAGCTGTCTCTGCTTTTGTGTCAGCAGGAAACCTGTCCTCTTTCTTCTCACCCGGTGTTCTCCAAGTTTTTTAAGGGTTACTTCCTTACTAACCCTCCTTTTTAGAACCAGCTCCGCCTGGGACCTGAATATTTGCATTGCTCAGTTAATGCAACCCCTTTGAGCCTCTGTCTTCTGCAGAGCTCAAGTATTTAACTTGAAAACTGTTTTTCCTAGTAGCTATCCTCTGCCAGACGCATAAGTGAGCTACAGGCCCTGTCAGTGGAAGAAGATTTTATCTCTTTCCACAGAGATAAAGTAGTCCTTAGGACTAATAGAAAGTTTTTGCCTAAGGTGGTTTCTGATTTCCACCTGAATCAATCTATCTCTCTCCAGTATTTTTCACTGAGCATTCTTCCTCAGGTGAGAGAGACTGCACAGCTTGGATGTCAAAAGAGCCTTAAGCTACTATTTAGAGCGCACCAGAGGTCATAGGTTCGAATCCTCCAACTCTTTCTTACCTATGGCGAGGTTGGCAAAGGAAACCTGCCACTAAGAGAACAATTGCAAGGTGGATTGTTTCTTGTATCCAATTCTGTTATCAGAAACTGGTAGAAGCCCCCTCAGGATTGAGGGCTCACTCCACCAGGTGTACAACTGCGTCTCTAGCGGCTGCTAGAAATCCCATTCTGGAGATTTGTCAAGCTGCTACCTGGAAGACAGTTCACACCTTACCAAGCATTATTCCCTGGATGTCCAGTCCAGGAGAGATGTTTCGGTTTAGCACAGCTGTGCTTCAGAGCCTATTTCCTAAGTAGGTTCTGACCCTCCTCCATGGAGGTACTGCTGTGTAATCTGCTATTGTTATAATATAGCAAGACTTCATGGTGTTTGAAGAAAAATTACTCACCTTAGTAATTGCTTTTCTTCTCATGGAGTCTTGCTATATTAACCACCCTCCTCCTACCCTCTCAGAACTTCTACTTGGGTAGGGTGGCAAATTAGTGCAAGCACTGTGTCATGCTATTGTAGTTTTCCCTTACCCTCTTTCCTTTGGGTTGGGATCTAGATTGTTTCATTTAGGTTATTTATATTGCCCCTTCCTGGACTTGAGTCTTTGGGGAAGGGGGTTCTATAATATGCTTGTCAAGGGAAAAAACCATAATACCATCAATTTTTGTTATTATGGCTCTGAGTGTTTCTTTGTTCTTTATATTGTTGTTATTACTACTAGTAGTTAGCCATGGGCTAGTGTAGTTTTTTCCACACAGACTTTCCGTCCTTTGATGTTAGCTACGTAAAGATCTGACAGTTTCATTTGAAACTGCCAGATAGAGCTTTGGGCACAGCGCCCTCGTGCTGTAGAACTCCAGTTCTTCTGGAGTTAACTCCTTCCTCTCCGGGGCAGTTCAGCTGCAGTGGCTGGCTGCTATTGTTATAATATAGCAAGACTCCATGAGAAGAAAAGCAATTACTAAGGTGAGTAATTTTTTCATATGGTCCATCTAAACACTTTAGGGCTGAGACCAGCTACCCTGAAGGTACATTTGGCAGCTGTCTCTGTTTTTCTTTCAGCAGGTAAACCCTCTCCTCTTTCATCTCACCCTGTATTTACCAGGTTTTTTAAGGGTTTGCGTCACACTAACCCTCCATTCAGGGACCCTGCCCCTGCCTGGGACCTCAATGTTTGCATTGCTCAACTCATGCAACCTCCTTCTGAGCCCTTGTCTTCAGCTGAGCTTAAGTTCCTGACTTGGAAAACTGTGTTTCTGGTAGCTATCACCTCTGCCAGACGCATAAGTGAATTACAAGCATTGTCAGTGGAGCCAGACTTGATCTCCTTTCACAGAGATAAGGTAGTCCTTCGGACTAATAGGAAGTTCCTGCCTAAGGTGGTTTCGAATTTCCACCTTAATCAATCTATTTCTCTCCCTGTTTACTTCACTGATCATTCTTCCTCTGGTGAGAGAAGGCTGCACAACTTAGATGTAAAGAGGGCCCTTAGCTGCTACATAGAGCGACCAAGGGTCACAGGTTTGACTCCTCCAACTGTTCCTCACTTATGGTGAGGTTGGGAAAGGAAACCTGCCACTAAAGATCCATTGCCAGGTGGATTGTCTCTTGTATCCAATTCTGTTATGAAAAGTGGGTAAGGTTCCCCCTCAGGCCTGAGGGCTCACTCTACCAGAGGTACAGCTGCTTCTCTGGCTGCTGCCAGGGACATCCTATTCTAGAGATATGTCAAGCAGCTACCTGGAAAACA
The DNA here is from genome assembly GCA_016271365.2 of Neoceratodus forsteri. NCBI lineage: Eukaryota > Metazoa > Chordata > Ceratodontiformes > Ceratodontidae > Neoceratodus > Neoceratodus forsteri. The sequence continues at coordinate 253,543,879 of JADMNL010000027.1, forward strand.
GTTCACACTTTACCAGGCATTATTCCTTGGACTCAAGCTAGGAGTGATGCTCGGTTTGCATAGCTGTCCTTCAGAGCCTATTCCCTAAGTAGGTTCTGTCCCTCCTCCATGGGGGTACTGCTGTGTAGTTCGCAGTTGTCATAATATAGCAAGACTTCATGTTGTTTGAAGAAAAAATTACTCACCTTAGTAATGTTGTTTCTTCTAATGGAGTCTTGCTATATTATGACCTCCCTCCCTGCCTGCCCCTCTCAGAACCTTGTTTTTGCGCAGTGGGTGGGCATCACAGTGTTGGCACTCTGTTTTTCTTGCCACTTTGTTGTTTTGCTTCACCCTCCTTAGGGTGAATGTGTTTTTATTTCATTTTTGGGTCTCTTGACTTGAGTCTTTTTCGAGACCAACAAGTGTGTTTGTTAGGTAGTAGCCAGTTGACTGAGTGTAGGTTTACAGCTTCACACAGAACATTAGTGAGTTTTAGCTTGTAAAGATCTGGATTGTTTTGGTTTGAAAGCAAGCAGACAGAGCTTCTTTAACCGAGTCATATTAAGATTCCATGCCTTGCATGGAAGTTAACTGTTCACCTCCGGAGCAGTTCTAACCTGCGGTCATACTGCAATTGTCATAATATAGCAAGACTCCATTAGAAGAAACAACATTACTAAGGTGAGTAATTTTTTCTTCTCATTTCATGTTTTATAAAAAAGTTGCTGAAACTCTCCAGCTCCCTGTTGAGGAAGCTGTTGATGACCAAGAGGAGCCGGACTATGTAGAAATTATGGATATTCCAGAGTCTAGGAGACTGTCTATTCCTTTGCATAAATCTTTTCGGAAACAGACAGTAAAAGTTTTAAAAACTCCTCACACTATACCTCCTGTGGATAAAAGGATGGACAAGAGGTATACCTTATCAGGCTCAGACACCTGATTTCCTCACTCAACAATGCAGCCATGTGGGGTAGTGCAGGCAGCCTCAGACAAGGCTAATATTCCCTAGCTTCACACACCCCTGAGAAGGACTCCAGGAAGATTGATGCTATGGCAAAGAAACCATACATGGCAGCATCTTGGGACTCAGACAGGCAAATTATATGGCTTATGCTGCCAGGGTACCAGAAATCCAGATGGGATACTGTGCTTGCCCTAGCAAAACAAGTCCCTGACCAGCTTGCCAGGAGCTGGAACAGGTGGCTTTGGATGGTATTGAGGCATCCAATGTGCACTTCATGCTGCAGTGGACTCTAATGATGTTTCATCAAGAGTCATGGCAAATCTGTGGTACTTCGCAGGATGGTCTTGCCTAGATGTACTACCCTGTCTCAGGATACCCAGTCTAAGGCCATGGATTTTCCTGTTAGGGCAATTTCTGTTTGGGAGCAAACAGAGAATTACATGAAGAAAATGGATGAATATAGGACCACCTATAGGAGTGCACAGGTAAGGAAAGGCAGGCCACCCTCAAAAGCAGCTTCCTAGAGGCAGGGAGGCCTTTTCATAGGCCTTTTACCAAACCTAGCTTCCTCCGCCTCATGCTCAGAGGGGTTCTTTAGAGGGAGAGGGACGGGTACAAGCAGGCCTGCTTCCACCCCCTCAGCCCAAAGCCCCTGCCAAGCAGGCACCCTGATGGGATTGCCAGGGCCGATTCTTCTCTACCTGTAGGAGGCAGGCTGGCTTACTTTGTCCAGGACTGGAAGTCTTTAACATCAGACAAGTGGGTCCTGAAGTAGTAAGCCGGGACTGGTTCTCAGCTCAAAAATTTCCAAAGCTGAGAACCAGATATTTTCCACCTGCAACTCCATCAGAGGCACTTGCCCTAGAGGCAGAGGTCTCACCCTCCTGGCTCTCAGAGCCGTGGAAAGGGTTCCTCCCCTACACCAGGGCAAAGGTTTGTACTCCAGGTACTTCCTTACCCCAAAAAAGACAGGAGAATGGCGGCCCATCCTGGATCTCAGATACTTAAACAAGCACCTTTAAAGCCAAAGAGCAAAATGGTGACTCTGGGAATTATCCTACCCTCTCTAAGGCCAGGGACTGGCTAGCTTCCCTGGACCTCAAGGATGCCTACTTCCATATTCCCATCAGAAGCTCCCATCGAAAGTACCTCAGGTTCAAGCTGCCCTCAGGCCACTACCAGTTCAGAGCAATGCCCTTCGGCCTCACTTCTGCTCCAAGGGTATTCACCAAATGCCTAGCAGTAGCAGTTGCCTACCTAAGAAGGCAAAAGATTGCCATCTTTCCTTACCTGGACGATTGGCTCATAGTAGGCCAGTCCTCAGACCAGGTCAATTTACATCTTCAGATAACGCAGCAACTGCTTACCCTCTAGGTTTCCTTCTGAATCTCTCAAAGTCAGTTCTAGAGCCTGTCCAGCTTCTTACCTTCATAGGTGCAGAACTGAACACACAGGAAGCCAGGGCCTTCCTTCCCTGGACAGGGCAAAGACCCTAGTCTCCTGGCCTCCTCATTCACCCTGCAGGTCTCCGGCCAGCAAGGCATTTTCTGCAGCTCCTAGGACACATGGCTGCTTCCACAGCAGTTGTGCAGGAGCAAGATTTCAGATGAGGGACACCCAGTTCCATTTGAGAGCTTTTTGTCTCAAAGAAAGGATCCTCTTACCAAGTTGATCCCTCAGAATTCGAACCCTGATCCAAGCCCTACAGTGGTGGCAGGATCAGAGCAACCTGAGACAAGGGTTCCTTTTGTCACTCAGTCTCACTTTCTAACTCACTACAGATGCATCCCTCTTGGGCTGGGAGCTCACATGGGCGACCTCACCACCCAGGGTCTGTGGTCTCCCCAGGAATCTCTGCTCCACATCAACCTGTTGGAGCTCAGAGCAGTTTTTCTAGCACTTCAAGCTTTTTCCAAATCTGTTCAGAACAAGATTATACAGGTCAGAACAGACAACACCACTACAATGTGGTACATCAGCAAGCAAGGGGGCACTCGGTCTACGGCCTTGTGCACCAAGCGATGAAGTTGTGGTCTCTGGCTTACTCCCTGAACACCTCCCTTACGGCAGTCCACCTCCCAGGCAAGGACAGTGTCCTGGCAGATGCTCTCAGCAGGATTTCCCAGGGCCATCACGAATGGTCATTTGATCCCCTGGTCTTGGAAGTAGTATTTGCCAGATGGGGCAACCCCCAGATAGATCTTTTTGCAGCCCCAGACAATCACCAACTTCCTCTTTTTTGCTCCAGGCCCCCAGTGTTGGGCTCACTCCCCCTGGGTGCCTTAGCCCTCAGTTGGGTAGGGAAGTTCCTCTATGCCTTCCCTCCCTTTCCTCTCCTGTTCAAAGTGCTAGTCAAAATCAGATCCCAATCCTGCAAAGTCATTCTGATAGCTCCAGATTGGGCCAGACAACCCTGGTATCCACTCCTATTGTCCATAGCAGTCCATCCTCCCCTGTGCCTTCCCAGGAATCACAATCTGTTAACCTGTGCCCAGGGACGGGTTTGGTATCCGAATCTCAAATCTCTCAATCTCAAGGCTTGGTTCTTGAAGAGTTAGAGTTTGCTTGATTTACACCTTTCCCAAGGTGTAATGGATATATTGAAGGCCTCAAGGAAGCTTCCACCAGGGCTACTTACAATTCCAAATGGAAAAGGTTTTCCATATGGTGCTCGAAAAGCATATTTCCCCAGACTCTGCTGATCTACCCACAGTCCTGGATTATATGGTCCATCTGAATTCTTTGGGGCCGAGACCAGCTACCCTGAAGGTGCATCTGGCAGCTGTGTCTGCTTTTATTTCAGCAGGTAAATCCTCTTCTCTGTCAGCTCATCCTGTATTTTCCAAGTTTTTTAAGGGATCGCTTCACACCAACCCTCCATTCAGGGATCCTGCCCCTGCCTGGGATCTTAATGTTTGCATTGCTTAGCTTATGCAACCCCCCTTCGAGCCCTTGTCTTCAGCTGAGCTCAAGTACTTGACTTGGAAAACTGTGTTTCTGGTAGCCATCACCTCTGCCAGACGCATAAGTAAATTACAAGCGTTGTCAGTGGAGCAGGAGTTTATCTCCTTTCACAGAGATATGGTGGTCCTCGGACTAACAGAAAGTTCCTACCTAAGGTGGTTTCAGATTTCCACCTTAATCAATCTATTTCTCTTCCAGTGTACTTCACTGACCACTCCTCCTCTGGTGAGAGGAGGCTGCACAGCCTAGATGTGAAGAGAGCCCTTAGTTACTACATAGAGCGTACCAAGGGTCATACGTTTGACTCCTTCCAACTGTTCCTCACCTATGGCGAAGTTGGTAAAGGGAAGCCAGCCACTAAAAGATCCATTGCCAGGTGGATTGTCTCTTGTATCCATTTCTGCTACGAGAAGTTGGATAAAGTTCCCCCCTCAGGCCTGAGGGCTCACTCTACCAGAGGTACAGCTGCTTCTCTGGCTGCTGCCAGAGACATTCCTATTCTAGAAACATGTCAAGCAGCTACCTGGAAAACAGTTCACACTGTTACCAAGCACTACTCCCTGGACATCCAGGCTAGGAGTGATGCTCGGTTTGGCATAGCCGTGCTTCAGAGCCTATTCCCTAAGTAGGTTCTGTCCCTCCTCCATGGAGGTACTGCTGTGTAGTTGTATTGTCATAATATAGCAAGACTTCATGTTGTTTGAAGAAAAATTACTCACCTTAGTAATGTTGTTTCTTCTAATGAGTCTTGCTATATTATGACCTCCCTCCTGCCTGCCCCTCTCAGAACTCTGTTTTGGGATGTGGGTGGCAGTACAGTGTTGGCACTTTTTGATGCCCACCTTGTTGTTTTTCACCTCCTTTTGGGTGAATTGGTGTTGTGTTTTTGCATTTTTGGGTCTCCTGACTTGAGTCTTTGTTTGAGGCCAAAAAATGAGTGTTTATGTTAGTAGCCAGTTGGCTAGTGTAGGTTTACAGCTTCCACACAGAGCCTTAGTGAGTTTTAGCTCATAAAGATCTGACAGTTTGCGTTTGAAGAACAACAGACAGAGTTTTCAACCGAGCTCACGCTCTAAGTTCCATGCCTGCATGGAAAGTTAACTATTTCACCTCCAGAGCAGTTCGAAGATGGGGACTCACTGCAATTGTCATAATATAGCAAGACTCCATTAGAAGAAACAACATTACTAAGGTGAGTATTTTTTTCTTCTGGCCCCCTGAGCCAGTAACCTGTGACTTTCACTCACATTTGGGACCTCAAATGGAGACCATGCCTCTGAGAACAATACTTTGCTGAACTAAACGGGAGACTCAAGGGAGGAGCCGACCAGGTGAGCATGGTGGGACAAGGGGACATCATGTATCCCAAGTCCCCCCTTCATAGTTCCTCCCTGTAACCCTACCCATTATCCCTTCCACAGGGCGTCATTCTGTGGATGGGCCAGAGCCTTATACCTGTTAGGGTCATGGGAAGGGCAAGTAACTCCACCCGTCCTTCATGACTCTGTGCTGTAAGCATGCGATACCTCCATGTTGCACGCTAGATAAATGGGTGCATGTTCACCTATGGCCTTTTCATAAGGGACCACTGTGTTCCTTCCTGTATGACACCCCTTGCCCCGTGGTCCACCAGGGGGTAGTCGTACAGCAGGAAGAGGTCCCTTCCCTCATGATGAAGGAAGCATCTAAGACACTTTCTGTCTCCTTTCTTTTATTCTACTGCTGTACCTGTACTAATACTGGGACCGGCATCAGGGCACTGAGCATGGGGTGTTGCAAAGAATGGAGGCTTAAAACAGAAGAGTGGTGTGCACCACCACGTAGTATTGCTTTAGGCCAGGGGCAACATGTCTGTACAGCAGAGCTGTGGAAAATAGAACTGTAACCTGAGCCCACAGCACTTGATTAAAGTTGTTTAGTGGGCTGGTACTTTATGGAGTTTGCATATTGGATGCCAGTTGTGTATAAGTGATCACCACTGGTCTGTGAAGGGTGCAGAATGTGGGATCTAACCCTGTACAGAAGAGTTACAGAAAACAATGTAAAAGTTACAAACGGTTTAGCTACTAGAAATAAATGATAACCAATGCCTGTTAAAAAAAACAAAAAAAAACAAAAGGCATGTCTGATTTAGAGAGGAATCAATGACTCAACATACCTGTAAACCAGGTTCACAAATATTGTGCAGTTTGTTGAAATGTTTTTGTCCATTTTTCTGCTTTGAGTTCTTGCGTACTGCATGCATCCTTTGTGGATAAGGCCCCATTTTTATGACTCTGCTTTTGCCCTGGCAGAGGCTGCTGTACCTTCTGCTCTTGGTCTTGACTCCTGCCCTGACATCTGCCATGCCCACACCTCTGGGTCCACCCCGCAACTCTCTCCCGATCTGCAGGATGCCACACCCATACGTTAGGATGCACAGCATGCTGGACTGGGTGCAACGTGAGAGCAGGCTTTGGTATTTTGGCAGGACACAGAAACATAAAATCTGATGGCAGAAGGAGACTGAGGGGCCATCGAGTCTGCCTTTCTATGCTACCTGACCCCCACCAACCTCCTGTGCTGGTGGGCTGTTCCTCCCCTCCCCAGTCCACCACCTGTCAGACCCACAGAAACATTGTATTTGATGGAAGTAGGAGACCAAAGGTCCATGAAGGACCTCACGTTTCATGTTGCCACACTCTCACCATATTTTCCTCTGGGTTTTATCCCACCACCTACCTCCCTGATATAGGTGGTCCTGCCCACACAGTGTCTTGGGGGGGGGGTGCAGGACATCCTGTGCTACTCCCAGTTCCACCAGAGAAGAGGTGCTCATGCAGCACTGTGGGCAAAAGGAATCCCCCAGATGTATTTGTCTGGGGGATTTCAGTGTTTGGGCTGACGACGAATCTTCCCAGCTTGACCATAACCTCCTCCAGATTATGTCATCACTGGGCCTGTCACAAGTTGTTTCTGCTGCAACACACCAGGGCGGCCACATGTTGGACCTGGTGTTCTCACTGGGGCTTGAGATAGATAATCTCAAGATTGATCGGGTGGTATGGTCCGATCACTGCACGGTGCAGTTCATGTACGGGGCTCCCACCAGATGCCCTCCCCCTACAGAGATGATGAGCTGTCATCCTTGTGGGGATTGACCCTGGTGGGTTTTGGTAGCGCAATCTATCTAGTGTGGGTGATGCGTGCGCTGGAGGTGTTGGTGCTGGGGTGGCACTTATAATAGTGCTATCCAACACCATTGACTCCCTCGCATCTGTCCGTATGACCCAATTTTCCTACCTGAGGTCCCGTGGTATGATGGGGTTCTCAGGAAGATGAAGAGAAAGGGTCGGAGGGTAGAGCACTGCTGGAGAAAGTCTGGGCCTGGAGGAGGACAACTGGCACTGTGTGTGCATTATAATGCATACCAGAGGCAATCAACCATAAGAAGGCAGTGTTCCTGTCCAGGGAGATTGCTGCTGGGAAGAACCAACCAGCTATACTTTTTCAGACTGTGGACAGGCTACTTCGTCCTGCTTGTCTACAGCGAATAAGGTTTTCTAATGCTGAATCGAAGAGTGTGCCGGTTCTTCTCAGACAGAGTGTTCAGTATCCAGCAGGGAGTTTCTCCAGTCAGCAATGTCACAGCTGGCAGTGGTCGCTAGAAGTGTTCTGAGTGCACCCGCCTGGTTGGGGAGTTCAGACCAGTGGAGGTAAGTGAAGTCACTGGGGTGACAACCAATCTGAAGCACACCTTTTGTGAACTGGATCTGGTGCAAACGCATTTCTTGATGAGATGCATCGACACCATTGACCCGGTGTTTGCTCTGATTGTCCGATGTTCCTCATCTGAGGGGGTTTTCCCTGATGCCTTGAAGGAAGCATTGGTGAGACCACTCTTAAAGAAACCATAGTTGGACCCGGAGGTCAGGGCAAATTACCGACCTATCTCTAATCTTCCCTTTTTGGTCAAGGTAGTGGCGCTTCAGTTGGAGGAGCACCTCATGACTCATGAGTTGTACGAACCTTTCCAGTCGGGGTTTCGGACAAGGCATAGCACAGAAACTGCGCTTGTTTGGGTGCTGAATGATGTTCTTAGGGTGAGAGATCGAGGAGATAACAGTCCTTGTTCTCCTGGATCTCCCCTCAGCATTTGACACTGTGGATCATTGTGTGCTGCTTGACCGCCTTAGGGAACTCTGCGGACTCACCGGCACTGTCATCAGCTGGTTTGAGTCCTTTTTAACCAGTGGGAGGCAACGGGTTGCGATGGGAATTTTCCTCCACCCCTAGCCTGCTATCTTGCAGAGTTCCTCAGGGACAGTGTATGGCCCTAATGTTGTTCATAGTGTACATGCTACTCCCTGGGAGGGGTTTATTAGGAAGTATGGCTTGGGTTTTCATTGCTATGCTGATGATACCCAGCTATACTTTTCCTTTGCCCAGGAACATCGAACGCTGTGTAGATGTGCTAAACAGCTGCCTTGCTGAGGTTAACGACTGGATGGCCTCCAGCTGGCTGCGACTGAACCCCGATAAGACGGAGGTATTGGTAGTGGAGTCGAACAGAGTGCGTGATAGGATGGCCTCTGAATCAGAGACTGGACTTGTTCTAGATCTGTTTCATTGAAGACCTCCTCTAGGATGCGAAATCTTGGTGTCATTCTGGATAGGAGTTTGACTATGGAGGCGCAGATATCTTCCACTGTCTGCTCCTGTTTTTTTCATCTCAGAAATGTCACCAGAATAAAGCCCCTTGTTCTGCCTCTGGACCTCCCCACTTTGATGCATGCCGTAGTTATATCAAAGCTTGACTACTGTAATGTGCTCTACCTCAGGGTCGTGGGAGGATCTCTCCGCAGACTGCAGCTAGTGCAGAATGCAGCTGCCTGGTTACTTACTGGGCAGCCAAAATTTTGCCATATTACACTGGTGTTGCGTGAGCTGCACTGGCTGACAGTCAGGTGGAGGATCCTCTTTAAGGTGGGTCTTCTCACCTATAAGACCCTAGACGGTCAGGGCCCTTCTTGTACCTGCTCTCTCTGTTCGCCCCCTCTGTTCCTCCTGTGAAGGCCCCCTAGCAATTCCAAGGACAAGGTTGAAATCTGCTGGTGACAGGGCTTTTAGCGTCGCTGCTCCCGTCCTATGGAATTCGCTGCCTCTCGGGGTTAAGGGGGCCTCTACTTTGGAGGTATTCAAGGCCTGCCTTCAGGCCCTCCTATTTGCTCAGGCATTTCTGGATTAAATTGTTAATTTATTGATCCGATTTGTTCGTAAATGTTTATGTGACACATTACTATTATGTGTTTTTAATTATTTCTGTATCCATTGCTCTATTTCTGAAGATGTGTTTATTTATTCGTGCAGCGCCCAGAGCCTCTGGGATTGGGTGTTTTTAAATAAATTTTGCCTCGCCTTGCCAAACCCCTCCCCTGAAGTCTTATGCTGACTACACCAACCCAGTTGGTGGAGGAGTTAAGTCCCATCTGGGTCTGCTACAAGGTAATGCAACACGCTGTCTCCCTCCTTCCCTTAAAAAAAAAAAAACTCTGTATTGGTCAGTTGGTAAGTACAACCTTTTGCTTGATTGTAATCGCCAATCTTTTGGGCAAGCCTTTATGAAAATTCTTTGAAATGCCCTAAGCTGCTTTTAAAGTAAGTTTTAAATAAAGTGTACCTTTTACTCCTGTAGTTCCGTGAGAAGAAGCTGAAGTTCTGCAAGAGTCATATCCACGACTGGGGACTCTTTGCCATGGAGCCAATTGCAGCAGATGAAATGGTCATTGAATATGTGGGCCAGAACATTCGACAGGTAAACAGTCTTTCTGCAACTGTTATAGCCAAGTGTGAATTTTAAAGAGAAACATTGAAAGCCGGCCCGGTGGCGCTGAGGGTTGAGGCGCTGGATGCCACACCTCGTGCTGTGCTGGCGACCCGGGTTCGGGAACGGACTTGGGTGCTGGGGGTCAGCAAGGGAAAGGTTGAGAACGGAGTTCCTGTGTGAAGCTCTCCTCCCCGGCTTACAGGGGATGGGGTAGCCCGGCGAGCCAGTGACCCCCAGTGGAGACCGGAGGTGCTGTAACAAGCCAGGCATGCATGTACTGGCATGGCCAATGCTGGCAGGATTGCCGTGCGCCAGAGCATCGGGGCGTGCCCACGCACGGGAGGGGAAACCACAGCAACAAGGAGAAAACCCCCCGAGGGCCAGATAGGCGACAGCATCCCGGTGTCTCAACTGCCACACGCCCAACACTGGGCCTCTGCCTACACCCCTTGATCTCCCCGCGGGTATGGACCGGGGACCCACGGGGAGCGCTGATGCCTTTGAGGGGGTAAACGGTCACAGTGGGCAGTAGAAGCGGCAGGTGTGTGAATTGCCTGAGAGAGTTCTGTCTCTCGGGGAGATAAACAGAGTGAAAAAAAAAGAGAAAAACATTGCTGTTATTGAACTTCTCCAGCCCTGAGATTCCTGTGCATGTGCTATAAATGGCAGTTTGGCCTGCATAATTCCTGCCATTTAATGGGGCCCCATGTAGAATATTTTGTGGCATTTTGGAACCTATACAAAAAATAGATAAAACAGAATTGGTCTAGGTGCAGCAAAACAAATAAGGGCTAATTAAGGGTCTGGGATTCTTTTTAGTAGAAAAAGGGTGACTAAGTGGGTCCCAGTCAAAGTATTGAAAATGGTGGTGCCCCCCCCACAGTGGCAGCACTACGCTCAGATACCGACAGCTCAGGTTCGGAATAAGCCAGGGCCATCTGAGGGCCAACGGGGAGGAAGATTGAGCATCCTAGTGGACACTCCTCCTGGGGGTCACATCCTACTGCTGTACCGCCACCTGGTGATGACAGATGATGGTGCAGGGAATGCAGTTGACAGTGGAACTATTGGAGCATACCTGTGGATTGGTTGCATCAGACCTTGCTGGCAATCAGTCCGCTGTGTGCTCCTGGTGGGAGGGTGGGAAGAAACAGGAAAACCATGCACACAGCCCCGGCAGATGAAACACTACTGGGGACCGCCTCCCACACTGAATCCGAGCTGCGGCACTCCTGGAGAATGTCCACGTCTTCACCTCTGCCTCGGGTAGCCAGATGACTATGAGGAAGAAATTCCAAAGGAACTGAAGGCATACCTGGCCCCAGGGGGTAAATGGGGGGATGGCAGCACACAGGTGTGTCGCGGGTGGGGGACCAGGAGATGTTGCAGCAGGATCTCGGTAGGGAGAATAGCTCACATTGGGGCTAGCCAAAGGAGGTCCTGGCCTGCGGCCAGAGGAGCATAAAGTTGAGAAAAAAAAATGGTGGTACTTGGAGGTTATTTGTGTTGGCACAGGACAACAGAACAGAGAGACAGGACACCTGTACTTAACTGGTAGGTGTTTGTAGTGTTCCTGTTTAAAAAAAAAAAAATAATAAATAATACTGCATCTCAAATGAACCATATTTACTTTTATACACCACCTATGGAGATGCAAATGGCAAGATAACAAGTTATACCTTTGTAACTGGCCAGTTCGGCACAGCAGTAGTGCTGCTCTCTCGACACTGACAACTCGAGTCTGCAAGCAAGCTCGAGTTGTCGGGGAAGAAGAGTGATTATCCCAGTGGGTGCTCTCTGAGGAGGTGGAAGGAAAATGATCCCCCTGGGTGACCACAGGTGGTGGTGGTGCAGTTTGGGAGCTCACAACACTTGTGACAACAGATGCACTCTCAGTGAGTGGAATAGAATAAGGGGGGCTTATGAAGCCCCACTCACCCATGACCAGCTGGGGCTAGCATATCCTCAGGCCTCCAGGATGGCCCTGGGTGTGCCTCTTCTGTGGCAACCAGATAGTGAGGGGTACCACTGCCAAGGAGCAGACAAAACAGGGCTCTACCTTGGTGACAGCGGGGTGATCCACACCGAGGTATGTCACCGTGTGTCGCAGGCAACCCACAAGTCCTGGAGGACCCCACCACCACCAGAGGCGAGCTTGAATGTCGGGCAGATGTCACTGGTAGCACTGGATTGTCATCCTCATAGGTGCCCAGGAAGTGATAGACTTAAAAAGAAGCGATACTTCATAGCTTACCTCAAGATATTATATCTTTGCTCTTGGCTAGGTTTTAATTGCTATCTTCAGTGTTAGTTACTTCACAGTTGAATACTGAACAAATCAGAGAGCAGCTTTCACAATCTGATGTCATCATATTAACCTCTACAACACTGAAGCCAGCAGTTACATTAGAAGAAACCATTATATCTTCAAACAACAAGCTGATTAAGAAATTATAACTAGTAGACTTATGTTGTATAAACCACAATATGCAACGCCTGACTCAAAATAAGCTGTTTATCATCACTTTTTGGGTACTTTAATAACTCACCAGTGGGTCTGCCACTCGTGAGTTATAGTCCTGTTCCTCAGCTCAATGATAAACTGCATATGTGGAGTCAGGCCTTGCATAACCCATGTTTACCTGAATAAATATTGATGTGAAAACAATTGTTTTGTATCTTATTGGTGTCAGTCTTCACCATTCATCACCTTTGGTACTTGGCGGTCATGACCCCATAGACTTTTTTTTTTTTTTTTTTGGATGAAGTGGACGAGCGAACCATCAACGCCCGCCCTCGAGGCCGACGCACTGCGTGGCACTCGCGGATTGGCCGTTAGGTGTTGTCGACTCCACCCTATGGCCCGTCTTCATCTCCCACCGTCGAGGTCACCTCGTGGGATGCTTGCAGCGAAGAAGTTTAAGGCCTACCTTGTGCGCAGTTGATTTCAACTCCATCTCGATTATTTATCGACTCCGTGTCGCAGTCCATCGGCTCCCTATCTCCTGCCGGTTCTGTTCGCTTACTCGATGTCGCCCGCTAAGATTGTTCCATTATTTTTTTTTTGTCTTTGCGACTTCAAGTCTAGTTTGGTGTTTCTTTTTCGTAGGTCGTGTCTAGGTCAGAGGGCAAGAAGACTTCCAAGACGGGACAGCCCCCGTGCGACTGTGCCCTTGTGGCCGTAAGTACTCCGTCACCGACCAGCACGACCATTGCCTCGCGTGTCTTGGCCTACTTCACAACATGGATTTGTGCAACTGTTTCTCCATGGACCGCCAGGGCATCAAGCAAGCATGTGGAAAGTGGGGTGAGCTCTGCCGACTTTGGGGATCGGGCGTGTACTCGCCAGGCCAAGCCGCTTCTCAGCCTTTCCTCTGGTCCTCCCGGTTCTATACGGACCGAGGAGGAGGAGGGGTCTGCTGCCTCTTCTAGCCTAGCTATGGCAGAGGCCCTCGGTCCTGTCCCCGGGGGATAGACAGGGCCGCTTGCCATCACCCGCCGAGTGGCTCCCAGTGTTGCACTCACGGCTTGGAGGGCCTGGGTCGGTGCCGTTCTCAATGCCATCTGTTGGTGCCGTCTTGGGCCTCGGCGCTGTTTGCAGTGCCATTGGCCCTGATAGCACCGTTATCGATCCATCGCTCAGCACCGTGGCTGCTGTTGGTGCCATTCGGCGCCAATGGGGCTGTCGGCACCATGGAGTCTCTACGGTGTCGTCCCTATTTGTTTCTGCCTGGCGCCGTCACAGCTTACGTTTAAGACGGTGTTTGTTCAGTTCTGAGCTGTTTGCAGTTCGGCGATGGGACGCGCCATGGGGGTTTCAGACCTCAGCGCTGTCAGGGCCATCATCGGGCGCTGTCTCTGTCCTTGGCGCCGTTGCAGCACCATGGGATGGGTCGGTGATGGGGTCTCCGCCCGGCGACGAGAGCGTGGTCGGAGCCAACATTGGCGCCTGCTGGTCTTGGCACTGCTTGTGGCGCCATGGGTCAGGATTGTGCTGAGACAGGCTCTGGCTCGAGGCTGCTGCCCTTGTTGGGGCCATGTCCTCTTCTGGCACCGTTAGTGGTGCTGAGGGGCACTGCGTCGAACTCTGGTGCAGTCTCTGGTCCTGGTGTCCTGTTCACTAGGGATGGCAGCAGGCATCTGTGCACTGTTTGGCACAGGACTTCGAACTCCACCTCTTCGGAGGAGGAGTCGGACTCTGAGTCAGACGGGCAGTCTGGCTCCCTGGAGTTGGCTGCTGACGTGGACACCCTGGTAGTGTCCTCGACAGGCCGGAGTCAGCCCCCCTCTGAGGAGCAGACGGTGACTGCCGGGGCCAGGGTCAAGGGTTCTGACCAGCAGGCAGTGGTGCAGGCCACCATTGCCCTGCAGCCTGGCCTCGGAGGGTTCTCTGACCCCCTCAGCGGTGGTGCCCCCTCATGTGGTGTGCCTGGATCGTCCAACTTTGGGGCCGATCAGAGCACCCATGGGAGGGGATGGTGCTGCTCCCTGGATAGCCCCTTTGGGGGCCGACCAGGGCTGTCAGTTGCCTAATCTGGCTCTCTCAAGGAGGAGGACGCTCTCGGATTCTGAAGGGTCGAGGGGCATGGGGTCTGTGTGGCGGCCTTTTTCTGGAACCCACCTGGGCTCTGGGAGAAGCCATAGTGCAGATCTCCACTCTTCCCCTTCAGTTTCCTTGAGAGGGCCCCATTCTTTGGAGGTTAGGGGACTGTCCTCCTGGACCTACATGGCCCCGGTCACCTCACAGGGGGGATTCTTCAGGGCGCAGCCTAGGCAATACCAGTTTGGTTGTTCAGCTGTCGGCTTTGGAGTCTTCCAGAGCGCCTTCTTCCGCTAGGGCTCCCAGTGCGCTCCCTAGCTCAGGCGGAGGTCAACCAATCCTGGTTGTTGGTTCTGCCGCTATTCCTCTGCCACCTTCTCCTGTGCTCCCAGGCATTTGTGATCCTAGCGGGCCTCTCTCCTGGGAGCAGTTCAGAGCTCAGGCTGCTCAGTTTCCCTCTTACATTAGGGCAATGGACAGACAGGTTTTTCAACCTCCCCCTGAGCAGACAGCTTCTGAACCTTTGAGGTCCTTTGACTCTTCATCCCTCTTCTGGGGAGAGGCACGCCTGTCCACATCTTCCAGCTGCTGATCTCGCTGAGTATCAGCAATTCCTTATGAGGATGTTAGAGGGCCTACACATCTCCTCCCACTCAACATAATCCAGAGTACTTGGCGACGCCTTTCTAGGCGATTTCAGTGAGGACACCCTTGTGGTGCCCCTCTGGCCTGCTCCCTTTCAGGAGGCATCATTGCATTCCTGGCAGAGACCCTTTTCTGGAGTTCCTGCCCCTAGGGATCTCTGCCAGCGGTATTGTGTCCCTCCTCCCCGAGTCTCCAGGTTCCATGCGTCATCCTCAGTCAGGATTGATGCAACTGGACACTCCTGATGGGCTTTGCGCCCCGCACTGTGACTGGCCCCCAGATCAAGATTCCTCGGATTTTGGGTTCTGGGGGAGGAGGACCTTCTACTCGGCACGGTTGCTGCTCTCTATTGCTGCACATCAGGCCCACTATGCAACCTATGACAGGTTCTTGTGGTCCAGGCTGGGTCAGCTCCTAGCCTCCATGCCTGACACGGAGCAAACCAGACAAGCCATTGCACTCTCTGCATGTGGCCTGGGCTAGCAAGACACCAAGCAAGGCATCGTATGATGCCAGTGAGATAGCTACCAGGGTCGAGGGACAGCACTCATCCAGCCCTGAATCTCAGCGTAGGCAGTTGTTAAAGACCGATAATGCGGCATTTTGTTCGGATACAAGGACATTTAGAGCCGAGTATCATCTGCATAGCAGTGAAAACTCAGAAATTAAAAAACATTGAAGTATCACTTAGTTTTATTTTCTGGTACTTCTTTGCTTACCATGAACAACCCCCCTCCTATCCGTACATACTTACCAGGAAAATCTCCGTTGCTTACCCTGCCACAGATAAAATGGAGGCTCTAGTTCCATATTTGGTCTTCTGTTCTGAGTGTGTATGGGTTGAATATTCTAACAGCAAAATTATACAAAATGTTGAATTCTAGGGACATGGATATGTTGTTCATCCACACTTATTGGCAGGCTCCTTGCCGCTTTAAATCTTGCCGGAAGGTCTTCAAGCTGGCTCCTCCCACCCACCCGGGTGGTAAAACTCTCGGCTCCGCCCCATGACGCCAGATCTTCCTTACCGCTTAGAAGCTCAGGTTCCCTCCTTAACGCTCTGCGTATAAGACTGGTTCCTAATTCTTCGAAAGTTCGAATCAAAAGTTTTTGTTAAAAAGACTTCGGTCTTCTTTTCCTCGCGGCTGCGATGGACAAATCGACTCCCGGTTTCCGGAGGTGCCCTTGTGGGCAGAAGATGTCTAGGATGGATCCGCACTCCACGTGCGTCTACTGCTTGGGCCTTGAGCACGACCCGCAGGCCTGGGCTTGTCTGCGTCCTTTTCGGCCTCGTCCTTGAGGCCGTGCTGCCCGTTACAACTGGGGTGCCCGAAGAGAATTCACGGTGAAATCTAAAGAGGCCCGGTTGGCGGTGTCCAGCGGCGGGCTCGGCGGATCAGCTCGAGCAGATGATCGCCCTCGAAGAGGAGGCGGCGCGGGCCGCTTCTACCTCGGCTGTGGCATTTGTCCGCTCTCTCTCGGTGCCTCGTGCTCGGCTTCTTTCAAGGACTTTGTCTGACCCTCTCGACAAAGGTGAGGGTCCAACTTCTTCTGGACCCTTTCCAGGTCCAAAGAGCAAAAGGAGTCTCACGTCGGCGCGCTCTTGGGAGCGGGAAGATCCCCTCCCTTCTTGTCGACAGTCGACTTCGATCGACCCTCAGCTCGGCCACTGGTCTCACGGTGTCCCGTCAGGCCAGTTGACCCGAAGACTCCGCCGACGCGGTCGAGATTTTCTCGATCCGTTAGGCGGGTTATCGGCTGGAGAAGCTGAAATCCCTCTCCGGTTCCCCGGTGGAGTTGAGGATCCCGTCGGCTCGACTGTGCCTCCGTTCCGGAGCCTTGGTGGGATCGTCGAGCCGAGGGAGTGCGATTCCGACACTTCTCTGCCTCTCTCGGCCTAGTCGAGACTCTCGGTCTCGGACATCCTCGCGGTCCAGCCGATCCCGCCGTCATAGGCGGTCTCGGCACCACGGCAAGGCGCGCGCTCTTCCTCTTCCTCCTCCTCGGACGAGGAGGCTTCAAGCGCAAGTTGCGTCGGAGTATGAGGGCTCATGTGGCAACAGCTCCTTTTGACGAGGATAACCGACCGATCGTTTCCCGGCCATTAAGTGGCTGTCACGGGCAGCGAAACAACCCCTCGTTGGCGAGGCCTGTTCCCAGGCGGTTGTTCGGCCAATTTCCAGCTACCCACTGATTCTGGTGGAACCTCCGCCTCCACAGCCGTTAGTTGGGGCTCCGACCAAAAATTCTCGGTCGGCTATGGGTTTGCCCCATAGGCTGTCTGTCACCCTCACTCCCGATAAACCTCGGCAGGTGGAGGGTGGCTCAGGCTTGAGGCAGCTCTTTGAGGACTCTTCCGGGTCCGAGGATGATTCCTCCCTTTTCTCCAAGCGCATGGACTTGGAGTTCTCGGGAGGACAGTCAGTGGACGATAGCCCTTCGTCCTTTTTAGGATTGCTTCGGCTCATCTCGGAGTCCACCGGGATGAAGCTCGAACCCGTTTCTAAATGGGCTAGGTATCCCCTCACGGAGATTCTGGACCGAGGGGATTCTCCTACGGAGGCCTTTCCGGTGGCCGAGGCCATAGTGGGTCCGGCCTTGGAGCTTTGGCAGCGCCTGCTTCCTGCCCTGCGCCGGCCAGAATGGCCAGGAAGTATCACGGTCCAGGTTCTCTGTCGGTTTTTGAACACCCTGTGCGGAGGGTTGGTTACCGACAGCGTTTTCCGGCGTGCGAGGCATGAGGTGTGGACAAACCTCCCGACAAGGAATCCAAGAAATTGGATTATGCCGGGTGAAAAGTCTATGCTGCGTCCTCTCTCGGCCTTCGTCAGGCCAGTTCGGCCGTCCTCATGGCTTATTTTTCTCATGCCCTGTTGGGCTCCCTGGATGAGGTCGTCCCTCATCTTCCCGCGGATCTGCAGACTACGGTCAGGCAGGTGCGGGACCAGGGCAGGGCAGTGGCCAAACAGCAGCTCCAGACTGCTTTAGACATCGGGGACTCATGTGCCAGGTCGGTGGCGGCCGCAGTGGCCATGCGTCGTTGGGCTTGGCTGAGGATATCCACCTTTACCTCGGACACCCAGCACAAGTTGGCGGATGTTCCCTTTTTGGGGACTGACCTCTTCGGCCCTGGGGTGGAAGGTCACCTGCAGAGGATCGAGAAGTCCAATGCTACCTTGGACTCTGTCTCTTCCGCTCAGAAGGACAAAGGCCGCAAGCCACAGCCTAAGCCCTTTCGTCCTTCTGCGCCCGCGGCGTGCCCGGCCCAGCAGCGTCAGGGCCAGCAGGCTCGACCTTGGCATCCCAAACCAAGCCGTCGGCTTCCTCCAACAGGAAGCAGGGAGGAAAAGGCCCAGGAGGTCCCTCGGCGGTCCCTCCTCAAGCCTGCCCAGTGGAGGGCTGAGAGGTGTCGCCCCATCCCGTCACCTTACCCCTGGTTCCCCGTGGGGGGACAGCTCTGACACTTCCTTTCCGCCTGGTCCGCTGTTACCACGGACAGGTGGGTACTGGAGGTGGTGGGAAAAGGCCTGCCTCTAGAATTCGAGCAGGCCCCGCCCTTCAGAGCCGTCGCACCTCTGGGGGCCTCGGGGTCCGCAGCCTCACTGGCGGCTCGTCGAGCCGACATCGCTCTCCTCCTCCAAAAGGAGGTGATCAGGGAGTAGGACCCCCTCAGACCTGGGGTTCGTGTCCAGGTATTTCCTGGTTCGGAAACGGACGGGGGGGCTGGCGCCCCATTCTCGACCTGCACGACCTGAACAAGTTCCTAAGGTTTTGAACCTTCAGAATGGTCACTCTGGCACAGATAATACCATCTCTGGAACACGGCGTGTGGTTCTGCTCTCTGGACCTACAGGACGCGTTCTTTCACGTCCCTATCCGTCCATCACATTGGAGATTCCTTCGCTTTCGAGCGGAGAGATCCCTATTCGAGTTCCAAGCCATGCCCTTCGGCTTATCTCCAGCTCCCAGGGTCTTCACCAAATGCACAGCAGTGGTGACAGCATTCCTGCGGCGCCGAGGGGTCCGGGTGTACCCTTACCTGGATGATTGGCTGATAGCAGCCCCCTCCAGACAGGAGGTGGAGCGGTCCAGAGATCTGGCCCTCCAGGTTTGCTCTCTAGTCGGCCTTCTCATCAACGAGGCCAAGTCGGAACTTGAGCCGAAGCAGGTGATCCTGTTCATCGGGGCAGAGCTCGACTCTCTTCGAGCCAGAGCACGGCTCCCGGCGGACAGGGCCGAGGTTCTTACCTCCTTTGCCCAATCATTTCTGGTTGGGCAATCGCGCCCTGCCCGGGACTTCCTGCGCCTCCTGGGTCTCATGGCGGCCTGTACCAGCGTGGTCCATTGGGCATGCTGGCACATGCGCCCTTTCAGTGGGACTGGCCAGCCAGTGGTCACACGCTGTGATCCATTGGACCAGCTAGTGATAGTGACCAGGAGATGTGGGCGCTCTCCAGTGGTGGACCGTTCCATCTCATCTGCAGGAGGGCATCCCGTTTGTCCCCCGAGCCGGCGGTCTCTCATCGACCGATGCCTCTCTGATGGGTTGGGGTGCCCATCTGGGGAACACGAGTGCACGGCCTCTGGTCCCAGCGGGAGTCCCGATGCCACATCAACCTGCTGGAGCTCAGCTGTCCACCTAGCTCTCACCGCCTTTGCTCCGTTTCTCCGGGTCAGTGGTCCGAGTCCAGACGGACAATACCACGACCATGTACTACCTGAACCGCCAGGGCGGGACGCGCTCCATGCTTCTATGCAAGGAAGCTCTCCGCATTTGGTCACTCGTGCGCAGCCTGGAGGCGGATCTCCTAGCCATTCATGTGGCAGGAGCCTCCAACACCCTGGCCGATGCCCTGAGCCGGATAGGGGCTGCATCTCACGAGTGGTCTCTCCTGCCGGAGGTAGTACAAGGTCTGTTCTCCCACTGGGGCACACCTCAGGTGGACCTGTTTGCCTCCAGGGAGAGCGCGAAGCTGAGGCTGTTTCATGCCCGCCCCCCTCAGCAGGGCTCGCTGCAGGGGGATGCCTTCTCGAGGCTGTGGACCCCGGGCCTCTTCTACGCCTTTCCCCCATTTCCCTTGATTCACAAGGTGCTTCTCAAACAAGGAGGGACAAGGCGCAGGTGATTCTGATAGCCCCAGACTGGCCCGCCAGTTAGTACCAGATCTCCTCAGCCTCAGCTCCAGGCTCCCGAGGCAGCTTCCAGCTCGCCCGACCTGCTCTCAGTCAGTCAGGAAGGTGTTCCGGGAAGGTGTTCCATCGGGACCTTCAATCCTGCACCTGTGCCTGGTTCCTGGCTAGAGTTCAGGCCTTGGGTCTTTCGACGAGGTCCTCAATGTGGTTGAGGCGTCCTGTAAAGTCGACCAGAAAATGCTACGCCTTCAAATGGAAGAGATTCTCCATTTGGTGTCAGGGCAAGGGCTTGGACCCTTCCTCCTGTTCCGTGGCAAGCATTTTGGACTATTTATGGTCCCTTTCTAGTCAAGGGCTTAGGTCGACGACCCTAAAGGTGCACCTGGCAGCCATCTCTGCTTACTGGGCGCGGGCGAGGCAGTCAGTGGCACAGGAAAAGGTGGTCGGGCGCTTCTTCAAAGGCCTTGATCACATTTCCCCTCCAGTGCGAGAACCTCCACCTCCGTGGGATCTACCGCTGGTACTGGCAAAGCTCATGGGCAAGCCATTCGAACCAATGCACAGGTGTGAACTCTCTCACCTGTCATGGAAGACCGCCTTCTTGGTGGCTATCACGTCAGCCAAAAGGATGGGAGAGCTCCAGGCGCTTCCATCGAGTCTCCTTACCTGGTCTTCCACAGGGACAAGGTTGTCCTGCGCCCCAACCCGAAATTCCTTCCGAAGGTGGTGTCGGAGTTTCACCTTAACCAGGTGCTGACTCTGCCGGTGTTCTACCCCAATCACACCTCGGAGGCCGAATATAGGCTCCATACTCTGGACCCTAGATGGGCGCTTGCTTATTATAAGGGCGCCACGGCTGAAATTGGGAGAGGTTCGTAGCTGTTTGTCACCTACGCTGAAGCATCTGGCAGACCTGCAGCCAAGCGGACGATAGACAGGTGGGTCACCTCCTGCATAGATCGCTGCTATGAGTTGGCGGGCATGGCCTCCCAGAGGATAAGAGCTCATTCTACCCGTCATACTGCTGCATCGGTGGCTGCTTCCAGGGACGTCCCTATCCAGGAAATCTGCAAGGCTGCTACCTGGAAGTCAGCACACTACTTCTTACCCATTACCACATCGACCTTGGAAGTCACGCCGAGATGCTGGTTTTGGGGCCTCGGTTCTCAGTCCTTATTTCCCAAGTAAGTATTAGGGGTGTGCGCCTTGCCTCCCTCCTCCGAGGAGAACTGCTAGAGTCTGCCAATAAGTATGGATGAACAACATATTCATGTCCCTAGAAATACAGGTTACTCACCTGTAACAAGAGTTCTAGGAATGGTATATGTTGTTCCATCCACCATTCCACCGACCTCCGGCTTGACGCACAACCTGAGCTTCCAGCGGGCCAGATCTGGCGTCATGGGGGGAGCCGAGGTTTTACCACCGGTGGGTGGAGGAGCCAGCTTGAAGACCTTCCAGCAAGATTTAAAGCGGCAAGGAGCCTGCCAATAAGTGTGGATGAACAACATATACCATTCCTAGAACTCCTGTTACAGGTGAGTAACCTGTATTTCTTGTATTCCATGGTAAACAGTTATTCCTATATTAAATGTGGGGACATAGAAATTAGAAACAGGATGGAAAACAAAAGGGCAGACTTCAAGTGCTTTAAAAAACAAAACATTCCTTTAGTTCTTAAAAGCACATGTATTGGAACCAGGGATGGATTAAACTGTTCCCAAGAAGTCAAGATGTCTGTGACACAAATACTCTGTTTCCAGCTACACAAAACTATATTTGAGACTGTTTTATTAACGGAAGCATTTATCACATCATTATTTATTGCATTTATAATTACTGGTTAAGGTTGATATCAACCTGAAACCAGCTGCTGTCAAACTCCATAATACAATCTTCGTCAGGGGTATCTCAGTCATCAGGCCACACATGTGGAACTTCACCACTGGTGACGTGGGATCCACGAAAGATTTCAACAGTACAACTGGGGCAACCCATGTCGCGTTGTCTACCAGCGTCCACCAACCTATAAAGGCGTGAGCAGCCACTCCCTCCTCAATTCTATCCATCATCGTCTCTATTTGCATGGGTCTCCATTGGAAGCTCCGACCAAGTTTTACGCCATTTTTGCCTATGGCTTATTTCATTTAGCTTTTTATAATCTTTTTCCAAAGAGATTCCTTTACTTTGTTTATGCCGAGAGTGAATCCTTCTGCTTCTATCTTCTGTCTCTGCCATGGTGGAAAGAAGATTGCCTCTACAGACAAACACTCCCTCTGTGTCTGATGTATTGGGCCTGACCACAACGTCTCAGACTGTGAGCTCTGCCATAAGTTTAACCAAACCACCCTTAGACAATGAAAAAAGGCTCTTAAACAATTCCTAATGGATCAACATGTAGCCAGTTCTGGACAGGGGTCCTTTAGGGTCCCTTCTTCCCAGTCCCCGGCAGATTTGTCAAGCCCACAGGCCTCTAAGGCCTGAGACATATCCTGAGGGAAAAGTCAGAAAAAGACTGAGATCAGGATTGCTCCCCGGGCATTCCTGCTCCTGATGGCTTCCCTTCTTTGTCTGGGGTACCCCATCGGCTGTGGCTGCACCAACTCCTGCTGCTGTCTGGGTCTCTGTTACTCCAGACCCCTACAGGCCACGCTGCCGCCCGCTGCACAGGGCAGCTGGTCATCGGTTCCCACTTCGTCAGTTCCAGGTTTGTCTTCAATAGCCCTCCCATCAAGGCCTGATACTTCTTCAGGTCCTGCGCCTCAGGGCCATCAGATGAGTCGTAGCACCCTGTGCGTTGACCCCCCACCACCACCACCTTTGACACAGCGTCTACTGTCATCAACCTTAACATTTTGACCATTTTCACTTCAGTCTTGGCCTATCAGTTGGGCGATATAGGTCTGCATTGTCATGCGATCGATTTTAATTGCTGTTGTTGTTGACACCACTCAGCCATCATGGCTGCTCCCTGCAGGCCACCGTCAGTCCCTTATTCGTTGGACCTTGAGCTGGAGCAGGTCGACGTCAAGGAGGAGTACCATCCTGACCTCATCTTACCTGAGGAAGAGCCCCCTTCCTCTGACAGGTTCACTGTCTGTTCAGTGAGTGAGGACTCTGTCAAACATGCTCCTAGGTCTCCTCCAGAGAACCCTACCTTTTTCAATGTTTGTCCAAATTGTTGGCACATTGCATTGTGTTCTTCTACAACAAGCATGGCAAAGAGTTGCTGGGGTGATGAAAGCCCATTCCACAAGGGCATGGCCACCTCTGTGGAATGTTTCAAGGTCTCAGCCACTGACATCTGTGCTGCTGTCACCTGGAGTACCGTCCATACTTTCACGCACTACAGTCTGGACATTGCCTCTAGATCCGTGCAGATTTTGACAGGGCTGTGCTGCAGGGCCTCCTGTCCTAAGTTTAGGGATGGCATTCCTCCCAGACTGTTTATGTGCATCTGTAACTGGTTGGGACTCGTTCCATATGTGTGACCTGATGACTGAGATACCCCAGTGAAGACAGAATAGTTACGTAAGAACTTAGAAAACAGTAGATCTTGAGGGGATCTCAGTCATCAGGTCTGCCTTCCTTCCACCATCCCCCTTTATGGACGCTCTCAGAACTGACTATCCGGTGTATCAAGTCTTTTATTTAGGCCTGGGTACCCTCTCTCATCAGTCTTCCATGGCACAGCTTTGCTCTCTTAGTCTCAGGGGAAAGAACTGAGGGAGGGACTGGGAGCTCACTCTTGCCGTTATAGGGTTAGTGATATTGGCAGATGACTTTGGCGATGGGCAGACCCAGTTGTACTGCTGAAAATCTTCCATGTGGATCCTGCTTCACAGACTGTGAAGTTCCATACATGTGACCTGATGACTGTGATCCCTCGAAGATCTACTGTTTCGTAAGTTCTTCCATAACTGTTCTTCAAACAACATGAAGTCTTGCTGTATTCAGGCATAATGCAGTTAGCCCCAGCACTTGAACTGCCCCGGAGAGGAAAGGGTTAACTCCATGCAGAAGCATGGAATGTTGAGCTCGAGCTCGGTTTTCAAACCTCTGTCGTGGTACTTCCCAGTGTAACCGTCAGATTCTTTACTCCGCCTAACAGTGAAGTCGCTCCAGAGATTTCCTCTGCTCGGTTCAGTAAAAGTGAAGCATTCTGTTTAAAACCAATTCTTTTATTGTTTTTTCGGATTTCCAGCCTCTGTCTACGGTACAGGTAGTGTTGTAGATAGGCAGTGACTGTATTTATTTTAAACAACTTGTGGAAATTGTTTGCTTCTTCGATTTCTTTTCTGTCGGTCCGGTTAGGAACCGACCTTGTATTTTCTTCTAATTTTAAGTAATATTTCTGGGATTAGAGTGGTGTTCGGTACAATCGGTCTCAAAAGAACCGGACCTTTTCTCGGTTCTTTTCCAAACCCGTGTCACGGTTGTTACCGATTGGTTGGTATTACCTGGCTTGAAAGCTCTATAGGATCATTTTGGTAGGTTGGCCATGTCTGAGAAACCCAAAAAGAAAACCGGTCCCACTGGGTTTCAACACTGTACTGAGTGCGGGGAGGCCTTTGCCAAGGCCGACCCCCACCTCATCTGTGTTTATTGTCTGGGGTTTGACCACCTCCAGTCAGACTGCCAAATTTGTAAAACTTTCCCAAAACCACTCTAGAAAAAAGATTGAGTAGGTTGAAGGAAAGGGAGGCAGAGAAGTCCGTGGATCCAGATGGCTAGCCGGGTTCGGTTGTGGCCGAACCTGAGGAGGTGCCTACTGACCTAGGCGTTACGTCCTCAGGCAAAAGGAGAGCCAACTCTAAGGGGTCGGTTCCGTCAAAAAAGAAATGAAAGTCTGCCGGTTTGGATCCAGTACCGCATACTCCAACCACGGACAAGATAGCCAAAGCGATTAGTATTGTCCAATCGCCTCGTCCGGTTCCATCCAAACCGGCACCGTCGGGCGGGCGGTTCGGTCGGAACCGGCTCCTTCGGATTACGATCTGGATGCTTTCTATGAGGAGTGGGAGGGAGACTAAGTTTATCCCGACGATGACTACGACCAGGGGGGATCTGGATTTGCCCATTGAACCGGACATCTCCTCAGCCAGGCCCTCGGGTGTCTTCCCTCCCAGGCTTTCTGAGTCCCCTTCACACTTTTTGTTTTACAAGAAGGTGGCGGAAACCCTCCAGCTCCCTATGGTTGAAGCTGCTGAGGAGGAAGACGAGCCTGATGTTGTGGAGATAATGGACATCCCAGAGTCCAAAAGGTTGTCTATCCCTCTTCATAAGTCCTTGGGGAAACGGACACAAAAGATTCTACAGACTTCTAACTCTTTACTTCCTGTAGATAAAAGAATGGACAGGAGATGCATGTTATCAGGCTCAGCTGCGGAGTTCCTTTATTCACATTGCAGCCATGTTGGGGTAGTGCAGGATGCAGCCTGTGACAGGGCAAACATTCCTTTGGCTTCACACCCCCAGACAAGGACTCCAGGAAAGTTGATGCCATGGCCAAAAAACTATACTTGGCATCCTCTTTGGCACTCAGGCAGGCAAACTATATGGCCTGTACAGCCAGGTACCAGAAGTCCAGGTGGGATACAGTTCTGGAACTGGCTAAAAAGGCCTCCCCCCAGCTAGCCAAAGAGCTGGAGGAGGTGGCTGCAGATGGAATTGAGGCATCCAAAGTACAATTTCACACTGCTGTGGACTCCAAAGATGTGGCATGCAGAGTCATGGCTACATCTGTGTCTGTCAGAAGGCATGCTTGGCTCAGATGTACTAGCCTATCACAGGACACCCAGTCTAAGGCTATGGCTTTTCCTGTAGTTGGTAACTCTCTGTTTGGGGAGC
Organism: Neoceratodus forsteri; assembly: GCA_016271365.2. Classification (NCBI taxonomy): domain Eukaryota; kingdom Metazoa; phylum Chordata; order Ceratodontiformes; family Ceratodontidae; genus Neoceratodus; species Neoceratodus forsteri. Next base: position 253,569,766 of record JADMNL010000027.1, read on the forward strand.
AGACAGAGACTTACATGAAGAAAATGGACAAATATAGGACCACTTACAGGAGTGCACAGGCCACGGAAAGGCAAGCCACTCCTCAAATGCAGCAGTCCAGTGGCAGGCCCTTTCACAGGCCTTTTTACCAAGCCCAGGCCTCCTCTTCTTACCCACAAAGGGTTTTTTTTCCGAGGGAGGGTAGAAGGGGGATGAGCAGGGCTGCTTCTTCCTCCCAGTCTAAGGCTCCTGCCAAGCAGACACCCTGAGGTGTCAGCCCAGGTCGACTCCCCAATCCCAGTACAGCTTCTCACCTTCATAGAGGTGGAATTAGATACTATCCAGCAAAGCTTTCCTTCCTCTCGGCAAGGTGTGAAGGCCTTAGTAGACCTCTTCCTCCTTTCGGCCTCAGGTTTCTCTTCCAGCGAGACAGTTCCTCCAACTCCTGGCTACATGGCAGCCTCCACTGCAGTGGTTCAGGGAGCCAGATTTCAGATGTGGGACATTCAGTTCCACCTAAGGTCCTTTGGTCCCAGAGAAGGGACTCTCTCTCAAACTGATTCCAGTGACCGAACTCTGGTATAAGCTCTCCAGTGGTGGCTGGACCAGGACAACCTCAGACAAGGGGTTCCAGTTCTCCTCAAGTTTCATCAGTAGTTCTGACTATGGATGCTTCTCTACTAGGCTGGGGGCCCACCTGGAGCCCTAACAGCTCAGGGATCTGGTCCCGCAGGAATCTCTTCTTCATATCAACTTCCTGGAACTCAGGGCAGTTTTCCTAACCCTTCAGACCTTCTCAGATTCAGTCAAGGGCAAGGTGGTCCAAGTCAGGACGGGTAACACTACCACAGTGTGGTACATCAACAAGCAGGAGGCACTCAGTCCATGGCCTTGTGCACAGAGGCCATGAAGATTTGGTCTCGGCCTATTCCTTCAGACTTCCCTGGTAGCAGTTCATCTTCCAGGGAAAGACAATGTGTTAGCAGATGCCCTGAGCAGGATTTCACAGGGACATCATGAATGGTCCCTGAATCCTCACATTCTGAGGATCATTTTCTCAAATAGGGCACTCAGAGATAGATCTATTTGCAGCACCAGACAATCATCAACTTCCTCTGTTTTGTTGCAGACCCAGTTCCCCAGGATGCCCTCATTCTGCACTGGGCAGCAGGTTTCTCTATGCCTTCCCTCCTTTCCCTCTCCTGTTCAGAGTTCTGATCAAGATAAGAACTCAACCTGAACAGTGATACTAGTGACTCCAGATTAGGCCAGACAACCCTGGTATCCTCTACTGCTGTCCTTGGCTGTGTCCGTCCCCTGTCTCTTCCCAGGAGGTACAATCTTATCTCCTCCTCCCAGGGGCGGATCTGGTACCCCAATCTCTGGTCTCTCAACCTCAAGGCCTGGCTCTTGAAGAGTTAGAATATGCAGCACTACATCTCTCTCAGGGAGTTCTGGATATTCTGACGGTCTCCAGAAACCTTCCACTAGAAAAACTTACAATTCCAAGTGGAAGAGGTTCAGTATTTGGTGCTCTCAGAAAGGTATTGTGCCTGATTCTGCAGGCATTTCCACAACCTTAGATTATCTAGTTCATCTGAATAGTCTTTCCTTTCAGCAGGTAAGGGCTCTTCCCTGGCATCTCATCCTGTTTTCAGGAAGTTTTTCAAAGGCCTGGTTCACATCAACCCTCCCTTTAGGGAGCCTGCTCCGCCTTGTGATCTTAATGTCTGCATTGCTCAGCTTATGCAGCCACCCTTTGAGCCTATGGCTTCAGCTGAATTGAAGTACTTGACCTGGAAAACTGTGTTCCTGGTAGCTATTACTTCTGCCAGGTGGATTAGTGAATTACAGGCCCTGTCAGTTGAACCTGACTTCATATCCTTCCATACGGATAAAGTGGTCCTAAGAACTAATAGGAGGTTCTTGCCTAAAGTGGTATCGTTTTCACCTAAACCAGTCTATATCTCTCCCTGTGTTTTTCACTGACCATTCTTCTTCAGGGAAAGAAGATTACACAGTTTGGATGTTAAAAGGGCTTTTAGCTACTACATAGAGCATACTAAGGAACACAGGAATGACTGTCTTCAGTTGTTTCTCACTTATGGTGAAGTGGGGAAAGGTAAGCCTGCCGCTAAAGATCTGTTGCCAGGTAGATTGTTTCTTGTATACAATTCTGCTATGACAAATTGGGTAGAACACCCTTCAGGCCTGAGGGCTCACTCGACTAGGGTACAGCTGCTACTCTAGCTGCGCCAGAGATATACCTTTGTTAGAGATCTGTAAAGCAGCCACCTGGAAAACGGTAAATACATTCACCAGGCATTACTCTCTGGACATCCAGGCTAGGAGTGATGCTAGGTTTGGCACAGCAGTACTGCAGAGCCTGTTCCCAAAGTAGGTTCTGCATTCCCTCCTCCATAGGGAACTGCTTGGTAGTCTGCATTGTGTCTGAATACAGCAAGACTTCACGTTGTTTGAAGAAAAAATTACTCACCATAGTAATGTTGTTTCTTCTAATGGAGTCTTGCTGTATTCAGACTACCCTCCCCTCTCAGAACCTGTTTTTGGGAAGTGGGCTGGCAGGTACAGTGTTGCACCTCAGGGGTGTACCTTGTACCCTCCCTCTTGGTGGGGTAGCTGTTATGTTTATGCTTCTTGTGTTGCATAGCTTAATTTGTCACTACCTTGTTTCTTCTTGGGTTCTCGACTTGAGTCTTTTTTGGACCCCAAAAATATTTGCCTTTTTGGCTATATGTTTCAAACAATTTCCATATTATAGTGCTAAATTAGTTGCTCGTAAGAATCTGATGGTTACACTGGGAAGTACCACAGACAGAGGTTTGAAAACCGAGCTCGAGCTCAACGTTCCTTGCTTCTGCATGGAGTTAACCTTTCCTCTCTGGGGCAGTTCAAGTGCTGGGGCTAACTGCATTATGTCTGAATGCAGCAACACTCCATTAGAAGAACAACATTACTATGGTGAGTAATTTTTTCTTTTGTGACATCACAAACTTGCATTACAGAGGTCGGTGCATCAGCGCCGTTCTACCACACGTACCAACATATCTCTTTTCTCAAACCAATTATTTAAAAATAATGGACATCAGTGTTATTGTTGTTTTTGTTGTTTTTTTTTTGGTGGGGGGGGGTTTACTCCCTTCAGTGGTTTATGTAGTATCACACACCTCAGTGTGTAGAACAATCTCTTAGCACAGATAGCCATACAGAATTCTATATTTAATAAAATATTTAATTAAAACCTTTTTTTACTGTGTTTTAATGCTTTTCACTAATGGGGCCATGTCACAGTTACAGTAAGGCACTTCAGAACAGGAGTTGTTGTGGAGTTTACCCACTTCCTGTGTGGTGTGAGCCACTTGGCTGCACCTCATGTCTCACCAATAGGCATGGGTGAATCTCACAATGACCTGTCCCTGACCCTGTTGTACTTTTGAAGTAATCTGCAGCCTGTATATTAAGGACAAATTGACATTAAGGACAGATAAATTGTTTGGTCCCGAAGAGTCTAATAGACAAGTTCCACAGTAGTTTACCATGGGAGATAGAAACATGTAGCTTAAATTTGCTTGAAGATAAAACTGCTTAAGTACTTTGAAGAAAAATCTTCTTGATTTAACTGTTAGAACAGCAGGAAGCTGTAGTAAATGGAACCAGTGGTCTTTCCCTGTCTTGATTTTTTATTTCTATGGTGCCAGCAATTAAAAGTTTCCCATTACCATGAGTTTGCACATTACCTGCATTACCTCGTTACTGTGTTCAGTCAGCGGTAATGCACTAGCTACAAAGTAAATTAATCTCCAGTTTCACTTGTCCCTGTTAATTGCACTGGAAGAACACCGGGTGGTGCCATATCCCACAGTGGGAAAATGTTCTGCGCTGTCTAGTCTGTGGGTGGCAGCACTGGTACAGTAATGTGGTTTCTGTCAGAGATTTTGTACTGATTAATAGCATAGCTGTACCAGTGTGCCATTATATTTTTTCTTCAGTGTTATTGAGGTGCTCATACCTCTCAACCTCTTGTCTCATAAATCAGGGACAAGACTTTAAAATGTCAGGGACAAAGACCCCAAATCAGGGACACATCTTAAAATTTGGTAGTATTCACTCAGAAAGCTGATAGAATTAGGGGATTTATGTAAGATGCATTTTCTGAATAGGAAGAAATCTGTAACTTTAATATTTAACATTATTTTATGCTTACAAATCCCCAGTGTTCTGTCACAAAAATACAAATTTTATGAGGGACAGAGAAAAATTCTGAGGCAAAATCAGGGATGTCCCTGAAAATCAGGGACAGTTGAGAGGTATGGAGGTGCTGTATTTGCAATCTTGTACCATGTGGAAGTTAATCAAGGTAACATAAAAAAAAATGTCCGCCTAAATGAGATCATTTTCGGATACTAAATGATTACAAATTGCTTATGTTGCTGGTCACCATTCCAAAAGGGAAGCATTTCTCTTTAGGCCATTAGGAAACGATGACCCAATCTAGATCTAATAACTAGAGAATTTAGTACTGTAAGTAGAAATAAGTAAATTATAAAATACTGTAATTAGGAAACTAGAAACAACTGGATGCTGCAGACTGACAGTCTACCAAGTGTCATGATTAAAATTAAATTAAAGAAATTAAAAAATTATGCCATGCTGATTTTGTCTCCCAATGGCTCTGAGACTTGGGAGTGAGGCTAATGCGGGTGACATGGCACCCACTATCCCTCCCACCAGTGTCTTGGACGCTCTGTTCTCCCTGCAGCACATCTCACTAGTCTCCTGCTGGTGATGGGGTGGTGGCCATCAGCCAAAAAAAAAACCTGTGTGTATACGTGTGTGTGTGTGTGTGTGTATATATATATATCTATATATATCTATATACATACTGCATTCCCTGTCTCGAGGGTGTTGGGGAATGGAGGGCAGTTTTTCTGCCATTAAACAAAAAACACCTACATCCTTCCCACCACCGACTCTTGCTTGTACCAGTGTCTGTGTGTGGATGCAAGCGAGATTAAGGAGAGGCTTTCAGCTAGTTAGTAAAACTATCTTCCTTCATTCACCCCACTGGTTCAGCCTTCTGCAGGTCTTTGGGGGTGATTCTAAAATGTATCAAATGACACCCGCCAATCCCTCCTCCCAGTTCTGTCACTGCTGGTCTGTCCTCCCTCCAGTCTGGCTGTATGTACACTTTGCACCCAAAAAAAAAAAAATTAAATATCACCCATTTTTACTTGCATTTTAGTCATAAAACACAATATTTTTTATGGAAACTCTTTACCATTATTTGTACTGTGTGGTGAATGTGTATTGAAGGATTTTTCATGCTTTCGGAAATGATCCTTAAATGTTACAGTAGACCATATGCAGTACGTGCTAGCAAGGTTAGTTTTTACTTTCTTTGTTACCCTTAGGTCATTGCAGACATGCGGGAGAAACGATACGAGGATGAAGGGATTGGGAGTAGTTACATGTTCCGAGTGGACCATGACACCATCATTGATGCCACAAAGTGTGGGAACTTTGCGAGGTTTATCAATCATAGCTGCAATGTAAGTAGTACTTTCTCTACTGAAGTTTTGACCTTTTTTGTTGCATAATGTGATGTACAGTGTATTATAAACAACAGGTCAGTTTTTGGGTTGCTTAAACCATTTTTTTTTTTTTTTTGTTTCATTAAGCGGTAAGGCATAACAAGAGAATAGCTAAAAAAGACTGGCGGCTCAGGACTCACAGAAACCGAGCCAAGAATGAAACACAATAAGGTACACATAAAAGAATGGCTGCACATCAGTGACACAGTTCCACTCCATTGCTAGGAGATGATAAAAGAAAAAAATTATTCAGTTCAAAGTGTCTGCATGATGTGAAGCGTTGACCGATCTTACTTCGAGAAACAGCTCTTGCAGCAGGTTACACCATTAGGACTGAAGCCAGGACCCTACGGAAATGTTCTAGCTAGCAGTATCCAGCGGGGACCGCCCCCGATGTCAGCCCCGCACCCGACATCAGGCATCATACAAAAAGGGGCAGTGCCCCAGAATCCCCAGTTCTTTTCCCGTCGACTCACCAGCATCGGCCTCACGGTCCTGCTCCAGCGAACGATGCCTAGAACTTCCAGCTTTGACTAAATAAATGTCGGCATCTCCTACTCATTCCTCAGAAGGACATCCCTCTAAGTGTGCCTGCGGCAAACAGATACCTTTTAAGGATCTGCATTCGTCATGGCATGACACCCAGGCCTGCTCCTTTTGCCAGCGGTTCAATAGTCGCACCCGGATCCGCCGCCAGAAGTCACTTCAGGGGTTCATCTTGGAAGAAAAGTTGAAGATCATGGATAAAGACCCTGCCTCCAGAGGTGGGTCTACCTCTAAGTCCCATAAGCACCGGGAGAAGGGCAGGTCCATATCCCCGAACAGGGCCTCAGACTCGTGCACCAGCTCTGGCTCCACGTGCACAGACCGCTCTCCCTCCAGGGCTCGCTCTCAGCCCCCTCCTATGAAAGTTAAGTCTTCAGGTGGTTCTTCGGCTTCTCTGCATCCGATTAAGACTTCCAGGACATCGGACCCCTCTTCAGCGCTCTCCCGGGCTCCTGCAAAGTCTTCTGACCATCACCGGTCCAAGTCCGCTTCTAAAACCACTCCGGCTTCCTCGGATAGATGCTGGGACTCTGATGCCAGATCGGCCTCCCAGCCGCCTAGGGGACCAGACCCCCCTCCCAGGAAGACCAAGGACCTGACGCCCCTTAAGCGGACGATGAACTCAAAACGGGCTACTGACCCTTCACCGGTTAGGCACCTGTCGGCCTAGACGTTGGGCAAACACCCGATGTCGGCCAGACGTTCTCAGGAGCAGACGACTGCCTCCCCATCACCGGTGGATACTGGTCACCGGGACTCTATGGAGGAGGACCCGACGTTGCCTGATGACCAGGGAGGCGACATTAAGGACGCCGGGCTTCCACAGGAGCCTTTGCCTGATCCAGCGACACCCTTGGACCCGAAGCCCGATACTGGCGACAGACCAACCCTGACGCCAGGACCGTCGTCCGGTATGAATATTGCTGAGGTTAAAGACCTCTTTACCTTTTGATGGGACACAATCAAGAAAGACGTGATCCCAGTGAAACCTCCTCCTACTCTTCTCCCTCCTACTCCACCACAGGGCCAGTAGGAAGACCACCAACCCCAAGAGCCTACTCCACCTCCTAGGGGTAGATCCAAAGAAAGGAGAAGGCCCCTTCAAGATCTTCCTCAGGGTCCCCAGTCCCAAGTGACCCAGACATGAGCGGTCCACTCCGCGGGGGACGACTCTGAGACCTGACACCTCGGATACCTTCAGGTCTGCTTCTCCAATCAGCATCTCATCACCTGACCCACGAGACCTCCACAGGTCACCTCTGGATGATCCCTCTTTTCTGAAATCATGAGGCACATCCCGGAGAACATGGGATGGGATACGGAAGACCTAGACCCTGAGCGACAGCGCCTAGCTCGTTATCTTCAGCAGAAGGACCCTAAGCCTGTGGTGGTGCCACCCTTGGTGGACAGCCGTGGACTACACCAAGGCTGCGTGCAACGTCCATGATCCAGCCTTGCGGTGCTGAAGAAGGCTGACCGCCTGTACAGGGCCCCTGTAGAGGGCCCATACATGGCGCAACAACCCCTAGCTGACTCCCTGGTCATTACAGCCTCCCATGATAGGTCTCAATGGCCACAACGTTTGAGTACACAGCCTCTGGACCAGGAGTCCAAGCACTTGGACTCACTGGGTAGGCGCATGTACGGGCTGCTACATGCTCCATTAGGTCACTGAACTATCTGACACACATGGTTCAGTTTCAGAATGCCCTATGGGAACAGGGTCAAGACCTGGTGAAAGCACTTCCGGATGGCGAGCAGAAGGACAAACTTCTGAACCTCCTTCACACTGGGTCAGACATGGGGACCCAAGTTTTGAGAGCCGCCTACGATTCAGCGGACTCCGCAGCAAGGGGGCAGCCTCAGGCGCCAGCTCCGGAGACACTCATGGCACGAGTCTCCGATTTACCCGGACATCCAGAAAAACATCCTGGACATTCTCTATAACGGCGAAGTTCTATTTGGTGAAGACTCCGAAAAGGTGATCACCAAATTACAGGGCCTACTGGAAGGCAGTAAGGACTGTACAGGCCATGTACAGTCCCAAATCTGGTTTCTTTCCTAGGAACCAGAATCGTTTCACGATCCAACAATAGCAGCAGCAGCCATTCCGACCAGCAGCCAAGGGGCAACTTCACCGTGAAGGTCCAGCCTAAGTCTTCCCCAGGCCAAGGTCAGAGATGTACCAAACCGACCCAGCCTGTGGGGGTAATGCTGCCACAGCATGACTCCTTCCGGCCCGCCCCTCCTCTGGATCAGTGGGAACAAAGGTCGGGTGGCATTGCTCGCCACCTTCGGGATGGCAGCGATAACCGCTGACCGGTGGGTCCTCTAACTGGTTGAGAGGACACTCATCAATTCCTCGATCACCCACCATCAAGACCTCCCTGCTTTCCCATTATTCCGGTCAGCACACACTGCTCATACAGCAGGAAGTGCTCGAGCTTCTGGGAAAGGATTCTATAGAGCATGTACCGCTGAACCAGAGAGGTGCAGGTTACTATTCCCATTTCTTTCTGGTGCCCAAAGACGGGGACCTCCGCCCAATTCTGGACCTCGGCAACCTCAACGTTTTGGTCCTTTACAAGCGCTTCTGCATGGTGACCCTTCCGTTTTGATTCCCATGCTCAAGCAGGGTGCCTTCTTAGTGTCTCTGGATATGCAGGATGCTTACCTGCACTTATCTATAGCTCGAGCGCACAAGAAATTCTTGCGCTTCGAGTTTCTAGGTCACCATTATCAGTTCTGAGCCCTCCCCTTCGGACTGTCCTTGGCACCTCTGGTATTTATGAAGTGCATGGCAGTCGTAGCGGTGGCTGTCAGGAGACAAGGCCACTACGTGTTCCCATACCTGGACAACTGGCTCCTCATGGCCCCCTCTTGGGAGGCTCTGATGTCCGTGATCCACTGTACTCGTTCCCTCTTCGGATTGTTGGGCATCATCATCAATCAGGAGAAGTCACATCTGGTTCCATCGCAGAGACTGCAGTTCATAGGTGCAGTCCTGGACACCGTCCAGGGGAAAGCTTTGCCCCAGAACAGAGCAGAACACATCAGATTCCTCATAAGGGACATCTTGACAAAGAAGACGGTCCCAGCAAGACTGATCCTTTGCCTGCTCAGACACATGGCTGCAGCCATTGTGACAGTCCCTTTAGCCCGTCTCCACATGCAGGTGACCCAGTGGATGTTACAGGTACAATGGGATCAGAAGTAAGACCATCTGCAGCTCTCAGTTGGGATCACGAATGCTGTTACTGTATCTGGGATTGGCAATGGTGGCTCGAGACCAAAGCACCTATCAGCAGGAGTCCCTTTATTGCACCGTCTCCGATTGTGACACTCTCCATATGCGGCTTTGGGGTCGGTTGGGGAGCACACCTCGGCGAGGTCAGGTCTCAGGGCTCATGGACACCCCAGGAAGCTCATCTGTACATAAATATCTTGGAGATGAGAGCAGTCCTTTACGCCTTGCAGGCCTTCCAGTCGGAGATTCTACCGGGTACTCTATTGTTGCAAACAGACAATACCGCAGTGATGCATTACCTCAGCAAACAAGGAGGCACCCATTCCTACCCACTTTGCAGGGAGGCCGTGAGGGTGTGGGATTGGGTTCTGCAACACGGCACAAACCTTATCGCTGTACATGTCCCAGGGTGGACAACGTCGCCATGAGACAGTCTGAGTCGGTCTCAGGCCAGAGTACACAAATGGGAACTACTCCAGGAGGTGGTAGAGGATCTGTTTCACAGATGGGGCACACCAGAGTTAGATCTTTTAGCGTCCCCATCCACATAAAACTGCCCAATTTCTGCTCGATTGATCCAGGGCCTGGTGTTTTCTGGCAAGACGCATTGTCCCTCTCCTGGACGGGCAGATTCCTCTATGCATTTCCTCCCTTCCTGTTGATCCAGAGGGTCCTTTTGAAACTCCGCAGAGAGCAGGCAAAGCTGATACTGATCGTGCCCTTTTGGCCCAGACAGATTTGGTTCCCTCTGCTGTACCAGCTGTCCCAGGACTCTCCGGTGCCTCTGCCAATCAGCTGTCACTTATTGTCCCAGGAGGCAGGATCTTTGGTCCATGTGGACCTTCGCTCTCTGAACCTGCATACCTGGCTTCTAGGGACATAGCTATCATGCGCTTCTGGCGTCTACGCAAGGAGCAGATGTTCTGGCAGCTGCTGAAAACTAGCCATCATGCCACATACGCCATGAAATGGCACAGATTTTGCCTCTGGGCTCAAGCACAAGGGCTTTTCCGATGGATTGTCCAGAAGGTTCTGTTCTAGACTACCTCCTGTCTCTTTCCACGCGAGGCTTGGCCTACTGCTCGATTAAAGTAAACCTTTGTGCCATCTCGGCCTATCATGCATCTATAGGCCTACGGTCCATAGCTCAGTTGGACACCTACGAGCCTTCCTGAGGCGTTCAGCCACTTAGACCTCCGATTAAGGATCCTATTCCTCCATGGGATTTACCCTTTGTCCTGGAGCAGCTTACGCTGCCACCTTTTGAACCAGCCGCGGATTGCGAGCTGTGTCTCCTGACGTGGAAGGCGTTATTTTTAGTTGCTGTTACTTGGCCAGAAGGATTTCTGAGCTTCACGCACTAATGTGCAAAGAACCTTATTTGGTTTTTCACCAGGACAGGGTGTCCCTAAAGACAAATCCAAAGTTTCTACCTAAGGTGGTCTCAGCCCTTACCCTCAATCAGGACATCAACCTGCCAGTGTGTTTTCCTAAATACTCTAATAGAGGAGAGGCCCTGCTGCACACTCTAGATGTGCATAGTTGTCTAAGATACTACCTGACTAGAACCAGGCACCACCGTAAATCTGATCAGCTTTTCGTCTCCTACACCCATAGGATGCTGGGAGCTCCGGTTTCTAAACAGTCGCTGTCCAGGTGGCTCATCCATTGTATCACGTTCTGTTACCAGAAACATAACAACCCCCTACCGGGCTCGGTTAAGGGACATTCCACAAGGGGGGTGGCTACCTCCTTTGCGGCTATGAAGAACGTGTCCACTTCAGCCATCTGCGCAGCAGCTGCTTGGAGCACCATGCACACCTTTATCAAGCATTATAGCCTGGACGTTGCATCACGGCGGAGAGCTGGTTTTGTTCTAGCAGTCCTTCAGGGACTCCTATCCTAGGCTTCGGTCCAACTCGCAATCTCTACCTAGCCTCCTACCATCTGCGAGGATTTCCAGTATTGCTTGGAATCAGTCCTAATGGTGTAAACTGCTGCAAGAGCTGTTTCTTGAAGTAAGATAGTACAATTACGCAAGAACTTACCGTAACAGTAGATCTTCGAGAACAGCTCTTGCAGCAGGTAGTTTCCCTCCCACCATCCCCTCTGGGGGTAGAGTTGTTCCGTTATCTCACTACCTACGATCAGGTGTTTGTAACACCGCTCTGAATACCTTCTTGAAGGCAGATCCTCAGTCTCCACTTCTGATGTCATCTAGCGGCCGGGAGTCTCCGGCGGGAGAACTGGGGATTCTAGGGGACCGTCCTCTTTTGTATGATGCCTGACGTCGGGGGCGGTCCCCGCTGGATGCTGCTAGCTAGAAAATTTCCGTGGGGTCCTGGCGCCTGCCGGCTTCAGTCCTAATGGTGTAACCTGCTGCAAGAGCTGTTCTCGAAGATCTACTGTCACGGTAAGTTCTTACGTAACTGTACTTTACTGGGGGGCTACTAATTGATTGTTTCTGAATAAATGTTTTTTATTGTATTCTAGCAGTGGAGTGAAACTGTGTCATTGATGTGTAGCCATTCTCTTGCGTGTACATAACAGGACAATGGATTACTGAACGGTAATCCCACCCTGTATGACAAACTGTGCTCCAGACCCCACCCCAGGACAGACGGGCAAGGTCGTACTATGGCAAGGCTTGTTGCAGTGCCCCCACTGCCTCTGACCAGCTGGCAGGACAGCAGACCTAACTGCAAGCTCACCACCTTCCAGGTCCCCTTAGAGGTAGGATCTCCTACTTCTACCCCATGTGTCTCTCCGTTACAAGAGAAGGTGGGTTCCAAACATTGTCAGGGAAAGTCTTGACTTATTTATGTTCTCTCTTCTAATCAATTAGTACCATAAAATATAGGACATTTTCCAAGCTGGAGCAGGATTGCTTAGAAATAAATTCATAGCTTCCTGCTCACAGTCACTAGAGGCTCAAGACTGACAGACTCCCAAAAGGTAAGGAGGGTGGTGGCACCTTGGATCACAGAAGTCTGAACAAATTTCTTAGGTCCTGGACACACTACAGAACTGTTTTTGAAAACCATTTTAAAAACCAGTTTAGCTAAACCATTTCAGTGCAGCCACACTACTCAGTAACCATTTTTGAAAATGGTTTAGTGTGGCCACACTGCTAGTGTTAAACCTGTTCTCCTTGTAACTATTTTGTGTTAAGTCCAACACACAGAACTGTGCTTGCCTGGACACACTGCAGCTAGAACTGTTTTAGTTAAACCATTACAGCTTAAAACACTTTTACTCCTGGACAGACCTGTAAGTAAAACCATGCTAGCTCCAAAACATTTTTAAAAATGCTTTTAAGACTAGGTATCTAGCAGGGTTTAAAAACACTTTTGTTAAAACGTTTTAAGAGGCTTGTAGTGTTTCTGCAAACAGTGCTAGGGGGGATTTAAACTGTTTTAAGGCACTTAAACCGTTTTAAGTTCCCCAATGTGTCCAGGGCCTAAGATGCACAAACTTCAAGATAGTATGTTTGAGGTAGATAATCCCTTCCCTCTAGAAGGACATACATTTTGCTTCCTGGATCTAAAGGATACATATCACATCTCAGTCTGAACATCCCACCAGAAATTCCTTCATATCAGACTAGAACAATGAACATCATATTACAGTATTACCATTTAGACTCGCCAGTTCTCCCAGGGTTTCACCAAGCACATGCCAGTGACAGCAACCTTCCTTGGTAGGCAATGGGTGGCAGTGTATCTGTAGCCCCCTTTACATGCAGTGGTATATATTGGAATGACTGATACAGACCCACTGAAACATTACCTTCTCTGTTGTGTATAGGCAATCTGCTCCTTAACCAAAGTGAGCGTTTGCTAAAACCGCGTTCCCTTCTTTTCTGGATTTGCAGTCATCTGTTTTGTTATGCCATGCCATGCCATGTAATCATGTCCTGCCTCTCATTGCGCCACACTCCTTTGTTTTCCTGTGATCTCTCAGCCACATGAAATGTCGGAAGGGCAGACACACCAATACAGGGTGGCGTGTGTAAGACGGGACCAGGAGGGAAAGACTGTGAGTGGAGCAGAGTGCATTACAAAATGAGCGCTACAAGTAATCTCCGTGTAGAAGTGCTTTGTATATGACTGGCTGATCAAAGCTGTATTGTCCAATAAAACTGTGAAGATTTGAAACCTCACAGTGGATACATTTAGGGGGTTCATCCTGAATCTGTAGAGGTCAGTAAGGACAATAACTCAGATTATCACATTCATTGTCGTAAAACTGGAGTCTATCCTAGGCAAAGGTCTACTGCCATTACAATCGAGTCTTGGACCTAATGACATTTTCAGAGTCTTTCAGGTGGGTCAGAAGCGCATAGCCAGGGAGTTCTCTTGACCCCTATGTCTGATGGCTTTTGACTACATTTGTAGCTCCTTGGGCGTGACTTCATAAGAGGCTGGTCAGTGGCCCTCAAGGAATGATGGTCTCAGAGGAGTGATCACATGGATTGCAAAGTAGAGGTGACCCTGGAAGTTGGTGGAGGCCCTGCCTTAGTGATAGGTGGGCAGAACTTCACCATGGAGCTTTCTGTCAAGATACGTTCAGGCTGCAGTAGACTGGTCAGATTCTGTATACCTCCTGCCAATCTCTTATCTTTTATAAAGATCTGCTATGTCCCTACACAAAGTGGCACTTGACTTAATGCTATATAGTATTTCAGAATTACTTCATAGATCTACGACGGTAAGGAGATGAGATCCCAAGATGAATTTTGTTTTAATAGTCTTTCTGATACACTATTCTTGGCCAGAAATCCTTTCACTCAGACAGTAGCTATTATAACAGCCTACCTTCTCAGATATTGGAAGGAAATAAAATAACAATTGTCAAGAAGAGGCTATGCAGATTTTTATATGAATGCTACAGTTCTTATTAGGGTTATCTGTATTTTTATGTATATTGTTATTGGATTTATGTATTTTGTCTGTACTTGGTCACTTGTAAAGAAGGGCATCTGCTCATCTCACCTGCCAGTATAATAAACAGAAATGAAATGAGACCCCTCTAATTCAGAAGGTTCTCCTCATACTTCGGGACAAAGGGGTTAAAAAGAATCCTCATTCTACCACGTATCTCAACATCTCCGTTTGATGGCAGTCCAGGCTCCACTGGATCATCACACGAGATCCCACCTCCTGACTCGTGTTCTCTTCACGCCATGCTTGACTCCTGTCATGAATGTGCCTTTGAAGAATTTAGACATTAACAGATCTGGTGTGTCCGAAGAAGTTTACTAGGTTAATATGGAAAAAAAGAAGGCTGAAGCCCATCAAGAGTTTTCTCCCCCACAGTGGGGTTAATAGGAGTGGGTTTGGTTCGTAGTGAGCCACTTGTTGAATTGTTCCTTGAAACAAGTGTCTCATGTTCTGCTAGCAGCAAGGAAACCCTTCACCAGAAAAGCCTATGGTGCCAGATGGAACTTTTTCTTTCCATCTGTTGTTCCAAGAGCCCCCTTGACCTTAACATCTGTCCTCAGGAACAGGTTCTAGAGTATCTCTTGGACAGCTCCGAAAATGACTTACAGTTCTGTCACTCAGAGTTCACTTGTTGGTTATATCTGTGTATCATGATCTTGTTAGTGACTTCAGTTCCACAACTGTCCTTCTTTGGGATACTTCTTTTAAAAGCACCAGCAAAATAACCAGTAGCCAGCCAGGGTCTTATTTTGGTGCTAGAAAGGCTCACCTTTAAACTTTTTTGGCCCAATTCACAAAGGTCGACGCAAGCTGCACCAGACGCAGCTTGCACCAACCGTCAGTGTGCCAAGGACCCTGCACCTGATTCATAATCGGGTAGGGTTCTGGCGGCAAAGTCCCACAGTGTGCGCCAACCCCAGCACTGCACCAAACGGATGTCGCACCCTGAAGGTCTGCCACAAGCCGAGGGGCAGCTCTGCACCAATAGCACTATGGACAGCAGTCCCTGGGTGCTATGCCCTCCCAGCACAGATCCCCCTCAATAGACTTCGAAAGCCCTGCTAGCCTAGCGGACCCCCTTCCCCAGCCTCGATCCCCCAATATGTAAAGTGATTTCCCTGGTGGTCTAGTGGATCGCCCCATCCCCGATGCCTGGTAACCCATTTTAGTACTTCCCAATATCCCTGGTGGTTTAGTTGACCCTTGCCCTCCACCCCACAGTGCCCTATCACCCACTCCCCCATCCCATAACCCACCCGGCGACTGGCACAACCCACCGCTCACCACCGACGCAATTACCGACTAAACTCACTGGCGTGTAATTATATATAGGAGGCACTCAGAGCACCTCCTATATACAGTACGCGCTATCAGAGTTTAGTTGGTGGCTGGCCGCGTGGTGAGCGTGAGTTGTGCCAGCCGGCTGGGTTAAGGGATGGGGGAGGGTGGTAGAGTACTGTGGGGTGGAGGGTGGGGTCCATTAAACCACCAGGAAATTGGGAAGTACTAAAATGGGTTACCGGGCATCTGGGATGGGGCAACTAACTAGACCACCAGGGATATCACTTTTCCTATTGTCAGGAGATCGGGCTGGGCGGGTCCGACCCAGCAGGGCTTTAACATGTATATAGCTGGGAATCAGGGCTGGGGTGGGGGTCTTCTAGCACCAGGGCTCTCAATTTCTACTGAGGGGTTGAGTTGGGGAGGGTTACTACAGCACATTGCTGCACAGCGCCGACTGTCCAGGAGGGACATTCTAAGTACCTTTAGACCAGCCTGGTCTAAGAGTACTTGTAATATGTCCCTCTGGGGGATGTTTTCTGAATCCCCATATAAGGGATATGGCAGCCTGCATCTGCCGCAAGGACGCTGGCGCCATGCCGCAGCCACATTTGTGGTGCAATGCAGTTGTAGGCCCCCTTTGGTGCAGGCAGCCTGCATTTGTTGCAGGCTGCCTTTGTGAATTGTTCTTGGGGCATTTTTTGGTGCAGGCTGCACCTCGCACCATTCCTTGTGGCGCAAGCGGCTTGCACCATTCCCAGGAGCTTTGTGAATCAGGCCCTGTAAGTCAGCTGCCACATGTAAGTTGAAATTCCTCATTTGAAAAGCAGGTTTCTAGGGACATGGATATGTTGTTCATCCACACTCATTGGCAGTATCCTTGCCGCTTTAAATCTTGCCGGAAGGTCTTCAAGCTTGCTCCTCCCACCCACCCGGGTGGTATAACTCTCGGCTCCGCCCCATGACGCCAGATCTTCCTTACCGCTTGGAAGCTCAGGTTCCCTCCTTAACGCTCTGCGTTTGCGACTGGTTCCTATTTCTCCGTTTGCGGATTTAAAAATAAAATTTTGCAAAAAGACTTCAGTCTTCTATCCCTCGCGGCTGCGATGGACAAATCGACTCCCGGATTTCGGAGATGCCCATGCGGGCAGAAGATGTCTCGGACGGATCCTCACTCCACGTGTGTATACTGCCTAGGCCTTGAGCACGACCCGCAGGCTTGCGACCTGTGCTCATCTTTCTCGGCCTACGTCCTCGAAGACCGTGCTGCCCGATTGCAACTGGGCCGTCCGGCGTTTCCCTCGGTGAAGTCAAGGCCGGTTGGCGGTGTCTGGCGTGAGCTTTCCGGCGGATCTGCTCGGCGGATGGTCGCCCTCGAAGAGGGCGGCGGGCCGTATCTTCCTCGGCAACGCATTTATCCCGCTCTCTCTGGGTTCTTCCTACACGGCTTCTTTAAGGAGCTTTGTCTGTCCCTCTCCACTAAGGAGAAGGGCCTGCGTCTCGCGGACCTTATTCTCGGTCCAAAAAGAGGGACAGGGGAGAATCCCTCCGTCGCGCTCTTGGGAGGCGGGAAAGGTCCCTCTCGGCCGTCGACCGTCGGCCTCGATCAAACCATTTCGGCCGACACTGGCCTCACGGTGTCCCCGTCAGGTCAGTTGACCGAGACCTGACCGATGAAGTCGAGATTTTCTCGACCCATTGGACGGCTGTCGCCTTTAGCAGCCGAGACCCTCTCCCGGTTCTCCCGGGAGGAGTTGAGGATCCCGTGGGCTCGCCTGTGCCTCCGGTTCCGGAGCCCTCGGATGGACCTTCCGAGCGAAGGAGTGCGGTTCGGCCGACACCTCCCGCACCGACCCGGAAATTCCGGGACTCTCGGTCTCGGTCTCGGACCTCTTGGCGGTCAGCCGTTCCACCGTCCTGGCGGTCTCGGTCTCGACACCCAGCGGTAAGCGGCGTCGCCCTTCGTCTCGTCCTCCTCCTCGGATGAGGAGGCTTCGGCGTAGGATCGTCGGCGATGCGAGGACCTTATGTTGCAACAGCTCCTCCTGGCGGGAATAAGCCGACTCGGCGCCTTCCCGACCATTAAGTAGCTGTCACCGGGCAGCGGCACACAACCCTCGACTTATCCGAGAGCCTATACCCAGGCGGTTGTTCGGCCAAAACCAGCTACTCCACCGATTCGGTGGAACCTCCGCCTCCACAGCCACCAATGGGGCTCCGACCAAGATTACCGGTCGGCTGAGGTTTACCCATCGGCTGTCAGTTACCCTCACTCCCGACCGACCTCGGCAGGTGAAGAGTGGCTCAGGCCAGAGCAGCTCTTCGAGGACTCTTCGAGTCGAAGATGATTCCTCCTTCTTCTCCAAGCGACTGGACTTGGGTCTTCAGGAAAGTCAGTCAATGGGCGATAGCCCGTCGTCCTTCCTAGGACTGCCCGGCTCATCTCGAGTCTACGGGATGGAGCTCGAACCCGTTTCAAAGCGGGCCAGGTATCCCCTCACGGAGATTCTGGACCGAGGGATTCTCCGACGGAGCCTTTCGGTGGCGAGGCCATAGTGGGTCCGGCACTGGAACACTTAGCGCCCTGCTTCCTGCCCTGCGCCTTGACCAGGATGGCCAGGAAGTATCCAGTCCCTACAGGTTCCTTGTCAGTTTTTGAACACCCTCTGCTGAGGGGTTGGTTACCGACAGCGTTTTCAGCGAGCGCCCGGCTAGCGCCAGGGATGTGGACAAACCTCTGACAAGGGTCTAAGAGTGGACTATGTCGAGGGAAAAGTCAGCTCGTCCTCTCTCGGCCTTCATCAGGCCAGTTCGGCCGTCCTCATGGCCATTTTCTCATGCCCTGTTGGGCTCCTGGATGAGGTCATCCTCATCTTCCCGCCCGATCTGCAGACTACGGTTAAGCAGGGTGCGGGACCAGGGCAGGAGCAGTGGCCAAACAGCAGCTCCAGACTGCTTTGGATATGGGGACTCATGTGCCCAGATGGGGTGGCCGCCGCGGTGGCTATCACGTCGGCGAGCTTGGCTGAGGATATCCACCTTTACTCGGATACCCAGCACAAAGTTGGCGGATGTTCCTTTGGGGACTGACCTCTTGACCCTGGGGTGGAAGGTCACCTGCAGAGGATCGAAGTCCAATGCCACCGGACTCGGTCTCTTCCGCTCAGAAGGACAAAGGCCGCAAACCACAGCCCAAGCCCTTTGGTCCTTCTGTCCCCGTGCCCCGTGCCCAGCAACGTCAGGGCCAGCAGGCTCGGCCTTGGCATCCCAAACCGCCGCCGGCTTCCTCTAACAGGAGGCAGGGAGGAAGGGCCCAGGAGGTCCCTCGGCGGTCCCTCCTCCAAGCCTGCCCAGTGAGGGCTGAGGTGTCGCCCCCACCCGTCCACTCCCACCCTAGGTCCCCCGTGGGGAAGCGGCTCCCGGCACTTCCGTTCCGCCTGGTCGCTGTTACCACGGACAGGTGGGTCTAGGAGGTGGTGGGAAGAGGCCTGCCTCTGGAATCGACAGGCACACCACCCTTCAGAGCCGTCGCCTCGGGGCAGGATCCCCAGCCTCACTGGCGGCTCGTCGAGCCGACATCGCTCTCCTCCTCCAGAAGGAGGTGGTAAGAGAGGTGGTGGACCCTCCTTCAGACCCAGGGTTTGTGTCCAGGTACTTCCTGGTTCCGAAGCGGACGGGGGGCTGGCGCCCCATTCTCGACCTACACGACCTAAACAAGTTCCTAAGGTCTCGAACCTTCAGGATGGTCACTCTGGCTCAGATAATACCATCCTTGGAACGCGGCGTGTGGTTCTGCTCTCTGGACTTGCAGGACGCGTTTTTTCACGTCCCTATCCGTCCGCATCTCAGAGATTCCTTCGCTCCGAGCGGAGGGATCCTCTTCGAGTTCCAAGCCATGCCCTTGGCTTGTCTCCAGCTCCAGGGTCTTCACCAAATGCATGGCAGTGGTGACAGCATTCTCTGCGGCGCGAGGGTCGGGTACCCTTACCTGGACGACTGGCTGATAGCAGCTCCCTCCAGGAGGAGGCGGAGTGGTCGAGATCTGGCCCTCCAGGTCTGCTCTCAACTGGGCCTCCTTATCAACGAGGCCAAGTCGAACTCGAGCCGAAGCAGGTGATTCTGTTCATCGGGCGCAGCTTCGACTCTCTTCGAGCAAGAGCCTGCTCCTGGCCGGAGTGCCAGGGCCGAGGTTCTTTCCTCCTTTGCCCGATCATTTCTGGTTGGGCAATTGCGCCCTGCCCGGGACTTCCTGCGCCTCCTGGGTCTCATGGCGGCCTGCACCAGCGTGGTCCGTTGGGCCCGCTGGAACATGCGTCCCCTTCAGTGGGGACTGGCCAGCCAGTGGTCACAACGCTGCGATCCCTTGGACCAGCTTGTGTCGGTGACACAGGGGATGTGGAACGCTCTCCAGTGGTGGACCGTTCCAGTTCATTTGCAGGAGGGCATCCCGTTCGTCCGCCCCGAGCCGACGGTCTCTCTATCGACCGATGCCTCTCTGATGGGTTGGGGTGCCCATCTGGGGGAACACCGGGCTCATGGCCTCTGGTCCCCGCGGGAGTCCCGATGCCACATCAACCTGCTGGAGCTCCGAGCGGTCCGCCTAGCTCTCACCGCCTTTGCTCCGTTCCTCCGGGGTCAAGTGGTCCGAGTCCAGACGGACAATACCACGAATGTACTATCTGAACCGCCAGGGCGGGACGCGCTCCATGCTTCTATGCAAGGAAGCTCTCCGCATTTGGTCACTCGTGCGCAGCCTGGAGGCGGATCTCCCTAGCCATTCACGTGGCAGGAGCCTCCAACACCCTGGCCGATGCCCTGAGCCGGATAGGGGCTGCATCCCACGAGTGGTCTCTCCTGCCGGAGGTAGTACAGTATCTGTTCTCCCTTTGGGGCACACCTCAGGTGGACCTGTTTGCCTCCATGGAGAACGCGAAGCTGAGTCTGTTCCATGCCCGCCCCCTCAGCAGGGCTCGCTGCAGAGGATGCCTTCTCGAGAGCAATGGACCCAGACTCTTCGCCTTTCCCCATTTCCTTGATCCACAAGGTGCTTCTCAAAGAGAGGGACAAGGCGCAGGTGATTCTGATAGCCCCAGACTGGCCTCGCCAGTTCTGGTACCCAGATCTCCTCAGTCTCAGCTCCAGGACTCTGCGGCAGCTTCCAGCTCGCCCGGACCTGCTCTCAGTCAATCAGGGGAAGGTGTTCCATCCGGACCTTCAATCCCTGCACCTGACGGCCTGGTTCCTGAGCGGCTAGAGTTCCAGGCCTTGGGTCTTTCCGACGAGGTCCTCAATGTAGTTGAGGCGTCCCGTAAGGAGTCGACCAGAAAATGCTATGCCTTCAAATGGAAAAGGTTTTCCATTTGGTGTCAGGGCAAGGGCTTGGACCCTTCCTCCTGTTCCTTGGCAAGCATCTTGGACTATTTATGGTCCCTTTCTAGTCAAGGGCTTAGGTCGACGACCTAGGCAGTGCACCTGGCAGCCATCTCTGCTTACCGGGCGCGGGCCGGGAAGCAGTCGGTGGCGCAGGAGAAGGTGATCTGGCGCTTTTTCAAAGGCCTTGATCACATTTCCCCTCCAGTGCGGGAACCCCCTCCGTGGGATCTACTGCTGGTACTGGCAAAGCTCATGGGCAAGCCATTCGAACCTATGCACAGGTGTGCTCTCTCTCACTGTCGTGGAAGACCGCCTTCTTGGTGGCTATCACGTCAGCCAGAAGGATGGGAGAGCTCCAGGCTTCCCATAGTCTCCTTACCTGGTCTTCCACAGGGACAGGTTGTCCTGCTGCCCCCACCGAAATTCCTTCCGAAGGTGGTGTGGAGTTTCACCTTAACCAGGTGTTGACTCTGCGGTGTTCTACCCCAATCACACCTCGGAGGCCGAATATAGGCTCCATACTCTGGACCCTAGAAGGGCGCTCGCTTATTATAAGGAGCGCACGGCTGAAATTCGGGGAGAGGTTCGCCAGCTGTTTGTCACCACGCTGAAGCCGCATCTGGCAGACCTGCAGCCATGTTGACGATAAGCAGGTGGGTAACCTCCTGCATAGATCTCTGCTATAAGTTGGCGGGCATGGAGCCTCCCAGAGGATAAGAGCTCATTCTACCCGCCATACTGTTGAACGGTGGCTGCTTCCAGGACGCCCCTATCCAGGAAATCTGCAGGGCTGCTACCTGAAGTCAGCAACACCTTCATTACCCACTACCACATCGACCTTGAGTCACGCCGGATGCTGGCTTTGGGGCCTCGCCTCCAGTCTCTTTCCCAAGTAAGTATATGGGGTGTGCTGCTTGCCTCCTCCTCCCGGAGAACTGCTAGAGTTGCCAATGATGTGGATGAACAACATATCCATGTCCCTAAAATACAGGTTACTCACCTGTAACAGGAGTTCTAGGAATGGTATATGTTGTTCATCCACACTCACTCCACCCGGACCTGGCTTCGAGCCAACCTGAGCTTCAAGCGGGCCAGATCTGGCGTCATGGGGCGGAGCCGAGAGTTATACCACCCGGTTGGGTGGGAGGAGCAAGCTTGAAGACCTTCCGGCAAGATTTAAAGCGGCAAGGATACTGCCAATGAGTGTGGATGAACAACATATACCATTCCTAGAACTCCTGTTACAGGTGAGTAACCTGTATTTCCTGGTAGCTATCAGCCTGGCTCGTTGACTGTCAGGGCTACAAGACCTAGTGGCTGATCCTCCTTATAAAATATTCCATGAGGATAGGGTTGTTTCTAAGAGCATGGATATAGTTCGCCATCCACACTCTGGCAATTCCACCGGAATGCTGATATCAGTTGGACATCTTTAAGGTAAGCTCCTCCACCACCGGGCAGTATGTCCTCGGCTTCACCCGTGGTGTCAGATCTTTCTTCCGCTGGAAGGACAGGTCTTCTCCATCATGGCTCTGCAGCGTTTGAGATTTAACTAGTAGCACTTTAGCAAATACTTTGAACTTCTTCAATTTTCTTTTCGGATTGGTATTGCTTTTTCGTTCTGGCTCTGCCTTATCGACTTCAGCATCGGAAGGCATCAGAAGATGGAAGAAGAAAAGCTGTCTCTCAGTTTCAAATTTGATATCACGTGTTGACAGAAAATGTCGAACACTGACCCCATGTGTCCTGCCTCTGTTGCTTAGGAGCACGGCACAACATGGAGGGCTGTGGCTTTTGTCAGGCGATGTCTCCCAACGTTGCTGAGGATTGCACAGCCAGGGTTACATAGGCTACATAGGTTTTTTCTGAGCTCTATAGAGACCGAAGTCCATTATAGCTCACTTAAGTTTAGGGGTACCCAGTAATATTTTCACTAATCATGTAGTAGTCTAGGGTGTGCTTGAATGCCTCCATGGTTTTACTTGCTAATACTTCTACTGGGAGTTTGTTCCAGATTTTAGCTACTTTCACAGAGAAGAAAAAATTACTCACCTTAGTAATGTTGTTTCTTCTAATGGAGTCTTGCTATATTGTGACATATGCAGTATAACCACAGGTTAGAACTGCTCCGGAGGTGAAAGAGTTAACTTTCCATGCAGGGCATGGAATCTTGAGCACGAGCTCGGTTGAACACTCTGTCTGTTGAAGCTCAAACTTAAACTGTCAGATCTTTACGAGCAAAAACTCACTAAGGTTCTGTGTGGAAGCCGTAAACCTACACTAGCCACTGGCTACTAACTACAAAAACACATTTTTGATCTTGATCCCAAAACAAAGACTCAAGTCAGGGGATTCAAGAAAGAAAAAATAAACATAACACCTAAGCACCCAAAGGAAGGGTGAAAATAAAGTGGGCATCTCTGAAGTGCCAACATTGCACTGCCCACCACATCCCAAAAAGAGGTTCTGAGAGGGGCAGGCTGGGGAGGTCACAATAGCAAGACTCCATTAGAAGAAACAACATACTAAGGTGAGTAATTTTTCTTCAAACAACATGAAGTCTTGCTATATTATGACATATCTGTTTCACAGCAGTACCTCCATGGAGGAGGACAGAACCTACTTGGGAAATAGGCTGTGAAGCACAGCTGTGTCAAATCGAGCATCACTCCTAGCCTGGATATCCAGGAGTAATGCTTAGTAAAAGTGTGAACTGTTTTCCAGGTAGCTGCTTGACATATCTCTAGGATAGGGATATCTCTGGCAGTAGCCAGAGGCACTTGGCTGTACCTCTGGTAGAGTGAGCCCTCAGGCCTGAGGAGGAACCTTACCCAGTTTTTCATAGTAGAATTGGATACAAGAGACAATCCACCTGGCAATGGATCTTTTAGTGGCAGGTCTCCTTTACCAACCTCACCATAAGTGAGGAACAATTGGAGGATTGAACCTGTGACCCTTAGTACGTTCTATATAGTAACTAAGGGCTCTTTTGACATCTAAACTGTGCAATCTCCTCTCACCAGAGGAGGAATGGTCAGTGAAGTACACAGGAAGAGACATGGATTGATTAAGGTGGAAGTCTGAAACCACCTTAGGCAAAAACTTCCTGTTAGTCCTGAGGACCACCTTATCTCTATGAAAGGAGATAAAATCAGGCTCCACTGACAATGCTTGTAGCTCACTTATGTGCTTGGCAGAGGTGATGGCTACCAGAAACACAGTTTTCCAAGTCAAGTACTTAAGCTCTGCTGAAGACAATGGCTCAAAAGGGGGTTGCATAAACTGAGCAATGCAAATATTAAGATCCCAAGCAGGGGCAAGGTCCCTGAATGGAGGGTTGGTGTGAAGCAACCCTTTAAAAACTGGAGAACACAGGGTGAGCTGAAAAGAAGATGGCTTACCTGCTGATAAGAAGACAGACACAACTGCCAAGTGCACTTTTAGAGTAGCTGGTCTCAGGCCCAAGGAATTCAAATGCACCAAATAATCCAGAATCGTAGGAACGCCAGCAGATTCTGGGGAAATATGCTTACCAGCACACCATATGGAAAATCTTTTCCATTTTGAATTATAAGTAGCCCTGGTTGAAGGCTTCCTAGAGGCCTTCAATATATCCAGTACACCTTGGGAAAGGTGTAGGTCAGCAAACTCTAACTCTTCAAGAGCCATGCCTTGAGATTGAGAGATTTGAGGTTCGGATACCAAACTCTCTCCCCTGGGCACAGGTTAACAGGTTGTGATTCCTGGGAAGACACAGGGGAAGGTGGACTGCTAAGGACATGAGGAGTGGGTACCAGGGCTGCCTGGCCCAGTCTGGAGCAGTCAGGATCATCTTGCAGGGTTGAGATCTGATTCTGACTAGCGCCTTGAAAAGGAGGGGGAAGGAGGGGGGAAAAGCATAGAGAAACTTCCCTTCCCAACTGAGTAGGAAGGCATCCAGGGGGACTGAGCCCAACACTGGGGGCCTGCAGCGAAAAAGGGGGAGTTGGTGATTGTCTGGGGCTACAAAAAGATCTATCTGCGGGGTGCCCCATCTGGCAAATACTACCTCCAGTACTAGGGGATCCAGTGCCCATTCGTGATGGCCCTGGGAAATCCTGCTGAGGGCTGCCTGGGAGGTGAACAGCCGTGAGGGAGGCATTCAGAGAATAAGCCAGAGACCACAACTTCATTGCTTCAGTGCACAAGGCCGTAGACTGAGTGCCCCCTTGTTTGTTGATGTACCACATTGTAGTGGTATTGTCTGTTCTGATCTGAACAACCTTGTTCTGAACAGATGTGGAAAACCTGGAGTGCTAGAAAAACTGCTCTGAGTTCCAGCAAATTGATGTGGAGCAGAGATTCCTGAGGGGACCACAGCTCTTGAGTGGAAAGGTCGCCCATGTGAGCTCCCCACCCCAAGAGGGATGCATCTGTAGTAAGGGTCAAGGAGTGAGACTGGGGAGTGAAGGGAACCCCCTGTCTCAGATTGCTCTGATCCTGCCACCACTGAAGGGCCTGGATCAGGGTTCGAGTCACTGGTATTAACTTGGTTAGAGGGTCTGTCCTTTGAGACCAAAAGGCTCTCAAATGGAACTGGATGTCCCTCATCTGAAATCTTGCTCGCTGCACTACTGCTGTAGAAGCAGCCATGTGCCCCAGGAGCTGTAGAAAATGCCTTGCTGGTCTGGAGACCTGCAGGGTGAAAGAGGCCAGAGAGACCAAAGTCCTTACTCTTTCCAGAGGGAGGAAGGCTCTGGCTTCTTTTGTGTTCAGTTCTGCGCCTATGAAGGTGAGAAGCTGGACAGGCTCCAGAACTGACTTTGGAAGATTGAGAAGGAAACCTAGAGATGTCAGCAGTTGCTGGGTTACTTGCAAGTGTAGTTTGACCGGTTCTGGAGATTGGCCTACAATGAGCCAGTCGTCCAGATAAGGAAAGATGGCAGTCTTTTGCCTTCTTAAATGAGCAACTGCTACTGCCAGACATTTTGTGAACACCCTCGGGGCCGAGGTGAGGCCGAAGGGCATTGCTCTGAATTGGTAATGGCCTGAGGGCAGTTCGGAATCTGAGGTACTTTCGATGGGAGCTTCTGATGAGAACATGGAAGTAGGCATCCTTGAGGGTCCAGGAGGCTAGCCAGTCCCTGGCCTTAGAGAGATATAATGATTCCCAAGTCACCATTTTGAACTTTGGTTTTAAAAGGTGCTTGTTTAGATACCTAAGATCCAGGATGGGCCGCCATTCTCCTGTCTTTTTGGGGTAAGGAAGTACCTGGGTACAACCCTTTGCCCTGGTGTATGGGAGGCACCCTTTCACAGCTCTGAGGCCAGGAGGAAGAAACTTCTGCTTCCAGGGCAAGTGCCTCTGATGGGTTTGCAGGTGGAAAAGACCTGGCTCTCATCTTGGAAATTTTTGAAGCTGAGAACCAGTCCCTGAGCTTACTACTTCCAGGACCCACTTGTCTGATGTTAAAGACTCCCAGTCCTGGACAAAGTAAGCCAGCCTGCCCCCTACCGGTAGTGGAGAATCGGCCCTGGCTACCCCATCAGGGAGCCTGTTTTGCAGGGGTTTGGGTTGAGGGGTAGAAGCAGGCTTACTAGAACCCCTTCTGCCCCTTCCTCTAAAGAACCCCCTCTGGGCATAAGCAGAAGAGGAAGCCTAGGCTTGGTAAAAAGGCCTATGAAAAGGCCTGCCCCTGCCCCTGACATGCTGCCTTTGAGGAGTGGCTTGCCTTTCTTTGGCCTATGCACTCCTATAGGTGGTCCTATACTCATCCATTTTCTTCATATAATTCTCTGTCTGCTCCCCAAACAGAGAACTGCCCACAACAGGAAAATCCATAGCCTTAGACTGAGTATCCTGTGACAGGGCAGTACATCTGAGCCAGGCCATTCTGCAAAGAGACACAGATGTAGCCATGACTCTTGATGAAACATCATTAGAGTCTACTGCAGCATGAAATTGCACCTTGGATGCCTCAATACCATCCGCAGCAACCTGCTCCAGCTCCCTGGCAAGCTGGTCAGGGGCCTGTTTTGCTAGGGCCAGGACAGTATCCCATCTGGATTTCTGGTACCTAGCTGCGTAAACCATATAATTTGCCTGTCTGAGTCCCAAAGATGCTGCCATGTACTGTTTCTTTGCCATGGCATCCATCCTCCTGGAATCCTTTTCAGGAGGGTGAGAGGCTAGAGGAATATTAGCCTCGTCACAGGCTGCAGCCTGCACTACCCCCACATGGCTGCACTGCTGGGAGAGGAACTCCGTATCAGAGCCTGATAAAGCATACCTCCTGTTCATCCTTTTATCCACAGGGAGGATAGAATGGGGAGTTTTCAGAATTTTTACTGTCTGTTTCCTAAAAGATTTGTGCAAGGGAATAGACAGTCTCCTAGACTCTGGAATATCCATCATTTCCACAAAATCAGGCTCTTCTTGATCATCAACAGCTTCCTCAACAGGAGTTGCAGAGTCTCAACCTTCTTGTAAACAAAAATGAGAAGGGACTCAGATAGCCTGGGAGGGACACCCCTGAGGGTCTGTCTGGAGAGATGTCCAGTTCAATGGGGACATCCAGACTTTCAAAATCACTCCTCTCCTCATACCCTCCTCCCTTCCTCTGGTTCATAAAAATCCTCAAAATCATAATCTTGAACCGGGGGAACTGTCCGAACCGAGCGCTTCCCTAATGTTGTTGGTTTGGACGGAACTGGGGAAAGAGACTGGACAATTTGAATAGCTTTGGCTATTTCCTCAGCGGTTGGAGAAAGAACTTTTGGCCCCAAACTAGCTGACTTTCTAGTCCTTTTAGTTGGAACCGGCTCCTCAGAGCTGGCTCTTCGGTTGCCCGAGGAAGCATCGCCCTGGTCAAAGGGCACTCCCTCAGGTTCGGTTGGAACCGAACCGGGCTGGCCATCCGGGTCAGCGGACTTTTTGGCCTCCCTTTCCCTGAGCCTACCAACTCTCTTTTCCACGGTGGCAGCAGGAAAATTCTTACAAATCTGGCAGTCTGCATTGAGGTGGTCAAACCCCAGACAATATACACAAGTGGTGTGTGGGTCAGCCTTAGCAAAAACTTCCCCACAGAGGCCACAGTGCTGAAACCCAGTGGGTCCAGTTTTTCTTTTGGGTTTCTCAGACATAGTGCCAGCCTAACCAAAACTTGCGCGTTAATGGCAATCCGCCAAGCAAGACTCTCTTATCGGTTCCCAACCGTGTCACGGGTCGTGGAAAAAACCGTAATAAAATCCGTTTTTTTTAGAACCGATAAGAACCAGGAACCACACTCTAAAGGACTAGAAAGTAATTTTAAACCCAATCTGATCGGTTCAAACTGAACCGAAAAGACGTTTACAAGTTCCACACAGAAGAAAATAAATAAAAGTCCATCTATTACTTACAATACCACAGACAGAATTTCGGTAAAATAAACCGAGAAATACACTTTTAAACCGACAAACGAACCGAGCAGCAGGAGGAATCTCCGGAGCGACTGTTCAGTGAGGCAGAGTAAAGAATCTGACAGTTTAAGTTTGAGCTTCAACAGACAGAGTGTTCAACCGAGCTCGCGCTCAAGATTCCATGCCCTGCATGGAAAGTTAACTCTTTCACCTCCGGAGCAGTTCTAACCTGGGGTTATACTGCATATGTCATAATATAGCAAGACTTCATGTTGTTTGAACCAATGTTTTCATGTATGTGTGTTATATCTCTCTCCTTTTAACTGTAAGGGGTATACTCTGCTATTATATTTCTGATCTCTCAGGTTTAGTCCCAGCTGCTCCCACAGATACAAATCTGACAGTGCTCGAAAAATGAGGCACATGTACCCCCTTAATCTTCGATATTCCAATGAATACAACCCTAGTTTTCGTAGCCTCTGTTCATAATTTTGTCCTTGAACCTCTTTAATTCTCTGTGTTGCCCTTCTTTGAACCATCTCCAGGGCCTTTATATCTCCCTTATTCCCAGGTGCCCAAAACTGGGCACAGTACTCCATGTATGGTCGCTCCAGCGAAGTATAGAGGGGAAGCAAGACTGCCCTCCTCCTACTTTTGATGTGTCTATGGATGCAGCTCTGAATTCCGCTAGTCTTTTTGATCACCTGGTTACAATGTAATTTGAATCTGAGGTCATTACTAACCCTTATTCCCAGGTCTCGCTCATCCTGTACTACTTTTAGCACCTGCCCAGCTAGTGTGTAGTTCATGAGGGGGTTATTTTTCCCCAAGTGCATCACTGTGCACTTATCGATGTTAAATAGAGATTTCTTTTTATGTGCCCAAGCTTCAAGTTCCCCCAGGCTTCTCCTCAGTCTACTGGCTGAAAGGGACCTAGTGATTTGAACTAAAAGCTGCAAGAAGGCCTGGGCTGCAGCCAGATCGGCTGCATGGCCGGTAGCTTTTGAGAAGGAGGTAGCAGCTGCCATGGTGAGTACCTTGTTGGCCTTCGTGCTACTTCTGGTTGGGATCAGTGTTGGAGGGTCCTTCATGGAAGGGATCCATGACATGTGTTGGACCCTCAGTGCCTTCGGGGAGAGCCCTTCTCATCATGGTAAGAAACAAGAGCCAGTGGCAGACATGGAATCAGGAGAGATCGAGGTCCTCCCGCTCCTTTGACTCTCCCGACTTCTTGACTCTGGTCTAGCTTCCATCAGTCAAGGGGTTGGTTGACAGCTCCTTAGTGGCCCCCATCGGGCTTGTTGACCTCAACACTGGTTGAGCAGGCTGTTGACATATTCTCGAGTCTGTCATCCAGTCGTCAGGGGAGATTGATGAGGAGTCCGTCACCCAGACCCCAGTTTTCATGGTCCTCACTCAGTGAGCTAAGGCCTGGTCAGTGTCCCTGACCTGTTCCACTTGGGATCAGCCTCCACTGGTGGTCATTCTTCCATCAGCCCTCCTTGACCTTCTCGTCCTTGGGCAGGAGGGAGGCATCACTGTCATGATGCATAGGTGCTACAAGGGCTCCTCTGGCAGCAGTGGACCGTTACAGGTAGGGCTGTACTCCCTGAATATTCAAGCACCTGGCAGCTGCCAGTCATGCCCACGCTGGTCCATCCTCAACAGACATCACCAGCATCTGCCACTCCACCCTTGTGTGTGGAGCTGCCTCCACCGCAGCCTTTATTGGGAGCCCTGACTAAGGACTCCCGTGCTGCTGCTGCTGCTAGCTTGCATACATTTTGCTTAAACAAATAAGAATACATGAGTCACTTCTCTCGATGTTACTTAAGAGGGTACATCAAAATAACACTGAGGGAAAAAACATAGTAATTGAGATCTGTGCTGCAGCCAGTGCCATTCATAAATTCAATCCATTGACATAGCGGTTTGAAGTTACTGACACATTCCCATCAGTCCTACTCCTAAAGCCTCCAAGATTGAATCTAATTAATGAATTACAGATATTAGTAAATAATATGTAGTTATCTTTAATAACAGAGATGGCTCAGGACTAGGCACCTTGAACTTCAAAGTGCAGTCTTTCTCCATAAAAAAAAAAAAAAAGAACTACTGTATAATATGGGTTGATGTTGATCAGTAATATTTAAACATTTTGAAAACCTTCCTTAATGTGTCCATTCGTAAGGCAGCTGTGCGTGAAACAGTCTATGTAGGATAAGAGGGTCTCAGAATCATGCTCAGAGGAAAGGAGTGCTCTGATTGGCCGGGAGCACTTCCTCGCACTATAATGAGGAGTAGGCTGTTGAAAAACAGCCCAGAGACAAAGAAAGAAAGAATGATCTGTCCCCTCCCAGTTTTGGTGGTTCCAAGAGTCACTGTTCTGCAGGAGAGCCCGCCCTACTGAAAATCACACGATTCATTAAGTACCTCTTTTAGCCACATAATAATCAGTAGGAATTGTTCAGTTTGTAAGTCTGCTTCTAATAACTGTAGTGATTTCTTCTTTTATCTTTTACAGCCTAATTGCTACGCTAAAGTCATCACTGTGGAGTCCCAAAAGAAGATTGTCATATATTCCAAGCAACCAATCAGTGTGAACGAGAAATCACATACGACTACAAGTTCCGATTGAGGATAATAAAATCCGTGTCTCTGTGGTTCGAGTGCAGAGGAACCCTCAACTAACGAAGTTTCTTGTTATAGCGCCTTCAGCCATGTTGGACTGCAGTATCCCAGGCATGGTTGCACTGCGCCAAAAAGAAAAAAAAAACAACGTTTCGCACTTCTGCTGGGCTCACAAGCATAAAGCGCACATGTATGTCAGGACTGTGTTTACGATTCAGGTGCTTTTTCCTTCTTTTTAAAGAGTAACAAAAGGTGTTTACCACTCTCCATCACAGTATACCTAAACAACACTAGTCTCTCTCTCTCGCCCTACAGATTACCTTGTAGTGGGACATGGTACTTTATCTGCCATCTCTATAAATGCTGCTACCATTTTCTTCACTCTTTTTTTAAAAAATGTAGTTCAAAAGAAATGTGAAATAGAAATAGCGTACAGGTTTCTGTTGGGAGTTTGGTTTCTGATCTGAAATTGCACAGACAATTGAAAGTAAGCTGTAAGTTTAAGGTTGATGCTGCAGAGCACGTACAGTAGTTGCTGGGTATGGAGGGTTTTGGTTTTTTTTAGCTCTTTTTTGGGCTTTTAGCAAAGACTATGGATGTTCAGACTCGTTCCAAATTCAGTATCAGTGCCCTCTTAAAAAAAGGTCAGTATTTCTGCAGCTCAAAATACGTTCAGATTATTGAAGGGGGGAGGCATGGACCCCTCTATGAAACGCCAAAAAAAGAAAGAGACTTGCAGCTGTGTTGAAAACAAAAGTAGGTGTTGTGCAGACTGCTAACTTAGGAGCTACCGCTAAAGTATTAAGACTGTGAAATGTACAGTTTTTCTTTGTAAGATTTTATAATGTTTTCTGAAGTAGTCTAGACTACTATAAAAGGATTATTCTTACTGCTGTCCTTTAGCCTGCCCTCACTCATATTCATTATTACATTTGACGGTGTTTTCATTCCTTGCGTTTTCACAAGAGACTGACATGTGGCAAGATTAATCTTGAAGTGTTGAGAGGCCCTGGACTTGTGATCAGAATGATATCCAGATAGTTACAATTAAATTTGTCTCCACTAGGAAGTACTTTTTTACTATAGTAAACATATATAGAGCATTAAACCTTCTGTAGGTCAGTGACAAGTAGTACACCAATTGTGGTTCAGCATAAGAAGCTGAAACACGGTCCATACCCACATAGTAATGGGATTAAGAGACTGCCACCTGGTGGGGGGGGGGGTTCAGACAATAACACTTTACAAATCAGAGACGGTTGACTGGTCTGTGACCATTATAGCTTGTCCCAAGCTTCCTTTATGACTTCAATTTCCATCTTAAAAGGGAACCACATTTTATTTGCAAGACTGTGTTGTCTGTCAAAACTGTTCCTGTAGAAGCTGTTTTTTTAAAATACCAGCTCATTTTGTTACTGTTCAGTCTTTACGGTCCCTTTCGTAAAATTCACTGGGCATTTCTGATTGATAGACTGATGGGAAGTACCATTTTTAGAACTGTATGATATGATTTATGCCCCTTTTAACCAAAGTTCTATTGTGAAACAGTGGTGCATTGTGACAGTATATATATATTTTTTTTTTTGGTGAACTTTGTTTACTGACACTCGGGGAACTCTCTCAGGCAGCCTCGGAGCCCACAAGCTCTACCTCCTGCCTGAAGCCACCATCTCCTCACCTCCAACCAGCTCGACAGACCCACCGGCTCTGCACTCACCGGAGCAGGGCTGCCTTATCCTCCCAGGGCGCTCTATCTGGGAGTGTAGTGTGTCGGCTGAGCGGCCCTGCTCAGGTGTTGGAGTGTGGCTTGACGGGGCGAGGTGCCGTCGTCTATCCCCGAGGTCGGGGATTTTTTCCTTAGGTTGCCCCTCAGAGCTCGGTCATGCAGTGGCATCATGGCAGTAACTGCCGACGCCCGCCGCAGCTCCACTTGCATAGTGCCACAATTCTGGCACACCTCCGACTGCCGCCAGAGGTTGCTCCTGTGGCACATCCCCCAGGACCCTTCCTGGAAGAGAGAAACAGTCCACGGATGCTCAATCTCTTCCCTCCCCTGCCAATCCGGCCCGGTCAATACCAAACTCAGGTCACCGGCATGTTGCGAGGTGGCGTCCAGTGCCTCAGTGCCACCCGGGTTGGCTGTGACAACAATATAAGGGCTGAAAAAGGGTATAAACATCATATAGTTCTAAAATGTTACTCCCTCACCCCTAGTGTGTAGATTAAAACACCCACTATGCTGATGCAGTGGTAGAGCTACCACTTGCAACGCTGGAGCTCCAGGTTCAAGCACACTTTCCTCCTCCAGGGAGGAGACTTGTCTTGCTATATTATTGCCACCTGGGTTACCACAGCTGGTGGTGCAGGAGATCCAATCTGCCGTCGAGACCATTGGAATGTGCTCTCAGGTTGCCTTCATCAGGCTCTGCCAACGGCCAATCTGCCAAGCGCTTCTGGCAGGGGTTGGGGTAAGAACAAAGAAAATGGAGGTTCAGGCTCGGGAAGATGAAGCCTCTGCCGGCTCACCACATCCAATGCTAGATTCGTGCCACCATCCTCTGAGGACACCACCAGGCTTCATTTCCACTGTGGGTGGCCAGATGTCGTGGAAAGAAATGCTGAAGGAGCTGAAAGATGTACCTGGCCCTGGGGGTAAGCCAGGGGCAGCACAACAATGTGTTGCAGGTAGGCTGGCAGTCCCGATAGGATGTCTGTCAGGATCTCAGCAGGGTGGGATAAAACACCCACTAAGTTTACAAAAGGCTGGTAAAGGTAGAACAGATTCTATAGGAAGAAATTATTTAGAGATTCAACACAGTTCTCCTTTGAGCTCTTAGACTGTTGTCACAATCCGTCCATGCCCTATTAAAGAACTCTGTGGTCAAAAGGGACATAATTAACATTATGAGACGGACCATGAAAATCCTGTAACCTCGCTGGTCAAACCACGTCACATGACCATAAATGATTCTCCATCAATCGCAGCCCTCTCTCCTGAATTACATACATTTTTAACAGATAAAAGCTATACATGGGATAACACACTTCAGGTTGTGCACTCATAAGGGAATAATGTATTTCCTGGGTGATTGTGACACTCATCTCTATGGCTCGTGCCTAACATCCACCCAAGGCATGCATTGTTTCCTGATAACAGCACACCCCATCATGAATCCCTTTCTTCTACATTTCTAGAATGGAGCTCACCACATGTTTATGGATTGGAAACCCCTACTTAATTTACTATAAGGCCAGTAAGGACTAAACAGTACCAAACAGGGTACCACAATTTAAAAAAAAAACGCTTCTACAGGAAAAAATGTAAACGTTCTATAGCGTGTTCCTTTCAGGTTGCAGGATTTAATTGTCTATGTATTTATGTTTTTTGGTAGCAGGTAGTTGTGTGGCTTAGTGGGGAATTGAACCCAGATCCCCTGAATTCTGCCAGCTGAGCAGCCACTTCCTCACTCCCAGAGCAAATAAATAAATTAGATGGGAGGAATGTTATATTTGTATGCCAATAACTCACCACAAGGCATGGGAAGTGCCATTCTTTTTAGGGGAAAAAAACATGTGACTCTGTGGTTTTCCTAGTAGCTCAGCATTTTTTTCTAAAAGGGATATTTATTCCCGATGCTTTGTTATGGGCTCACTTATTACAAGTAAAGCAGATTCACTGCCAGCTGTGACGTATGGGGATTTTGGGACATTGAGATGTTCTAGTGACATCATAGAACCATGACAGTGAAGCTCAAGTAGTTCCCCAGTGTCCGTAGAGTCTGAGGTACCCTGGAAACCCCATACCGCATAGTTGGCAGTTATAACTGAGGATCCTGGCCATTTTAAGGGTGGGGGGGACCAGTAATTCCATAGTTGTTACCGTATGCTTGTCATCATCCACTGGGGAGAAATGGGTGAGTAATGAGGCCTTCTTACATAGTTCAAGCTGCTTAATGAACTGAGCTTTGGTTGGCGGGGCAGCCACTTTGAATGGGCTTCCATGGTCACCATGGAAACCCCTTCTGCACTTTCTGAAAAAGTTGCATGCCACGGTCCTGCTCAGAACTGTGAAGTGAGACATTTGAAGGAACTATCAAAATCATGTATTATAAACACCTACCTACATAGTTATGCAGTGCTGGTTATACAGAAAGACATGACCGAAAGCTAATTCTGACTGTTCAGCTTACAGTAGTTCTTAACTGGCATAATATCTGAATATAATTTGAGGAACCTAAGTTCAGTCCCAATTAAGGTCACGTTATTGCATTTTGAAAAAATTCACATTTCCAATACTTTGTGATGGGCTTGCACATAAAAGTAAAAAAAAGGAAAGTCTTGGATTTAAGGTCACATATCAGTTTTTTGATGTCTGTATATGGCAGCATTTCATATCATGATGTAAGTTTCTGATAGGAACCAAAAATGATTTATTTCTTCTGTTACGATTGGACAGTCCATAGTCTTTGTTAGACGTACCCACAAAATTCTGCTCATTTTATATTATTAGAAAGAGTCAGACAGTGGGCTACACAGGGAGGGTAGTACAAGTAACTTTGGCTGTTTGATAGGAAGCCTTGGACTTTAACAATGTGGACTCATCCACAGCTCCACATTCTGGATATAGTGTCTGCACTTGTGAGTCTGTGGCTGATTACTACTAGAAGAACTACGGTTGCAGGCAAGTAGCTCCTTTGTTGATCTCATCTGTAGCACTCTGTATAAACTTAGCTGCTTTTATTTTCAATTGATTTCTTCTCACCATTGTATATTAAAATATTGCATTGTCAGGGTCTGAAATTCTAGGTCACGTGGAGCTTCAGGTCTGTCTTTTTGGGACTGTCTACATTTACATGTGCTAATCAGCCAGTCAGGTGCTTGGGGTGGAGAAGGAATCCAAGAAAATAAATCTTTCTAAAATAGTGTTTCGGCAGACTTCCCACTGCTGCCTAATCCGCCTGACCAGTATTCCACTTTGACACATATACCTCGGGGCTACTGCTGCGGGATCAGTGCTGCTTTGAAGCACCTCTTGAACCACATGCTCCAAAGGTAGGGCATCCTGGCAAGACCTCATGTGACTACATTATAGATCCTGTCATTGGCCTTAGCAGTCGGGATTCTTTGTTACTTAGTCAGAACATGAGACAGTTTTATACTGTAAACAGTGTCTCGCACACTAAGCTAGTCTTCGCCATGGCAACATTTATGGCAGGAGACGTGCTCGACTTCTGAACATTTTTTAACAGTGAAATCAGATTTGGTGAACATTGCCAATAACTTAGATTTGTCCCCCATATTGCATAGTCCTAGCAGCACACTCAGAACCTTATAACACTGCCTCGAAAACATAATTGACAAAAATTTGAATTTAAATAACCTGTCACAGAGACTTGCAAGAACTTTTCTCAACAGCATTTTTCTCAAAAGCTTGATTAAAACTGAAAAAAATATATTTTTTTCTAAACTTCTTGACAGACTCTGTATCCCTTGCACATATGTCTACAAATATTTGACAGACTGCATCCAAATTTAGAAAAAAAATAACCGTCACGTAATTTCTACAGTAATACGTGAACTATGGGCTCTGGTCGCCAACTGCTTTCCACGCAAATGACTTCTGTGACTACAGCTTCCACATAAAGGACATACCGGAATGTGACCTCAATGTTCAAAGTGACTACATTTATCTTTTTTTTTTTTTTTTTTGTATACTCTTTTTACCTCCCCTCACACTCCGGCGTCCACCTGTCCTACGGGCCACCTAGTGCTTCCATGCCTCGGCTGTCCTCTTCTGGAGCTCCTCCACACACACACACACATCGCAGCTGACACCTGATTTTGTCCCGACGTATCCCATCGCTGGGCGGATCCCCCTCCTCCGAGGGGGAAGGCACGGGGTGGCAGGAGACCCCAGCACACTATTTTCTATGGTCTGGAGGTGCTGCTGTGGTGAGAGGATGCTCCGGAGGTTCAGAGGGACACAGAGCACGGAGGTCATCATCTGGTGGTGCCAAAGCTGTTTTCAGCTTTCTGGTTGTCCTGCCTGTGCCGCTGTATGTAGTACCTCTGGTCTCCACCAGGGGCCAGTACTAGGCAGAGCTTCCACCACCCTCCCAGAGAGGAGAGCAGTCTTCAGATGCTCAATCCTCTCCTTCCCCAGCCAGCCCCCGACAACCTGAGTCCATTTCCGAACCTGGGTCACCAGCGTGGTTTGAGGTGTGGCGCCAGCGCCTCAACCCTCTGCGCCACCAGGCCGGCGTAAGAGCATTTATCTTTAAAAAAAAAATAGTTTTAATTATTTTGTCAGGAAAGAATTAGACTTGATTGATTTTTTTTTTTTTCGATCTGTAATGTGTTGGTATGTCCCCTGTCACTTGCATTCACGTGTCAAAAGCTCACCTTAGCCTCACTGTTTTCATGTGACAGACTTATGTTAAACAGCTCTTATACTGCTACAGGTGGATGCTGGGGACATGTTAACACACTGCAGGACAGGAAATGTGGTCATGGTTTCCTGTAACATATTGCAAATATGGTGGTTTGCCCAGGGGCCAGGTCTGTTCTAGTAGCCTAGAAAGCAAGGACAGAGAAAGACACAAAGTCCATCAAGTCCACCCTGAGACTCTCCCTCCCTCGCATTACCCTAAATAGCCCCACCTCCCAATTTCCCCTAGAGCTTTACTTTCCATTTGCACCCCCCATTTTACTAATAATCCCCTTAAAGCTATCCCACCTAGCCTTGTACGCAGCAGTGGACTCCGTATTGACCTCGCTACTAGGCAAACTATTATGGTTGTCCATGACCCACTCTGTGGAAAAAATGTCTCCTAATGACCTGCTTGAACTCCCCCCACCACCAGCTTGAGACTGTGCCCCCTGGTGGTTGAACTAATCCTCAGCCTGAACAGTTCTGTGTGTGCCACCTTGTGTAAGTATTTGTATGTTTCTGTCCTCTCTTCCCTTTCCCTTCTGCCCTCCAGGGAGTACGTATTGAGATCTGACAGTCTCCCTTTGTAGGCCCTACCCCACTGACCATAAATCGTTGTAGCTCTTTGTATAATTTTTTTACCTATCCTGGTTCCTAATCCTTTTTAGACATGGGCTCCAAACTGTACATAGTACTGTGGCTAACCAGCGACCTACAGAGTGGCATGTTCACCTCTCATCTCTGACTAATAAAGCCCCCTTGACACATCCCATCATCCTGTGAGCCTTCAGTATGCCTTCCTGCATTGCAAGGAGGACTTCAGGCTGTTGCTAATTGCCACCTCTATACCTCTAGGTCCCTTTACTCCCTAGCATGCACAACCATTACCCATTAGTGCACTACCTGCTTTTTCTTGCAGTGTTCTTAGCCAGTTGTTTTGGCCTAAATTTCAGTTGCTAAATACTAGACCACTTCTCTAGGCTGTCCACGTCCCTTCATATTAACCCTTTCCTAGCAGCATTACATTTATTTGATACTGAAGCAAACATATACTTATCTTCCTGTGATGCACTTAGTGAACACTAGCCACAGGAATCATGCAGCGGCTTTTGTGGCTAGCTGTCATTTCTTCTCCCCCTTGCCCCCACATGCCCCATTAATTTGACTGTAGGATGCCTAAGAACATTTCTGTCTGAATTAGTGATAATTCCCTTGAAACACAATGGGATAGGGCAGCAGGCTGGATGACCTGATCAGCAAAACTTGATTAAATAGTGGAGTCCCAAAACCAGGAAAGCACCACTAATAGATTGCATTTCAGACCCTGTACTTCCTTTCAGAAATGTAAATAAACAGGCTTTAGTTGATTTTTGTAAATGCACTAGAGGTTGGCATATAACTTATGTGCACTATATGCTTTAAGCTTGCATGTAAATGGGTATTCTTGTTAATTTCGCTATTAATTGAATCAACATTATCAAATCCCAGAACCATGTTGGGGTCTCAATAGTGATCAACTGTGGGGGGAGGGGTTTGGGAAGGGAATCTTCCAGAATATTTATATTGTACAGATCAATTTTTATTGATGAAATAAAACTTTTTAACCATAACAAAAAAAAAAAAAAAAAGTTCACAGTAGTGTTCAACTCTAGATTTTGTGACCTTTTTCAGGGATCATTTCAATGCATTCATGTATAAAACAAGAACGTTTATGAAGTAAAATTTCATCTTGTACATAGACACCCAAGAATCTCCTCTCTGGACACTGTTTCTTGTAGAAACATGTTTAAAAGGTTTTTGCCGATTTATTTCTATTTCAAAAGCCTGTAAATAATTTATTAAAAGAAAGTGGCTATTGTAATTTTTGGGTTGTTTAAAAGATACAGCTCTGGTTCATGAGAAGATAGGTGAAAGCATATAAAGAGCTGGTAGAATTTCTTTACAGCTTGTGTCAAGCTTTGTATCCTGTAAATTCTGTATAAATATGAACTTTGTCAAATACATAGAAACAAATTAGAAGCATTAAAATTATGAATAAATGCCAAGACCCAGCCATGTTTTTTTTTTTTTGTTTTGTTTTGTTTTTGCTGGTCTGAAACCTAACATGAAAATTCTATTTATTACATGGGAGGTAATTTGTACAGATTAATGAGCAG
Source organism: Neoceratodus forsteri (assembly GCA_016271365.2). Taxonomy (NCBI): domain Eukaryota; kingdom Metazoa; phylum Chordata; order Ceratodontiformes; family Ceratodontidae; genus Neoceratodus; species Neoceratodus forsteri. The sequence continues at coordinate 253,609,344 of JADMNL010000027.1, forward strand.
CACCCTGAAATGTATTTAAGCAAGAGCTTAAACGGAATTTCGATTTCGTTTTCCCAGTTTCTTCCTTAATTGCCACTGTAGTATATGTCAAGTGAATGAGAAACACTGTAAGGGGATGCCCAAAACAGAATGAAGGGTTGTTCAAAAACTACCACCTCCAATTGTTGATTTTTTCCCATAGTATTGTTAAAAATAAAAATATAAAAAAACTGTTTTAATTCAGGGTGTGAAAGCTGCGGGGTCTCCATAAAACTGGAGAGGTGTGAAATGGTTTGCAATAAAGAGAAATATACTTTTTTCCTCTTTTTTTGTTAACAAAATCTGCTTTGAAAATGTAGGATTTCTGCATTTATTTTCAAGAGATTAATTTAGGGATTTTTTTGTGCAAATAGAAATGTGTTGGGTATGCATCTTGTTTTAAAGAAAGTGTTTGTTGTGGATGTGTCTTGCTGTACATATTTGTTCATATTTTTGTGAATTCAATACTCTGTACCATTGTATTATAGTAACTTTTATAAAGCAAACCATAAATATACTGACTTTTCTTACAGAAAAATGGAATATTGTCATTTATTAAAAAAAATGCTGCTATGAGATGCGATGCTATGAAATGAGAGAACTATTACACAGATTTCTAACAATGTACTTATCCATGGCTACATATTGACTTGTGCAACCAGAGCCCAAGACCCTCCAGTAAATGTAAATGCATGGCATGCTCTGCTGCCATGCCTCATGCATTCAGGTTTGCATTATGTGCTCTGTCGCCATGCCTAATGCATTGAAGTTTGCATCACATACACTGCCATCATGCCTCATGCATTTAAATTTCATCACATGTACTGCCGCCTTACCTTATGCATTTAAATTGCATCATGTGCACTGCCGCTGTGCCTCACGCACTTAAATTGCAACACATATACTGCCACTGTGCTTCATGAATGTAAATTGTATCACGTGCATTGCCACTGTGCCGCATGCATTTAAATTTGCACTATATACACTGCCACCGTGCCTCATGCATTTAAATTACATCACGTGCACTGCTGTTGTGCCTCATGTATTTCAGTTTGCATCACCTATACTGTCGTAGTGCCTCACGCATTTAAATTGCATCACCTACACTGTCACTGTGCCACATGCATTGAACTGCCACAGTGCCTCATGCATTTAAATTGCATCACATGTACTGGTACCATGCCGCATGCATTTAAACTGCATCACAGGCACTGTTGCAGTACCTTATGCATTTAAATTGCATGGTATGCACTGCCATAGTGCCTCATGCCCGGCTCCGTTATACCTCAAATTCTGAACCTATTACTTTTTATTCAATTTTTGGCCCTCCTTTTACTTACTCTGATACAGTGGACTTTTTCCATTTCAATTTTGCTTTGGCGGTTGTCTTTTTAAGTTTTAAATAATTAAAAGCAACCATTTTGAAATATGTCTGCCCCTGGTTTTCAGCAGTATTGTCTGTTTGATAATGTCCAGTCTTGTAATGAGGATTCACTCATAGCTGTATACATTGATTGATGCATTCAGTCTTGAGAAGAGTACACAAATTTCTAAAAACCCTCTCTCTAAAGTCCAAATGCCCGATTAGCATTTTGGCCTCTAAAGCAGTTTTCTCAAAGCTAAATAATATCTTATGCAGAATTATTTAGAGCGGTGTCGTTTTCAACAGCGCATGCTGTATTTGCGTACAGTGAGTAGTGGAACCCTGTTACATGCCCTCAGATGGTGATGTAGTGTGGGAACTAACAATTTGTCAGATTTGTTTTTAAATGCCAAAGTGCTTATTGAGTGGTTGGTCTGTAGAGCAGAGTTCTTAGGAATTAATGTTCTAATCATGAAGATTCAGTTAACTATCCACACTTAGGCAGTCTTCCACTGAGTATGCTCAGTCATTGGAACAGTCTTCAAGTTTGACTCCTACCACTCAGCCATGTGGTCTCTTGTCTCGGCCCCCCACTGCGCTCAGATTCTTTTCTTCCAGTGGATTGAACAGATCTTTGCAGATCTCCTCCATTGAGCCACATCATTAAACTGTAAGCACTTGCGTCAGGACCACCCAGAAATTTTGCAGTGTGGGGCATACATTAACATGTGTCATTGGCGCCATGTAATGTCGTGTCCCCAGAATGCCTCAGTTCTTTCTCCTGCCATCAGCCGCTCATAATTCTGCTGCTGAAAACTACCATCAAACTTTCTGCAAGTATTAGCTATCACTGTTACTTCTAAGTTTATTATTTCAGTGCAGCAAGTTTTCTTGCCATTACAGGGATGTTAAGATATATGAAGCCGATGACCAGTCCATTCGTATCCGTAGTCTCGGTACAGCCCACAACATTAAAGCCTGCAGAGTTTGTCAGGGCTTTTACCAGGCAACCATTAGACATTGCAAAAAGCTTTAGAAAGTTTTCTTTTGATTCAAGAAATGGAGAAGCAGGTTGCTGTGAAGCGACTTCACCATCGTCAACCACTTCTGTTCTCTGTTCTCCAATGGCCCATCAGTCTCTGTGGTTGACAGCAGCCATTGCTGACTTGTCAGAGAAAAAGGATAAGTCTTCTAAATCAGTGGAAAAACGCAACCATTCTGAGAAGGATGCATGCAGAAAAGAAAAGGACGCTTCTGACCGTTCCCATTCATGTTTAAGACAGGGTAAGTCTATAGATAAAGATGGATCCCAGGCTGTGGTGTCTGCCACCCCCCAGCTTTCTTTCAGACACCAAGGTCAGGATCTGGCATTGGCTCATCCTCCCCACAGTCTGGGGGCTCACAGCCAATTCCACTGTTGGTCACTGTCCCATCACCAGCTTCAGCATCAACAACCCCTTTGGGCTCCGTCGATGCACAGGCATTGTATCAAAGTTAGAGCTGTTCAACCACCTGCTGCTGTGCCACTGTCAATGCCTGCACCGTCGGGGCCTCCGCCTAGCCCATCGTCAACATTACTGTCGACATTTCAGTTTTCTGTCCCTGCCTCTGTGCCAGGTTCAGATTGGCTCTTGTTGATGGGATTCTTGTCATAGGCTTCTCCTTTCTTATCTCCCTGTCCTATCGACCCTCAGCTGATGACAGTGTCGAAGCAGTACAATTCAGACTTCATGGTGGAGGAGGTCATTGAAAAAGAGGTAATAGATGTGATGGGCTCAAGCTCCACTCTATCCTGTTGCTCAGAGGAGAGTGTGAAAAACACACATAGATCTCCATGTGAGGACGCCTTTTTTCAGGATTTCTTCAAACAGGGTCAGCCAATGCTTGGGTACCAGGCTAAAGAGAAAGATTCTTCCAAGAAGACTGCATATGAGTTCTTGGAGGTTGCAGCCTCTCCAACTGCAGTTACACCTCTGGTGCATTCTGTACTTGAGGATGCTACTTTGGCAACCTGGCAAAGGCCTGCTGAATTACTGAGTATTGCTGCCATTTCTGAATATGCACTTGCTAGGTGCTGTCATTCAGCTGTACCGCTCTTCATACTGTACACATACATTTGTTGAGTATTTATTCTAATTTTGTGCCATTTTTACCATATGTTGTTCAGATGTCTTGCTGTTATGTACTGTGCTGCTGTTTTCCACCGTTCCCCTCCTCTGGGTCGCACCTGGAAACGAACCTTGGCTCAGTGTGTCTCTCCTGGTTACCAGTTTTCAAGTAAATAAATAAAATAAAAATTTATCTGCAGTCTTCAGGAAGGGAGACAGATAAAAAATATCTGTCCCCTTCTGCAAAGCCATATTATTTTTCACAGCCTGAAACAGACTCCGTGGTGATTATGGCTGCTCATAACATATCAAAGACACTTAAACACATGAACTCTCTTCCTGCGGGCAGGAGTTGAAGAAGCTGGATATGATGGGAAGAGAACTTTTGCTTCTGCTGCCTTGGGCCTTAGAATTGATAGCTATCAATCATATAAATTAAATATCAGGCTTGCCTTTGGAAGACGATGACCACCCTGCTGAAAATTGCCGGATGGCCCAGGCAAAATACTGTCTCCTCAAACCATAGCTGATGGACAGAATGCCAATAGACACCTGCTCAACTCGGCCTATGATGCCTCTGATACTGCAGCCAGGGCTGCTGCCTCTGGGATTTGCCTCTGTCACCACTCTTGGCTAAGGGTGGCTGGTTTTTCCTCTGATGCGGAGCAACATGTTAATTAATGCCACTTTCAGGGGTAAACAGTTTTTATGCAGTGATGTTTAAAATGCTTTATGGTACAAGAAGGACTCTTAGACCCCTTAATATTCTGAACCCAAAGCCCCAAGGTTGGAGTTGTGGTTCTTTTCACAGGCCCAATGCCCATTCAGGCTGTGGTTATTCCAGAGGCCCCAGTCTTGGAGCCCAGAGACCTCAGCCTTCTCTTCCCAGGCTACAAACTTGTCCTTTGGTGCCCATGCAATACTTACAAAAGGTCACACCATTACTGCCCCAGCCACTGCAGGTGCATTTTAACTCCTCTTCTTCCTCCTGCCTCACTGCCTCAGGATGTTCTGATGGGGGCTATATCTCCCTCTTTGTACCAACATGGAGGGAGATCACTACAGATGCTTGGGTACTGAGGTGGTTCAGCATCATCATGCCTGAAAGCTCCTCACTGTTCCTCCAGTAATCCTACTGTTGCCAAACTGTTAAACCCCCCCCCTCCCAGGACATCTTGCTCTTTTGCTGGAGGAGATTCAGTCTCTCTTATGCAGAAAGGCTGTAGAATTGGTCCCAGATTCAGAAATAAGTCAAGGCTGTTACTCCTGGGACTCTTCGCAGTGTATATTTACCAGAGTACTTGCTGCGGTAGCAGCGGCCCTCCACAGGGAGGGTCTGCATGTCTTCCCTTACATAGACCATTGGCTGTTAAAGGCCCCATCTTGGGAAGCCATTGTAGGCATACTGTTTGGGACTCTGCAATTGTTCGACCAACTGGGCATTCTGTGAACAAGCCAAAGCTAGTCTTTACCCCCTACCAGAGACTCCATTACATAGGAGCCGTGCTGGACACAGATTTCTGTCAGGTGTTCCTGCCTTTAGACCAAGCAATGGCACTAGTGGTACAGGCACAATTGGTTACTTCCAGCGACTTTGTGTTGGCTTGATGTCTGTTAAGACTAGTCAACCTGATGGCACCTGTCATCCTGACAGTTCTGTTGGCCTGCCTCCATATGAGGATCCTGCAGTGGTTCCTCTGAACATAGTGGGCTTAGCACTTGGATGAGTTGGAATGGCTTCCACAGGTCACTTCTCCTCTCCATCATTTCCTGCTGTGGTGGCTGGACTGCTTCAGCCTAGAGAAAGGGTCCCCATTCCTGAGACTGCTCCCCTTGTGGGACGCACTGGATACAGTGCTTCACAGCAACACTCTGGAGATAAGAGCTGTTCTCAGGCCTTTACCGCTCTCCATTTGGGAAATCTGCAGTTGATTCACAGAAAATATGTTGGTGAGGTACTACATCAGTCAGCAAAGTGTAGTTCATTGGTATGCTCTCTGCAGAGAGGTGATGAGAGTCTGGCACTGGTGGTGGAACACAACATATTTCTGTTGGCATTGTTCTCTGCAGGACCCTGGACACTCTGGTGGATCATGTTAGTTGATCCAGTGCACTCTCTCACAAATGGGAACTCTCAGACTGTCATGGATGACCTCTTTGAAAAATGTGGTCATCTGCACATGAACCTGTTTGTGTTTCCATACAGTGCAAAATTAACGTGTTCTAGGAGGCGTGGATATGTTGTTCATCCACACTCTCTGGCATGTCCTTTTCCCTTTAAAACTTGCGGGAAGTCTTCAAGCTGGCTCCTCCACCCACCCAGGTGGTACATTAGCTCCGCCCCATGGCCTTGAGATCTTTCTTTTTGCTGGAAGATACAGGTCCCTCGTGCTACTCTAGTATTGTAGGCCCTGGCTTCACAATGTCAGTTTTACCACAACTTGCTATTAAACTTGTTAGAGTTATTGATTCGATTCAGATATGAGGACAAATCGTCCCCTGGATTTGCCGGTGTACCTGCGGCCAGAAGATGTCGCGCACCGATCTCCACCTAATATCGTGTACTGCCTTGGCATCGGACATGACACCTCGTCGTGCACATTTTGTTTGGCCTTCCATCCCAACATTCTGGATGACCGCAGGTGTGCCTTAAGCTGGGGAGACCGGAGAAAAGGAACCCAGTGAGGAAATCTAAAGAAGTGGGCGGTTTCCATGGGTCCAGGATCCGCCGGAGCAGTTGGAGCAGATGAAGGCATTTGAGGAGGAAGTGGCTCAAGCTTCGGCCCATTGAGCTTCTTTGTTCCACTCAACCTCGGCTTGACTTTCACAGGCTCCTTTAGGGAGTTGTGCCAGTCTCTCCCCACAAGGGGTGAGGTGCCCACGGGCTCGCACTCCTCCCACCCTCGGAAGAGGGATAAGGACCCTAAGTCTTCTTCCTCCAGAAGAAGATGCTCCTGGGATTGAGAGAGGTCCGAGTCCCAGGAATACGCGGTCTCGACCTCGGTCGAGATCGCATCCTCGGCCGCCAGCTTTACGGACCTTCTGTCGGGCTAAGGCACCGAGACCGAGGAAATGGCCGAACTGGCCGAGATTACACTCGAGCCTTTATCGCCGACTCCTGTCAATGATTCTTTAGATAGGACGCCGGTCCTTTCCTTTCCCGACGAGGAGACATTACCTTCGGGTACTCTCATCGAGGAAACCATCCCAGAACCTCGGTTTTCACCGACTCTGGTGTCTCCCGATCAAACAAGCCGACTCCGTCGGTCTCGATCAAGGACTAGGACCCCTTTGGTCGAAAGGCCGAGGAAGGGCCATAAACATTCAAAAAAGAGGCGCCACCACCGATCCTCATCCTCCTCGGACGAAGAGAGACTTCGACGGAAATGGAAACTCCGTCGACGTTATGAGGATCTCACGTAGCAACAACTGATTATGTCCAGTCAGAAGCCGGCTCCGCCGGCAACAACAGCCATCACTTGGCTCCTGCCTCCCAGGCCAACGCTGACCCCTCCGGAACCGAAGGCTTCGGTTCCACCGCCCATGGGGCCGGCCTGTATCCCGGCTCTGCCTATTACGGTCTCTCCACCGATTTTGGTGGAGCCACCGCCTAAGCAGCCTCAGGGAGGGGCTCCCTCGAAAGAGGACCGGTCAGACACTCAACTTCCCTGACATCTGTCCATCATGGTTGTTCCCGATCACCCTCAGCGCATCGAGGGAGACATAGGCAGGAGACCGTTATATCCCGACTCCTCGGACTCGGACAACACTGGTTTGCACTCGCATCCTGGGGATGACAAGTCATCAGTGGCAGGTTTGGAGGAAGGTCCTTCCTCTTTTCAGGGCATCCTCAGCCTGATCTCTGAATCTACCAGAATGCCCCTGGAGCCTATCCAGAAAAAGGTGGAGTACCCCCTTACGGATATCCTAAAAAGGGGGCATACCCCGATGGAGGCCTTTCCAGTGGCGAAGCCATTGTTGGCCTGGCCCTTGAGCTTTGGCGCATCCTGCTTCCTTCCAGCTCCATCTGCCGCATGGCCTGCAAATATACAGTGCCCATGGGGTCTCTGGCGAGGTTCACAGAACATCCCTCGGTCCAGCCTTGTGACTGCTTCTGTGTTCGACACACTGGCAGCCAGCACTGACTATCCCCTGCACAAGGAGTCCAAGAATATATGGACCATTCTGCCGGAAGGTCTATCGGCCTCTTCCTTAGGCCTTCGTCAGGCCAGCAAGCGGCTGTTATCATGGCACACTTCTCTCTTGCCCTCCTGGGAAGTCATTAGATGAAGTCCTCCCTCATCTCCGGCGGACATGCAGACCACTGTAAGTAAGTCTGTGGTCAGGGCCATGCTGTTGCAAAACAGCAGCTCCAGGCAAGGCCCTGGACATTGGAGATTCCTGTGCCGCTCTTTAGCAGCAGCAGTGGCCACTCGTCGCAGGGCTTGGCAGGAGGCTATTCTCTTCCCGACGGATACTCAGCACAAGTTAGCTGGCGTGCCCTTCCTAGGCACCGACCTTTTCAGTCCAGGAGTGACTGGTCACCTCAGCGCATACAACAGTCCAATGCCACCTTGGATGCTACCTCTCGAGAAGGTTCTTGGGCAGAACCAACAGAAGCACAAGAAGAAGCCTTTTCGGCAATCTTCCCTGCGGTTAGGCAGCCCTCCTATCAAGGAGGCCAGCAGCAACAGCAGGCTCAAGTTAGCACCCCAGGTCCAAGCAAGGTCCTCAACAACCCTCGTAAAGAGGCCGAGGTGCTGGTCCAGGAGCCTCCTCCTCCTCTAAGCTTGCTCAGTGATGGGTAGGGGGTTGCCACCCCTACACCCGTCATGCTAGCTCCGGGTACTCCTATGGGGGTCCGGATCCACCACTTTCTTTCCGCCTGGTCCGGTATCACTTCAGACAGATGGGTTCTGGTCAGCCAGGGACTGCCTCTGGAATTCGAGCAGTACCCTCCCAGCCAAGCCCGGCCCCTCAGGAGGAAAGGATCTCAGTTTGCACTCAGTCGGCTCTTCGACACAACATTGCTCAGCTCCTCCTCAAGGAGGTGGTAGCTCCAGTGCCGGATCCTCCTACAGACCCAGGCTTCGTCTCCAGGTACTTTCTGGTGCCCAAGCGGACGGGTGGTTGGTGCCCCATCTTAGATCTCCATGACCTGAGCCAATATCTCAGGTCTCACACCTTCCGGATGGTAACTCTGAACCGGATCATACCATCCCTGGAGCGAAACATGTGGTTCTGTTCACTGGATCTGCAGGACACGTTCTTTCATGTCCCAATCCGTCCATCCCAACAGCAGTTCCTCCGCTTCAGGGTTGAGGGGACCCTGTACAAGTTCTGAGCCATGCCATTTGGCCTGTCATCGGCCCCACGGGTCTTCAAGTGCATTGCAGTGGTGGCAGCCCATCTTCGGCATCGAGGAGTTCGGATATACCCTTATCTCGACGACTGGCTCTTGGCAGGTTCTTCCCTTCAGGAGGTAGAGAGGTCCAGGGATCTGGCCCTCCGAACCTGCTCCCAACTCTGCCTCCTGATCAATGAGGCCAAGTCAGAACTGGTACCCTCTCAGGTGATGGGCTTCATCGGGGCAGAGCTCGACTCTCGTCAAGCCAGAGCTCGGCTCCTGGCGGACAGGGGGAGGTTCTCTCCTCCTGTGCCCGATCATTTCTGGTTGGGCACTTGTGCCCTGCCCTGGACTTTCTATGCCTTCTGGGTTACATGGCAACATGCACCTCAGTGGTCCATTTGGCTAGGTGGCACATGTGCCCCCTCCAATGGGAGCGGCCACCCAGTGGACTCAGCGCCATGGTCATTTCGACCAGCTGATCACTGTAACCCAGAAGATGTGGGGCGCCCTCCAGTGGTGGACTGCCCAGAAGACAGTTGCAGGAAGGAATCCCGTTTGTCTGCCCCGAGCCGACGGTCATCCTGACGACCGATGCCTCTCTCATGGGCTGAGGAGCCCACATGGGGGACAGCAGGGCCCATGGGTTCTGGACCCCCAAGGAGTCCCAATGCCACATCAACCTGTTGGAGCTCAGAGCAGTCAGACTGGCACTGTCAGCTTTCGCTCCTCAGTTCTGGGGTCAAGTGGTTCAAGTCCAGGTGGACAATACCATGACCATGTACTACCTCAACTAGCAGGCGGCACACTCCCGTCTACTGTGCAGGAGATGCTCTGCATCTGGACCCTCGTAAACCGGTTGGAGGTGGATCTCCTAGCCATCCATGTGGCAGGAGTCTCGAACCAACTGGCGGATGCTCTCGCCGCATGGGCCAGATGTCCCACAGTGGTCCTCCATCCAGAGGTAGCTTACAACTTGTTCTCCCACTGGGGCAAACCGATGGTGGACCTGTTTGCCTCCAGGAAAACCAAAAGCTGAGGCTGTACCATGCCCGCCCCCCTCAGCAGGGCTCGCTGCAGGGGGATGCCTTCTCGAGGCCATGGACTCCAGGCCTCCTCTATGCCTTCCCTCCATTTCCCTTTATCCACAAGGTGTTACTCAAGGTGAGGAGGGACAAGGCAAAGGTGATCCTGGTAGCCCCAGACTGGCCACACCAGTTCTGGTATCCAGATCTCCTCAGCCTCAGCTGCAGGGCCCTGGAGTGGCTTTGTACATGCCCGGACCTGATATCACTAAACCAGGGAAGGTATACCATCCGGACCGTCAGTCCCTCAACTCACAGCCTGGTACCTTAGCGGCTGAGTTCCATTCTCGGGTCTTTCCGAGGATGTCTACACCGTGGTGGAGGCATCTCATAAGGAATTGACCAGGAAATGTTATGCCTTCGAATGGAAAAGGTTTTCCATTTGGTGTCTGGGTAAGAGTCTGGACCTCTTATTCTGCTCTGTGGCTAACATTTTAGACTACCTTTGGTCTCTCTCCAAGGGGGGTCTACGGTCATCGATCCTTATGGTGCACCTGGTAGCCATTTCTGCTTACCGGGCGCAGGCCGGTTAGCCGACATTGGCACAGGAGACAGTGGTCGGGCACTTCTTCAAAGGCCTGGATCACATATCCCCTCCGGTGCGTGAACCTCCACCTCCATGGGATTTGTTGCTAATTTTGGCAAAGCTCATGGGCAAGCCATTTGAACCCATGCACAAATGTGAGCTCTCACACTTGTGGAAGATGGCCTTCCTGGTGGCTATCACGTCAGCCAGAAGGACAGGGGAACTCCAGATGTTTTCGGTGGACTCCCCTTATCTGGTCTTCCACAGGGACAAAGTTGTCCTTCGCCCCCACCCGAAATTCCTTCTGAAGGTGGTTTCAGAGTTTCACCTTAACCAGGTGTTGACTCTGCCAGTATACTACCCCAACTACACCTCGGACGCAGTACAGGCTCCATACTGTGGACCTGAGACATGCCCTCTCCTATTATAGGAGAGGACAGCGAAAGTCAGTGGAGAGGTTAGCCAGCTGTTTATCACCTACGCTGAAACCGCTTCTGGCAGATCTGCAGCCAAATGGACCATTGCAAGGTGGATTACATCATGCATAAGTCTGTGCTATGAGTTGGCGGGCAAGGAGCCTCCCAGAGGGATAAGAGCTCATTCTACCTGCCATACTGCTGCATCGGTGGCTGCTTCCAGGGACATCCCTATTCAGGAAATCTGTTGGGCTGCTACCTGTAAGTCAGCAAACACCTTTATTACCCACTACCACATTGACCTTGAGTCACGCCGGGATGCTGGTTTTGGGGCCTCAGTTCTCCAATCTCTATTTCCCAAGTAGGGGGTGTGCGCCTTGCCTCCCTCCTCCCGGAGAACTGCTTGGAGTCTGTCAGAGAGTGTGGATGAACAACATATCCAGCTCCTAGAACAACAGGTTACTCACCTGTAACAGTAGTTCTAGGAGTTGTATATGTTATTCATCCTACCTTCTAACCTCGGCTTTAGGCGCTCAACCTTGCTTCCAACGGGCTAAGATCTGGCGTCATGGGTGGAGCCGAGGTATTTGCCACCCGGGTGGGTGGGAGGAGCCAGCTTGAAGACTTCCGTCAAGTTTTAAAGGGGAAAGGGACATGCCAGAGAGTGTGGATGAATAACATATACCACTCCTAGAACTACTGTTACAGGTGAGTAACCTGTTCTTTCTGCTCACTCACTCGAGGGCCTGGAGTTTTCTGGTGAGAAGCATTGTCCATCTTTTGGAAAGGGAGGTTTCTGTATGCTTTTCCCTGATTTCCTCTCATGCAGAGGGTTCAGGTCAGGCTACACTCCGAGCATTTCACCCTGATTCTGGTGGCTCCTCACTAGCCAGTGAAATTTGGTATCTGCTTCTCCAGCAATTGGTGGCAGAACCTCTGTCTTGCTCTCCCTGAGAGCCAGTCTTTTGATACAGGAGTAGTGTGCTGTTGTGCAGCCGGATCCTCGGTCCCTGCACCTTCATGCCTGACCCTGAGGGCGTGAGGTTCTCCCATTTCAGGGTTTTCCTGATGGTGGCTGATGTTATCTTGGCAGCTGAAGCTGCCTATCCATACATTTATTCACAAAAACAGAAATGTTTTTACTGTATAGTGTACTGGGCATGCACCTGAATCTATACACATCCAGTTCCTAATGTACTGGTCTACCACTTATCCCATAAGAAGTTCAGGACTTAGGGTACATACGAACTCTGAGTTGCCAGCAGATAAAGGCCTAGAGGTCTATCAAGTCTGCTCGAATGTGCAGCTAGCACTCCTATTCTGCAGCTGCCCTCCCTTCCACCCTTCCCTTCATTAACCCTCCCCCTTGTCCTGTCCCATCCTCGTTTGAAGCAGACCAGTGTTCTACTGCATACCACTTCAGCAGGTAACACTTTCCTCAATAAAGGTCCATATGGCCACTGTGTCAGTTTTCCATGCCCTGATAGAAGGCAAGACTGTGGTTCAGTTGGAAGTTTCCTGTGGATTCCTAAGATGTGTCCATCATGTACACCCTTGGTCTGAGATCCATTTCCTGTGTGGGAATTTAATTTGGTCCTAGAGACCCTCAGCGTTCCTCCTTTGAGACTGTGGCTACTTCTGAATTGCACTTCCTGTCTTGGGAAGACACTGTTTCTAGTGGCAGTGGCAGTGACATCTGCTAGACGCATCTCGGTGTTGCAGGCTCTGGTTGCTGATCCTCTGTTTATTATTTTTCACAGGGTTAGGGTTACCTTACATACCAGTCCTCATTTTCTTCTGAAGGTTGTATCTGAAAGAACACTAAATCAGACCATGGACCTTCTTGTTTACTGTTCCTCTCCAATGGATAGTGGGGAGCATCGTTTACTATGCTGGATGTTCATAGGACATTGCGTTGGTACCTAGGTTGTACAAAGGATATGGAAAACCCTCGTAACTGTTTGTTTTGTCTCCCAAATGATGGACTCACCGATTTCTAAACAAGACCTGTCCAAATGGCTGGCCAGTTGCATTATGTTTTGTTACCAGAAGCGTGGTAAGCAGCTTCCTGGTCCCATCCATACTCGTTTCACCCAAGGGGTGACTGCCTCAGTGGCTTATTTTCAGAATGTGCCCACTGCTGACATTTGTGCTGCTGCCACTTGGAGTCATGTACTGTTCATACATTCAATAAACACTACAGTCTGGACATCGTCTATCAAAGATGTGTCGGCTGTGACCTCAGTGTTCTGCAAGGCCTCCTTACTCAGGTTCATTAGGTCCTGCTGTCCTCCCTCAGTGCTTGGTACTGCTTGGAAATCATTCCATGATGTGTCTCAGTGGAGGGAGATATCCTCAAAGAAGATAGAATAATTACCTACCATAACACTAGATCTTCAAGAGAGTCTCCTCCTTTGAGCCACAGCTCTCCCTCCTGCCTTCCCCCCATGTTGGATGACAGGTGACTGCTGCCTGCTCTTGCATGCTGTTTCTCCTCTGATGCCCCTGTGTCATCCATACTCAGATTTCATTATCCTCTCCTGTGTGCTTGGTTTGGTTCTGGTTGTCAGGTCCCTGCCAGTAGGGGAACTTAGGTATGCTGGGGATACCCGTTATATAAGCACCAGTGAGGCACGTCGACAGCACTCAAATTTTCCAGGTGGTCCTGTGCCGATGGCGTATGGTATAATGACGTGGCTCAGTGGAGGAGATTCTCTCAAAGATCTGCTGTTACGGCAGGTAACGATTCTGTCTTCACCCTCACAGCTCCTGCTGAGACTGAGGATTCTGTCAGTTCTCAAGTGATTTTCTTTGAACATTTGCTTCAGTTTTCTTTTTTTTTTTAACCGTAGTTTTTATTATAATTTTAAGTGATACAAACAGTTAGGCATAGTATCAAAGTGTACAATAACAACATCCAGTAGAAAAGTGGGGTATACCAGGTTTAATATAAATCAGAATCATTGTCCATGTCCAGGTAAAGAGGCTCGATGGGGGCTATCTTCCTGCATTTGCAGGGCGCTATAAGAGAGGCAAAAAGGGAAGGAGTAACCCTGAACATATCAGAACTGCAGGTTAATATATTTATATGGTCTGACTGGGTCCCAGTGTCAGTTATGACAGAGCCCCACCCCTCTATGGAATTATATCTGGTCTAGTATTGGATATATGAAGAAACCAGATCGTCCACCTATTCCTTTTTTTTTTATTATCTTTTTACCTCCTCCTACATGCACCACTTCAGCCTCTCCTTCAGGCTTGCCAGTGCTGGCTCTGGTCCATCTGCTCTCCGATCCTCCAGTCCCAAATAGCAGCCGACCCGAGGGTAACCTGGAGTAACCCTTCTCCAGATGGGTCCCCCTCATCCGAGGGGGAATGCGCCAGCCAGAGGGTCAAGCCAGCACTACACTTGACCCCAGGGCACTGCTGGGATGGAGGACTCGGCAGCGACATGAATGGCACCAGAGAGCCGTGGCAGCCATCATCCTGCTTAAATTGAGGACGATTTCACTTTCAAACAACATGAAGTCTTGCTATATCATGACATATGCAGTTTGTCCCAGCCTTAGAACTGCTCCGGAGGTGAAAGAGTTAACTTCCATGCCAGGCATGGAATCTTGAGCGCGAGCTCGGTTGAAAAAACTCTGTCTGTTGATCTTCAAACTGAAACTGTCAGATTCTTTACTCCGCCTCACTAAACAGTTGCTCCGGAGATTCCTCCTACTGCTCGGTTCATTTGTCGGTTAAAAAAGTGTTATTTCTCGGTTTTCTAAACCTCAATTGTATATTTTAACTGCAACCGGTCGGTTCAAGCTCTGTCTGTGGTATCGTAAGTAATAGATAGGTTTTACATTTCTCTGTGTGGAACTTGCAAACGTTGTTATCGGTTCGGTTTGAACTGATCAGGTTGTTGTTAAAACTTATTAAATTACATTTAGAGTGCGGTTCCCAGTTCTTATCGGTTCTAAAAAGCGGTTTCATTACGGTTTTTCCACGACCGTGACACGGTTGGGAACCGATAAGGTCTTACTTGGCGATTTGCGGAAAAGGCAAGTTTTGGTTAGGCTGGCATTATGTCTGAGAAACCCAAAAAAAAACCGGGCCCACTGGGTTTCAGCACTGTAGTGTCTGTGGGGAAGCCTTTGCCAAGGCTGACCCCACACCAATGTGTTTATTGTCTGGGGTTTGACCACCTCAATGCAGACTGCCAGATTTGCAAGAATTTCCCTGCAGCTACCCTGGATAAGAGAGTTGGTAGGCTCAGAGAGGCGAAGGTAAAGATCCAGCTGACCGGATGGCCAGCCCGGTTGATTGCCAGCGAACCAAGAGGAATGCCCTCTGACCAGAATGCTTCCTCGGGCAACGAAGAGCTGACTCGGAGGAGCCAGTTCCAGCAAAGAGGACTAGAAAATCAGCAGGTGTGGAGCCAAAATTTCCTTCTCCAACCGCTGCAGAGATAACCAAAGCGATCCAAATTGTCCAGTCGCCTTCCCGGTTCCATCCGAACCGGCACCATCGGAAATAGCGGTCGGTTCGGGCAGTTCCACGGTTCAAGAATATGATATAGAAGAATTTTATGAACTGGAGGAGGGCAGGATTATGAAGAGAGTGAATGTGATTTTGAAAGTCTGGATGTGCCCATTGAACGGACATCTCCCAGACAGACCTTCAGAGTGTCCCCTAGGCTTTCTGAGTCCCTTCTCATTTCTGTTTTATAAAAAGTTGCTGAAACCCTCCAGCTCCCTTTGGAAGAAGCTGTGGATGAACAGGAGGAGCCTGACTATGTGGAAATGATGGATATCCCAGAGTCCAGGAGATTGTCTATTCCTTTACATAAATCTTTTAGGAAACAGACAAAGATTTTAAAAGCTCCTAATTCTCTACCTCCTGTGGATAAAAAGATGGACAGGAGGTACACATTGTCAGGCTCTGATACAGAGTTCCTTTCACAACAATGCAGCCATGTTGGGGTAGTGCAGGCTGCAGCCTGTGATAAGGCAAATATTCCCTTGGCTTCACACCCCCCTGACAAGGACTCCAGCAGGATTGATGCCATGGCAAGAAACAATACATGGCAGCATCCTTGGGACTCAGACAGGCAAATTATATGGCCTATGTTGCAAGATACCAGAAATCCAGATGGGATACTGTTATGGCTTTAGCGAAACAGGTCCCTAGCCAGCTGCCAAGGAGCTGGAACAGGTGGCTGCTGATGGTATTGAGGCATCAAGGTGCGATTCCATGCTGCAGTGGACTCTAATGATGTATCTTCAAGAGTCATGGCTACATCTGTGGCTTTTCGTGAGAATGGCTTGGCTCAGGTGTACTAGCCTGTCACAGGATACCCAGGCTAAGGCCATGGATTTTCCTGTTATGGGTAATTCTCTGTTTGGGGAGCAGACAGAGAATTACATGAAGAAAATGGATGAGTATGGACCACTTATAGGAGTGCACAGGCCAAGGAGGCAAGCCACTCCTCAGAGGCAGCTTTCAGGGGCAGGGGCAGGCCTTTTCACAGGCCTTTACCAAGCCCAGGCCTCCTCTTCAGCTTATGCCCAGAGGGGTTCTTCAGAGGGAGAGGCAGGCGGGTACAAGCAGACCTGCTCCCACCCCTCAGCCTAAAGCTCCTGCCAAACAGGCACCCTGATGGGATGCCCAGGGCGATTCTCCATTACCTGTAGGGGGCAGGCTGGCTTCGCCGTCCAGGACTGGGAGTCTTTAACATCAGACAAGTGGGTCCTGGAAGTAGTAAGCCAGGGACTGATTCTCAGCTTCAAAAATTTCAAAGATGAGAACCAGATCCTTTCCTACAAATCCATCAGAGGCTTTTGCTTTGGAAACAGAAGTCTCAACCCTCCTGGCTCTCAGAGCTGTAGAAAGGTTCCTCCCTACACCAGGGCAAAGGACTGTACTCCAGGTACTTCCTACCCCAAAAAAGACAGGAGAATGGCGGCCCATCCTGGATCTAAGATACCTAAACAAGCACCTTTAAAACCAAAATTCAAAATGGTGACTCTGGGAATTATTTTACCCTCCTAAGGCCAGGGGACTGGCTAAGCGTCCCTGGACCTCAAGGATGCCTACTTCCATGTTCTCATCAGAAGCTCCCACGAGAAGTACCTCAGATTGAACTGCCCTCAGGCCATTACCAGTTAAGAGCAATGCCCTTGGCCTCACCTCTGCCCCAAGGGTATTCACCAAATGCCTGGCAGTAGCAGTTGCTCACTTAAGAAGGCAAAAGATTTCCATCTTTCCTTAACTGGACCACTGGCTCATAGTGGGTCAGTCTCCAGACCAAGTCAAATCACACCTTCAGGTTACCCAGCAGCTGCTTGCATCTCTAGGTTTTCTTCCCAATCTTCCAAAGTCAGTTCTAGAGCCTGTTCAGCTACTCACCTTCATAGGCGCAGAACTGGACACAAAGCAGGCCAGAGCTTTCCTTCCTCTAGAAAGAGTAAAGACCCTGGTGGCTCTGGCTTCCTCCTTCACTCTGCAGGTCTCTCGACCAGCAAGGCACTTTCTACAGCTCCTTGGCCACATGGCTGCTTCCACAGCTGTAGTGCAAGGAGCAAGATTTCAGATGAGGGACATCCAGTTCCATTTGAGAGCCTTCTGGTCTCAAAGGAGATCCTCTAACCAAATTGATCCCAGTAACTCGAACCCTGTTCCAGGCCCTGCAGTGGTGGCAGGATCAGAGCAATCTGAGACAGGGGGTTCCTTTCATCCCTCAATCTCACTCCTTGACCCTTACTACAGATGCGTCCCTTTTGGGATGGGGAGCTCACATGGGCGACCTCACCACCCAGGGATTGTGGTCCCCTCAGGAATCTCTGCTCCACATCAATCTGTTGGAACTCAGAGCTGTTTTCTAGCACTTCAGGTTTTTCTGCATCTGTTCAGAACAAAGTGGTACAGGTCAGAACAGACAACACAACTACAGCGTGGTACATCAACAAGCAAGGGGCACTCGGTCTTGACCTTGTGCACCGAGGCGATGAAGTTGTGGTCTCTGGCTTATTCCTGAACACCTCCCTCATGGCAGTTCACCTCCCAGGCAAAGACAATGTCCTGGCAGATGCTCTCAGCAGGATTTCCCAGGGCCATCACGAATGGTCACTGGATCCCCTAGTGCTGGGGTTAGTATTTGCCAGGTGGGGCACCCCTCAGATAGATCTTTTTGCAGCCCCAGACAATCACCAACTTCCGCTTTTTTGTTGCAGGCCCCCAGTGTTGGGCTCAGTCCCTCTGGATGCCTTCCTTCTCGATTGGGAAGGGAAGTTCCTCTATGCCTTTCCCCCCTTTCCTCTCTTGTTCAAGGTGCTAGTCAAAATCAGATCTCAACCTTGCAAGATGATTCTGATTGCTCCAGATTGGGCCAGACAGCCCTGGTATCCACTCCTTCTGTCCTTAGCAGTCCACCTTCCCCTGTGTCTCCCCAGGAATCACAATCTGTTAACCTGTGCCCAGGGGAGAGTTTGGTATCCGAATCTCAAATCCCTCAACCTCAAGGCCTGGCTCTTGAGGAGTTAGAGTTTGCTGACCTACACCTTTCTCAAGGTGTACTCGATATCTTGAAAGCTTCTAGGAAGCCTTCCACCAGGGCTACTTATAATTCTAAATGGAAAAGGTTTTCCATATGGTGCTCTGGAAAGCATATTTCCCCAGAGTCTGCTGATTTGCCCACAGTCCTGGACTATATGGTCCATCTAAATACTTTGGGGCTGAGGCCAGCTACCCTGAAAGTGCATTTGGCAGCTGTCTCTGCTTTTATTTCAGCAGGAAAGCCCTCTTCTCTTTCTGCTCACCCTGTATTCTCCAAGTTTTTCAAGGGATTGCTTCACACCAACCCTCCATTCAGGGACCCTGCTCCTGCCTGGGATCTTAATGTTTGCATTGCTCAGCTAATGCAACCCCCCTTTGAGCCTTTGTCTTCAGCAGAGCTTAAGTACTTGACTTGGAAAACTGTGTTTTTAGTAGGCATCACTTCTGCCAGGCGCATAAGTGAATTACAAGCTTTGTCAGTGGAGCCAGATTTTATCTCTTTTCACAGAGATAAGGTAGTCCTCAGGACTAACAGGAAGTTCTTGCCTAAGGTGGTTTCAGATTTCCACCTTAATCAATCTATATCTCTTCCAGTGTACTTCACTGACCATTCCTCCTCTGGCGAGAGGAAGCTGCACAGTTTAGATGTAAAGAGAGCCCTTAGTTACTACATAGAGCGTACCAAGGGTCACAGGTTTGACTCCCTCCAGCTGTTCCTCACTTATGGTGAGGTTGGTAAAGGGAAACCTGCCACTAAAAGATCCATTGCCAGGTGGATTGTCTCTTGTATCCAATTTTGCTATCAAAAACTGGGTAAGGTTCCCCCTTCAGGCCTGAGGGCTCACTCTACCAGAGGTACAGCTGCGTCCTAGCTGCGGCCAGGACATCCCTATCTTAGAGATATGTCAAGCAGCTACCTGGAAAATAGTACACACTTTCACCAAGCATTACTCCCTGGACATCCAGGCTAGGAGTGATGCTCGGTTTGGCACAGCTGTGCTTCAGAGCCTATTTCCTAGGTAGGTTCTGTCCCTCCTCCATGGAGGTACTGCTGTGTAGTCTGCATATGTCATAATATAGCAAGACTTCATGTTGTTTGAAGAAAAAATTACTCACCTTAGTAATGTTGTTTCTTCTAATGGAGTCTTGCTATATTATGACCTCCCCAACCTGCCCCTCTCAGAACCTCTGCTCTTGGGATGTGGGTGGGCAGTGCAGTGTTAACATAATGATGCCCACCTTGTGTTTTCACCCCTCTTTTGGGGTGTTTGGGTGTTAGTATTGTATTTTTTTTTTTAATTATTTCATCTTTATCCCTCCTTACTGCCTCAGGCCCCTCCTTCCATCCGCTCATGTCCCCGGTACCTACCTTCAGGGATCTGCCCCTAGAGTGCCCAACCTCCTCTCCTTTGCACATCGGGGTCTGTCCTATCGGTGGTCCGGGCGGACTTAGGGCGGACTTCATCTAGGGCTGCCGGAGGGTATTTCCGGTTTTCTCCCCTGACGTCCCCGCTCCCCCAGGACGCCTTGCGCTAGGGACGTACGTCCCCGAGTGGTAGCGTGCTTACGCACGCAGACCCTCATGCGCCGAGACGTCCCCCCTCCCCGACTCCGACAAGCGGAGCCGCCTCCACCCCTTCCCTCTGCCGGTGCTTCCACCGGCTATGGAAGTAGTGTAGAGCGCGATGCGCTCTTTGGTAGCCCACCCCTGAGGGAGGAGAGCATCCGTTGGGACGCTCAATCCTCCCTCCCCGGCCCGACCCCAGAAGCGGCCGAGTCCGTTCCCGAACCGGGTCGCCCGAGGCGTGGTATAGTGTGGCATCTAGCGCCTCAACCCTCAGCGCCACGGGCCGGCCTGGTGTTATGTGTATTTTATTTTATTTTTGGATCCCTGACTTGAGTCTTGGTTTTGGGACCAGAAAATGTGTTAATATTTTAGTAGCCAGTTGGTTAGTGTAGGTTTACAGCTTCCACACAGAACCTTAGTGAGTTTTGCTCGTAAAGATCTGCAGTTTCAGTTTGAAGATCAACAGACAGAGTTTTTCAACCAAGCTCGCTCAAGATTCCATGCCTGGCATGGAAGTTAACTCTTTCACCTCGGAGCAGTTCTAAGGCTGGGACAAACTGCATATATCATAATATAGCAAGACTCCATTAGAAGAAACATTACTAAGGTGAGTAATTTTTCTTCCTGGTGCATCCTCGGGTGCATCTGCTGTGCTCCTGGTCTCCACCAGGGGCCATCACATGCAATGTCAATCCCACTAACCACCCCAGGAGAGCAGAGCAATCCTACGGACGCTCGATCCTCTCCTTCCCCTGCCAGTGCCCTGAGTCCATTCCCGAAACCGGGTCGCCGGCGTGGGTCGAGGTAAGGCACCAGTGCCTCAACCCTCTATGTCACCGGGCAGGCTCACCTATTCTTGATTAAGGGAAGTTGGTCCTGAAGTCTGGCCATATTGGTGTATATCGTAAATAGCATCTTCCCATTGTTTTAGCGTTGGTGGGTTGGTTTGTAATTAGAGTCTGGTCAATACTTTTTTAGCTGCTATCAACAAGATACTAAGGAGGTGTAGTTTCTAGCATTGTTTAAAATGGAGAGGAAAGTGTAGAAGAATAGCCATAGGTTAGAAGTCTAACTCCAGGAACAGTGCTCCCACCATCTGTTCTACCTCTTTCAAAAGCAGGGCTGTGATTGGGCAGAACTAAAATATATGGCGGTGTGTCGACACCTCGCACCCACAAAGTCTCCAGCAGGATGAATCCCAGGAAGAGTGAAATTTATCTGTGATTTGTGCAGTCTGTAAGTATGACACTACCTTCCACCGTATTCCCTCCTGCTATATATGAGCCCGTTAACTCTGGTGCGGCCCTGAGACCACTGCTTTGGGGTCATTTCTATTAAAAGTTGTGCTTCCCAAGTGGCTTTGCTTCAGTTTTAAACTCGTTTCTTCACCCTCTTCTGTGGCTGCTGTTCTGTTGTTTCAGTTTACCATGGAACAGAAGAAAGCTGGGATTAGAGGGGACCAGTCAGAACAAAGGGCCTCACACTTGTGTGGGTCTAGTCCTAGAATGAGTCACATATGTGGGAATGTCTGTACAGTATGCCCTGCAAGCCCATACTGTACCTGTCATTAATGAGCCAGGTAGTATGTGGGCAGGTTGCAGCCACCACCAGTGAGGGAGTGGGCAAGGGTCCTATGTGGCTGGGAGGGTGGGGGTGCCACTGGATCACCAGGGAATTTCTTTATGACGCTTTACACGATTGGAGCTATGGGGGCATTCCACTAGACTACCAGGGATTGCAGAATTAGCATTTCACAGTGATCGAGGCTGCGGGGGTTCCACTAGACCACCAGAGATTGCTGGTTGCATTTTCACGGTGATTGGGGCTACGGAGGTGGGGTTCCACTAGACTACCAGGGACTGTGGAGGTAACATTTACACAGCGATTGGGGCTACGGGAGGAGGGGGGTACCACTAGACTACAAGGGACTGTGGAGTAACATTTCAAACAACATGAAGTCTTGCCGTGCTCAGACATAATGCAGTTAGCTCAGCAATTGAACTGCCCTGGAGAGGAAAGAGTTAACTCCATGCAGAGCATGGAACGTTGACTCGAGCTCGGTTTTCAAACCTCTGTCTGTGGTACTTACCAGTGCAACCGTCAGATTCTTTACTCCGCCTAACAGTGAAGTCGCTCCGGAGATTCCTCTGCTCGGTTCGGTAAAAGTAAAGCGTTCGGTTTAAAACTTGTTCTTTATTGTTTTTTCGGATTTCCAGCCTCTGTCTACGGTACAGGTAGTGTGGTAGATAGGCAGTGACTGTATTTTATTTTAAATAACTTGTGGAAATTGTTGGTTTCTTCGGTTTCTTCCCGGTTGGTCCAGTTAGGAACCGACCTTGTGTTTCCTTCTAATTTTAAATTTATTTTAGAGTGGTGTTCCGGTACCGATCGGTTTCACAAGAACCAGACTTTTTCTCGGTTCTTTTCCAAACCCGTGACACGGTTGTTACTAATCGGTTGGTATTACCTGGCTTGAATGCTTTTATAGGGTAATTTTGGTAGGTTGGCCATGTCTGAGAAACCCAAAGAAACCGGTTCCACTGGGTTTCAACACTGTACTGAGTGTGGGGAAGCCTTTGCCAAGGCCGACCCCCACCTCATCTGTGTTTATTGTCTGGGGTTTGACCACCTCCAGTCAGACTACCAAATTTGCAAAAACTTTCCTAAAACCACTCTAAAAAAAAAAGGACTGAGTAGGTTGAAGGAAAGGGAGGCTGAGAAATCCATAGACCCGGATTGCCAGCCCGGTTCGGTTACGGTCGAACCTGAGGAGGTGCCTACTGACCTAGGCAATACCTCCTCGGGCCAAAGGAGAGCTGACTCTGAGGGGTCGGTTCCATCAGAAAAGAAACGGAAGTCCGCCGGTTCGGATCCAGTACTGCTTACTCCAACCGCGGACGAGATAGCCAAAGCGATTAGTATTGTCCAATCGCTGCGTCCGTTTCCGTCCAAACTGATGCCGCCAGTTAGGCGGTCAGTTCGGTCGGAACCAGCTCCTTCGGATTATGATCCGGATGCTTTCTATGAGGAGTGGGAGGGAGATGAAGACTATCCCGATGATTACGACGGTGGGGGTCTGGATGTTCCCATTGAACTGGACATCTCCCCAGACAGACCCTCTGATGTCTCCCCTCCCAGGCTTTCTGAGTCCCCTTCTCACTTCTTGTTTTACAAGAAGGTGGCGAAACCCTCCAGCTCCCTTTGGTTGAAGCTGCTGAGGAGAAGAAGAGCCTGATTTGGTGAAGATGATGGACATCCCAGAGTCCAAAAGGTTGTCTATTCCCCTTCACAAGTCCTTGGGGAAACAGACACAAAAGATTCTACAGACTCCTAACTCTACCTCCTGTAGATAAAAGAATGGACAGGAGATACATATTATCAAGCTCAGCTGCGGAGTTCCTTTATTCACATAGGAGCCATGTTGGGGTAACATTCCTTTGGCTTCACACCCCCCAGACAAGGACTGCAGGAAAATCGATACCATGGCCAAGAAACTATACTTGGCATCCTGTTTGGGACTCAGGCAGGCAAATTATATGGCCTACAAAGCCAGGTACCAGAAGTCCAGGTGGGATATGGTTCTGGAACTGGCTAAAAAGGCCTCCCCCCAGCTAGCCAAAGAGCTGGAGGAGGTGGCTGTGGATGGAATTGAGGCATCCAAAGTACAATTTCACGCTGCTGTCGACTCTCAACGATGTGGCATCCAGAGTCATGGCTACATCTGTGTCTCTCAGAAGGCATGCTTGGCTCAGATGCACTAGCCTATCACAGGACACCCAGTCTAAGGCTATGTATTTTCCTGTAGTTGGTAACTCTCTGTTTGGGGAGCAGACAGAGGCTTACATGAAGAAAATGGATGAATATAGAACCACTGAAGGAGTGCACAGGCCAAGGAAAGGCAAGCCACTCCTCAGAAGCAGCAGTCCAGGGGCAGGGGCAGGCACTTTCACATTCCTTTTTACCAAGCCCAGGCCTCCTCGTCTTACCCACAAAGGGTTTTTTTCAAGGGGGGGGTAGAAAGAGGGTGAGCAGGGCTACTTCTTCCTCACAATCTAAGGCTCCTGCCAAGCAGACACCCTGAGGTGTTAGCCGGGTCAACTCTCCAATCCCAGTAGGAGCCAGGCTGGCTTACTACTTTCAGGCCTGGAAGTTTGTTATCTCAGACAAGTGGGTCCTGGAAGTAGTAAGCCAGGGACTAGCCCTCAGCTTCAAAAGGTACCCAAAAAGGAGGGCCAAGTCTTTTCCACCTGTATCAGTTTCAGAAACCCTTGCCCTAGAGGCAGAGGTTTCCTCTCTCCTGGCTCTCAGAGCTGTAGAGAAGGTTCCTACTCAACACAGGGGAAAAGGCCTGTACTCCAGGTACATCCTCACCCCAAAGAAAGCGGAGTGGCGACCCATCCTGAATCTAAGGTATCTGAACAAACACATTTCAAAACCGAATTCAAAATGGTAACTCTGGGAATAATCCTTCCTCTTTAAGGCCAGGAGATTGGGTAGCATCACTGGACCTCAAGGATGCCTACTTCCATATCCTATAAGGTGCTCCACAGAAAATACCTCAGGTTCGAGGTTGCCTTCAGGCCATTATCAGTTCAAGGCCATGCCTTTTGGCTAACATCAGCTCCAAGGGTGTTCACAAAGTGCCTTGCAATAGTGGTGGCTTACCTCAGAAGGCAGGGTATCACCATTTTCCATATCTGGATGACTGGCTCCTAGTACGGCAGTCTTCAGACCAGGTCAGGTCAGCTCTGCAAACCACTCAGGACTTGCTCAGTTCCCTGGAGTTTCTTCTCAATCTGACAAAATCTGTCCTTGAACCAGTACAGCTTCTCACCTTCATAGGGATGGAATTGGATACTACCCAAGCAAAAGCTTTCCTTCCTCTGGCAAGGGTGAAGGCCTTAGTAGACCTCGCTTCCTCCTTTCGGCCTCAGGTTTCTCTTCCAGTGAGACAGTTCCCCCAACTCCTACGCCACATGGCAGCCTCCACTGCAGTGGTTCAAGGAGCCAGATTTCAGATACGGGACATTCAGTTCCATCTAAGGTCGTTTTGGTCACAGAGAACAGATTCTTTCACCAAACTGATTCCAGTGACCCGAACTGTGGTCTAGGCTCTCCAGTGGTGGCTGGACAATGACAACCTTGGACACGGGGTTCCATTTCTCCCTCAACTTCCATCAGTAGTGCTGACTACTGATGCTTCTCTCCTAGGCTGGGGAGCCCACCTGGGAGCCCTAACAGCTCAGGGGATCTGGTCCCCAGAGGAGTCTCTTCTTCATATCAACCTCCTGGAATGCAAGGCAGTTCTTCTAGCCCTTCAGACCTTTTCGGATTCAGTCAAAGGCAAAGTGGTCCAAGTCAGGATGGACAACACTACGCTATGTGGTACATCAACAAGCAGGGAGGCACACTGTCACAGCCTTGTGCACAGAGGCCATGAAGATTTGGTCTCTGGCCTATTCCTTCAGACTTCCCTGGTAGCAGTTCATCTTCCAGGGAAGGACAAACGTCTTGGCAGATGCCCTGAGCAGGATTTCACAGGTGCATCACGAATGGTCCTAGAATCCTCACATTCTGAGGATCATTTTCTCAAGTGGGGCATTCCAGAAATAGATCTATTTGCAGCACCAGACAATCATCAGCTTCCTCTGTTTTGCTGCAGACCTCAGTCCTGGGGACAGTTATCCAGGATGCCCTCATTCTGAACTGGAAGGCAAGGTTCACTATGCCTTCCTCCTTTCCTCTCCTGTTCAGAGTTCTGATCAAGATAAGAACTAAACCCTGCACAGTGATACTGGTGGCTCCAGATTGAGCCAGACAATCCTAGTATCCTCTACTGCTGTCCTTGGCTGTCTCACATGCCCTGTCTCTTCCCAGGAGATACAATCTTCTCTCCTCCTCCTCCTCCCAGGGGCAGATCTGTTACCCCAATCTCCAGTCTCTCAACCTCAAGGCCTGGCTCTTGAAGAGTTAGAATATGCAGCTCTACACCTCTTTCAGGGAGTTCTGGATATTCTGAAGGTCTCCAGGAAACCTTCCACTAGAAAAACTTACAATTCCAAATGGAAGAGGTTCAGTATTTGGTGCTCTCAGAAAAGTATTGTGCCTGATTCTGCAGGCATTTCCACAACCTTAGATTATCTAGCTCATCTGAATAGTCTAGGCCTTAGGCCTGCCACTCTGAAGGTTCATCTAGCAGCTGTCTCTGCATTCCTTTCAGCAGGGAAGGGCTCTTCCCTGGCATCTCATCCTGTTTTCAGGAAGTTTTTGAAGGACTGGTTCACATCAACCCTCCCTTTAGGGAGCCTACTCCCCTGGGATTTTAATGTCTGCATTGCTCAGCTTATGCAGCCACCCTTTGAGCCTATGGCTTCGGCTGAATTGAAGTACTTGACCTGGAAAACTGTGTTCCTGGTAGCTATTACTTCTGCCAGGCAGATTAGCGAATTACAGGCCCTGTCAGTTGAACCTGACTTCATATCCTTCCATAGGAATAAAGTGGTCCTAAGAACTAATAGGAGGTTCTTGCCTAAAGTGGTATCGGATTTTTCACCTAAAGCAGTCTATGTCTCTTCCTGTATTTTTCACTGACCATTCTTCCCCAGGGGAAGAAGATTACACAGTTTGGATGTTAAAAGGGCACTTAGCTACTACACAGAGCATACTAAGGCACACAGAAATAACTGTCTTCAATTGTTCCTCACTTATGGTGAAGTAGGGCAAGGTAAGCCTGCCACTAAGAGAACTATTGCCAGGTGGATTGTTTCCTGTATACAATTTTGCTATGACAAATTGGGTAGAACACCTCCTTCAGGCCTGAGGGCTCACTTGACTAGGGGTACAGCTGCTACTCTAGCTGCGGGCCAGAGATATATGCTTGTTAGAGATCTGTAAAGCAGCCACCTGGAAAACAGTACATACATTCACCAAGCATTACTCTCTGGACATCCAGGCTAGGAGTGATGCTAGGTTTGGCACAGCAGTACTGCAGAGTCTGTTCCCAATGTAGGTTCTGCATTCCCTCCTCCAAAGGGAACTGCTTGGTAGTCTGCATTGTGTCTGAATACAGCAAGACTTCATGTTGTTTGAAGAAAAAATTACTTACCATAGTAATGTTGTTTCTTCTAATGGAGTCTTGCTGTATTAAGACCTCCCCCCTGCCTCCCCTCTCAGAACCTGTCTTTGGGAAGTGGGTTGTCAGGTACAGTGTTGTACTTCAGGGGTGTACCTTCCCTCCCTTTGGTGGGTGACTTATGTTTTCCTTTTTGTGTTGCATAGTTTGAATTGTCACTACCTTATTTCTTTATGGGTTCTCGACTTGAGTTGTTTTGGACCCAAAAAGTATTTTGCCTTTGGCTATGTGTTCAAACAATTTCCACATTTTAGTGTTGTTAGTTGCTCCTAAGAATCTGACGGTTGCACTGGTAAGTACCACAGACAGGGTTTGAAAACCGAGCTCGAGCTCAACGTTCCATGCTCTGCATGGAGTTAACTCTTTCCTCTCCGGGGCAGTTCAAGTGCTGGGGCAAACTGCATTAGGTCTGAATACAGCAAGTCTCCATTAGAAGAAACAACATTACTATGGTGAGTAATTTTTTCTTACACGGCGATCGGGGCTACGGGAGGGAGTGGGGTACCACTGGACTACATGTGGATGGTGTTCCAAGTGGGCGGGTGGACACCCAGGGCTTGCGGCTGCTGTGTTTCACCCTGCAATGCAGCAGCCCACCTGTGGGTGGCCAGGAGTTGTTCCACCATTTCAAGGGCTCAACTTTGAGCCCCACTTTGTGGCACAATGCAGGGTTGTGCCAGCATATGCGCCACACATCCCGGGCTGAATATCGGGATGTGCCGCATATGCATGGGCACGCCCCGCATTTGTTGACATACATTACCATTGCACCCGGCGATCGGGTTCAGCGCTTGCCTGGCAGCTCTTCCAATATCCCACCAGCGCAGAGGTCGGGTTACGCTATAACTTGCTGCCATGCGCAAACCTCTTTGAATATCCGGGCCTCTGAGTCTTTCCTTGTAGGACTGCTGATGCAGGCCATGCACCATTTTGGTTGCCCTTTCCTGGACTGCCTCCACCCAATCTATATCCTTCCTGAGGTGGAGCCTCCAGAACTGGACACAGTACTCCCAAGTGGGGTTTCACCATTGATCTATACAGAGATAACACTACCTCCCTTTTTCTACTGGTGATGCCCCTCCCTATGCACTCCAGTATCCTATTAGCCTTTCCCACTGCCTTGTCACACTGCTTTGCTACCTTCTGGTCATCAGAAATGATGACCTCCAGATCACTTTCCTGTTGTATGGTTGATAACACCCCCACTGATATGTTGCCCTTCGATTTCTGTGTCCTATGTGCATAATTTTACATTTTTTGGTGTTTAAGCCAGTTGGCAAACCTTGACCAGTCTTCGAGCTTTTTAGATCTTCCTTCATTTTTTCACCCCCAGTGTGTCCACTCTATTGCAGATTTTTGTGTCATCTGCAAACAGGTATACCTTTCCTTCCAGCCCCTCTGCATGTCGCTAATAAAGGCACTGAAGAGGACCGGTCCCAGTACTGACCCCTGAGACACCCCACTGGTTACCTTACCCTCTTCCGAATGAACTCCATTTACCACCACTCTCTGAGTTCTGCCTCTTGGCCAACTTCATACCCGTGTTACTATTTTTGGACCTACCCTCAGGCTGTCTAGCTTGTTTACCACTTTTTTGTGTGGAATGGTGTCAAAGGCCTTACTGCAATCCAGGTAGGCCACATCCACTGATCTTACTTAGAGAAACCGCTCTTGCAGCAGGTTACACCAATAGGACTGAAGCCAGCAGGCACCAGGACCCCACGGAAATTTTCTAGCTAGCAGTATCCAGCAGGACCGCCACCGACGCCATGCATCATATAAAAGGGGGTCCCCAGAATCTCCAGTTCTTTTCCCGCCATCGACTGCGCCAGCATCGGCCTCACAGATGCCTTATTAGCGAATGACGACTCAAACTTCTTCAGCAAACTTTTTCTTTGCTAAATGTTGGCATCTCTTACTCCTTCCACAGAAGGACACCCCTCTAAGTGTGCCTGCGGCAAACAGATCCCTTTCAAGGATCTCCACACGGCCTGTCTGCGGTGCCTAGGCCCGGAGCACGACACCAAGGCTTGCTCTATTTGCCAGCAATTTAACAGCCGCACTAGGATCTACCATCAAAAGGCACTCCAGGGGTTCCTATTAGAAGAAAAATTAAAAACCATGGAAAAAGACCCTGCCTCCAGAGGTGAGTCAGCCTCCAAGTCCCATAAACACTGGAAAACACCGGAGAAGGCGAGGTCCAGATCCCCGAACCAGGCCTCGGACTCACGCACCAGCTCTGGCTCCATGTGCTCAGACCACTCTCCTCCAGGGCTCACTCAGCCTCCACCGTTAAGGTCAGATCCTCGGGCAGTCCTTCGCTTCTCTCCACCCGCTGAAGACCTCCAGGACTTTGGATCCATCTCCTACACCCTCCTGGGCCTCAGGGAAGTCTTCCGACCATCACCAGTCTCAAGTCCTCCTCAAAATCAGTTACTACTTCTCGGACAGACACCAGGAACCCGACGCCAGATCAGTCTCCCAGCCTCCAAGGGGAACCGATTCCCCCTCCCAGGAAGACGACAGACCTGACGTCTGAGCCTAAACGGGCTGCCGATTCATCACTGGCCAAACACCCAACAGACCAGATGTCCCTCAAGTACCCGAAGTCGGTCAGGCGACCTTCGGAGCAGACGACCGCCCTCCCATCACCGGTCGATACCGGTCACCAGGGTTCATCAGAGGAGAATTTGACGTTGCCCGATGACCAGGCAGGTGACACAGAAGACACCGGGCTTCCTCGGGAGCCTTCACCCGAACCAGCTATGACCCCGGACCCAACGCCTGGCCCATCGTCTGGCATGAACCTACAGGAAGTTAAAGATCTCTTCACCTTTTGGTGGGACACTATCAAGAAGGATATGGTCCCAGTAACGCTTCCTCCTCCTCCCCAGGGTCCAGATGGCAGACCCCCGACCCCCAAGGAGCCTACACCACCTCCTAGGGGTAGATCCAGAAAAAGGAGAAGGCCCCCTTCACGGTCTCCCTCAGGGTCCCCAGCTCCAAGCGACCCAGAGGAAGAAGGTCCACTCCGCAGTGGGACGACTGAAGACCAGACTCAACTGATACTTCTAGGTCTCCTTCTCCCATCAGTCTCCCATCACCAGACCCATGAGACCTCCCCAGGTCACCTCCAGATGATCCCTCCTTTGCTGAAATCATGCAGCACATGCAGGAGAATATGGGATGGGAGACAGAAGATCTAGACCCCAAACAACAGCGCCTAGCCAGATATCTTCGGCAGAAAGACCCTAAGCCTGTTATGGTGCCACACTTGGTGGATATCTTTTCGGATGTCACCAAGGCCGCATGGAAACATCCACATTCCTCCCCCACTGTGCCGAAGAAGGCTGACCACCTGTACAGGGCTCATTTGGAGGACCCGTACTTGGCACAACAACCCCTGGTTGTTTCACTGGTCATCACGGCCTCACACGACCGGTCTCAACAGCCGCAGCATCTGAGCACCCAGCCACCGGACCAGGAATCCAAGCAATTGGATTCACTGGGGAGATGCATGTATACGGCTGCTACATGCTCCCTCAGGTCTCTGAACTACCTAATACACATGGTTCAGTTTCAGAATGCCCTATGGGAACAGGGCCAGGACCTGGTCAAAGTCCTTCCAGATGGCGAGCAGAAAGAGGAACTTTTAAACCTTCTTCACACAGTGTCAGACGTGGGGACCCAGGTTTTGAGAGCCGCTCTATGACTTAGTGGACTCTGCGGCTAGGGGAGCAGCCTCAGGCGTCTGTCTGTGGAGACACTCATGGCTTCGCCCGGATTTACTCAGACATCCACAAAAATATCCTGGGACGTCCCATACAGTGGAGATGTACTGTTTGGTGAAGAACCGAAAAGGTAATCATCAAGTTACAGGACTCCGGAAGGCGGTGAGAACTGTACAGGCCATGTACAGACTCCAAGACTGGCTCCTTTCATAGGAACCAGAATCGCTCATGCCAGCAACAATGGCAACAGCCACGCTCTGGCCAGCAACAAAGGGCAACTTCAATCGCAAGGCTCAGTCTAAGTCTTCCCCAGGCCAAGGTCAGAGATGCACTAAACCAACCCAGCCGTGGGAAGCAGCTGCCACAGCATGACTCTTCCTGGCCCCCACCCTCCTCTGGATCAATGGGAAGAAAAGGTTGGGGGTTGCATATCCTGCCACCTTTCAGGGTGGCAGACGATAACCGCCGACTGGTGGGTTCTACAATTAGTAGAGAGAGGACACTGTATAGAATTCCTTGACCACCCACCTTCAAGACCTCCCCTGCTTTCCCGTTACTCGGGTCAGCACACCCTGCTCATTCAGCAGGAGGTGCAAGCGCTTCTGGACAAAGAGGCCATAGAGCATGTACCATGGAACCAGAGAGGCACAGGATATTATTCCCACTTCTTTCTGGTTCCCAAAAAGACAGGGGACCTCTGTCCAATCCTAGACCTCAGCGACCTCAATGCTTCGGTGCTATACAAACGCTTCCGCATGGTGACCCTTCCAGGTATAATTCCTATGCTGAAGCAGGGTGCCTTCTTAGCATGACTGGACATGCAGGATGCCTATCTGCATATCCTGATAGCTCGGGTGCACAGAAAACTCTTGCGCTTCGAGTTTCTGGATCACCATTATCAGTTCCAAGTCCTCCCCTTCGGACTGTCCTCGGCATCTCGGGTATTCATCAAGTGTATGGCAGTCATGGCGGCAGCTCTCAGGAGACAGGGCCACTATGTGTTCCCCTACCTGGACAACTGGCTCCTTATGGCCCCGCCTCGAGGCCCTGATGTCCGCGATTCATTGTACTCATTCCCTCTTCGGATCATCGGGCATCACCATCAATCGGAGAAGTCTTGCCTGGTTCCATCTCGGAGACTGCAGTTCATAGGCACAGTCCTGGACACCATCCAGGGGAAAGCTTTTTTGCCCTAGGACAGAGCGGAGCACATCAGATCCCTTATAGGGGATATCTTGGCAAGGAAAACCATTCCGGCAGGATTGATCCTTTGCCTGCTCCGACACATGGCTGTGGCCATTGCAACAGTCCCTTTAGCCCGTCTCCACATGCAGGTGACCCAGTGGATGTTACGGGTGCAGTGGGATCAAAAGCAAGACCATCTGCAGCATCCAATCTGGATCACAAAGGCCATCATCCGGGATTGGCAATGGTGGCTCATCCCAGAACACCTTTCGATGGGAGTCCCCTTCGTTGTGCTGTCTCCGGTCATGATGCTCTCCACTGATGCTTCAGGGTCTGGTTGGAGAGCACACCTCAATGGTGTCAGGTCTCAGGGCTCGTGGATGACCCAGGAATCTCACCTTCACATAAATATTTTGGAGATGAGAGCAGTCCTATATGCCCTGCATGCCTTCCAATCGGAGATTCCACCAGGTACTCTTCTGCTGCAAACAGACAATACCGCGATGATGTACTATATCAACAAACAAGGAGGCACTCATTCCTACCCTCTTTGCAGGGAGGTCATAAGGGTGTGGAATTGGGTACTTCAACACGCACAGATCTTATTGCTGTACGTGTTCCAGGAATGGACAACGTTCTCGCAGACAGTCTGAGCCACTCTCGGGCCAGAGTCCATGAATGGGAACTACTCCCAAGAGGTCATAGAGGATTTGTTTCGCAGATGGGGGACACCAGAATTAGACCTTTTCGTGTCCCCATCCAACGTAAAACTGCCCAATTTCTGCTCGCTAGATCCAGGACCTGGTGTTTTCTGGCAAGACGTGTTGTCCCGCTCTTGGGCAGGCAGATTCCTCTACGCCTTCCTTCCCTTCCCATTGATCCAGAGGGTTCTGAAACTCTGCAGAGAGCAGGCGACTCTGATCTTAATCGCACCCTTTTGGCCTAGGCAGATTTGGTTCCCCCTGCTGTACCAACTTTCTCAGGAACCGCCAGTGCCTCTGCCACTCAGCTCTCACTTACTGTCCCAGGAGGCAGGCTCCTTGGTTCATCCGGACCTACGTTCTCTGAGCCTGCATGCTTGGCTCCTAAGGACATAGCAGTCAAGTGATACGGGGTCTCTCATGAGGTAACAGATGTCTAGCAGCTGCTAGAAAACCAGCCACTCATGCCACGTACGCCATGAAATGGCACAGATTCTGTCTCTGGGCTCAAGCATGGGGACTTTCCCCACTGGATTGTTCTGAGAGTTTGGTATTAGACTACCTCTTGGTCCCTCTTTCAGGCAGGCTTGGCCTACTCCTCAATAAAGGTACACACCTCTGTGCCATCTCGGCCTGTCATGCTCCCATAGGCCTATGGTCCATATCCCAGTCAGAAGCCGCACATGCTTTTTTTGGCGGCATTCTCCACCTTAGGCCTCCGGTTAAGGATCCCATTCCACCTTGGGACTTGCTCTTCATCCTAGAGCAGCTTACGCTGCCTCCTTTTGAACCAGCCACGGATTGCGAGATACATCTCCTCGCATGGAAGATGTTATTTTTAGTTGCTGTTACGTCTGCCAGAAGGATTTCTGAGCTCCATGCACACATGTGCAAAGAACCTTATTTGTTTTTTCACCAGGACAGGGTGTCCCTAAGGACAAATCAAAAATTTCTTTCCAAGGTGGTCTCAGCCCTTACTCTTAACCAGGATATAGACCTCCTGGTGTACTTCCCTAAGTACTTCAATAGAGGAGAGGCCCTGCTGTACACTCTCGATGTGCATAGGTGTGTCAGATACAATCTGACCAGAACCAGACAACACTGTAAATCTGATCAGCTCTTTGTCTCCTTTGACCACAGGATGCTGGGTGCTCCAGTCTCTAAGCAATCTCTTTCCAGATGGCTCATACATTGCATCACATTCTGTTACCAAAAGCGTAACAAGTCCCTGCCGGGCTCGGTCAAGGGACATTCCACAAGGGGGGTGGCGACCTCCTTTGCTGCTTTGAAGAACGTTTCCACTTCCGCCATCTGTGCAACAGCTATTTGGAGCACCGTGCACACCTTCATTAGGCATTATAGCAAGGACGTTGCCTCAAGGTGAAGAGCAGGTTTTGGTCTAGTAGTCCTTCAGGGACTACTGTCCTATGCTCCGGTTCAACTCACGATCTCTCACTAGCCTCTTCCCATCTGAGAGGGATTTCCATAATTGCTGGGGAATCAGTCCTAATGGTGTAACCTGCTTCAAGAGCTGTTTCTCGAAGTAAGATAGTACAGTTACATAAGAACTTACCGTAACAGTAGATCTTCGAGAACAGCTCTTGCAGCAGGTAGTTTCCCTCCCACTATCCCCTCTGGAGGTAGAATTATTCAATTTATTATCACCTAGGCTTCAGTGTTTACAGCACCTCCCTGTTGCACTCCTTCTTTGAAGGTGGATCTTCAGTCTCTTCTTCAGATGTCATCTAGTGGCCGGAAGTCTCTGGCGGGAGAACTGGGATTCTGGAGGACCGCACTCGCTTATATGATGCCTGACGGGGCGGGCCGACGCAGGGGGCGGCCCTTAGATACCTTTAGTTAGAAATTTTGGGTCCTGGCACCTGCCGGCTTCAGTCCTAATGGTGTAACCTGCTGCAAGAGCTGTTCTCGAAGATCTACTGTTACGGTAAGTTCTTATGTAACTGTACTTTCCTTCCTGATCCACCTTTCTGGTAACCCAGTCAAAAAATTGTCAGGTTCGTCTGGCCAGATCTCCCCCCTGTGAACCCATGCTGCCTCAGATCCTGCAACCCACTGGTTTTCAGGTATTCCCCAATCCTTTCTTTAAGTAGTGATTCCATAAGCTTACCCACCACTGAATCAGGCTTACCAGTCAGTAGTTTCCTGGCTCCTCCCTATTTCCACTTTTGCTTAGTGGAACCACATCCATCCTCTTCCAGTGCCCCAGAACTTCCCCTGCTTCTAGTGAAAGACTGAACAGGGCTCTGAGGCACAGACAGTTCCTGTCTTAGTTCCTTCAGTATCCTGGGGTGGACCCCATCTGGCCCCATTGCCTTGTCTACTTTTAGATTTGCTAGTTCCCTGTAGAGTCTCTCCTCCATAAAGGGGCTAGTGTCCACCTCCCTTCCCCTAATGCCCTTCTCTACCATCTGTGGCCCGTCACCTACCCCTTCTTTTGTGAATACTGAACAAAAGTACTTATTTAGTATGTCAGCTTTCTTTTGGTCATCCTCTACACCCCACCCCACCCCTTTTCTCCTTTCAGTTTAACTATCCCCCTTGTTTTTCTTCCTTTTGCTTATGTATCTAAAGAATATTTTATCCCCCTTTTTTTTAGATGATTTGGCAATGTTTTCCTCTGTTTGTGCTTTAGCTCTCCTAACTGCCCCCTCCCCCCCCCGTTTGTCCTGGTAACTCTCCCTGTCCGCTTCCTTCAGTGTCTTCGTGTACCTTCTGAATGTCTGCTCTTTTTCCTTTACCTTTCCTGCTACTTCCTTGGAGAACCATAGTGGTGTATTTTCTTCTCTTGCTCTTCTTAACCCACCTGACACAGAGGTTTGTTGCCACTCAGTGGCCTTCCTTATTTTAGCCCAGTATTCTTCTACCCCACCCTTTTCCTCTATTCCTGATAGGGCTTCTGTGAAGCACTCTCCTATTTTCTTGAAATTGACCCTCCTGAAGTCCAGGACCCTTGTTTTAGTGTGGTCAGGTTCCAGCCTTGTCCTTATGTTGAACCACACTGTACGATGATCACTAATCCCCGGTTGACTTCCCATTGTGATGTCTGTGACACTGTCCCTGTTTGACAGTACCATGTCCAGTAACACCCCCTCATGAGTGGGTTCCTTAACTAGCTGCTTGAGAAATGCCCCCAGTAGGAAGTCTAGGATTTCCCTGCTTCTAACTGATGCTGCAGTAGGGAGGTTCCAGTCACCATCTGGCAGATTGAAGTCCCCCACTAGCAGTACTTTATCTTTGTTAGCCATCCCTTGGATTTCTTTCATCATATCCCTATCTCCCTATACTCCCTGTGCTGGAGGTCTGTAGATCACCCCAGTCCTAATAGTGGCCCCTTCCCTGTCTTCAGGGTGACCCACAGTTCCTTCACTTTGCCCTGTCCCCCCATATTTGTGTGGCCTTTATGTTCTCCCTCACGTAAAGTGCCACCCCCTCCCTTTTTTCCTGCCCTGTCCCTCCTGAATAGCATATATCCTGGTATGGACACCTCTCAGTTCTGGTTTTCATTGCACCAGGTCTCTGTAATTGCTACTATGTCCAGGTCTCCTGCTGCTATAGTGGCCTCTAGGTCTATCATCTTGTTGCACAGACTTTGAGCATTTGCACACATGGCCCTCCAGTTTGTACTGCCACCTCCCCTGTTCTTGCCCTCTTGCTCTCTCTCAATATTCACTTTCCTTTTTCCTTCTTCATCTTGGTTACCTATTTGTGTTCCTTTTTGAACTCCTCACCCTCAGGATTTCCACTGCTGACCCTGGAAGCATGGGTGGGGGGGTAGACTACATCTTCCTACCTTATTCTCCTCCCCCCCCCGGCTAGTTTAAATGCTTACTAATGTAGCTTTTAAACTGTTCACTAAGGATCTCAGTTCCCCTCCTGGAGGGATGCAGGCCATCGCCCCTGTACAAGCCTCTATCCCTCCAGGTAGAGCCCCAGTCCCCAATGAATCCAAATCCCTCTGCTCTGCACCATTTCCTCAACTGTAAGTTGAAGTCCCTGGTGTGGAACCTCCTGTCATTCCCCTTGTCATGGACAGGTAGCACCTCTGAGAAGGTAACAGATTGTGCTACTTGCCTAAGACCCCTCCCCAGTTTCCTGAACTCCTCCTGAACTGCCCATGGCATCTCCCCAGCCAAGTCATTTGTCCCCAACTCTTGGAGGGCATCCCTTTTGTTCTGATGGAGTCCTCCCTCACCTTGACAATGGATGCTTCACTAGTGGCTTGAGGTACACAACTGCTGGATCAGAGAACACACAAAGTCTGGTCACCGAGTGAGACTTGGCTTTAAATTTTCTTGTTAGAACACTGTGTGGTTTGCCTGTCATTGGTGGAATTTGCACCACTTGTTCAAGTTCAGATCTTCCAGATCAACATGGACAACCCAACTACCATGTTCTGCCTGAATAAGCAGTGTCTCACTTCCCCTGTGTTGAGAGACAGTCCAGACTTGGTCTGCAGCTCTTTTCCTACAGGTGAACTTGGTGGTGGTCCATGTCGCAAAAGTCAGCACCTGCTGGCAGATGCTCTTACTCATGAGGGAAGAACATTGTATGAGTGCTCCCTGCACCCAGAGGTGGCATCCCAGGTGTTCACATTGTTGGGAATGCTGTTAGTGGATCTGTTTGCTTTCTGGGAGAACAGGAAGCTGAGACAGTTCAATGTACATTCTCCTCAGCAGAGCATTCTGCTGGAGGGGATGCATTCTTTGTCATGGGCACAGGGCCTCATGTATGTCTTTCCTCCATTTCTTCTGGTCCACAAGGTAGTTCTCAAGGTGCAGAGGGACAGTGCCTCCATGTTCTGGTCATTCCAGACTGACCGCACCTGCTCTACCAGGATCTTCTCAGTTTCTGCTGCAGATCTCTCTTGCTGCTTCAACTCAGACCACACCTGCTGACAAGGTTCAGGGGGACTGTCGGGTATCCACACCCCCATAGTCCCTGCACCAGACTGCCTGGTTCCTGAGTGGCTAGAGTTCCAGGCACTTGGGCTTTCCAGAGATGTCCTTCAGGTGTTGGAGACATCTCAAGAATCAACTCGCAATGCATACACTTTGCAGGTGAATATGGTTTATTTATTGGTGCAAGGAGCAGGGGTTGAGGCCTCTCTCCTGCCCCATATCATGCATACTCGACTACCTTTGGTTCTTGTCTCAGACAAGGTTGCAAGCCATGCCCCTTAAGGTGCACCTGGCCACTATCTTTGCATACTGTACCAAGTCAGGTTTCCTGATAGTGGCGCAGGATATTCTGTCACTTTTTTTAAAACCTGGACCATCTGTCCCCTTCAATGCGTGAACCACCTCCACTGTGGGAATCACAGCTGACTGGAAAACTATTTGAGCCTATGAATGTGTGATCTGTGACATTGATCATGGAAGACTGCATTTTTGGTCACCATCTCCTCTGCCAGACAGGTAAGTGAGCTCCAGGTGCTCTCTATGGAGTCTCCATATCTGGTCTTACACAAGGACATGCTTGTCCTATGCCCCTTGTGAAGTCAACAGTAGTATGTTTCACCTTAACAGGCACTCCTTCAACCAACCTTTTTTCCGAAGACTTACAAGCACTCCACATGTTGAATAGTCACAGGGTGCTGCTCTTCTACCAAGAGCATACAGCAGAATTTCATGGTGAAGCTTGCTAGATGTGTCATATACACTGAACCCACCCTAGCTAGACCAGCAGCCAAGCAAACAATTGCCCAATTGATAACCTCCTTTACAATCTGTGTTATAGGTTGGCTGGGGAAGCTTTTTAGAAAAAGCAGCAGTGCAGACTTGAAACATCAGGGTTTGATCAAGTGGGTATCACTGCGTGATCTGTGTGTTGGCACGTTAAGTAAATAAAACATTCTACTTACTGTACTTGTGTGTGGGTTATCATTTCACCTATTTTTAGGAGACTGTGAGTGTGGTGTTTTCCATTTTAATAGTGTTGCCCTTTTTTACATTGCACCCAATACCCGAGGCAACCTTCTTTTGTTTTTTATGTGTAACTGTAGATCTTACTTCGAGATACAGCTCTTGCAGCAGGTTACACCATAAGGACTGAAGCTGGCAGGCGGCAGGACCCCACGGAGAACTTCTAGCTAGCTACACTCGACGTCGGCCCCACCTGACGTTAGATACATCATAAAGGGGCTGTCCCCCAGCAACCCTCAGTTCTTTTCCCGCCGTCGACTCGTAAGCATTGGCTCCACAGATGCCTTCAGCCTACGAACGATGCCAGAACTTTTTTTTTTGCAATTTCTTCAAAAATTATCCTCATATGTCTTCCTCCCCAACCCCCTCAGTCAAAGGATGACCCTCTAAGTGCGTGTGTGGCAAGCAGATACTCTTCAAAGACAGGCATAGGGCCTGCGTGCAGTGCTTGGGCCCAGACCACAACACCAATGCCTGCACCATCTGCCAGCACTTCAACAGTCGCATGAGGATCCACCGCCAGAAGGCCCTTCAAAGTTTTCTGCTCTAAGAAAAACTTAAGCAGATGGAGAGAGATCCATCCTCCCAGAGGGAATCATCCCACAGGTATGGGAAACACAAGGAAAAGAGAAGGGAGAGAGATAGGGAGAGATCCCCTAACTGTGCATCAGATTCCTGGGCCAGCTGCAGCTCAAACTGCTCGGACATGTCCCAATCATGGGCAAAGTCCCATCTCCCATCGGTCAAGGTTCGGACCTTGGGTGGGTCAGGCACCTGTCTTTCTCTACAGACTTTAAAGATCAAACCAAAGAATAACCAACCGTCGGGTTTGGCCTCCTGGTCTGAGGCTTCAGACAGGCACAAACAGCTGTCCAAGTCAGCCGCCAAGGCATGCCCCGACTCCCAGGACCAGCATCAGGACACCGACCACAGATCGGTCTCCCAGCCCCCAAGGGGCTCAGAAGTTCCTCCCAGATGAACCACAGAGCTGACATCACTGAAGCGGACGTCTGACAGCAACCGGCTATCAAACCCATCGACCAACAAGCACCCAAAGGACCCGATGCCTCGGGTGAACCCCCCTGCCATCTGCACCGGACACTGGGGCACGTCGGAAGAGGAGATACTGGATGTCGGGGCACAACCGGCTACCGATGACCGAGGACCGCGAGCTCACTTTCGTCTGAGAGATCGTATAGCCATCCAACCTGCTGGAGTGTCTCCCTTGCCTCTCCATCACAGGCTGGCCCGGACCCCCATGACGCAATTCCATGAACGGGCCTCCTAGGCCAGTAGGGGTGCGGCCATCAACCTGCACGTCACGCCCAGCCATTTTTCCTCCAATTAGTGCCCCTGAAGCCGGCAGTGCAATGACACCCACCGCACGTGCAAGACATCTTACTGTGCTCCACCTCTTGCTGGCATCATGACTTGTGCTGCCCCTGGTCATCACCAGGGGCTGCTGAAGTGTGGCGCAATCCCACAGACCCACCCCAGAGGGAGGAGAGCAGCCCTGGGGTGCTCGATCCATCTTCTCCCCTGCCAACCCCCATGGCTGGAGTCCGTTCCCGAACCTGGGTCACTGGTGTAGAGGGAGGTGTGGCGTCCTGCGCCTCAACCTTCAGCGCCACCAGGCTGGCCATGGTTTCAGAATTAACCTTGAACCAGGATACTGACCTTCCGGTATACTACCTGAATTACGCCAATAAAGGGGAAGCTTTACTGCACACATTAGATGTGCACAGGATTCTCAGGTTCTACCTGACCAGGACCAGACCGCACCGACAGTCTGATCAGCTGTTTTTGTCTTTTGCCCATAGGATGTTAGGGGCACCTGTGTCTAAACAGACACTTTCCAAGTGGTTGGTGAACTGCATAGTGTTCCGCTATCGGAAGCAAAACAAACCCTTACTGGGACCAGTAAAGGGCCATTCTACCAGAGGGGTGGCTACCTCCTTTGCAAATTGCATCACTGAAAAACATGTTGGCACTGACCATTTGTGCAGCTGCTACTTGGAGTACAGTGCACACCTTTATTAGACATTACAGCTTGGACATTGCCTCCAGACGCAGAGCGGGCTTCGGACTTGCAATCCTCCAAGGACTTTTGTCCTAGGCAATCTCTTCTGGATTTTTCTCCTATCATTCTCCTGAAGGGTTTGGGTCTCACCCTTTACTGCTTGGGACTCAGTCCTAATGGTGTAACCTGCTGCAAGAGCTGTATCTCTAAGTAAGACAGTACACTTAAGTAAGAACTTACCATAACAGTAGATCTTCGAGAACAGCTCTTGTAGCGGGTAGTTTCCCTCCCACCTTCCCCTCAGGAGGTCTGCTGTCTTCCACACTGTCTTCAAAAAAAAAAAGAAAAAATCTTATTAAGTCTTCCTCTGGAAGCAGATCCTCGGTCTCCTCTTCAGAATCATATTGTTATGCCGAGAGTCTCCGGGAGAACTGAGGGATGCTGTGGGACCACCCCTTTTATGATGTATCTGATGTCGTGAGTAGGGCCAACATTGGGGGTGGTCCCCCGCTGGGTATAGCTAGCTAGAAGTTTTCTGTGGGGTCCTGCCACCTGCTGGCTTCAGTCCTTATGGTGTAACCTGCTGCAAGAGCTGTTCTCGAAGATCTACTGTTACGGTAAGTTCTTGCATAACTGTGCTTTCTACTAGTTCTACTACTTGAACTTAGATCATATCCATACTGTCCACCTGACCACCTCTGGCAAGGCTTTCCTCAGATTCCTGATTGAGCATGCAGATCTGAGTGTAGTCGGGGAGGAGCTGGAGGACCTCATGGTTGTGTAGTAGGAGGAGTCAAGCTGTAAAACTGTTCTGGTGACTGAGTATGCTCAATGGAAGACTGATCAAGTGTGGATAACTGAATACTAGTAGTAGAACTATGGTTACAAGTATGTAGCCTCTACTACTTTGCTATTGATTTGGAACTGGCCAGTTGGATCCAAACTGAAACCACTTGACCACCTCTACACCGCGTGCTGTTCCTCTCTGTGATTCGAGAACAGTTGCACCAGTATCTACTCTGCGTATCTTGTTTTCTTTGATCAATTTACTGCTCTGCTTCAGCTGCCATGCTGTTTTTGATTCCCACTTTAGGTCTGCGCCCTCCACCACATACACAGAAACACACACACACACATCAAAGTTGCTTCTTTTTGCCAACTGTAATTTTTCATACTTTTTCATCGAATCTATTCCAGAAGGTTCCCTCCAACAATGGTTTCCCTGCAGGTGAACCATTCTAGTGTGTTTAAAAGATGCAGTAATTAAAACTAACCCATCCTGTCTGCCAATGGCCACACTGAAGATTTTGAGCGTCTAGGCTAGAACACCACCAATAAATTCTGATTGCCACAACAGCTTCAAGATGTCTGGGAATCCAAGTTCTTTGGCTAAAAAGATAGACAAATCTCCATCAGCTATGTCTGCCCCACAAAACTGAGGGGTGCTGATCCAGTTCCTTGGATTCATCGCTGAAATGTTGACTCAAGTCCTCCAAGGAGCAGGCTTCCTCAGATGGATCACATGGAAATCTCCATAACCTTGTGGGACATGGGGGATGTCTGTGTCAAATTTCCAAATTGGTGATGCATCTGAATTGATATGGAACCAAAAACTGCAAAAGCTGTAATACATTTAGTTTATATGATTTTTTTTTTAAATAAGAACCACTGCTTAAAGCAACCTGTCTTAAAAATAGTGCTTTAATGGACTAGTAATGGTTCTGAGTCAAAATGGCATGGATCCATCATAACAACCTTTAAAAGTCATCCATGGTCCCACCAAGCGGCAAATTGTGCGTCAGAGAGGGAGACCCAAGTATGGCAGCTGCCGTGAATCTTTGTGTGGTAGCAGAAAGCAGAAGTCGTAGAGCCGATGCATTCACGCTTGGGGGATGAGACTGAGACAAACCGTGGAAGGATGGTAACAAACGTACAGAATTATGAAGGTATGCCAACCTAGTGCTTTAGTGTCCACATACTGTTTTGGGATAGAATAAAGACATTTCACGAAGATGACATAACCAATTGAGGGGAGTCCAAACTGAACGTTTTTTCTACAAAACTATAATTATTAATAAGTCCCTCATCCAGAACATCACCATGGGCATATAGATACTAAAATATTTTTTCTTATATCAAGTTGGTTGGGAAACCTCATCATGATAATACATATGCTTGAGGAATAATCATCAAGACTTGTTGGAACAAAGATCCCAAATGAATGAACTTAAGATCTTCAAGGATATCTCTCTCATCAGGCCACACCTTTGGAGCTATACCTGTGTCAGCACTAGGACCACACAGAAACGTTTGTAGGGGCTGCCTACAATGATGTCGTGTGTCAGCATCTGTATAAACATGGGTAGCCGCATCTGTCCTGCGTTCCTTTCCCGCCATCGATTGTACTCATCGGACCAACACATGGAAATGTTTATTTTTCCAAATAGTTAAGCATCACTATTTTAGTGATTTTCAGGTCTCCTGTATGTCACCAAAGGAGCCCATGAAATTATTCCGATATTGCGAGTGCGGAGAGAAGATTTATAAGGATGATGCACACTGCTGTTTAAGCCTCTGACAGCATTCATACGTGTGAGATCTGTTGGAGCTTCAACTCTGCTACAAGGCGACACAGAAAAGGGGCATTGGAAAAGTTTTTATTGAAGAAGACTTTGGCAGTGATGGAAAAACAGATGTAGGAGAAATCTGCGACACCTTCCCCATTGATCGAATCCTGGTCATCGAAATGTAAGGAAAAATCATAGTCTGGAAGCCATAAGCATAAACACTGGACAAGGCCTCCCCAATATGCTCTAGGTTGGCACTGTGACCTGCAGATACTTCTTTAACCTTGTTATCATCTGCAACAGCAGCACCCCCCGACCGTCAACCAGACTCCAAGGTTGGGGCTTGGTTTTAGAAACTGCTGGGCCTATTATGGGCAGTATGATGCCATTGCCGCCATTGACAATTATAGTTATGGCCCTCAAAAACCAGAAGATGTCGGCTACACATCCAGGAAGCACGCCAAGAAATCCGCTGCTAGGATACTCTAAAAAGTAGTTTTTATTAAAACAACTTAAGAATAGCACATTGTGCAGGAATTACACAGCACAGTAGCCCCCCCCCATACAGTGGAGGCTACGCCAACATTTCACATGTCCCTAACACTTTGTCAAGACATGTTTCCCAATGCTTTGTCAAGACAGGCATTAGTGAAATGTTGACTCAGCCTCCAC
Source organism: Neoceratodus forsteri (assembly GCA_016271365.2). Taxonomy (NCBI): domain Eukaryota; kingdom Metazoa; phylum Chordata; order Ceratodontiformes; family Ceratodontidae; genus Neoceratodus; species Neoceratodus forsteri. The sequence continues at coordinate 253,653,266 of JADMNL010000027.1, forward strand.
GTGTGTGTGTGTGTGTGTGTGTGTGTATGTGTGTGGGGGGCCACTCTGCTGTATAGTACCTGCACAGTGTGTGCTTTCAAGTTTGTTTTAATAAAAAAATACTTTTTTTTTAGAGTATCCTAGCAGTGGATTTCTTGGCACGCTTCCTGGATGTGTAGTCAATGTTCTGGTTTTTGGTTGTCACTACATGTTTAGTTGGCTGCAGCCTACAGGTCCTGAGCCACCCTCTACATTTTGGACAGTTATGGCCCTACCTACAGGTGTCGTCGATGTGCAAACAGTGCCGGTATCCTTCTCAGAAATGATACAAAAACTGCTGCTAGGCTTGCCTAATAAGCCTGTGCTAGCGTCAACAGGACCTTCCGCCTCCTAGAACCTGTCAATGCAGCCTCCCAGTACTACACCTAAGAGACCTACTCCACTGATGCCAGTGTTGCTGTTGCAGTCCTCAGTCCCCATCATCGAGGGGGATGACAATGAGGTGGAATATAACACAGACCTCATAATGATGAGGATGAAGATTACGAGGAAGAGGAAGACTATGCTGAGAACCAGTATTTGCCTGGTACTAACTCCACTTTATCTTCTTGCAGTGAGGAATCAGTGGTAAATACCCCAAGGTCACCACCAGAGGATCCTTCTTGGAGTTTTTTAGAGGTGCCAGAATTACCATCTATAGTCATTCCTCTGCTATACCCAGCCCTGGAGGATGCCACCTATGCAGCTTGGTATAAACCTAATGCCATACAAGTTGTCCCCAAAAAGGCTGACAAGATGTACTGTGCACCATCTAACAAGCCTTATTATGCCAACCAGCCAGAAACAAATTCTGTGGTGATCACAGCTGCCCATGACAGATCCAGGATGCCTAAGCTCCCTCTCTCCTGATAAGGAATCTAGGAGGTTAGACGTCATGGGGAAATTAATGTATGCCTCTGCCTCATTGGGACTGCGTATTACAAATTACGAAGTCCACATGATCAAAAAATCAGAATACCCTCTGGAGAAGTGCCAGAGCTACAGCACAGGCTTTACCCAAGGGTACTGCCAAAACTGAGTTAAAGAAAACACTAGCTGCAAGGGCTGAGGTGGGTGAGCATTTAATCCTCTCAGCTATGATGTCTCAGATGCCTCTGCCAGGATAGCTGCTTCTGGTATTTGCATGAGGGGATGCTTCTGGCTTAGAGTAGCTACGTTTGCCAATGATGTGCAACAAGCAGTGTTAAATGCCCCATTTAGAAGCAATAAACTGCTAGGATATGATGTGGAAGAGGAATTAAGAGGCCTTCAGTCATCTAGGATCACACTAAAGAGCAGCTGACACCTTCAGGAGAACTTTCCCAAAACATAACATTTAGATGCAGTTCAGCTTGTATTTCACATTAGTTCTTTATCCCGCCTCCCAATTATTTATTACTGAGGTTATTTGCATGAAACCAGGAGTTTGCTCCTGAAAAGTTCATCTGTTCCTGTTGCTGTCTCCCAATCTGCGGTAATAATACACTGCTTGTGACATCATAGTTACTCTTATGGCAACAGACTGTGATGTCACAACAGAGGATTATGACTTGAAGTAGGGAGTCCGCTGTTGAGGCAGATGAACCCTGAGGGATAAAGATCATACATTCATGCAAATGTCCATAGTAGTAAATGCTGGGGAGGAGGAACCTTTAGAATATATATGGAATGGAAGCCAAATTTTACCTAATTATTATGTTTTTCAAAGTTTTTTTTAAGGCCTCAGCAGCTCTTTAAGGTTGGTCAGATCCCTTACCAGAGAGGGGTAGGGGTCAGTTTTATCAATCAGCTGCAGGTGATTGTAGACAGACCTATGGGCATCCAGGTAGAGGTAAGGGCACTGAAGCCTTACCAGGAACCCTTCCCCTCGTGCCTATTCCAAGGTATCTGGAGGAGGTGGAGCCAGTGGCATTGCCCCCACTGCTTCACTATGGCTCACAGGAATAAACCCCCAAGCAACAATTTCCCCCAGGGGTGGTTATAGGTGTTCATCTCTCCTTCATTTAAGCCAATGGAAGGAGATTACTACAGATGAATGGGTACTGGACATTACTGCAAAAGGCCATGCTCTGGAGCTTTTAGATACCCCTCCAGATCATCTGCAACAGACCTTGACTTATCCCCGGGGACACATGTCCCTGTTGAAAGAAGAGGTGCAGGCCTTATTCTAGAAACATGTCATAGAACCAGTCTCTGTCAGGCAGAGGAACAGAGGCTTCTATTCCAGATACTTCCTAGTTCCCAAGTGGACAGGAGATCTGAGGCCTGTTCTAGACTTGAGAGACCTCAACATGTGCATAGAGTGCAAGAAATTCTGGATGATCTCTCTACAGACTGTTTCCCCTGTTACAATGCCTTTCTTCATATCAAAATCAGAAAGAATTACAGAAAATATCGGAGATTCATGCTGGAAGGGAACATTACCAGTTCAGAGTCCTGCCCTTTGGCTTGTCTTCTGCGCCATGGTTCTTTACCAAATGCTTGGCAATAGTAGTAGCAGCAGCACTCCGCAGGAAAGGCCTGTATGTGTTTCTTTACGGCTGTTGAAGGCCCACTCTAGGGAAATACAGATAGACAAAGTCAGTGTGAAGTATTACATCAACAAACAAGGGAGGACTCATTCCTATCCAGTATGCAGGGAGGCAATGAGAGTGTGGCAGTGGGCTCTGGAACATGGCCTATAACTTTCAGCTGTACATCTGCCAGGTGCCCAAAATGCCTTGGCAGACAAGTTAAGCAAGTCACAGTCCAGGATACACAAATGGGAGCTACTGACCATGGAAGATCTGTTCAAAGGGTGAAATTGTCCAGGACTGGACCTTTTGCATCCCTCACAATGCAAAACTGTCGCGTTTCTGCTCATTTATTCCTGGGCCTGGAGTTTTCTGATGAGACACATTGTCCTCTCTTGGAAAGGGAGGTTTCTGTATGCATTCTCTCCCTTTCTTCTCATACAGAGAGTACTACTCAAAATGAGGATAGAAGGGTAACCCTCATCCTCATTGCTCCACTATGGCCTCAGCAGATCTGGTACCCACTGCTACAGCACCTAGCTATGGAACCTCCAGTAGCTCCCCTCAGGGGACTGTTGTTACAGGATAAGGGATCTCTGGTCCATCCAGATCTGGAATCCCTACATCTGCATGCATAGCTCCTGAAAACATAGCCATGGTGCGGTTTGGAGTATCCGCTGAAGTTGCTGATGTTCTGGTGGCTGCCAGAAAACTCTCTGTCAGTCATACCTGTTCGTTGAAATGGAAGCAGTTTATGCTGTGGGCTGCTTCCAAGCACTTGGATCCTTTTACTTGTCCAGTCAATGTAGTGTTGGAACACTTGCTGTCCATATCAGACTCCAGTCTTCAGTATTCCTCACTGAAGGTGCATTTGGCGGCTATTTCAGCTTTTCATGCACCTGTAGATGGATGTTGGTTGCCCAACTAGAGGTAGCTCATACATTTTTGAGAGGTGTATTGCATTAGGAACCTCTCATTGGGAATCCAGTCCCAGCTTGGGACCTGAATGTTGTGTTAGAAAAGCTTATTTTGGCTCCTTTTGATTCAGCTGCAAGTTGTGGCTTACACTTTCTTTCATGGAAAGTATTATTTTTTGGTTGCAATCACTTCTGCTTGAAGGATTTCAGAGCTACAGGCTACAATGTGTGAGCCTCCCTATTCCATAAAGACAGAGTGTCTTTATGCAGCAGTCCTAAGTTTTGGCCGTAGGTGGTGTATGAATTTACTTTAAATCAAACCATCCACCGTCTAGTGTACTGCCCGGAATATGTCAATCCAGGGGCAGTATTACTCCATGCTTTGGATGTCCATAGACTACTCAGATATTATGTGAACCACACCAAGGACTGCAGAAAGTCCTCTCAGCTTTTTGATTAGTTTGTTCCAGGAAGGAGGACGCCCTTGTGTGTTAACAGTTTGTGCCCAAATGGTTGGCATATTGTATTACGTTCTGTTATAGGATGTACGGTAAATAACTTGCTGGTGTGGTTCGTGGTCATTCTACATGAGGTATGGCCACTTCTGTTGCTTGGTTTTGCAGTGTTTCAGCTGCTGAAATCTGTGCAGCTGCCACTTGGAGCACTGTCCACACTTTTACTAAACATTACAGTCCGGACATTGTGTTCCATAGACAAGCAGGTTTTGGCCTAGCTGTCTTACAGGGCCTACTTTCGTGAGCCTGTAGATCTCCACCCGCCCAGACTCTAAGTTTTTGGTACTGCTTGGGACTCATTCCAAAGGTGTGGCCTGAAGAACGATATATCCTCAAAGAAAAATAGAACAGTTACATACTTACCGTAACAGTTGACACCAGACTTCCTGCACTGAGTCATGTCATCACCACCTTTTCAGCACCCATTATTGCTTGGTATGCAGGGTGCTGCCTTTATCTCCTGGTTTTCAATAGAGAGGTCCTGCAAGCATAATTTCTGGCTGGGAACTGAGGAGAGATGGGAACGCCCACGTTTATGTAGATGCTGACCCATGATGCCATTATGGGTGGCCCCTGGCTTGCAAAGGTTTCCTTGTGGACCCAGCGCTGACATGGGTATGGTTTCAGAGGTGTGGCCTGATGAAAGAGATTTTCTCGAAGAGCTACTGTAATGGTAAATACGTAACTGCTCTTTATGTAGCTACTAGAGGCTGTTACCCATGAAAATGTAAGGTAAAAAGATAGGTCCCTTAGAGAGTCTCTTACTTAGTGACAGCCTATTTAAAAGTTAAAGTAAAACTGACAATGGCTATACCCTCTAAGCAGAAATGAAAAATCAGTAAGTGCTTTAAGCAGAATTAATTGGTCTCCTTAGATCACGTAAAATAATATATCAATCTATCAATTTTTATTTATAAAAGGCGCTTTTCTTCAATCCAAAGCACCTGCACAATATCATAAAACAATAAATAAACAGAGTTTAAAACTATTATAAATCATTAAAAGCTATACTAAAAAGGTGGGTCTTCAAGGCTCCTTTAAAGCTCAGGACAGTCGGACTATCTCGCACCTGATGAGGTAGAGAATTCCACAGGGTCGGGGCCATAAAGCTAAATGACCTAGCCCCTGAAGATTTCAAACGGACCCTGGGAATCTCCAGCAATCCCTCGTCAGTGGATCAGAGGGGCCGGGAGGGACAGTAGGGGCAAAGGAACTCTTTCAGGTAAGTTGGTCCCTGGTCATGTAGAGCTTTATAGGTCAGCAAACTGACCTTAAAGGTGATTCGCCAAAATACTGGCAGCCAGTGCAGTCCACGGAGCATAGGCATTATATGACTGGATCTAGAAGAACCAGTCAACAACCTGGCCGCCGCATTCTGCACTAGCTGCAGACAGCGAAGCTCAACCCCCGATAGCCCTAGGTACAAGGAGCTGCAATAGTCAAGGCGGGAGGTAACAAAGGCGTGGATCAATGTTGGAAGATCTTCTGGAGGAACCAGGTGCTTCACCCTGGTGATATTCCTCAGATGGAAAAAGGAAGTTTTGACCACCACTGACACCTGAGCTTTAAGCGTCAAGTGGTCATCAATTATTACACCAAGATTCCGCACCTGATCTGAGGTTGTCAGTGGAACGCTTCTGCAAGCCATGCCAGAGTGACATCCAACTGGCAAACCCACCTCACAGCGACCTTTATCCACAACCAACACCTCAGTTTTCTCGGGGTTTAACCTCAACCAACTCCCATTCATCCAGTCTTGGATTTCTGCAAGGCAGTTATTAAATACCGACAAGGCAGCATCCTGGCCGGGCAAAAAAGACATATACAGCTGGGTATCATCGGCATAGCAATGAAAACCCAGTCCATGTCGTCTTATAATCACTCCCAAAGGCAGCATATACACCACGAATAACATAGGCGCTAGAATAGAGCCCTGCGGTACCCCACAAGGCAGGGAGACTGATGCCAAGGAAAAAATTCCCGACACCACCCTCTGAGTCCTGCCTTCGAGGTAAGATCTAAACCACCTGAGGACCATACCAGATAGTCCACAGATGGACCGCAGATGCTCCAACAGCACCCCATGATCAATAGTGTCAAATGCTGCAGAGAGATCAAGAAGTACCAAGATAGAACGGGTCCTACAATCTCTCGCTGTTAGGAGGTCATTTAGTACACGAACAAGTGCTGTCTCGGTACTATGCCTTTTCCTAAATCCAGATTGGAGAACATCGTAGATATTGTTGTTGGTCAGATGATCCTCCAATTGCAGTGCGACCACCTTCTCAATAACCTTACCCACAAAGGGTAGGTTAGAGACTGGTCTGTAATTTGCTAGACAATCTGGGTCTAAGGAGGGCTTCTTTAAAAGAGGCCTAACTATAGCCTCTTTAAGGGGTTCAGGAAAGATCCCCCTCTCCAAAGACTTCCAGACTATCAAAGCCAGGACTAGGCCGATTTTATCCACACAATCCACTAAGAGACATGTGGGGCCAGGGTCCAAATCACAGCTGGTTGGTCGTAGCGCTCGGATGACCATCACAATATAAAAAATAGCATATCAGAAATAGGGTAGTGAGATCTTGAAGGATCTTATACAAAAGGTAACTAAAAAGAGGCTCAAGAGTTCCACTCATTAATAAAGTCCAACGTAAGTCCAGGATGGAAATAAGCTTCCAGATCTATTTTAACACACGTGGATCCATTATAGGCAAAGTTATAAAACGGTTTTAAAAAATACAGAAACCAGATTGGCTGAGGAGCTCAGAACACAGTGTCTATATCCCAACATAAACAGCACTGGAAAAAGATCAGTGACCTCACTGACATGTTCCAGGACCAGGTACAACTGCATCAATATACCTCAATACACTTAAACCCTTTTTCTAATTTTCACTTATTTAAGAAGAAAAACGATTTCTTCACTAATCCCTAATGGACCTAATTATAGTCGCAATAAGGCACCCCTAGGTGTATGGGGGTATTGACACATCCCAGGCAGTGGAAGCACACTGTCTTTGGCCTTGTGCTTCAACCCACCCAAGGCGTGCCATTATCCTAGCACAAAGCACAACCTGTCATGCCTTATTGCTTAATTCTCTGATGCTGCTCCTCTTGGCATTATCATGTTAGAAACCTGTGCACATAAGCAACATTTACAAAAGGATCTATCAAGAGAGCCGTCTGCAGCTGTTTTCGAAATAGAATGCATCCAAACTGTTAGACTATCTATCAGATGGTGCTACTGGGCCCATATTTTGTGAAAAAAAAAAGATGCAAACCACATTTTCATCACTTTAGTGTTTGTTTTTCCCATAAATCCTGGCTTTTTTGTTCCAAAGCAGATGCTTATTTTGAAAACAGCAGCAGTGCTGCTCGGATACATTAAGGTGGATGCTCGCACAGCACTCATTTGCGGCCACACATACCCTTCTAAACATCCTGCCTGATGTCTGTAAAGTGACGGAAAGTCTTAAGTCAATGGGTGGGATTTTCTAAACCCTGGACACAGCACTCCCATCCGTATTTTGGACACATGCTGCATCCAGGCAGACGCGTCACATGTGCGTGCAGCGTATTTAAAATCCCGAAGCATTTGCAACAGTTCCTGCAGGTATATGGCAATTTCTGCTGCAACTGTGGGAATTGTGTCTGTTTTTCAGATGCAGCTGCAGAATTCCATCCCTGAAGTTAAACCACCTTTTTGTGGTCTAACTCTAGGGACGGATTTTGATAGCCACGTCCAAAAAAATGGATAAGGCACCTTGAAAATCCCCTCCAATGACTCAATGAGCCATTAATTCAGTAAAGAAAAAAACAACTTAAGGCTCAAACAGGTAACTGTGGCCAGGCCAGTGGCACAGAGTGCTGAGGTGCTTCTACTTCACCTGCCGCCACACCGGTGCCCCGGGTTCGCATACCCTGCATACAGATCCAAATTTTCAAAAGTTACTTGTTATGGATAGCTCAGCTGAGATGGGGTTCTGCCTTTTCCATGTTCAGACTGTATCTACCGAGGATATCCCAGCCTAGGTAAGCTAGATACAGAAATGCATAGGATTTGACAGCATAAAAAAAGACACGGCCAGTTTTTTGTATGTGTATGCCTGTCTGAAGCTGTGCTAGGCTTACACTGGGCCACTTATCCAACAGTCCTAGTAGCTTTTTGACACCCCTTTTCCCAGAATATCCTATCTTATCCTTTAGTTTGTACTATTCACTTGTGTGTGTCCTACCTGTGTTTGAACCCAGTCACAGACTTTGACTGCCCCCTCCCCATTGGGCAATTTATACCACTTGTACACTACCCTTATACCACTTGTGCACCACCCTTTCCATAAAGAAACATTTTAGGGGCGTGGATATTCACTTATCCACGCTCTGGAAATTCCATTGGAATGATGCTATTGGCCGGAAGTTCATCAAGCTAAGCTTGTCCCACCACCTGGGTGGTATAGCCCCCAACTCTGCCCTGTGATGTCAGATCTTTCTTTCTGCTGTAATAACAGGTCGCCTCCTTTGTGCTTTGCTTAGGATTTTTGTGTGCCATAAGCTAACCTTTCCCAGTTGAAGCACTTACTTCTTTCTCACCTGTTTGTATGTGTTCCATAAATATGCACACCACACTCCCATGTGATTGCTACAAGTAAATATTTGTGTTGCCATTGGGTTGTGCATTTGAGAAAGAGTAATGTGCTCGGGGACAGCCCAGGTTCCAGTTGTCTGAGGGGCACAGCTGGTTAGAGCAATTGGAACAGTATTCCGGGTGGCCTGGGTTCAAGTCCCAGATGAGACATCTACTTCTTTCTCACCTCTGTTTGTATGTGTTCCATAAATATGCACACCACACTCCTGTGTGATTAACAAGTAAATATTTGTGTTGCCATTGGGTTGTGCATTTGGGAAAGAGTTATGTGCTTGAGGGCAGCCCAGGTTCCAGCTGTATCAGTGGTGCAGCTGGTTAGCGCAATCAGAGCAGTATTCCAGGTGGCGTGGGTTCAAGTCCCAGCTGAGGCACTTACTTCTTTCTCACCTGTTTGTATGTGTTCCATAAATATACACACCACACTCCTATGTGATTGTTACAAGTAAATATTTGTGTTGCCATTGGGTTGTGCATTTGAGAAAGAGTAATGTGCTCAGAGACGGCTCAGGTTCCAGTTATGTCAGTGGTGCAGCTGGTTAGCGCAGTCGAAATGGTATTCCGGGTGGCCTGGGTTCAAGTCCCAGCCGAGGCACTTACTTCTTGCTCACCTCTGTTTGTATGTGTTCCATAAATATGTACACCACACTCGTATGTGATTGATACTTTCCTTTCGAAGTTTCCAAAGTTATTTGCTTGTAGTTGCGCTGTTCTTTCGATTCCGTCTCCGGTGCAGTGATGGAACACAAGAAACTGGGATTCAAATTCTATGTTTGATTCTGCCAGATGATGTCAGTCACTGATTTGCACAACACATGCATGTACTTCTTGGGTGGGGGCATGGGGCAGCGAGACATGGCTGAGTCCGGCCTCTGCTTATCTGTGCTTCCTGAGTCCCTCAAGGTCAGGAAGCTCCGGCTCTCTGAAAGACCGTCCTATGGGCTGCAAAAAGGCCTCAGCTGCAGTCAGGTCTACTGTATAGCTTGCAGCCCTTGAGGTGGAAGTGGCAGCTACCGCAGCAGTCACCTTCTCATTCTCAGTGATGTTCCCAGCTGGGCCAGCACTGGAGGGTCTTTAATGGACCACTTCCATCCAAACCTTGGGGGAGAGCCCTGCCCTCTGTGGTTCAAAATCTAAGCACTGCTGGCACCAGTCATGGGATGGGGAGAGATCAAGGTCCTCCCGGATCCTGACTCACCCGACTGCTCAACAAGCGCCTCTTGGTCAAGGGGCAGGTCAGGGAGGTCAAGGACTCTTTGGCTCTGCCATTGAGCCTGTCGACCTTGGCTCCAGTCAACCAGACAGTCTAGATTGAATCTATGTGATTTGAGCAAAGCTATATCAGCAAACGCAATTTGGGTGAGTTTATTACGGCGGCCGTCATTTGGGCGACACAAAACTGCAGCTAGGTACATTACAGCTACTACTGTTATCACCACTGTAGCTGTTGTCATCCCCTTCCTTCCACCTTCTGCCTGTTCTCCAGTATTCTTTCCCTGCCCCTACCTCCTTTTCATGTTCTTTACGCCTGGTTCCCAGTTTTTCCCTTGTTTGTTTTGTAATCCTCTTGTGGCCGCCACACTAGTTCTGCACCTGCTTCCGGATTCTGCATCTGTGTTCAGGCAGGGGGGGCTTCACCCTCCTGCACCCTGAAACCCCCCCCCATTTCTAGGATTCCAATTCCATTGTGATTGGATAGTGGAGGAATTTAGCTTAACCGTTGTTGCCGTTATTGCCCAATTGCTGTATTGTACCATTCGCGATTGTTGCTGTCGCCGTTATTGAATCACCCGAATGTGTTTGTCGTAATAACTTTGCTGTTATTTCTTGATACTGTAGAGATTTTTCTTGAATCTGGTCGACCGTTTGTCAGATGAGGCTAAGGAGTTGACTTTACAGACCTCAATGCTCCTGGTGCTCTCTCAGGAGGATGTGGACCAATCTATGAACCCAGTCGATCCTTCCAGGAACCAGCCTCCACCCAGGGTCCAGTCTTTGATGCCCTTTTTGCTAAACATCAGTAGGCACGTCATCCAGGGCGAGCCAAAAAGAGACCCCTCTTGCTGTCAGCCGGGTAGTCGATGGTCAGAGTCGAGGCTTTAGTCAAGGCCTTCACTCTCTTGATCCCACTCGACTGGGAGGTACTGCTGATGGTCCTAGTCCTCCTCATCATTGGGTGAGGAGAGACACCAGCATAAGATGCACTGTGCTATGAGGAGTTCCTCTGGCAGCAGTGAGCCATCACAGAGCAAGGCTCTACCCCAAGGACCTACAGTCACCTGGCAGTCACCAGTGGTTGCCCCATTGGTTCAGGTTCCACAGGTGCTCCCCACACCTACTTCTTCACGGATTAGGGTGGAGCCATGACCCTGACAGCCACCAGTCAGCACTCCAACCAAGGAGGCTGGCCGTTTGGCCACTGACTTGCCAGGCCAGTTGTTGGTTTGGATTACCCCAAGTGAGGATTCTCAGGAAGTCCGCGACAATCTACAGCCGAGAGCCATCCTCAAGGAGTTACTGAATTACTCAGATTAAGAGTTCATGGTCTCCTCAGGGACGCAGCTGTTCAACTGTAGCTCAGTCGAGAAGCCTTCTACTGACCATGGCCTATTGTTCTTCAGTGGGCTGCTCCAACTCATCTTGGAGTTCATGTCGATCTTGCTAGAACCCGTCCAGAGGAGGGCTAGGTAGCCTGTCACAGACATTTTGGACCAAAATGAATCCCTGGGGCTTGCCTTCCCACTGGTTGAGGACATCTTGGGACTGGCCCTGGAGCTTTGGCAGTATCCAGCATTCTGCCTGGCTCCCTCTGCCCTCATGGTCCACAAGTATGTGGTCCTTAAAGGTTCCCTTTTGGGATTCTTGGACCAGCCTTTGGCTGAAGGGCTAGTCACTAATTTTGTGTTCCATAAATCCAGGCACTAGGTGGATGTGGACAAGTCTTTAGACAAGGAGTCCCATAAAATTGACCATGCCACAAAAAAGTGTACACTACAGCCACTGTGGGTCTCCATCAAGCTATACCATCATGATGGATAATTACATTCATTCCCTGATGGTAATCTTTGATGCAATCCTCCCCCACCTCCATCTAGAGCAGAGGATGGTGGTGGAGATCATCAGAGGCCTCGGTTTGTCACTGGCTAAACACCAGCTCCAGACAGCCTTGGACATGGGTGAGTCATCCGTCTGTGCAGTGGCAGCAGCTTTCTCCATGCATCGCAGGGCTTGGCTGCATTTGTCCACCTTCATGGCATCCACCGAACAGAAGTTGGCCGATGTTCCTTTCCTGGGCACCGACCTCTTTGGACCTGGGTTGGAAGGGCATCTCACTCGGATTGAGAAGTTGAGCACCACCCTTGACTCTGGACCAGAAGAAAAAACCTAAGAAGCAGGCTTTTCAGTACCGGTCCTTTCAGTTACAGCCTCTCTGGCAGCAGCCACAGCAGTGGCAGTTTCAGGCCTGGTACCCTAAGCAGAATTCCGGGATCCAGGGTCCAAAAAGAGGGGGTGGCAGGGTAGTAGTCCCTCTATCAGCAGCTGCCAGTGCCCCTGCAGAAGCTGCCCAGTGATTTTTTTTGGGGAGTGTCATCCCCCCACCTGTCTCTGACTGCTCTCCCTGTCAGAGGCCAGTTACATAACTTCTTGCCACATTGGTCTGCTATCAACGGGCAAATGGATGTTGGATGTAGTGGGCAGAGGACTATCTCTAGACTTCAGAGCTGTCCTGACTTACTGCCTCCATATGCCTCAAGAGTCTGGGCTGTCTCAGGACACACTGTTCGCCCTCTGGGAGAACATCGCTCAGCTCCTTGCAAAAGGGGAACAGCCCATGTCCTGGATGCTCTGGCCAGTCAGGGATACATATCCAGGTATTTCCTGGTTCCAAAACATGCAGGGGTCTGGCGCCACATACTGGATCTACACAATCTCAACTGGTACGTGTGAAAGTGCAAGTTCCGGATTCTCACTCTGAGCCAGATTATACCATCCTTGGAACAGAACATGTGGTTTTGCTCACTGGACCTCCAGGATGGGTTTGTTCTTCTATATTCCCATCCACATGTTCCACCACTGGTGCTTCCATTTCCAAGTGGAAAGGATCCTATACCAGTTCCAGGTCATGCCTTTTTTTTAAATACTTTTTTATTAGTTTCATCAATAGTGTTGCAGACTTAATTGTGATCATTACAGTCTATTACATTTCACAGTCCCTTCAGCATAAAATAATCATGAAATGAAATATTATATTGAAGTCTGTATCTTTTTTTTTTACCATCTTCTTTTCAAAACCATTTTTTTCCCCATAAAATAACATGCAATACCACATAAACATAACGAATAGGTCATGATGTTTGGCCTATCCTTTGCACCAAGGGTCTTCACGAAATGCATGACAGTGGTGGTCGGCCCACCAACAGTAACTAGGGGTCAGAGTGTACCCCTACCTGGACAACTAAATGGTAGCTGGTCCATCCAGGAAGGCCATGGAGAGATCCACAGACCTGTCCAGACCTGCCAAGACTTATGCCTATTGGCCAGCCTAGACAGGTCCATAGAAACATAGACTTTGACAACAGATAAGGACCGCTTGGCCCACCTAGTCTGCCCATTTCCCTATCTACCTACTGGATAAGCTGCAACAAAAAACAATCACAGCTCAGCAACTAGGAGGGTGCGTGTAAAAAAACGAGTACAGAACTACAAAAAAACGCACTCCTCAGCCAGAGAATGGTGCAATTTAAAAGCATTTATTGAGTGCAAAACGTCATAGTGGGAGTAAAAATGCTGACAACCTCCACCAGTTTCGTACATCCTAGTACGTCATTAGGAGGATGCATCATAGGTCAAGCAATAGGCCTATAAAGACATTATTTAAAGTGACAGTGCAAATTTACAATTTATCATAAATAGCAACTAAACACATAAATATTTTTTGTAGTTCTCTACGGGATAAGCTGCAGATCCTAGTTAACCAACAGCCTATTTCTTTGTACCCCCCCACAAGAATTGCCTTATGTCTGTCCCATGCATTCTTGAATTCTCCCACAGTTGTAGACCCCACAATCTCCTCAGGAAGGTGATTCCATGCATCCACCACCCTCTCTGTGAAAAAATACTTCCTCAAGATGCTACCCTCTTGGACTTTGTTGATTCCCTTGAGGTACTTGAAAGGTTCTATCATGTCCCCCGTCTCTTTCCTCAAGAGTATACATATTAAGCTCCTTTAGTCTCTCCTCATATGGCTTCTGTTGCAGACCCTGCACAATTTTAGTTGCCCTCCTCTGGACTGCCTCCATCCTGTCTATGTCCTTGCAGAGATGGGGTCTCCAGAACTGGATGCAGTACTCCAGATGGGGTCTCACTAACTGTCTGTACAGAGGGATAACAACTTCTTGTTTTCTACGTGATACATCCCAGTATCCCCAGCCCTCTCTACTGCCTTCTCACATTGCTTGCTAACCTTAAGGTCATCTGATATGATTACCCCAAGTCCCTTCCATTTTGTTGTTGTTACTTACCCCCCAACTGTATACTCTTCCCTGGTTTTGTTTCCCAGGTGCATTACTTGCAGTTCTTTGCATTGAATCCAAACTGCCATACTTCTGACCATTCCAAGTCCAAATGGGTACTGAAGCAGGTGATCAAATTCATCAAGGCAGAACTAGACTCCCTGCAGGCCAAGGCCTACCTTCCGGTGGCCTGGGCACAGGGTCTTACCTCCTTTTCCTGATCATTTCAGGTTGGGCTCTTGTGCTCTGCCCAGGATTTTCTGTAGCTGCTTGGGTACATCACATCCAGTGCCAGCATGATCACAGTGACCCTGCTGATGTTGGACACCATCCAGTGGTGGCTTATCCCAGAGCATCTGGAGGAGAGAATCCCATTTGTCTGCCCAGAGCTGACTATCATGCTGACAATGGATACATCTCATGTAGGATGGGCAGCACAACTGGGAGATCACATGGCCTACAGGTTCTGGTTGGCCAGGGAGTCCCTTCACCACATAAACCTGCTGGAGCTCTGTGCGATGTGCTTGGCTCTGATGGAATTTGCTCCACTAGTCAGGGGGCAGGTAATTCACGTCCAGATGGATGACATCACAACCATATTTTACCTGAACAGACAGGGCAGCACACACTCCCTTTCTTTGTGTTGGGAGGCACACCACACCTGGATCCTTGTGCGCAGCCTGGGTGCCGATCTCCTGGTGATTCACAGGGGAGAACAGTCAGCTGGCAGATGCTCTCAGCCAGGTAGAAGAAATGTCACGAGTGGTCTGTGAATCAGGAGGTGGTGAACCACCTGTTCTCCCCATGGGGCTCATGCTCTGTGGAACTGTTTGCCTCCCGGGAGTGGTGAACCACCTGTTCTCCCTGTGGAGCTCATGCTTGGTGGAATGGTTTGCCTCCCGGGAGAACTCCAAACTGAGGCTGTTTTGTGCCCAGCCCCCCCACTGTCCAGGACACTGATGGGGGATGCCTTCGCATGGCCCTGGACTCCAGGCCTTGCATATTCCTTTCCTCCTTTCCCCCGATCCACAGAATTCTGGTCAAGGTGAGGAAGGACAAGGCATCGGATAATCCTGATAGTTCCAGACTGGCTTTGACAGTTCTGGTGCCTGGATCTCCTCAGCCTCAGCAGCACATCTCTGCAGTGACTGCCTCTCCACCCAGACCTGCTGAACAGACTTCAGGGGATGGTCCTGCACCAAGACATTCAGTCCTCTGTGCCTCATAGCCTGGTTCATGAGCGGCTAGAGTTCCAGGCCATGGGTCTCTTCGTGGATGTCTTTCATGTGGTGGAGGCCTACAGGAAGGAGTCAACTTGGTGCTGTGCCTTTAAATGGAAGACATTTTACGTTTGGTTGTCAGGCAAGGAGCTTAATCCCCTTGTCTGTCCTGTGACTAGCATCCTGGACTACCTCTGGTCCCTTTCCCAGCTGGGAGTGTAAGCCACAGCCCTTAAGGTGCACCTGACAGCCATCTCTACTTACCAGACATGGGCCAGTTTGCTGACAGTGGCCCAGGAGAAGGTGGTCAGGTGCTTTTTTCAAGGGCCTCAACCACTTGTCCCCTCCAGTGTGTGAACCATCTCCACCATGGAACTTATAGCTGGTCCTGGCTATGTTCATGGGCAAGCCTTTTGAGCCAATACACAGGTGTAAGCTGTCACACCTGTCATGGAAGACTGCCTTCCTGGTGGCAGTTATGTCTTCCAGAGGGACTGGTGAGCTCCTAATGCTCTAGGTGGACTCTCCCTATCTAGTTTTCCACAGGGACAAGGTCATCCTTTGCCCAAACCTGAAATTTTCTCCGGAAGTGGTATCAGAGTTTCACCTTAACCAGGTGATTAATGAACCCATATATTTTACCAACCCTTCTTCAAAGGCCGACCACAGGCTCTGTACCTTGGACCTGCGGAGAGCACTCGCCTGTTATGTGGAGCATACAGCTAGAGTTCAGGGACAGGCTTGCCAGCTGTTTGTCAGTTATGCTGAAGCCCGTGCCTGGCAGACCAGCAGCAAAGCAGACAGTTACAAGGTGGATCACATCTTACATCAACCTCTGCTATAGGTTGACTGGTCAGGAGCCTCCTATAGGGACTAGGGCTCATTTCACCAGACATACTGCTGCCTTGGTGGCTGCTTCTAGGGATGTCCCCATACAGTCATACATACTGCTCTGTAGGCAGCACACTCCTTAATTTCCCATTACCGCATTGAGCTCGAGTCATGTCAGGATGTGCGTTTTGGGACCTCAGTTCTCCAGTCTGTGTTCCCAACTAGGGGTGCGCCACTTTCCCCCTCCTTCCGGAGAACTGTTAGGAGTCTGCCAGAGTTTGAATAAGTGAACCATATCCATGGATTCAGCTTCAGCTTTGTTGTCTGAGATTCACTCTGACCACTGACATCATGGAACTTAGCACTTGCAGGTTTTTACATCATGGAACGTAGCACTTGCAGGTTTTTATAATCATCAGGTCAGCTGTATAAACAGATATCAATATAAGGTCACAAGTTTAGGACATTAGCATACACTTACCTCACAAACACCTACAGCTGTTTGCAGCATAGATAAGGTTATGATGGTACTGTATCACCATTAGGCTTTTCCAGCCAACCCTTTTACATAATACTGTTATTTATAGAAGTAGTTACAGCCAGAAGAAGAAAGGGTTTTCCAATTTATCCTCAGGATACCTTTTTTCTTCATATGACTGTCTGTTTGTATTGTATTTATTTTACCAGGAAAAGTCTCTGTTGAACACACTCATTTACAAAGATTTCCTGGGTAGGACAGCATACAAGTTCAAACCAAAGACAATAATGAAGAACTGTAACTCGGAAATACTAGATCATGCAAAAGATACAATGAAACAATAGTGAATAATGTATAGCATAAGGCAAGGAAGATTTGCAGAGCAATAGAAAATTAAATGTACAAGGAGGAAAAAACAGGTATATAGTGTACTCAGTGTAGTCAAAGCTGCATATATTACAACCAGTGGTTAATTTGGAAATGCTTAGGTAGGGGAACTCTCACATCTAGATTTATAGGTTGTGGAACTGTCATTTCTAGGTGGCGGAACTCTCCTATGGTAGTAAATGGAGAAAGATGACAGAGGTGGTGGAACTGTCATACAGTTTTTTAGGAGGTGGTGGAACTGAGTTCCTGTGGGCTCCTGCCCAATTTAACCCCTGATTACAACGAGTTATAGAGCAGGCAATGATTCGCGTAAGTATAGCTTAACCACATGAACAGGCATCAGTGAATAGATCTTCGATGAGGGCTTTAAAAACACTATCAATAACCAGGGAACCTAGTTTTAGTGAGGTTTGCAAATTGTTCCGTGCTGTGGGAATGACACAGCTGAGTGCAGTTTTCCAAACTCTAGGGTGCATCTCAGGATGTCCAGGAGGATGAGGTTGTTTATCCTTGGGGCATAGTTGCTATGGGACCTGCGGAAGAGGTTAATGATGTGGTGTGGTAGTTCATCCAACAACACCCTGTAAGTCCACATATAAAGATTTTTTAGCCTCCTAGTAGCAAGGGAGGTCAAACTAATGGAAGCATACCATGTATAGTGAGGAGTCCTAGGTGCCAGGTTGGTTATGAACCTGAGTGCCTGGTGATACAATATATCCAGTTTGGATAGGCAAGTAGAGGAGCAATCTCATTATGCTATCATTGTAAGGCTCCAGATGCAGATATTGAACACATGTTCTGGTTTTGTGGCTTTGCTAAGTTATGGTGGGAAAAACAGCAGAAATAATAATTAAATAATAATTAAAACCGCTCCAAAATCCCAGAATAACTTGGAGTTCATGGCCCTTCTGTTTCTGCAGTACTATGCTGAGAAGTCATTGAAACGAGAACAAACCATTTTAAAAACTGCTTCCATGACCACTAAAAGATTAAGTCACGGGAAATGTCCAGCCTTTCCTAAATCTTTACCCTATAATATATGGAGACTTAATTTTCTTTATACTTTATATTATGAAATTATTTTTTTTTAAGATCTGAAATTGCATTATCAAATATTAGAGTGTAACATCCTTTCATCGAACAAGGCACTATTTTTGCTAGATCCTTTATAATATTCCATACAAGTTGTGGCTTCCCCCCCTTCTAATTTTGTCTATTCTTCTGTGAATTATATGTGATATCCCCTTCCCTATGCTATAAATTATATGGCTGTACAAAAACCAGATATCTTTTCTGTACAAATTGTAACCACACTTGTCTTTTTTGAAATATTTAATAAAATTTGTATTTTAAAAAAGGCAAGTAGGCCAGCCCGGTGGCACTCAGGGTTGTGGCGCTGGATGCCATGCCGGCAGCCCATGTTTGGGAATGAGCACGGGTCAGCGGGGGGAGGAGAAGGATCGAGCATCCTGTGGACTGCTCTCCTTCTCCAGGGAGGGGTGACCTCAGTGGTCAGTGAACGACTTGCCCCTAGTGGAGGCTGGGGGCTGCACGCTGATGCTGCCAGTGTGGGGTAGAGATGGGGCAGATGCCTGGCGGAATGCTCACGGGAGTATGTGTGCCACCGTCACTAGTGTCACTGCATACCCTGCCTTGAGGGGGAGTACACCGTAAGAGAAAAAGACTGCTCGGCAGGTGACAGAAGGTGCCTTGTAGGTCCCGCCCCCAAATAGCCACGGTGCTGGCCACACTGGATCCGGTCTTCAGCAGGTGTTGAGGATCCCCACTGGCCCTGCCGAGGAGGGAAGCCCTGGGGGTAATGGTCGGCGCTGGCTGGTGGACATCAGGGGATGGGACTGGGGGCGCTCTCCAGAGATAAAGGGCGAGCAGTCAGGCACATAAATTGACAAAAAAAAAAAGGTCAAATAGAGGAGCAGTGACTGTAGACTAGGTTCACGTAGTCCACGATCAGCATAAAGTTTACCTGAACTAGTCATTTCCAGTCATCTGCAGGAAAACAGTACTTGTTTCTGGAATAAAAACCTAATCCGGCATGCAGTTTCTTACATAATGTCTTAAAGTGCATAGAAAAAGACAATCTACTATTAAGCTAAAATCCAAGATATTTATATTGACCACATCAAGAGTATCTTCCAGAGGCATAGAGAAACCTTGGGCAGGAAGGGAGTGATGAAAAGTCATTGTCCACTTGGGGTGAGTGGACGCATGCATGTATGGGGCCTATGGGCACACTGGTTGGGCCTACGGTCCTTATCTGCCAACAATTTATGTTTTATGTTTAGGTAGTGGGGGTTGGAGCAAAGGGTGAGGGTGGACTAACAGAAGAAAAAAACATTACTGTACTTATGTTTTACTAGCATTGAGTAGAAGCTTGGAATGGAAAAGATTAATTGGCAGTGCAACAATAATTACTTAATTTCTAATCACACGTGTGCAGTGTGCATATTCATGGAACACATACAAACAAAAGAAGAGAAAGAAGTAAGTGCCTCAGCTACGACTTGAACCCAGGCTGCCAGGAATACCGGTCTGGTCACGCTAACCAGCTGTACCACCAAGGCAACTGGAACCTAGGCTGTCCTGGAGGACACATTACTCTTTCTCCAATGCACAACCTGGAGCTGCACAAATAATTACTTAATTTTCAATCATATAGGTGTAGTGTGCATATTTATGGAACACATACAAACAAAGGAGAGAAAGAAGTAAGTACCTTAGCTGGGACTTTTACCCAGGCTGTGCCGGAATACAACCAGCTACACCACCAAGGCAACTGGAACCTGGGCCATCCCGGAGGACACATTACTCTTTCTCCAATATGTATGTGTTCCATAAATATGCACACCACACCCATGTGATTGAAAATTAAGTAATTATTTGTGCAGCACCAGGTTGTGCATTGGAGAAAGAGTAATGTGTCCTCCAGGATGGCCCAGGTTCCAGTTGCCGTGGTGGCATAGCTGGTTAGCACAACCGGAATAGTATTCCGAGCAGTCTGTGTTCAAGTCCCAGCTGAGGCACTTACTTCTTTCTCTCCTTTGTTTAAATTTTAACTCTGTTTTAGTTGCACCTCCAATCTGTCTTAGCCAGGAGTTGAAAACAAATCTTAACATTTTTTAAAGCCAGTGGGTCCCATCCTACTTGTGGGCCTGTCAGTCATGCCAAAACACTGACGACCCAGGGAAAATGTTCCGGTTCTCAGAATTTAGTAAAAAACACTAATAGGGAAAAATAAGTTTGAAAATATAGAAATGCGGTTTGGTTCTGCTTTAAACAGGAACCACAAAATATCAGAACACCAAATGGTGTTCAGTATGAAAAAGAAGCCAATTATTGTCTCAGTTCCAAAAGAAAAAGGAACCAGATTATTTTTAGATCATTAGATTTACGGAAAAGCCAGTCCACGTTCAGGTCTCTGAGAACCAGGGATTCATCTGAGTGGGAGCTTACAATGTTAGAAGTGTGATGGAGAAGCTCCAAGCCACCTTTGGGTGGTTTATAGTAACCAATCACATTAATGGGTTTATTTCAGGTCAGGAAGATTTTAACAGTTAAACATTCAAATTCATTTGGAATGGAGAGGGAGCTAACTGAGGCAGAGGAAAACCTGTCACTGATTTAAAGAGCAAGGCCACTCCCCCTGGTGCATCTGCCCAGGTGATAAAATTGAAAGAGGGTAAGACAATTTAATGGGAGAGTCCAGATCCATTGAGCCAAGTCTCCGTGAGGAGTACAGTATATCAGGGTTGGTGTGGTCTGTCCAGGCTTTTACCTCATCCAGTTTCTTCAGTAGGCTACAAATGTTTAAGGACATAAACTTTAGGCCTTTCAGGGAGGAAGATTCTGTGTGGGAGGGCACAGACATGGGTGGGTCTGGGTTGACCACCACATTACCAGAGCACATTAACAGGATTAGAATCACTTCTTTGCACATATGGAGGTTAACACTGAGCCCGTTTAGAGGATTTCGTATTTTCGTAGAAGGGGATGGTAACAGTAGGGGAGGTTCCATTCTGTGGGGCATGTATCAGAAGGAGAGTCCTAAGAAAAAGGGGCTTGGTGGAGGTTAGGTGCAAGGACAAATCAGTAGTATTAGAGTGCCAAAGTGAATCAAGGATCCCCAAAGGAGCTTGGTAAGTGAGTGTTGGAGAGGTGGAATGAGCACTGCTAAGGGACTGAGGTATACTCAGCACCTCTAGTGCGCTGTGGTACTTTGCCTTGATATCTCTGCAGGGTTCCTAGGCTTCTGTGGCAGCTTTGTCTTTATTTCTGTGGCATGACTTATTCATTTCTGTGGAAAATGCAGTTCTGCTATTGGCTAAAATATGATGTGTTGTCATCAATTATATCACATGCCAAACATAGAGGAAACTATTTTACATGTACTGTTTTGTTGTGTAATGGCTTTGTGTTGAACAATAAAAAAAATGTGTATTTGTAAACATAGAGGAGGGCTTCAGGGTAAATGAAATAGGGAAGGGAGCCAGGCACTATGGAAAAACTGTATATTTGCATGAAAAGTCACCAAGAACACGAAATTCTGTGACACTACATGTATTCTACAGCATGATGCAAATTCTGTGGCTGTGGAATTGTAGAATTCAAGGGGCCTTGGGTATACTCGGGCAGCAAAGGAGGGTCAACAGCTCTAATGCCCACATTATAATACTGCAAACTAACCCAATGGACTTAGGAATGTGATTAGCTAGGCTTTATGCTGGATGCAATACCGGGATGCCCCAAAGGATAACTAGGACCAAATTAGACTTTCATGCAACCAAATCAATGAACATGGACCTACTGTGGCAGTAAGACTAAACCTGGGTTACCCCTGAGATTAGGTGCGCACATATAGGCTAGAATTAGCAACCACAAAACTTACTGTTACAAACAAGCTTAACATTTGTCTAAAAATAGCGATTTAGAGGCAGCCTCCCAAATTTGAAGTGTCAAACTCTAACGTATGGGAATGTTACAAAACATATATTAGAGGGAGAATTAAACACAGAGTGGCTTATATATATTTTTTTTATTTAATATACTTTATTGATATTTTCAAAGACATTAAAACACGAATCAAAAATATACATAGTCAAAGTACAACGAAAACCAATCCCAAACACGAACATCCGCGCATCTCCCCTTCTTGGTACAGGACAGCAGTCCCACGAACCATAACCCCTAAGAACTACAAAGGACTCGCAAAGGGCCCAGAAAGGTCAGAGTGACGAAATAGTAGAATATGTCTCATAGACTATGCAGTCCCCCTGCACATCCACAACTGGCCCTTGTGAGGAGCAATGCCAGTTAAAGAAGACACCTACATACCCAATCATACAACTGAAAGCAGAGCGTACAAAGGCTCCCACCTCTTCTGGAAGGCCGTATAGCTTCCAGCCATGTTCACAACTGATCTTTCAACATTCAGGGCTAATAAAATTTCTCTGTGCCATTCATCCTTAGTTGGAACATAGTCATCCAATCAATGACATGAGATGATTCATTTGGCAATCGCAGCCACTACAGAGTAGCTTATATGAGATAGGCCCTGACATACATAACACTACTGAATTAAAAAATGTCCTGTTATGGGAATATTTCACGGTTTAAACAAAACACTAATGATAACTGGAATGGTCAATGACCCAGTTAAACTAAGGGCTGCAGCTAAAGTGAAACGTGACACCCAGACAGGGTGTAGCTGAGAGACCCTGAATCCAGCACAGATCAACCAGGAACTATCATGAATAATTAAACTCTGCTAAAAGATTCAGCTGAAACTGAACACTAGCACTCACCCAGATAGGATGTTGCTAGGGGACAGTGAATTCAGTGTAGCTCAAACTAGGTACTAGCCTGATTAACACTGTCAGCTATGGGCTGCAGATGAACTGAAGAATAGCAGTTACCCACATAGGGTATTGCAGGAGGCAGCAGCAGAAGTAGTGCAGTTCCATAGGTAGCATATAATATCCAGAATGTCCTGCAGCACAGGCAGTCAAAACCTGAGTGAACAAAACCTAAGTGAGCAGTAGCACACAGCCCTTATAAAATCATATGGGTGCTCACCAGAATTCATATCTCGGTGGGAAAGGGGCCCAAAATAATTGGAAGTTAAACTTGTCCCTTTGTAAAGGAAAGGAGTTTAGAGAATGGCTACAGAAAGAAACTAAAATATATTTTGATTTAAACTGCACCCCAGAAGTGTCAAACTCTAATGTATGGGAATGTTACAAAACATATATTAGAGGGAGAATTATTGCCTTGTCCTCCTCACTTAGGAGAAAGAAACAACAAGAACTCTAGGACAAAGAAACCCTGCTTAAACAGATAATAGAACAGCACAAGAAAGACCACGGACATAACAGTGATATCCAGTGGAATATTGTTACATTGAAATATGAGGTTAACAACATTCAGAGCAGTACAATTGAATATGTACTTTTTTAGGACCCAGCAGTGGTATTGGGAAGCTGGCGAGAAATTGGGTGAACTACTGGCTTATAGATTGAAACAGGGAGGGTGATCAGTGGGGTGCCTCAGGGTTTCAGTGCTGGGACTGGTCATCTTTAATGTCTTTTATAAGTGACATTGCAGAGAAGCTGGAAGGGAAGGTCTGCCTCTATGCAGATGACACCAAAATCTGCAATAGGGTGGACACTCCGGGGTGGTGGTGGAAAGGATGAGCAGAGACCTGAGAGAACTAGAAGAGTGGTCAAAGGTATGGCAGCTGGGCTTCAATGCAAAAAAGTGCAAAATACTGCACTTGAGGCCCAGAAATCCAGGGGCAGAGTACAAAATGGGTGGAGTGGTATTAATGACCACTAAGCAGGGAAGAGACCTGGGGGTAATCATATTGGATGCCCTAAAGGTGGCCAGGTAGTGCAAAAGGCAGTAGGGAGGGCTAGTGGGATGCTGGGACACATAGGGAGGGGTATCACCAGCAGAAAGAGAGGGGTGGTGTTGCCTCTGTATAGATCACTGGTAAGACTCCACCTTGAGCACTGTGTCCAGTTCTGGAGCCACATCTCTGAAAGGACATAGAGTGGAGGCAGTATAAGGAGGGCAACTAAAATGGTGCAGGGTCTGCACCAAAAGCCTATGAGGAGAAACTAAAGGACCTTAATATGTACACTCTGGAATGGGGGGAGATATGATAGAGAGCTTCAAATGCCTCATGGGGGGTAAAAGAGAAGTATTTTCTGAAAAAAGGTATTCAAGAACAAGGGGACATGCTATGAAGCTGGGGGGGTAGATTCAGGAGAGATGTGAGGAAGGACTTATTCCCAGAAAGAGTGCTGGATTCTAGGAACAGCCTTCCAGCAGAGGTAGTAGGGGAGAAAACAGTGGTGGAGTTCAAGAATGCATGGGATAATTACAAGGGAATCATAATGGAAAGGAAGGGGAGAGGGAAGAAGAGCTGTAGATTGGGCATGGTGTACGGTAATAGTGTAGGTAGGGAGAAATGGGCAGATTGGACGGGCCAGGCGGTCCTTATCTACCATCAAATTCTATGTTTCTTATGTTTCTATGAAACAGAAACAAAATCAAAATTTAATAAAGGGAGTGAAAACATTATCAGGGAGAGTGTCCACCTCTTCCAAAAATACAAGTCTGACTTTTGAAAACTGCTCTGAATTGTATAAATCTAAATTAAATGACAACCACACTAGTACTGAGAACTTTCTGAAAAATGTAAAAATCCTTAACCTAGACAAAGAACTTTCTAACACTATTGATAGTCCGGTTACACTAAATGAAATCTGTAGGAAAATTCAATCACTGCTCAATGGTCATACCCCAGGTCTAGTTGGGTTCCCAGAAGAATTGTATAAAGAACTTTGTTCATATTTAAAATAACATCTGCTGAATGCACTGTATATACTGAATCCTTTGACAAGGGCTTGTCACCTCACACACTTCAGGAGGCATTGGTCACAGTGATCTACAGAAAAGATAAAGATCCCTCTCTGTTAGAGCTACAGACCAGTCTCCCTTTTAAATACCACTTATGAAATCATTGCTAGAATTCTGACAAATAGTGTAAACACTGTAATCAGTAAAGTGATGAGTTAAAACCAAGTTGGTGTCCCAGGCAGATTAGGCTCTGATAGTGTTAGAAGGCTTCTGTCAGTCATGTGGCAGTCTCATAAAGCAGGAGACATGGTAGGTCTCCTGTCTTTAGACAGGGAGAAGACATTTTATTCCTTGGAATGGGAATATCTTAAGTCAGTTCTGACTAAATTTGGCTTTGGTCCTCAATTGCTTAAGTGAACAGACTGCATCTACACCAAACCCAGTGCCTCTACTCTTACCAATGGCATACAATCCAAAAAAATTACACCGGAAAGGGGTATAGAAGAGGGATGTCTGCTGTCTCTGGCCCTGTTTATATTGGCAAAAGAGTCACTAATAACTATAATTAATGAGTCCCCCCTCATCCAAGGCTTTAAATGCAAGAAAACAGCTTGTAAGATAGTATCATATGCGGATGATTTGTTTTTGACCACTAGATGCCCTCACAATTCTCTATCTCATCTATCTGCTTTTTTTTTCCAAATTTAAATTAGTCTCTGGTTTGGAAGTAAACTGGACTAAATCGGACTTTCTCCTGATCAACAAAACCTTCACACAAAGTTTTGTATCTAACTGTAGCATAGGGTTTGCATGGTCTCCGAACTATATAACATATTTGGGTTTGAAAATAATGCCTGAAATTCATAAAATAGTCAACCTCACCCTTTATCCAATCCTACAAATGGTTTTGAATTAATTTGAAAAATGGCAGAAACTTAATCTATGAGTTGTAGAAAAGATCTACGCAATAAAATTAATATTGGTACTAACATGCTTCTAGTTTGTATTGGTAGGTAAGAAGGCAGTATAGCACAGTGGTTTAAGGCTCTGAGCTGCAAACCTGGAGACCTGGGTTTGAATCCCACACCCCCACTTGCATACTGTGTGACCCTGAGCAAGTCACTAAACTTCCTTGTGCTCCCAGGTCACACCTATAAAGCTTTCAGCTTAATGTGTCCCTCCTGGTTAAAAAAAATAGTTTAACAGACTAATAAGGAATTTTATTTGGTGTGGTAAAATCTAGAATTGGCACTGAAAAACATAAATCACACTGAGAGTTTGGCGAATTTGACCTCCCTGACTGCTCTAGATATCACTGGGCATTCACAATAATGCAAAACAATTTAATGGTTTGATTATCAAAACACAAATTTTCCTTTATGAGTAGAATTAAAGAAGGCAATTATGTGGCTTCAATGCCCTGGAGACCTCACCTTGCCCAGTACGTTGTCCTCACAGCTTTGTGTCTGTCACTCTACTAAGACCATAAGGTAAGCCCACAAGAGATTAAAATGTAACAACTTCCTGCTGGACTGCAGCACTCTCTGGAATAATAAAATTACTTTAATTTGAAAACTGTACTCTCAATTATCTCAGATGGAGGAAGGTGGGTATCACATATCAAGCAGATAGCTTAGTATAAAACAATAACTATACGATATTCTCAGAATTGCAAAAAAATACTGTCTCATGAATTGTGTTCTGCCACTACCTACAAAAATTCTGAGATATCTGAAGAAAAATCAGATTGGGCAGTATTACTTAAATTTGCAGGTGGGAAAGGCAGAACAGGTAAAATCTATAAATTACTGTCAATATCGAATTAAAATGTAATCCTTAGTGCCAAACAAAAATGGGAAAAAACTTAAATGTACTATTCCTGAGGAAAACTGGAAGAAACTTTGGGCAAATGTACCGTACATAAAAGCATTAAATATACTAATGGTGAATTTATACAACTCAAAATTGTCCACCAGAATTATCTAACTCTCGTCCATCCAGTAAGCATCAGTCTGTCAAGTGATGGGAAATAATGGAGATATTTGTATACCCTTGAAGAGAATATCCCTTTTCACCAAGTATCTTTATTTTGGGTTGCTGCTCTAAAGTGTTAGACATGAGCAGTATTGAATGATGGCCAGTAGTTTAGGGCTTACAAGATTTATTCTATCAAAGTGGAATACCCCAAATGTACCAGCTATATCGGAATCATATGAGTATCTGGGTAGACTGGCATTTAATGAAAAGATTAGTCACTCTATAGTTGGGAAAGATGCGTGGTATTCTTCAGTTTGGAACTCTTTTATAACTAAACCCCTTTCCCATGAAAACAGGAAGGAAATACCATTGTCAGAATAACAGAAAACTTTCCTAACAAATGTCTCATTAATAACATTCAATAGACATGCTTATAATAATAGACATGTACTGTACTCTAATAGTTTGTCTTATGCTATGTTGCCTCTGTACCACAATATTGTACTAGAATGTTTTGCCCTGACAATCTGTGTCCTTCATTTCCTCTTCGTTGTTCTGTAAGAGTAGTTCCATCACCTAAATTATATCAACTTTTTTTCTTTTACATGTATCTGTTCTACTGATTTGCCTTCAGTTTTTGATTATGCTCCTTGACATATTGTATTTGCTGTATATGATTTTCTATATCCCCCTCCCCTAAGACGCATCTGGAAACGAGCTGTTAGTAGCTCATACTGGTGAAACCTTTGAAATAAATAAATAAATGTTTCTTGTATTTAAACAAATGATTCTGATAATGACTGTTGTACTAAAATGAGGTTGAGCAATAATGATTGTGTGAAGATTGGCCACTGATAACTAACAGTGAATATTTTTAGCAATGATTAGAGCAAGTCTTTTGCCTTACAATGGTGGGAGGAATATCAGTAAGCCTCCATTTTTAAGCAAACATACCTTCACCTACAAGACAACCAAACAGATTACAAAAATTCCACGTTGTGGATCTCAATAAAGAGGAAAATCCTAGTGCCTAATTCACTTTGACTATATTTACATCAAATCTCCTTCAAACCCCCGCCCACCCCAACCCCAGATTGAGGATCTAAAACTGGTGTTGCCCCAAACACCTTGAAATGGTTCAGAAGCTACCTCAGTGATAGACTGCAGAAGGTGAGGATATCAAATGTAGTTTTGGAGCAGAGGGCTGTCCGATCAGGGGGACCTCAAGGCTCAATCCTGGGTCTCTTATTGTTCAGTATTTTCCTGAATGACCTTCCAGCTGTCTGCAACCAGTGTACTCTCCTCTACGCAGATGATGCAGTCATCATTGCTAGCCACCTGGATCCCAACGTGCTTGAAAACAATCTTCAATAAGGCTTCACAGAAGCAGAGAGATGGCTTAATAATCACAAACTAGTGCTAAACTACAAAAAAACTAAAGTCCAACTCTTTTCGTTCTCTCAAAATAAGTTTAAGGCCCATCAACTCATTATCACCAACAACCACAGAGACGCTCTTGAACAAATTCAGCTTTTCAAATACCTAGGTCTAACTCTGGATAATCACCTTACCTTTGTGCCTCACATTGAAAATGTTGCCAGAGATGTTAATACCAGAATTGGGCTCCTCTTCAGACAGACAAAGTCTTACCCAAGAAGCCCTGAAGGTTGCAGTTCACAGCTCAGTCCTCTCGATCATTGATTATGGTCTAATCATATACTGTGCTGCAACCTCCACATCTCTTAAACGACTCACGGTTGCCCTGAACAAAGCCTGTAGGTTAGTTATGGGTGCTGCTCACCTCACTCATACCTGTGAGTTATATGCTCAATCTGGCTGGCTCCAACTAAGTAACAGGATCAAATATCAAACCTGCCCCCTGTCCAAAAAAGCTCTACAGTACTTGGATTACTACCCCTGAGCATTGGTTGCCTGCTAAACAAATCCCCTAAGACCCAACACACATGCACCTCAGTTTCTGACCTCCTTCCAGTACCCCACTGTCAGACTGCTCAATACCAGTGACCCTTTCAATACAGAGCCCCTCTGTGGTTTAATAATCTAAGCAACCAACTGAGCATTCTTTCTAGTCTTTCGCAATATAAACTTGCTTCGTCAGCATTGCCTAACTGAAAGCACTTGTGATTGTTACACCTAGTTTCCCACCTCTGCAGACACCCTAATACCACTTTTTTCACTCTCTGATGCACTTACTTGGCTTCCTGTTTCGTTCACCTCTCCTGACAGAACAATTTCCCCTTCCCCTGCCACCTCCTCCCTTACCGCACCCCCCCTTGCTCTTATCCCACTGAACCCCCTCTTCCTGGACCTGCCAGGACCTCTGGTTCCCACTCTCATTTATCTTCTTTTCCCTTCATCTGCCCTCCTTTTCCCCTCTTTTACCCCTTCTGCCACCTTAGCCTCCCGTCCCTCTCACCCTATGACAAGGCCTCTAGCTGCCATATTTTCTTTTCCTTCTCTATCTGGACTCTGCCCTTCTCATCTCCCCTACCCCTCCCTTTCTCTCCCCCACCTCTGATTAGCAATGTTGCCTCAAATGTACCTTATGGTTTTCTATGCTTGTTGTAATCTTGAGTGTGTAGCACTGTTCCCACATATTTACCAGTTGACTTGCAGTGCTCCGATGATACCATGAATGTTGTCTGTAGCTCCGTTGATACCATGAATGTTGTCTGTACCACCCTGCCTTATTGTAACCCTTTCCTTTGACGTGGAACCTTTGTAAATGAGTTGCCTCAGGCTCTAAGGTATTTGTAATCTGAGTTTTAAATAAATAAATAAAGTTCAGACAATCCTTGTATAATGGAATCAACAAAAGTCCTTAAAATAATTAAATCGGTCAATTAATCCAGAACAAAGCCCCTCACAGTTCATGCCAATTTGACCAAACCCTTTAATAGTGCAAAATAAGTGATCACTAATGAACCCTAAATGGGCTAAAGCAAGGAATAACAAACGTTAAAGATGTACTGTCTACCAACTCAGAAACCCTATTGTCTTTCACAGATGATCTTAAAAATAAATTCAAGTTACATAAATTCCAGTTCTGCTATTTTTTGTCATTAAGAAATGCTCTTAAAACAGTTCACTGTTTTCCCCTGCCCCCACCCAAGACTAAGCCTACTGGGCTGCTATAGCCTCTACTTCTCCCTCCTCTAGCTGCCTCTCACCTCCCTCCTACTGTCCTCCTCCTCCTCCTCTACTGAAACTGGGCACACCTAGACTGCACCTGCCCTGCCTGCTTCTCCGCCCCTCTCACCTGCTTCCCCTGCCCTCATCTCTCCACTCCTCCTCCTGGACAACGCCCTCCTGGACTGCTACAATCTTACCTACTCTTGCACTTAGCAACACTCAATGGTATCCGTCCAGCAATGGATTTACTACTGTAGCTGAAGTCATAATCCAGCACTAATTGTAATGGAAACTGTAACTGCAACATTTATGTACTTCCTCATACTTGTAATGTGTATCGACTTCTTGGCTTTGTGCTTTCTAATATGTATGTGTAATGTGTACTGCCTCATTACTTGAGATCTCTGCAAAGGCCTATATTTTGCAATGTGTATTGTCTCCTTGACTTGGAACCTTTGTAAAGGAGTCTTGTGGCTCAAAGGTTGTAATCCGAAACTGAAATAAAAAAATAAATGAAACAGTATCCTACAACCTAACTACTCATTTCACAGCAATTCAGAATGGAATCAAATGATTAAGATAGGCATGTTAAAAAGAGGTGCCAGCCCAATTTATAAAATACTGTTCAATGCCTCTTTATCATTATCCCTAACCCTAAAAGCCAAAGAAAAATGGGATACGGAACTACAACCAAACCCTCATGAGTGGGAGCACACCTGGAGATATGCCTGTCACAGCGACAGAGAAGTCCAAGGTAATCATAGTCAATACAAAATTCCACATCATTTTTATCTGTCCCCCAAGAGAGTAAAAGACTCAGGCTAGCTGGCCCGGTGGTGCAGAGGGTTGAGGCGCTGGACACCACACCTCGAACCACGCCGGTGACCCGGGTTTGGGAATGGACTCAGGTTGCTGGGGGCTGGCAGGGGAGGAGAAGATTGAGCATCTGATGGACTGCTCTCCTCTCCTGGGGTGGGTGGGGGAAAGTGCTTCGCTTTGTAGTGGCCCCGATGGAGACCGAAGGCACTACAAGGAGCGTTGCAATGTGGGCTCTCCAGGAAAAATGTGAAAGATGGCATGTCTCCGACCAGATGATGGCAGCCCCACCTCCCCGTGCCTCTCTACCACAAAGCATCCAGGGCTGCAGTATCCATGCTCAGCCCAGAAGCAAGAGAATGTTTAGGTACTCTAAACTCCCCTCCCTGTTGCCCTCTCTGAGGCAGGGGGGCCCCCTCGGCGAAGGGATACGCTGGGTCAGCGGGCGTTGGGCAGCAGGATGGTGAGTTGGCGGTAGAGGCAACGGTGGGACTGACTGCCGAAGGTGGATGAAACGTGCCCAGTAGGCAGGGGATAAAAAAAAAAAGACTCAGGCTTCATCCATAGTGGTGAATGCTGGAGACATAGTTTTAATGGGGCTGACGTGATCTCACATGTTATGG
Organism: Neoceratodus forsteri; assembly: GCA_016271365.2. NCBI lineage: Eukaryota > Metazoa > Chordata > Ceratodontiformes > Ceratodontidae > Neoceratodus > Neoceratodus forsteri. The sequence continues at coordinate 253,684,747 of JADMNL010000027.1, forward strand.
AGTTGCCCCAAAATAACTTATGGCACAATATTCATTCTATTTGTGAAAAGGTTACAGGTACTCAGATAACCTTCTCTCCATTGGTATTTATTCTTGGAATATATTCCTCCACTCCCAACTTTGATTTTATCCAGAAACTATGGTTATCAGTCACAGCTCTAAGTATTACAAGACTTCTGCTGAGAAACTGGAAAAATGTCTGAATACCTACTTTACAAGAATGGTACAGTCAAATGCATTTCATGGCAAACAATGAGAAAATAAGTTATTTAATTTTTGAGAAAATAGATAGATTTGATGATATGTGGGGCCCTTTTCTTAGTGTGAATACTAACTGAATAATTAGATATTGGCTAAACATAATGTTTTAGCAGGTTCTAATGTAAAATAAAACATTCTTTTCTTTTCTCATTTTACATTGACATATTCCTAAAGAGTCACTTATGTGTATACAGTTCTGTCTGAATAATTATAGTTTAATAGACAGCTACATTAGTTAAGCACTTATAGAATACTTCTGTTTACTTAAAAAAGAGAATACCTGTTATAATGTCTTCTTTATGTTTTGTTTTGGAAACATAAAAAGACTATTATGGAAAAAAAAAAAAAAAGGCAGTGCTTACCAGAGGGTCGGAAACCTGACAGCATGTTATGCCACCGGCAGTCTCTTCTGGCTGACTCCTTTTGGCAGACTCCCGAAGATGTCCTTTGTGCTAGTGTAGTATAACTAAAAGAGGGGCATCTTGACTTCACTCTCAAACCACCCAACTGGCAGATAACTCAACAGAAGGGCTTTGTTTGCTGCTGGGGATGAGGGCTCAGTTAGTTGCTGGGGAGCATTGGATGAAAAACTGCAGGGAGCCATCCATCAGGGGAAGGGGAAAGTCAGCTGGAAAACTCACCACTCATGACCCCAGTACATGAAAATCAACTGGCAGGTGGTGGCAGTAAACCCCTCAGACTGTTATCAAAGGGAAAAGAAAAATCTTTCAGATAGTTTACTCTTCAGTATTCTTTTTCATTACACACTTTATACATGTCTCTACATCTTGTACAGAGTCTGTGTGCTTCCTGTAGCATAAAGAACACACCAATCTGTGAAAGAAGGATGCATTTTTCCATTTCCTTTCAGACACATACTCCTTGTGACCCCAATGGTTATGCCAAACAGTCTTTAAAGCAGTAGCGCAACAGAATTGGGCAAAAAATTTGACCCTACCTTTGTTTCACCTTAAAAAATTCCAGGCATCTTCTAGATATATTTGGTAGTAAAAATTTTCATTTCCACCAAAATCTGAGTATAAATGTTTTAATTTGGTTTTTTCTCAAGGAAAAAAAAGATGGTCACCACATTTGGCTTAGAAATACCATTGTAGACCTACTTAGGGTTAGGATCTAGAAAAAAAACTCATGGTGAGTAAAAGGAGGTACCTACAGAAGTAGATTTGATAGATATGCTCATATTTATATTAGCTGAAGCTAAAACTAGCTTTTTTGAGGGGAAAAAAAATTTTCATTGCACTGCTGCTTTAAAAGGAGAATTCTAGTTGTCCCAATATCCAAGTGACAGCGTGTTGTGCTGCCATGCAGGTGGCATGGCATCAGGAACAGACTTGGGTTGCCACGTTTGGGGATAGGCCTGGCTGAGGTAGCTGCCACTCAGCAGTGCGACTCAGTCTAAAAGGATGAAAAATGTTGATGAACAAAAAGCAACTTTCAGAAATCTGACAGAGCAAGAGAGGTCCTCAGTGCCTTATATGCCCTGCAGAAGGAGGGGTGTGGAAAAGACTTATTACTGCATGCGCACCATGAATACCAGTTCAGAGGGGCAGAGAGAGAGACACAGGCAAGATGAGCTAGGCAGAAATCTGCCTCAGCTCCTCTAGCCGAGGCAAAGCCCACCCCCTGATAATTTTGTCCATGTTGCCATATAAAAGGTTGTGAAATGAATTACAGCAGACAAGTGGGTTTTGGAGGTGAAAAGAGAGGGCTTAACCTTTCAATTTGTAATATTTCCAAAGGTAAGAAAATTAAGTGTATTTAGTTCAGAAACCAAAGCAAACGCTCCTGTTGGCACTGAAGGTGAGAAAACTGTTAAAAATTAAATGCAGTGGAGAGGAACACTGTTTTCCAGCCGAGAATTGTTTTTTTCTGCTTTTTCACTGTGAAGAAAATTGGGGAATGGTGACCCATTCTGAACCTAAGTGTCCTGAACAGACATGTAAAAAACAAGAAGTTCACAATGGTGACACTACAAACAGTAATTCCCTCCCTACAACAAGGTGACTGGCTGGAGTCACTGGACTTCAAGGGCACAAATGTCCACATCCCAGTAATACCATCACAGAAAGCATTTAAGGTTCAGAGTAGGACATGCTCTGTTTCAATTCAAAGCAGTGCCCTTTGGTCTGCAACAGCACTTGAAGTATTCATGAAGTGCTTGTTAGTGGCTGCGGCTTACCTACACAGGCAGGTTGTAGTGGTGTTTTCTTCCCTAGATGACTGGGAAATGTGTGGAAAATCATAAGGCAAAGCAGTGTGCTCATTTCAAACAGTGAGAATCACTCTGCAGAGTGGCTGTTTCCATTGCACTGCCAATTCCAGGGCTGCAGTAAGGAGCTGGCTGTTTCCATTACACTGATAACTGAAGGGCTGCAGTAAGGAGCTGGCTGTTTCCATTACACTGCTAATTCCAGGGCTGCAGTAAGGAGCTGGCTGTTTCCATTACACTGCCAGTTCCAGGGCTGCAGTAAGAAGCTGGCTGTTTGCATTACACTGCTAATTCCAGGGCTGCGGTACGGAGCTGGCTGTTTCCATTACAATGCTACTTCCAGGGCTGCAGTAGGGAGCTGGCTGATTCCATTACACTGCCAATTCCAGGGCTGCAGTAAGGAGCTGGTTGTTTGCATTACACTGCTAATTCCAGGGCTGCGGTACGGAGCTGGCTGTTTCCATTACAATGCTACTTCCAGGGCTGCAGTAGGGAGCTGGCTGATTCCATTACACTGCCAATTCCAGGGCTGCAGTAAGGAGCTGGCTGTTTCCATTACACTGCTAATTCCAGGGCTTCGGTAAGAGATGGCTGTTTCCATTACAGTGCTAATTCCAGGGCTGCGGTAAGGAGCTGGCTGTTTCCATTACACTGCTAATTCAAGGGCTGCAGTAAGGAGCTGGCTGTTTTCATTACAATACTAATTCTAGGGTTGCAGTTAGGAGATGGCTGTTTCCATTACACTACTAATTCCAGGGCTGCAGTAAGGAGCTGGCTGTTTGCATTACAGTGCTAATTCCAGGGCTGCAGTAAGGAGCTGGCTGTTTTTGTTACGGTGCTAATTCCAGTAGGGGCATAGGTACAAGTGTGCAGGGGTGCAGTGGCACCTGGGCCCTCTAGGTTTGAGGGGAAAATCATAATTTTGATGTTTAGTCAAAACTGGGAATGGGCCCTGTAACATCGCCTTACACCCAGGCTCCTTGGTATTTGCTACGCTTCTGAATTCCAGTGCTGCATTAAGGAGCTGGCTGTCTACATTACACTGCTAATTCCAGGGTTGCAGTAAGGAAATGGCTGTTTCCACTACACTGCTAATTCCTGGGCTGCAGTAAGGAGCTGGCTGTTTCCGTTACAGTGCTAATTCCAGGGCTGCGGTAAGGAGCTGGCTGTTTCCATTACATTGCTACCTTCAGGGCTGCAGTAAGGAGCTTGCTGTTTTCATGACGTTGCCAATTCCAGGGCTGCAGTAAGGAGCTGGCTGTTTTCATTACAGTACTAATTCCAGGATTGCAGTAAGGAGCTGGCTGTTTTTATTACATTATTAATTATAGGGTTGCAGTAAGGAGCTGGCTGTTTCCATTAAACTGCTAATTCCAGGGTTGCAGTAAGGAGCTGGCTGTTTCCATTACACTGCCAGTTCCAGGGCTGCAGTAAGGAGCTGGCTGTTTTCATTACAGTACTAATTCTGGGGTTGCAGTAAGGAGCTGGCTGTTTTCATTACGTTACTAATTCCAGGTTTGCAGTAAAGAGCTGGGTGTTTCCATTACACTGCCAATTCCATGGCTGCAGTAAGGAGCTGGCTGTTTCCGTTACACTGCTAATTCCAGGGCTGCGGTACAGAGCTGGCTGTTTCCATTACAGTGCTACTTCCAGGCTGCAGTAGGGAACTGGCTGTTTCCATTACACTGCCAATTCCAGGGCTGCAGTAAGGAGCTGGCTGTTTTCATTACATTACTAATTATAGCGTTGCAGTAAGGAGCTGTCTGTTTCAATACACTGCCAATTCCAGGGTTGCAGTAAGGAGCTGGCTGTTTCCAGTACACTGCCAGTTCCAGGGCTGCAGTAAGGAGCTGGCTGTTTCCATTACATTGCTAATTCCAGGGATGCGGTAAGAGATGGCTATTTCTGTTACAGTGCTAATTCCAGGGCTGCGGTAAGGAGCTGGCTGTTTCCATTACAGTGCTAATTCAAGGGCTGCAGTAAGTAGCTGGCTGTTTTCATTACAGTACTAATTCTAGGGCTGCAGTAAGGACATGGCTGTTTCCATTACACTGCTAATTCCAGGGCTACAGTAAGGAGCTGGCTGTTTCCATTTCAGTGCTAATTCCAGGGCTGCAGTAAGGAGCTGGCTGTTTCTGTTACGGTGCTAATTCCTGCAAAGGCATAGCTACAAGTGTGCAGGGGGTGCAGTGGCACCTGGACCCACTAGGTTTGAGGGGTCAAAATCATAATTTTGATGTTTAGTCAAAACTGGGAATGGGCCCTGTAACATCGCCTTGCTCCCAGGCCCTCTGGGTATTTGCTACGCTACTGAATTCCAGGGCTGCATTAAGGAGCTGGCTGTTTACATTACACTGATAATTCCAGGGTTGCAGTAAGGAGATGGCTGTTTCCACTACACTCCAATTCCAGGGCTGCAGTAAGGAGCTGGCTGTTTCCGCTCAGTGCTAATTCCAGGGCTGTAAGGAGCTGGCTGTTTCCAATACATTGCTACCTTCAGGGCTGCAGTAAGCAGCTTGCTGTTTTCATTACATTGCCAATTCCAGGGCTGCAGTAAGGAGCTGGTTGTTTCCGTTACACTGCTAATTCCAGGGCTGCAGTAAGGAGATGGCTGTTTTCATTACAGTACTAATTCTAGGACTGCAGTAAGGAGCTGGCTGTTTTTATTACATTACTAATTATAGGGTTGCAGTAAGGAGCTGGCTGTTTCCATTAAACTGCTAATTCCAGGGTTGCAGTAAGGAGCTGGCTGTTTCCATTACACTGCCAGTTCCAGGGCTGCAGTAAGGAGCTGGCTGTTTCCATTACACTGCCAATTCCAGGGCTGCAGTAAGGAGCTGGCTGTTTCCATTACACTGCCAATTCCAGGGCTGCAGTAAGGAGCTGGCTGTTTCCATTACACTGCTAATTCCAGGGCTGCGGTAAGGAGCTGGCTGTTTCCATTACAGTGCTACCTCCATGGCTGCAGTAAGGAGCTGGCTGTTTTCATTACAGTACTAATTCCAGGACTGCAGTAAGGAGCTGGCTGTTTTATTACATAACTAATTATAGCGTTGCAGTAAGGAGCTGGCTGTTTCCATTACACTGCTAATTCCAGGGTTGCAGTAAGGGAGCTGGCTGTTTCCATTTCCCTGCCAGTTCCAGGGCTGCAGTAAGGAGCTGGCTGTTTTCATTACAGTACTAATTTAGGGCTGCAGTAAGGAGATGGCTGTTTCCATTACGCTAGCAATTCCGGGCTGCAGTAAGGAGCTGACTGTTTCATTACAGCTAATTCCAGGGCTGCAGTAAGGAGCTGGCTGTTTCTATTACGGTGCTCATTCCAGCAGGGGCATAGCTACAAGTGTGCAGGGGGTGCAGTGGCACCTGGGCCCACTAAGTTTGTGGGGCCAAAATAATAATTTTGATGTTTTTTTCAAAACTGGGAACGGGCTCTGTAACATCGCCTTGCACCCAGGCCCTCTGGGTATTTGCTACGCTACTGAATTCCAGGGCTGCATTAAGGAGCTGGCTGTTTCCATTACACTGCTAATTCCAGGGTTGCAGTAAGGAGCTGGCTGTTTCCACTACACTGCTAATTCCAGGGCTGCAGTAAGGAGCTGGCTGTTTCCATTACAGTGCTAATTCCAGGGCTGCGGTAAGGAGCTGGCTGTTTCCATTACAGTGCTACCTTCAGGGCTGCAGTAAGGAGCTGGCAGTTTCCATTACACTGCTAATTGCAGGGTTGCAGTAAGGAGCTGGCTGTTTCCATTACACTGCCAATTCCAGGGCTGCAGTAAGGAGCTGGCTGTTTTCATTACAGTACTAATTCCAGGACTGCAATAAGGAGCTGGCTGTTTTTATTACATTATTAATTATAGGGTTGCAGAAAGGAGCTGGCTGTTTCCATTAAACTGCTAATTCCAGGGTTGCAGTAAGGAGCTGGCTGTTTCCATTACACTGCCAGTTCCAGGGCTGCAGTAAGGAGCTGACTGCTTTCATTACAGTACTAATTCTGGGGTTGCAGTAAGGAGCTGGCTGTTTTCATTACGTTACTAATTCCAGGTTTGCAGTAAAGAGCTGGCTGTTTCCATTACAGTGCTACTTCCAGGCTGCAGTAGGGAGCTGGCTGTTTCCATTACACTGCCAATTCCTGGGCTGCAGTAAGGAGCTGGCTGTTTTCATTACATTACTAATTACAGCGTTGCAGTAAGGAGCTGACTGTTTCCATTGCACTGCCAATTCCAGGGCTGCGGTAAGGAGCTGGCTGTTTCCATTACACTGATAACTGAAGGGCTGCAGTAAGGAGCTGGCTGTTTCCATTACACTGCCAATTCCAGAGCTGCAGTAAGGAGCTGGCTGTTTCCATTTCTCTGCCAGTTCCAGGGCTGCAGTAAGGAGCTGGCTGTTTTCATTACAGTACTAATTCTGGGGTTGCAGTAAGGAGCTGGCTGCTTCCATTACACTGCCAATTCCAGGGCTGCAGTAAGGAGCTGGCTGTTTCCATTACACTGCCAGTTCCAGGGCTGCAGTAAGAAGCTGGTTGTTTCCATTACACTGCTAATTCCAGGGCTGCGGTACGGAGCTGGCTGTTTCCATTACAATGCTACTTCCAGGGCTGCAGTAGGGAGCTGGCTGATTCCATTACACTGCCAATTCCAGGGCTGCAGTAAGGAGCTGGCTGTTTCCATTACACTGCTAATTCCAGGGCTTCGGTAAGAGATGGCTGTTTCCATTACAGTGCTAATTCCAGGGCTGCGGTAAGGAGCTGGCTGTTTCCATTACACTGCTAATTCAAGGGCTGCAGTAAGGAGCTGGCTGTTTTCATTACAATACTAATTCTAGGGTTGCAGTTAGGAGATGGCTGTTTCCATTACACTACTAATTCCAGGGCTGCATTAAGGAGCTGGCTGTTTGCATTACAGTGCTAATTCCAGGGCTGCAGTAAGGAGCTGGCTGTTTTGTTACGGTGCTAATTCCAGTAGGGGCATAGGTACAAGTGTGCAGGGGTGCAGTGGCACCTGGGCCCTCTAGGTTTGAGGGGCAAAAATCATAATTTTGATGTTTAGTCAAAACTGGGAATGGGCCCTGTAACATCGCCTTACACCCAGGCTCCTTGGTATTTGCTACGCTTCTGAATTCCAGTGCTGCATTAAGGAGCTGGCTGTCTACATTACACTGCTAATTCCAGGGTTGCAGTAAGGAAATGGCTGTTTCCACTACACTGCTAATTCCTGGGCTGCAGTAAGGAGCTGGCTGTTTCCGTTACAGTGCTAATTCCAGGGCTGCGGTAAGGAGCTGGCTGTTTCCATTACATTGCTACCTTCAGGGCTGCAGTAAGGAGCTTGCTGCTTTCATGACGTTGCCAATTCTAGGGGCTGCAGTAAGGAGCTGGCTGTTTTCATTACAGTACTAATTCCAGGACTGCAGTAAGGAGCTGGCTGTTTTTATTACATTATTAATTATAGGGTTGCAGTAAGGAGCTGGCTGTTTCCATTAAACTGCTAATTCCAGGGTTGCAGTAAGGAGCTGGCTGTTTCCATTACACTGCCAGTTCCAGGGCTGCAGTAAGGAGCTGGCTGTTTTCATTACAGTACTAATTCTGGGGTTGCAGTAAGGAGCTGGCTGTTTTCATTACGTTACTAATTCCAGGTTTGCAGTAAAGAGCTGGGTGTTTCCATTACACTGCCAATTCCATGGCTGCAGTAAGGAGTTGGCTGTTTCGCTACGCTGCTAATTCCAGGGCTGCGGTACGGAGCTGGCTGTTTCCATTACAGTGCTACTTCCACGGCTGCAGTAGGGAGCTGGCTGTTTCCATTACACTGCCAATTCCAGGGCTGCAGTAAGGAGCTGGCTGTTTTCATTACATTACTAATTATAGCGTTGCAGTAAGGAGCTGTCTGTTTCCAATACACTGCCAATTCCAGGGTTGCAGTAAGGAGCTGGCTGTTTCCAGTACACTGCCAGTTCCAGGGCTGCAGTAAGGAGCTGGCTGTTTCCATTACACTGCTAATTCCAGGGATGCGGTAAGAGATGGCTATTTCTGTTACAGTGCTAATTCCAGGGCTGCGGTAAGGAGCTGGCTGTTTCCATTACAGTGCTAATTCAAGGGCTGCAGTAAGTAGCTGGCTGTTTTCATTACAGTACTAATTCTAGGGCTGCAGTAAGGACATGGCTGTTTCCATTACACTGCTAATTCCAGGGCTACAGTAAGGAGCTGGCTGTTTCCATTTCAGTGCTAATTCCAGGGCTGCAGTAAGGAGCTGGCTGTTTCTGTTACGGTGCTAATTCCTGCAAAGGCATAGCTACAAGTGTGCAGGGGGTGCAGTGGCACCTGGACCCACTAGGTTTGAGGGGTCAAAATCATAATTTTGATGTTTAGTCAAAACTGGGAATGGGCCCTGTAACAACGCCTTGCTCCCAGGCCCTCTGGGTATTTGCTACGCTACTGAATTCCAGGGCTGCATTAAGGAGCCGGCTGTTTACATTACACTGATAATTCCAGGGTTGCAGTAAGGAGATGGCTGTTTCCACTACACTCCTAATTCCAGGGCTGCAGTAAGGAGCTGGCTGTTTCGCTACAGTGCTAATTCCAGGGCGTGTAAGGAGCTGGCTGTTTCAATACATTGCTACCTTCAGGGCTGCAGTAAGCAGCTTGCTGTTTTCATTACATTGCCAATTCCAGGGCTGCAGTAAGGAGCTGGTTGTTTCCGTTACACTGCTAATTCCAGGGCAGTAAGGAGATGGCTGCTTTTCATTACAGTACTAATTCTAGGACTGCAGTAAGGAGCTGGCTGTTTTTATTACATTACTAATTATAGGGTTGCAGTAAGGAGCTGGCTGTTTCCATTAAACTGCTAATTCCAGGGTTGCAGTAAGGAGCTGGCTGTTTCCATTACACTGCCAGTTCCAGGGCTGCAGTAAGGAGCTGGCTGTTTTCATTACACTGCCAATTCCAGTGCTGCAGTAAGGAGCTGGCTGTTTCCATTACACTGCCAATTCCAGGGCTGCAGTAAGGAGCTGGCTGTTTCCATTACACTGCTAATTCCAGGGCTGCGGTAAGGAGCTGGCTGTTTCCATTACAGTGCTACCTCCATGGCTGCAGTAAGGAGCTGGCTGTTTTCATTACAGTACTAATTCCAGGACTGCAGTAAGGAGCTGGCTGTTTTTATTACATAACTAATTATAGCGTTGCAGTAAGGAGCTGGCTGTTTCCATTACACTGCTAATTCCAGGGTTGCAGTAAGGAGCTGGCTGTTTCCATTACCCTGCCAGTTCCAGGGCTGCAGTAAGGAGCTGGCTGTTTTCATTACAGTACTAATTCTAGGGCTGCAGTAAGGAGATGGCTGTTTCCATTACGCTGCTAATTCCAGGGCTGCAGTAAGGAGCTGACTGTTTCCATTACAGCGCTAATTCCAGGGCTGCAGTAAGGAGCTGGCTGTTTCTATTACGGTGCTCATTCCAGCAGGGGCATAGCTAGATGCAGGGGTGCAGTGGCACCTGGACCCATTAAGTTTGAGGGGCCAAAATCATAATTTTGATGTTTATTCAAAACTGGGAACGGGCCCTGTAACATCGCCTTGCACCCAGGCCCTCTGGGTATTTGCTACGCTACTGAATTCCAGTGCTGCATTAAGGAGTTGGTTGTTTCCATTACACTGCTAATTCCAGGGTTGCAGTAAGGAACTGGCTGTTTCCACTACACTGCTAATTCCAGGGCTGCAGTAAGGAGCTGGCTGTTTCCGATTACAGTGCTAATTCCAGGGCTGCGGTAAGAGCTGGCTGTTTCCATTACAGTGCTACCTTCAGGGCTGCAGTAAGGGCTGGCAGTTTCCATTACACTGCTAATTGCAGGGTTGCAGTAAGGAGCTGGCTGTTTCATTACACCGCCAATTCCAGGGCTGCAGAAGGAGCTGGCTGTTTCTATTACAGTGCTAATTCCAGGGCTGCGGTAAGATCTGGCTGTTTCCATTACACTGCTAATTCCAGGGCTGCAGTAAGGAGCTGACTGTTTCCATTGCACTGCTAATTCCAGGGCTGTGGTAAGAGATGGCTGTTTCAATTACAGTGCTAATTGCAGGGCTGCGTAAGGAGCTGGCCTGTTTCCATTACAGTGCTACCACCTTGGGTGCAGTAAGAAGCTGGCTGTTTCCATTACACTGCTAATTCCTGGGTGCGGTAAGGAGCTGGCTGATTCCATTACAGTGCTACCTCCAGGGCTGCAGTAAGGAGCTGGCTGTTTTCATTACAGTACTAATTCCAGGGTTGCAGTAAGGAGCTGGCTGTTTCCATTACACTGCTAATTCCAGGGCTGCGGTACAGAGCTGGCTGTTTCCATTACTGTGCTACTTCCAGGCTGCAGTAGGGAGCTGGCTGTTTCCATTACCCTGCCAATTCCAGGACTGCAGTAAGGAGCTGGCTGTTTTCATTACATTACTAATTATAGCGTTGCAGTAAGGAGCTGTCTGTTTCCAATACACTGCCAATTCCAGGGTTGCAGTAAGGAGCTGGCTGTTTCCAGTACACTGCTAATTCCTGGGCTGCGGTAAGAGATGGCTATTTCCATTACAGTGCTAATTCCAGGGCTGCGGTAAGGAGCTGGCTGTTTCCATTACACTGCTAATTCAAGGGCTGCAGTAAGTAGCTGGCTGTTTTCATTACAGTACTAATTCTAGGGCTGCAGTAAGGACATGGCTGTTTCCATTACACTGCTAATTCCAGGGCTACAGTAAGGAGCTGGCTGTTTCCATTTCAGTGCTAATTCCAGGGCTGCAGTAAGGAGCTGGCTGTTTCTGTTACGGTGCTAATTCCTGCAAAGGCATAGCTACATAAGGTGCAGGGGTGCAGGCACCTGGACCCACTAGGTTTGAGGGGTCAAAATCATAATTTTGATGTTTAGTCAAAACTGGGAATGGGCCCTGTAACAACGCCTTGCTCCCAGGCCCTCTGGGTATTTGCTACGCTACTGAATTCCAGGGCTGCATTAAGGAGCCGGCTGTTTACATTACACTGATAATTCCAGGGTTGCAGTAAGGAGATGGCTGTTTCCACTACACTCCTAATTCCAGGGCTGCAGTAAGGAGCTGGCTGTTTCCGCTACAGTGCTAATTCCAGGGCTGCGGTAAGGAGCTGGCTGTTTCCAATACATTGCTACCTTCAGGGCTGCAGTAAGCAGCTTGCTGTTTTCATTACATTGCCAATTCCAGGGCTGCAGTAAGGAGCTGGTTGTTTCCGTTACACTGCTAATTCCAGGGCTGCAGTAAGGAGATGGCTGTTTTCATTACAGTACTAATTCTAGGACTGCAGTAAGGAGCTGGCTGTTTTTATTACATTACTAATTATAGGGTTGCAGTAAGGAGCTGGCTGTTTCCATTAAACTGCTAATTCCAGGGTTGCAGTAAGGAGCTGGCTGTTTCCATTACACTGCCAGTTCCAGGGCTGCAGTAAGGAGCTGGCTGTTTTCATTACACTGCTAATTCCAGTGCTGCAGTAAGGAGCTGGCTGTTTCCATTACACTGCCAATTCCAGGGCTGCAGTAAGGAGCTGGCTGTTTCCATTACACTGCTAATTCCAGGGCTGCGGTAAGGAGCTGGCTGTTTCCATTACAGTGCTACCTCCATGGCTGCAGTAAGGAGCTGGCTGTTTTCATTACAGTACTAATTCCAGGACTGCAGTAAGGAGCTGGCTGTTTTTATTACATAACTAATTATAGCGTTGCAGTAAGGAGCTGACTGTTTCCATTACACTGCTAATTCCAGGGTTGCAGTAAGGAGCTGGCTGTTTCCATTACCCTGCCAGTTCCAGGGCTGCAGAAAGGAGCTGACTGTTTTCATTACACTGCTAATTCCAGGGTTGCAGTAAGGAGATGGCTGTTTCATTACACTGCTAATTCCAGGGCTACAGTAAGGAGCTGGCTGTTTCATTACACTGCCAATTCCAGGGCTGCAGTAAGGAGCTGGCTGTTTCCATTACAGTGCTAATTCCAGGCTGCAGTAAGGAGCTGGCTGTTTTCATTACAGCTGCTAATTCCAGGGCTGCAGTAAGGAGCTGGCTGTTTTCATTACACTGCTAATTCCAGGGCTGCAGTAAGGAGCTGGCTGTTTCCATTACACTGCTAATTCCAGGGCTGCAGTAAGGAGCTGGCTCTTTCCATTACACTGCTAATTCCAGGGCTGCAGTAAGGAGCTGGCTGTTTCCATTACACTGCCAATTCCAGGGCTGCGTAAGGAGCTGGCTGTTTCCATTACACTGATAATTGAAGGGCTGCAGTAAGGAGCTGGCTGTTTCCATTACACTGCCAATTCCAGGGCTGCAGTAAGGAGCTGGCTGGTTTCATTACAGTACTAATTCTAGGGTTGCAGTAAGGAGCTGGCTGCTTCCATTACACTGCCAATTCCAGGGCTGCAGTAAGGAGCTGGCTGTTTCCATTACACTGCCAGTTCCAGGGCTGCAGTAAGAAGCTGGTTGTTTCCATTACACTGCTAATTCCAGGGCTGCAGTAAGAAGCTGGCTGTTTCCATTACAGTGCTTCCTCCATGGCTGCAGTAAGGAGCTGGCTGTTTCCATTACACTGCTAATTCCAGGGCTGCGGTAAGGAGCTGGCTGTATCCATTACACTGCTAATTCCAGGGCTGCAGTAAGGAGCTGGCTGTTAATGTTACAGTACTAGTTCCAGCAGGGCATAGCTACAAGGGTGCAGGGGGTGCAGTTGCACCTGGGCCCACTAGGTTTGATGGGCCAAAATCATAATTTTGATGTTTATTCAAAACTGGGAACGAGCACTGTAACGTCGCCTTGCACCTAAGCCCTCTGGGTATTTGCTACGCTACTGAATTCCAGTGCTGCATTAAGGAGCTGGCTGTTTCCATTACCCTGCCAGTTCCAGGGCTGCAGAAAGGAGCTGACTGTTTTCATTGCAGTACTAATTCTAGGGTTGCAGTAAGGAGATGGCTGTTTCCATTACACTGCTAATTCAAGGGCTACAGTAAGGATCTGGCTGTTTCCATTACACTGCCAATTCCAGGGCTGCAGTAAGGAGCTGGCTGTTTCCATTACAGTGCTACCTCCGTGGCTGCAGTAAGGAGCTGGCAGTTTTCATTACAGTACTAATTCCACGGTTGCAGTAAGGAGCTGGCTGTTTCCATTACACTGCTAATTCCAGGGCTGCAGTAACGAACTGGCTGTTTCTGTTACAGTACTAGTTCCAGCAGGGGCATAGCTACAAGGGTGCAGGGGGTGCAGTTGCACCTGGTCCCACTAGGTTTGAGGGGCCAAAATCATAATTTTGATGTTTATTCAAAACTGGGAAGGGGCCCTGTAACATCGCCTTGCACCCAGGCCCTCTGGCTATTTGCTACGCTATTGAATTCCAGGGTTGCATTAAGGAGCTGGCTGTTTCCATTACACTGCCAATTCCAGGGCTGCAGTAAGGAGCTGACTATTTTCATTACAGTACTAATTCTAGGTTTGCAGTAAGGAGATGGCTGTTTCCATTACACTGCTAATTCAAGGGCTACAGTAAGGAGCTGGCTGTTTCCATTATAGTGCTACCTCCATGGCTGCAGTAAGGAGCTGGCTGTTTCCATTACAAGCTAATTCCAGGGCTTCAGTAAGGAGCTGGCTGTTTCCATTACACTGCCAATTCCAGGGCTGCGGTAAGGAGCTGACTGTTTCCATTTCATTGCCAATTCCAGGGCTGCGGTAAGGAGCTGGCTGTTTCCATTACAGTGCTACTTCCAGGACTGCAGTAAGGAGCTGGCTGTTTTCATTACAGTACTAATTCTAGGGTTGCAGTAAGGAGATGGCTGTTTCCATTACACTGCTAATTCAAGGGCTGCAGTAAGGAGCTTGCTGTTTCCATTACACTGCCAATTCCAGGGCTGCAGTAAGGAGCTGGCTGTTTCCATTACAGTGCTACCTCCATGGCTACAGTAAGGAGCTGGCTGTTTCCATTACACAGCTAATTCCAGGGCTTCAGTAAGGAGCTGGCTGTTTCCATTACACTGCCAATTCCAGGACTGCAGTAAGGAGCTGGCTGTTTTCATTGCAGTACTAATTCCAGGGTTGCAGTAAGGAGCTGGCTGTTTCCATTACACTGCTTATTCCAAGGCTGCAGTAAGTAGCTGGCTGTTTCTGTTACAGTACTAGTTCCAGCAGGGGCATAGCTACAAGGGTGCAGGGGGTGCAGTTGCACCTGGGCCCACTAGGTTTGAGTGGCCAAAGTCATAATTTTGATGTTTATTCAAAACTGGGAACGGGCCCTGTAACATCGCCTTGCACCCAAGCCCTGTGGGTATTTCCTACGCTACTGAATTCCATGGCTGCGGTAAGAAGCTGGCTGTTTCCATTACACTGCCAATTCCAGGGCTGTAGTTAGGAGCTGGCTGTTTCCATTACTCTGCCAATTCCAGGGCTGCGGTAAGGAACTGGCTGTTTCCATTACTCTGCCAATTCCAGGGCTGCAGTAAGGATCTGGCTGTTTCCATTACACTGCCAATTCCATTGCTGCAGTAAGGAGCTGGCTGTTTCCATTACGCTGCTAATTCCAGGGCTGCAGTAAGGAGCTGGCTGTTTCCATTACAGCGCTAATTCCAGGGCTGCAGTAAGGAGCTGGCTGTTTCTATTATGGTGCTCATTCCAGCAGGGGCATAGCTACAAGTGTGCAGGGGGTGCAGTGGCACCTGGGCCCACTAAGTTTGAGGGGCCAAAATAATAATTTTGATGTTTTTTCAAAACTGGGAACGGGCCCTGTAAGATCGCCTTGCACCCAGGCCCTCTGGGTATTTGATACGCTACTGAATTCCAGGGCTGCATTAAGGAGCTGGCTGTTTCCATTACACTGCTAATTCCAGGGTTGCAGTAAGGAGCTGGCTGTTTCCACTACACTGCTAATTCCAGGGCTGCAGTAAGGAGCTGGCTGTTTCCATTACAGTGCTAATTCCAGGGCTGCGGTAAGGAGCTGGCTGTTTCCATTACAGTGCTACCTTCAGGGCTGCAGTAAGGAGCAGGCTGTTTCCATTACACTGCTAATTGCAGGGTTGCAGTAAGGAGCTGGCTGTTTCCATTACACTGCCAATTCCAGGGCTGCAGTAAGGAGCTGGCTGGTTTCATTACAGTACTAATTCTGGGGTTGCAGTAAGGAGCTGGCTGCTTCCATTACACTGCCAATTCCAGGGCTGCAGTAAGGAGCTGGCTGTTTCCATTACACTGCCAGTTCCAGGGCTGCAGTAAGAAGCTGGTTGTTTCCATTACACTGCTATCCAGGGCTGCGGTAGAAGCTGGCTGTTTCCATTACAGTGCTGCCTCCATGGCTGCAGTAAGAGCTGGCTGTTTCCATTACACTGCTAATTCCAGGGCTGCGGTAAGGAGCTGGCTGTTTACATTACACTGCTAATTCCAGGGCTGCAGTAAGGAGCTGGCTGTTAATGTTACAGTACTAGTTCCAGCAGGAGCATAGCTACAAGGGTGCAGGGGGTGCAGTTGCACCTGGGCCCACTAAGTTTAATGGGCCAAAATCATAATTTTGATGTTTATTCAAAACTGGGAACAGGCACTGTAACGTCGCCTTGCACCTAAGCCCTCTGGGTATTTGCTACGCTACTGAATTCCAGTGCTGCATTAAGGAGCTGGCTGTTTCCATTACCCTGCCAGTTCCAGGGCTGCAGAAAGGAGCTGACTGTTTTCATTGCAGTACTAATTCTAGGGTTGCAGTAAGGAGATGGCTGTTTCCATTACACTGCTAATTCAAGGGCTACAGTAAGGATCTGGCTGTTTCCATTACACTGCCATTTCCAGGGCTGCAGTAAGGAGCTGGCTGTTTCCATTACAGTGCTACCTCCGTGGCTGCAGTAAGGAGCTGGCTGTTTTCATTACAGTACTAATTCCACGGCTGCAGTAAGGAGCTGGCTGTTTCCATTACACTGCTAATTCCAGGGCTGCAGTAACGAGCTGGCTGTTTCTGTTACAGTACTAGTTCCAGCAGGGGCATAGCTACAAGGGTGCAGGGGGTGCAGTTGCACCTGGCCCCACTAGGTTTGAGGGGCCAAAATCATAATTTTGATGTTTATTCAAAACTGGGAACGGGCCCTGTAACATCGCCTTGCACCCAAGCCCTCTGGCTATTTGCTACGCTATTGAAATTCAGGGGTGCATTAAGGAGCTGGCTGTTTCCATTACACTGCCAATTCCAGGGCTGCAGTAAGGAGCTGACTGTTTTCATTACAGTACTAATTCTAGCTTTGCAGTAAGGAGATGGCGGTTTCCATTACACTGCTAATTCAAGGGCTACAGTAAGGAGCTGGCTGTTTCCATTATAGTGCTACCTCCATGGCTGCAGTAAGGAGCTGGCTGTTTCCATTACACTGCCAATTCCAGGGCTGCAGTAAGGAGCTGGCTGTTTCCATTTCTCTGCCAGTTCCAGGGCTGCAGTAAGGAGCTGGCTGGTTTCATTACAGTACTAATTCTGGGGTTGCAGTAAGGAGCTGGCTGCTTCCATTACACTGCCAATTCCAGGGCTGCAGTAAGGAGCTGGCTGTTTCCATTACACTGCCAGTTCCAGGGCTGCAGTAAGAAGCTGGTTGTTTCCATTACACTGCTAATTCCAGGGCTGCGGTAAGAAGCTGGCTGTTTCCATTACAGTGCTACCTCCATGGCTGCAGTAAGGAGCTGGCTGTTTCCATTACACTGTTAATTCCAGGGCTGCGGTAAGGAGCTGGCTGTTAATGTTACAGTGCTAGTTCCAGCAGGGGCATAGCTACAAGGGTGCAGGGGGTGCAGTTGCACCTGGGCCCACTAGGTTTGATGGGCCAAAATCATAATTTTGATGTTTATTCAAAACTGGGAACGGGCACTGTAACGTCGCCTTGCACCTAAGCCCTCTGGGTATTTGCTACGCTACTGAATTCCAGTGCTGCATTAAGGAGCTGGCTGTTTCCATTACCCTGCCAGTTCCAGGGCTGCAGAAAGGAGCTGACTGTTTTCATTGCAGTACTAATTCTAGGGTTGCAGTAAGGAGATGGCTGTTTCCAATACACTGCTAATTCAAGGGCTACAGTAAGGATCTGGCTGTTTCCATTACACTGCCAATTCCAGGGCTGCAGTAAGGAGCTGGCTGTTTCCATTACAGTGCTACCTCCGTGGCTGCAGTAAGGAGCTGGCTGTTTTCATTACAGTACTAATTCCACGGTTGCAGTAAGGAGCTGGCTGTTTCCATTACACTGCTAATTCCAGGGCTGCAGTAACGAGCTGGCTGTTTCTGTTACAGTACTAGTTCCAGCAGGGGCATAGCTACAAGGGTGCAGGGTGCAGTTGCACCTGGGCCCACTAGGTTTGAGGGGCCAAAATCATAATTTTGATGTTTATTCAAAACTGGGAAGGGGCCCTGTAACATCGCCTTGCACCCAAGCCTCTGGGTATTTGCTACGCTATTGAATTCCAGGGGTGCATTAAGGAGCTGGCTGTTTCCATTACACTGCCAATTCCAGGGCTGCAGTAAGGAGCTGACTGTTTTCCTTACAGTACTAATTCTAGGTCTGCAGTAAGGAGATGGCTGTTTCCATTACACTGCTAATTCAAGGGCTACAGTAAGGAGCTGGCAGTTTCCATTATAGTGCTACCTCCATGGCTGCAGTAAGGAGCTGGCTGTTTCCATTACACAGCTAATTCCAGGGCTTCAGTAAGGAGCTGGGTGTTTCCATTACACTGCCAATTCCAGGGCTGCTTTAAGGAGCTGACTGTTTCCATTACACTGCCAATTCCAGGGCTGCGGTAAGGAGCTGGCTGTTTCCATTACAGTGCTACTTCCAGGACTGCAGTAAGGAGCTGGCTGTTTTCATTACAGTACTAATTCTAGGGTTGCAGTAAGGAGATGGCTGTTTCCATTACACTGCTAATTCAAGGGCTGCAGTAAGGAGCTTGCTGTTTCCATTACAGTGCTACCTCCATGGCTACAGTAAGGAGCTGGCTGTTTCCATTACACAGCTAATTCCCGGGCTTCAGTAAGGAGCTGGCTGTTTCCATTACACTGCCAATTCCAGGGCTGCTTTAAGGAGCTGACTGTTTCCATTACACTGCCAATTCCAGGGCTGCGGTAAGGAGCTGGCTGTTTCCATTACAGTGCTACTTCCAGGACTGCAGTAAGGAGCTGGCTGTTTTCATTACAGTACTAATTCTAGGGTTGCAGTAAGGAGATGGCTGTTTCCATTACACTGCTAATTCAAGGGCTGCAGTAAGGAGCTTGCTGTTTCCATTACAGTGCTACCTCCATGGCTACAGTAAGGAGCTGGCTGTTTCCATTACACAGCTAATTCCCGGGCTTCAGTAAGGAGCTGGCTGTTTCCATTACACTGCCAATTCCAGGACTGCAGTAAGGAGCTGGCTGTTTTCATTGCAGTACTAATTCCAGGGTTGCAGTAAGGAGCTGGCTGTTTCCATTACACTGCTAATTCCAAGGCTGCAGTAAGTAGCTGGCTGTTTCTGTTACAGTACTAGTTCCAGCAGGGGCATAGCTACAAGGGTGCAGGGGGTGCAGTTGCCCCTGGGCCCACTAGGTTTGAGTGGCCAAAGTCATAATTTTGATGTTTATTCAAAACTGGGAACGGGCCCTGTAACATCGCCTTGCACCCAAGCCCTGTGGGTATTTCCTACGCTACTCAATTCCAGGGCTGCGGTAAGAAGCTGGCTGTTTCCATTACACTGCCAATTCCAGGGCTGTAGTAAGGAGCTGGCTGTTTCCATTACTCTGCCAATTCCAGGGCTGCGGTAAGGAACTGGCTGTTTCCATTACTCTGCCAATTCCAGGGCTGCAGTAAGGATCTGGCTGTTTCCATTACACTGCCAATTCCATGGCTGCAGTAAGGAGCTGGCTGTTTCCATTTCACTGCCAGTTCCAGGGCTGCAGTAAGTAGCTGGCTGTTTTCATTACAGTACTAATTCTAGGGTTGCAGTAAGGAGATGGCTGTTTCCATTACGCTGCTAATTCGAGGGCTGCAGTAAGGAGCTGGCTGTTTCCATTACAGTGCTAATTCCAGGGCTGCAGTAAGGAGCTGGCTGTTTCTATTACGGTGCTCATTCCAGCAGGGGCATAGCTACAAGTGTGCAGGGGGTGCAGTGGCACCTGGGCCCACTAAGTTTGAGGGACCAAAATAATAATTTTGATGTTTTTTCAAAACTGGGAGCGGGCCCTGTAAGATCGCCATGCACCCAGGCCCTCTGGGTATTTGATACGCTACTGAATTCCAGGGCTGCATTAAGGAGCTGGCTGTTTCCATTACACTGCTAATTCCTGGGTTGCAGTAAGGAGCTGGCTGTTTCCACTACACTGCTAATTCCAGGGCTGCAGTAAGGAGCTGGCTGTTTCCATTACAGTGCTAATTCCAGGGCTGCGGTAAGGAGCTGGCTGTTTCCATTACAGTGCTACCTTCAGGGCTGCAGTAAGGAGCTGGCTGTTTCCATTACACTGCTAATTGCAGGGTTGCAGTAAGGAGCTGGCTGTTTCCATTACACTGCTAATTCCAGGCTGCAGTACAGAGCTGGCAGTTTCCATTACAGTGCTACTTCCAGGCTGCAGTAGGGAACTGGCTGTTTCCATTACACTGCCAATTCCAGGGCTGCAGTAAGGAGCTGGCTGTTTTCATTACATTACTAATTATAGCGTTGCAGTAAGGAGCTGTCTGTTTCCAATACACTGCCAATTCCAGGGTTGCAGTAAGGAGCTGGCTGTTTCCAGTACACTGCCAGTTCCAGGGCTGCAGTAAGGAGCTGGCTGTTTCCATTACACTGCTAATTCCAGGGATGCGGTAAGAGATGGCTATTTCCGTTACAGTGCTAATTCCAGGGCTGCAGTAAGGAGCTGGCTGTTTCCATTACAGTGCTAATTCAAGGGCTGCAGTAAGTAGCTGGCTGTTTTCATTACAGTACTAATTCTAGGGCTGCAGTAAGGACATGGCTGTTTCCATTACACTGCTAATTCCAGGGCTACAGTAAGGAGCTGGCTGTTTCCATTCAGTGCTAATTCCAGGGCTGCATTAAGGAGCTGGCTGTTTCTGTTACAGTGCTAATTCCTGCAAAGGCATAGCTACAAGTGTGCAGGGGGTGCAGTGGCACCTGGACCCACTAGGTTTGAGGGGTGAAAATCATAATTTTGATGTTTAGTCAAAACTGGGAACGGGCCCTGTAACAACGCCTTGCTCCCAGGCCCTTTGGGTATTTGCTACGCTACTGAATTCCAGGGCTGCATTAAGGAGCCGGCTGATTACATTACATTGATAATTCCAGGGTTGCAGTAAGCAGATGGCTGTTTCCACTACACTCCTAATTCCAGGGCTGCAGTAAGGAGCTGGCTGTTTCCGCTACAGTGCTAATTCCAGGGCTGTGGTAAGGAGCTGGCTGTTTCCAATACATTGCTACCTTCAGGGCTGCAGTAAGCAGCTTGCTGTTTTCATTACATTGCCAAATCCAGGGCTGCAGTAAGGAGCTGGTTGTTTCCGTTTACACTGCTAATTCCAGGGCTGCAGAAAGGAGATGGCTGTTTTCATTACAGTACTAATTCTAGGACTGCAGTAAGGAGCTGGCTATTTTTATTACATTACTAATTATAGGGTTGCAGTAAGGAGCTGGCTGTTTCCATTAAACTGCTAATTCCAGGGTTGCAGTAAGGAGCTGGCTGTTTCCATTACACTGCCAGTTCCAGGGCTGCAGTAAGGAGCTGGCTGTTTTCATTACACTGCCAATTCCAGTGCTGCAGTAAGGAGCTGGCTGTTTCCATTACACTGCCAATTCCAGGGCTGCAGTAAGGAGCTGGCTGTTTCCATTACACTGCTAATTCCAGGGCTGCGGTAAGGAGCTGGCTGTTTCCATTACAGTGCTACCTCCATGGCTGCAGTAAGGAGCTGGCTGTTTTCATTACAGTACTAATTCCAGGACTGCAGTAAGGAGCTGGCTGTTTTTATTACATAACTAATTATAGCGTTGCAGTAAGGAGCTGGCTGTTTCCATTACACTGCTAATTCCAGGGTTGCAGTAAGGAGCTGGCTGTTTCCATTACCCTGCCAGTTCCAGGGCTGCAGAAAGGAGCTGACTGTTTTCATTACAGTACTAATTCTAGGGTTGCAGTAAGGAGATGGCTGTTTCCATTACACTGCTAATTCAAGGGCTACAGTAAGGAGCTGGCTGTTTCCATTACACTGCCAATTCCAGGGCTGCAGTAAGGAGCTGGCTGTTTCCATTACAGTGCTAATACCAGCGCTGCGGTAAGGAGCTGGCTGTTTCCATTACAGTGCTACCTCCATGGCTGCAGTAAGGAGCTGGCTGTTTTCATTACAGTACTAATTCCAGGGTTGTAGTAAGGAGCTGGCTGTTTCCACTACACTGCTAATTCCAGGGCTGCAGTAAGGAGCTGGTTGTTTCCATTAAACTGCTAATTCCAGGGCTGCAGTAAGGAGCTGGCTGTTTTCATTACACTGCCAATTCAAGGGCTGCGGTAAGGAGCTGACTGTTTCCATTACACTGCCAATTCCAGGGCTGCGGTAAGGAGCTGGCTGTTTCCATTACACTGATAATTGAAGGGCTGCAGTAAGGAGCTGGCTGTTTCCATTACACTGCCAATTCCAGGGCTGCAATAAGGAGCTGGCTGTTTCCATTTCTCTGCCAGTTCCAGGGCTGCAGTAAGGAGCTGGCTGGTTTCATTACAGTACTAATTCTGGGGTTGCAGTAAGGAGCTGGCTGCTTCCATTACACTGCCAATTCCAGAGCTGCAGTAAGGAGCTGGCTGTTTCCATTACACTGCCAGTTCCAGGGCTGCAGTAAGAAGCTGGTTGTTTCCATTACACTGCTAATTCCAGGGCTGCGGTAAGAAGCTGGCTGTTTCCATTACAGTGCTACCTCCATGGCTGCAGTAAGGAGCTGGCTGTTTCCATTACACTGTTAATTCCAGGGCTGCTGTAAGCAGCTGGCTGTTTCCATTACACTGCTAATTCCAGGGCTGCAGTAAGGAGCTGGCTGTTAATGTTACAGTACTAGTTCCAGCAGGGGCATAGCTACAAGGGTGCAGGGGGTGCAGTTGCACCTGGGCCCACTAGGTTTGATGGGCCAAAATCATAATTTTGATGTTTATTCAAAACTGGGAACGGGCACTGTAACGTCGCCTTGCACCTAAGCCCTCTGGGTATTTGCTACGCTACTGAATTCCAGTGCTGCATTAAGGAGCTGGCTGTTTCCATTACCCTGCCAGTTCCAGGGCTGCAGAAAGGAGCTGACTGTTTTCATTGCAGTACTAATTCTAGGGTTGCAGAAAGGAGATGGCTGTTTCCAATACACTGCTAATTCCAGGGCTACAGTAAGGATCTGGCTGTTTCCATTACACTGCCAATTCCAGGGCTGCAGTAAGGAGCTGGCTGTTTCCATTACAGTGCTACCTCCGTGGCTGCAGTAAGGAGCTGGCTGTTTTCATTACAGTACTAATTCCACGGTTGCAGTAAGGAGCTGGCTGTTTCCATTACACTGCTAATTCCAGGGCTGCAGTAACGAGCTGGCTGTTTCTGTTACAGTACTAGTTCCAGCAGGGGCATAGCTACAAGGGTGCAGGGGGTGCAGTTGCACCTGGCCCCACTAGGTTTGAGGGGCCAAAATCATAATTTTGATGTTTATTCAAAACTGGGAAGGGGCCCTGTATCATCGCCTTGCACCCAAGCCCTCTGGGTATTTGCTACGCTATTGAATTCCAGGGCTGCATTAAGGAGCTGGCTATTTCCATTACACTGCCAATTCCAGGGCTGCAGTAAGGAGCTTACTGTTTTCATTATAGTGCTACCTCCATGGCTGCAGTAAGGAGCTGGCTGTTTCCATTACACAGCTAATTCCAGGGCTTCAGTAAGGAGCTGGGTGTTTCCATTACACTGCCAATTCCAGGGCTGCTTTAAGGAGCTGACTGTTTCCATTACACTGCTAATTCCAAGGCTGCAGTAAGTAGCTGGCTGTTTCTGCTACAGTACTAGTTCCAGCAGGGGCATAGCTACAAGGGTGCAGGGGGTGCAGTTGCCCCTGGGCCCACTAGGTTTGAGTGGCCAAAGTCATAATTTTGATGTTTATTCAAAACTGGGAACGGGCCCTGTAACATCGCCTTGCACCCAAGCCCTGTGGGTATTTCCTACGCTACTGAATTCCAGGGCTGCGGTAAGAAGCTGGCTGTTTCCATTACACTGCCAATTCCAGGGCTGTAGTAAGGAGCTGGCTGTTTCCATTACTCTGTCAATTCCAGGGCTGCGGTAAGGAACTGGCTGTTTCCATTACTCTGCCAATTCCAGGGCTGCAGTAAGGATCTGGCTGTTTCCATTACACTGCCAATTCCATGGCTGCAGTAAGGAGCTGGCTGTTTCCATTTCACTGCCAGTTCCAGGGCTGCAGTAAGGAGCTGGCTGTTTTCATTACAGTACTAATTCTAGGGTTGCAGTAAGGAGATGGTTGTTTCCATTACGCTGCTAATTCCAGGGC
This sequence comes from Neoceratodus forsteri, assembly GCA_016271365.2. Classification (NCBI taxonomy): domain Eukaryota; kingdom Metazoa; phylum Chordata; order Ceratodontiformes; family Ceratodontidae; genus Neoceratodus; species Neoceratodus forsteri. The sequence goes on from JADMNL010000027.1 coordinate 253,708,700, forward strand.
TGCAGTAAGGAGCTGGCTGTTTCCATTACAGCGCTAATTCCAGGGGTGCAGTAAGGAGCTGGCTGTTTCTATTACGGTGCTCATTCCAGCAGGGGCATAGCTAGAAGTGTGCAGGGGGTGCAGTGGCACCTGGGCCCACTAAGTTTGAGGGACCAAAATAATAATTTTGATGTTTTTCCAAAACTGGGAACGGGCCCTGTAAGATCGCCTTGCACCCAGGCCCTCTGGGTATTTGATACGCTACTGAATTCCAGGGCTGCATTAAGGAGCTGGCTGTTTCCATTACACTGCTAATTCCAGGGTTGCAGTAAGGAGCTGGCTGTTTCCACTACACTGCTAATTCCAGGGCTGCAGTAAGGAGCTGGCTGTTTCCATTACAGTGCTAATTCCAGGGCTGCGGTAAGGAGCTGGCTGTTTCCATTACAGTGCTACCTTCAGGGCTGCAGTAAGGAGCTGGCTGTTTCCATTACACTGCTAATTGCAGGGCTGCAGTAAGGAGCTGGCTGTTTCCATTACACTGCCAATTCCAGGGCTGCAGTAAGGAGCTGGCTGTTTCTATTACAGTGCTAATTCCAGGGCTGCGGTAAGGATCTGGCTGTTTCCATTACACTGCTAATTCCAGGGCTGCAGTAAGGAGCTGACTGTTTCCATTGCACTGCTAATTCCAGGGCTGTGGTAAGAGATCGCTGTTTCAATTACAGTGCTAATTCCAGGACTGCAGTAAGGAGCTGGCTGTTTTTATTACATTACTAATTATAGGGTTGCAGTAAGGAGCTGGCTGTTTCCATTACACTGCCAGTTCCAGGGCTGCAGTAAGGAGCTGGTTGTTTTCATTATAGTACTAATTCTGGCGATGCAGTAAGGAGCAGGCTGCTTCCATTACACTGCCAATTCCAGGGCTGCAGTGAGGAGCTGGCTGTTTCCATTACAGTATTAATTCCAGGGCTGCGGTAAGGAGCTGGCTGTTTCCATTACAGTACTAATTCCAGGGTTGCAGTAAGGAGCTTGCTGTTTCCATTACACTGCTAATTCCAGGGCTGCAGTAAGGAGCTGGCTGTTTATATTAAACTGCTAATTCCAGGGCTGCAGTAAGGAGCTGGCTGTTTTCATTACACTGCCAATTCCAGGGCTGTGGTAAGGAGCTGACTGTTTCCATGACACTGCCAATTCCAGGGCTGCGGTAAGGAGCTGGCTGTTTCCATTACACTGATAAATGAAGGGATGCAGTAAGGAGCTGGCTGTTTCCATTACACTGCCAATTCCAGGGCTGCAGTAAGGAGCTGGCTGTTTCCATTTCTCTGCCAGTTCCAGGGCTGCAGTAAGGAGCTGGCTGTTTTCATTACAGTACTAATTCTGGGGTTGCAGTGAGGAGCTGGCTGCTTCCATTACACTGCCAATTCCAGGGCTGCAGTAAGGAGCTGGCTGTTTCCATTACACTGCCAGTTCCAGGGCTGCAGTAAGAATCTGGTTGTTTCCATTACACTGCTAATTCCAGGGCTGCGGTAAGAAGCTGGCTTTTTCCATTAAAGTGCTACCTCCATGGCTGCAGTAAGGAGCTGGCTGTTTCCATTACACAGCTAATTCCAGGGCTGTGGTAAGCAGCTGGCTGTTTCCATTACAGTGCCAATTCCAGGGCTTCAGTAAGGAGCTGGCTGTTTCCATTACAGTGCTACCTTCAGGGCTGCAGTAAGGAGCTGGCTGTTTCCATTACACTGCTAATTGCAGGGTTGCAGTAAGGAGCTGGCTGTTTCCATTACACTGCCAATTCCAGGGCTGCAGTAAGGAGCTGGCTGTTTCTATTACAGTGCTAATTCCAGGGCTGCGGTAAGGATCTGGCTGTTTCCATTACACTGCTAATTCCAGGGCTGCAGTAAGGAGCTGACTGTTTCCATTGCACTGCTAATTCCAGGGCTGTGGTAAGAGATGGCTGTTTCAATTACAGTGCTAATTGCAGGGCTGCGGTAAGGAGCTGGCCTGTTTCCATTACAGTGCTACCACCTTGGGTGCAGTAAGAAGCTGGCTGTTTCCATTACACTGCTAATTCCAGGGCTGCGGTAAGGAGCTGGCTGATTCCATTACAGTGCTACCTCCAGGGCTGCAGTAAGGAGCTGGCTGTTTTCATTACAGTACTAATTCCAGGGTTGAAGTAAGGAGCTGGCTGTTTCCATTACACTGCTAATTCCACGGTTGCGGTAAGGAGCTGGCTGTTTCCATTACACTGCTAATTCAAGGGCTGCAGTAAGGAGCTGGCTGTTTCCATTACACTGCCAATTCCAGGGCTGCACTAAGGAGCTGGCTGTTTCCATTACACTGCCAGTTCCAGGGCAGCAGTAAGGAGCTGGCTGTTTTCATTACAGTACTAATTCTAGGGTTGCAGTAAGGAGATGGCAGTTTCCATTACACTGCTATTTCCAGAGCTGCAGTAAGGAGCTGGCTGTTTCCATTACAGTGCTAATTCCAGTACTGCAGTAAGGAGCTGGCTGTTTCTGTTACGGTGCAAATTCCGGCAGGGGCATAGCTACAAGTGTGCAGGGGGTGCAGTGGCACCTGGGCCCACTAGGTTTGAGGGGCCAAAATCATAATTTTGATGTTTATTCAAAACTGGGAACGCCCTGTAACATCGCCTTGCACCCAGGCCCTCTGGGTATTTGCTACGCTACTGAATTCCAGGGCTGCATTAAGGAGCTGGCTGTTTCCATTACACTGCTAATTCCAGGGCTGCAGTAAGGAGCTGGCTGTTTCCACTACACTGGTAATTCCAGGGCTGCAGTAAGGAGCTGGCTGTTTCCGTTACAGTGCTAATTCCAGGACTGCAGTAAGGAGCTGGCTGTTTTTATTACATTACTAATTATAGGGTTGCAGTAAGGAGCTGGCTGTTTCCATTACACTGCCAGTTCCAGGGCTGCAGTAAGGAGCTGGTTGTTTTCATTATAGTACTAATTCTGGCGATGCAGTAAGGAGCAGGCTGCTTCCATTACACTACCAATTCCAGGGCTGCAGTGAGGAGCTGGCTGTTTCCATTACAGTATTAATTCCAGGGCTGCGGTATGGAGCTGGCTGTTTCCATTACAGTGCTACCTCCATGGCTGCAGTAAGGAGCTGGCTGTTTTCATTACAGTACTAATTCCAGGGTTGCAGTAAGGAGCTTGCTGTTTCCATTACACTGCTAGTTCCAGGGCTGCAGTAAGGAGCTGGCTGTTTCCATTAAACTGCTAATTCCAGGGCTGCAGTAAGGAGCTGGCTGTTTCCATTACACTGCCAATTCCAGGGCTGCGGTAAGGAGCTGACTGTTTCCATTACACTGCCAATTCCAGGGCTGCGGTAAGAAGCTGGCTGTTTCCATTACACTGATAATTGAAGGGCTGCAGTATGGAGCTGGCTGTTTCCATTACACTGCCAATTCCAGGGCTGCAGTAAGGAGCTGGCTGTTTCCATTTCTCTGCCAGTTCCAGGGCTGCAGTAAGGAGCTGGCTGTTTTCATTACAGTACTAATTCTGGGGTTGCAGTGAGGAGCTGGCTGCTTCCATTACACTGCCAATTCCAGGGCTGCAGTAAGGAGCTGGCTGTTTCCATTACACTGCCAGTTCCAGGGCTGCAGTAAGAAGCTGGTTGTTTCCATTACACTGCTAATTCCAGGGCTGCGGTAAGAAGCTGGCTTTTTCCATTAAAGTGCTACCTCCATGGCTGCAGTAAGGAGCTGGCTGTTTCCATTACACAGCTAATTCCAGGGCTGTGGTAAGAAGCTGGCTGTTTCCATTACAGTGCCAATTCCAGGGCTGCAGTAAGGAGCTGGCTGTTTCCATTACACTGCTAATTCCAGGGCTGCGGTAAGGAGCTGACTGTTTCCATTACACTGCTAATTCCAGGGCTGCAGTAAGGAGCTGGCTGTTAATGTTACAGTACTAGTTCCAGCAGGGGCATAGCTACAAAGGTGCAGGGGGTGCAGTTGCACCTGGGCCCACTAGGTTTGAGGGCCAAAATCATAATTTTGATGTTTATTCAAAACTGGGAACGGACACTGTAACGTCGCCTTGCACCCAAGCCCTCTGGGTATTTGCTACGCTACTGAATTCCAGGGCTGCATTAAGGAGCTGGCTGTTTCCATTACCCTGCCAGTTCCAGGGCTGCAGAAAGGAGCTGACTGTTTTCATTACAGTACTAATTCTAGGGTTGCAGTAAGGAGATGGCTGTTTCCATTACACTGCTAATTCAAGGGCTTCAGTAAGGAGCTGGCTGTTTCCATTACACTGCCAATTCCAGGGCTGCAGTAAGGAGCTGGCTGTTTCCATTACAGTGCTAATACCAGGGCTGCGGTAAGGAGCTGGCTGTTTCCATTACAGTGCTACCTCCATGGCTGCAGTAAGGAGCTGGCTGTTTTCATTACAGTACTAATTCCACGGTTGCAGTAAGGAGCTGGCTGTTTCCTTTACTCTGCTAATTCTAGGGCTGCAGTAACGAGCTGGCTGTTTCTGTTACAGTACTAGTTCCAGCAGGGGCATAGCTACAAGGGTGCAGGGGGGTGCAGTTCCACCTGGCCCCACTAGGTTTGATTGGCCAAAATCATAATTTTGATGTTTATTCAAGACTGGGAAGGGGCCCTGTAACATCGCCTTGCACCCAAGCCCTTTGGGTATTTGCTACGCTATTGAATTCCAGGGGTGCATTAAGGAGCTGGCTGTTTCCATTACACTGCCAGTTCCAGGGCTGCAGTAAGGAGCTGACTGTTTTCATTACAGTACTAATTCTAGGTTTGCAGAAAGGAGATGGCTGTTTCCATTACACTGCTAATTCAAGGGCTACAGTAAGGAGCTGGCTGTTTCCATTATAGTGCTACCTCCATGGCTGCAGTAAGGAGCTGGCTGTTTCCATTGCACAGCTAATTCCAGGGCTTCAGTAGAGCTGGCTATTTCCATTACACTGCCAATTCCAGGGCTGCGGTAAGGAGCTGACTGTTTCCATTACACTGCCAATTCCAGGGCTGCGGTAAGGAGCTGGCTGTTTCCATTACACTGCTACTTCCAGGACTGCAGTGAGGAGCTGGCTGTTTTCATTACAGTACTAATTCCAGGGTTGCAGTAAGGAGCTGGCTGTTTCCATTACACTGCTAATTCGAAGGCTGCAGTAAGTAGCTGGCTGTTTCTGTTACAGTACTAGTTCCAGCAGGGGCATAGCTACTAGGGTGCAGGGGGTGCAGTTGCACCTGGGCCCACTAGGTTTGAGGGGCCAAAGTCATAATTTTGATGTTTATTCAAAACTGGGAACGGGCCCTGTAACATCGCCTTGCACCCAAGCCCTGTGGGTATTTCCTACGCTACTGAATTCCAGGGCTGAATTAAATAGCTGGCTGTTTCCATTACACTGCCAGTTCCAGGGCTGCAGTAAGGAGCTGGCTGTTTTCATTACAGTACTAATTCTAGGGTTGCAGTAAGGAGATGGCTGTTTCCATTACTCTGCTAATTCAAGGGCTGCAGTAAGGAGCTTGCTGTTTCCATTACACTGCCATTTCCAGGGCTGCAGTAAGGAGCTGGCTGTTTCCATTACAGTGCTACCTCCATGGCTGCAGTAAGGAGCTGGCTGTTTCCATTACACAGCTAATTCTGGGGCTTCAGTAAGGAGCTGGCTGTTTCCATTACACTGCCAATTCCTGGACTGCAGTAAGGAGCTGGCTGTTTTCATTGCAGTACTAATTCCAGGGTTGCAGTAAGGAGCTGGCTGTTTCCATTACACTGCTAATTCCAAGGCTGCAGTAAGTAGCTGGATGTTTCTGTTACAGTACTAGTTCCAGCAGGGGCATAGCTACAAGGGTGCAGGGGGTGCAGTTGCACCTGGGCCCACTAGGTTTGAGGGACAAAGTCATAATTTTGATGTTTATTCAAAACTGGGAACGGGCCCTGTAACATCGCCTTGCACCCAAGCCCTGTGGGTATTTCCTTCGCTACTGAATTCCAGGGCTGCGGTAAGAAGCTGGCTGTTTCCATTACACTGCCAATTCCAGGGCTGTAGTAAGGAGCTGGGTGTTTCCATTACTCTGCCAATTCCAGGGCTGCGGTAAGGAACTGGCTGTTTCCATTACTCTGCCAATTCCAGGGCTGCAGTAAGGATCTGGCTGTTTCCATTACACTGCCAATTCCATGGCTGCAGTAAGGAGCTGGCTGTTTCCATTGCACTGCCAGTTCCAGGGCTGCAGAAAGGAGCTGGCTGTTTTCATTACAGTACTAATTCTAGGGTTGCAGTAAGGAGATGGCTGTTTCCATTACGCTGCTAATTCCAGGGCTTCAGTAAGGAGCTGGCTGTTTCCATTACAGCGCTAATTCCAGGGCTGCAGTAAGGAGCTGGCTGTTTCTATTACGGTGCTCATTCCAGCAGGGGCATAGCTACAAGTGTGCAGGGGGTGCAGTGGCACCTGGGCCTACTAAGTTTGAGGGGCCAAAATAATAATTTTGATGTTTTTTCAAAACTGGTAACGGGCCCTGTAAGATCGCCTTGCACCCAGGCCCTCTGGGTATTTGATACGCTACTGAATTCCAGTGCTGCATTAAGGAGCTGGCTGTTTCCATTACTCTGCTAATTCCAGGGGTGCATTAAGGAGCTGGCTGTTTCCATTACACTGCCAGTTCCAGGGCTGCAGTAAGGAGCTGACTGTTTTTATTACAGTACTAATTCTAGGTTTGCAGTAAGGAGATGGCTGTTTCCGTTACACTGCTAATTCAAGGGCTACAGTAAGGAGCTGGCTGTTTCCATTATAGTGCTACCTCCATGGCTGCAGTAAGGAGCTGGCTGTTTCCATTACACAGCTAATTCCAGGGCTTCAGTAAGGAGCTGGCTGTTTCCATTACACTGCCAATTCCAGGGCTGCGGTAAGGAGCTGACTGTTTCCATTACACTGCCAATTCCAGGGCTGCAGTATGGAGCTGGCTGTTTCCATTACAGTGCTACTTCCAGGACTGCAGTAAGGAGCTGGCTGTTTTCATTACAGTACTAATTCCAGGGTTGCAGTAAGGAGCTGGCTGTTTCCATTACACTGCTAATTGAAGGCTGCAGTAAGTAGCTAGCTGTTTCTGTTACAGTACTAGTTCCAGCAGGGGCATAGCTACAAGGGTGAAGGGGGTGCAGTTGCACCTGGGCCCAGTAGGTTTGAGGGGCCAAAGTCATAATTTTGATGTTTATTCAAAACTGGGAACGGGCCCTGTAACATCGCCTTGCACCCAAGCCCTGTGGGAATTTCCTACGCTACTGAATTCCAGGGCTGCATTCAATAGCTGGCTGTTTCCATTACACTGCCAGTTCCAGGGCTGCAGTAAGGAGCTGGCTGTTTTCATTACAGTACTAATTCTAGGGTTGCAGTAAGGAGATGGCTGTTTCCATTACACTGCTAATTCAAGGGCTGCAGTAAGGAGCTTGCTGTTTCCATTACACTGCCAATTCCACGGCTGCAGTAAGGAGCTGGCTGTTTCCATTACAGTGCTACCTCCATGGCTGCAGTAAGGAGCTGGCTGTTTCCATTACACAGCTAATTCCAGGGCTTCAGTAAGGAGCTGGCTGTTTCCATTACACTGCCAATTCCAGGACTGCAGTAAGGAGCTGGCTGTTTTCATTGCAGTACTAATTCCAGGGTTGCAGTAAGGAGCTGGCTGTTTCCATTACACTGCTAATTCCAGGGCTGCAGTATCGAGCTGGCTGTTTCTCTTACAGTACTAGTTCCAGCAGGGGCATAGCTACAAGGGTGCAGGGGGTGCAGTTGCACCTGGCTCCACTAGGTTTGAGGGGCCAAAATCATAATTTTGATGTTTATTCAAAACTGGGAAGGGGCCCTGTAACATCGCCTTGCACCCAAGCCCTCTGGGTATTTGCTACGCTATTGAATTCCAGGGGTGCATTAAGGAGCTGGCTGTTTCCATTACACTGCCAGTTCCAGGGCTGCAGTAAGGAGCTGACTGTTTTCATTACAGTACTAATTCTAGGTTTGCAGTAAGGAGATGGCTGTTTCCATTACACTGCTAATTCAAGGGCTACAGTAAGGAGCTGGCTGTTTCCATTATAGTGCTACCTCCATGGCTGCAGTAAGGAGCTGGCTGTTTCCATTACACAGCTAATTCCAGGGCTTCAGTAAGGAGCTGGCTGTTTCCATTACACTGCTACCTCCATGGCTGCAGTAAGGAGCTGGCTGTTTCCATTACACAGCTAATTCCAGGGCTTCAGTAAGGAGCTGGCTGTTTCCATTACACTTCCAATTCCAGGACTGCAGTAAGGAGCTGGCTGTTTTCATTGCAGTACTAATTCCAGGGTTGCAGTAAGGAGCTGGCTGTTTCCATTACACTGCTAATTCCAAGGCTGCAGTAAGTAGCTGGCTGTTTCTGTTACAGTACTAGTTCCAGCAGGGGCATAGCTACAAGGGTGCAGGGGGTGCAGTTGCACCTGGGCCCACTAGGTTTGATGGGCCAAAATCATAATTTTGATGTTTATTCAAAACTGGGAACGGGCACTGTAACGTCGCCTTGCACCTAAGCCCTCTGGGTATTTGCTACGCTACTGAATTCCAGTGCTGCATTAAGGAGCTGGCTGTTTCCATTACCCTGCCAGTTCCAGGGCTGCAGAAAGGAGCTGACTGTTTTCATTGCAGTACTAATTCTAGGGTTGCAGTAAGGAGATGGCTGTTTCCAATACACTGCTAATTCAAGGGCTGCAGTAAGGAGCTGGCTGTTTCCATTACAGTGCTACCTCCGTGGCTTCAGTAAGGAGCTGGCTGTTTCCATTACACTTCCAATTCCAGGACTGCAGTAAGGAGCTGGCTGTTTTCATTGCAGTACTAATTCCAGGGTTGCAGTAAGGAGCTGGCTGTTTCCATTACACTGCTAATTCCAAGGCTGCAGTAAGTAGCTGGCTGTTTCTGTTACAGTACTAGTTCCAGCAGGGGCATAGCTACAAGGGTGCAGGGGGTGCAGTTGCACCTGGGCCCACTAGGTTTGAGGGCCAAAATCATAATTTTGATGTTTATTCAAAACTGGGAACGGGCCCTGTAACATCGCCTTGCACCCAAGCCCTCTGGGTATTTGCTACGCTACTGAATTCCAGGGCTGCATTAAGGAGCTGGCTGTTTCCATTACACTGCCAATTCCAGGGCTGTAGTAAGGAGCTGGCTGTTTCCATTACTCTGCCAATTCCAGTGCTGCGGTAAGGAACTGGCTGTTTCCATTACTCTGCCAATTCCAGGGCTGCAGTAAGGATCTGGCTGTTTCCATTACTCTGCCAATTCCAGGGCTGCGGTAAGGAACTGGCTGTTTCCATTACTCTGTCAATTCCAGGGCTGCAGTAAGGATCTGGCTGTTTCCATTACACTGCCAATTCCATGGCTGCAGTAAGGAGCTGGCTGTTTCCATTTCACTGCCAGTTCCAGGGCTGCACTAAGGAGCTGGCTGTTTTCATTACAGTACTAATTCTAGGGTTGCAGTAAGGAGATGGCTGTTTCCATTACGCTGCTAATTCCAGGGCTGCAGTAAGGAGCTGGCTGTTTCCATTACAGCGCTAATTCCTGGGCTGCAGTAAGGAGCTGGCTGTTTCTATTACGGTGCTCATTCCAGCAGGGGCATAGCTACAAGTGTGCAGGGGGTGCAGTGGCACCTGGGCCCACTAAGTTTGAGGGGCCAAAATAATAATTTTGATGTTTTTTCAAAACTGGTAACGGGCCCTGTAACATCGCCTTGCACCCAGGCCCTCTGGGTATTTGATACGCTACTGAATTCCAGGGCTGCATTAAGGAGCTGGCTGTTTCCATTACACTGCTAATTCCAGGGTTGCAGTAAGGAGCTGGCTGTTTCCACTACACTGCTAATTCCAGGGCTGCAGTAAGGAGCTGGCTGTTTCCATTGCACTGCTAATTCCAGGGCTGTGGTAAGAGATGGCTGTTTCAATTACAGTGCTAATTGCAGGGCTGCGGTAAGGAGCTGGCTGTTTCTATTACAGTGCTACCACCTTGGGTGCAGTAAGAAGCTGGCTGTTTCCATTACACTGCTAATTCCAGGGTGCGGTAAGGAGCTGGCTGTTTCCATTACAGTGCTACCTTCAGGGCTGCAGTAATGAGCTAGCTGTTTCCATTACACTGCTAATTCCAGGGTTGCAGTAAGGAGCTGGCTGTTTCCATTACATTGCCAATTCCAGGGCTGCAGTAAGGAGCTGGCTGTTTCTATTACAGTGCTAATTCCAGGGCTGCGGTAAGGATCTGGCTGTTTCCATTACACTGCTAATTCCAGGGCTGCAGTAAGGAGCTGGCTGTTTCCATTGCACTGCTAATTCCAGGGCTGTGGTAAGAGATGGCTGTTTCAATTACAGTGCTAATTGCAGGGCTGCGGTAAGGAGCTGGCTGTTTCTATTACAGTGCTACCACCTTGGGTGCAGTAAGAAGCTGGCTGTTTCCATTACACTGCTAATTCCAGGGTGCGGTAAGGAGCTGGCTGATTCCATTACAGTGCTACCTCTAGGGCTGCAGTAAGGAGCTGGCTGTTTTCATTATAGTACTAATTCTAGGGTTGCAGTAAGGAGCGTTCTGTTTCCATTACACTGCTAATTCCAGGGTTGCGGTAAGGAGCTGGCTGTTTCCATTACACTGCTAATTCAAGGGCTGCAGTAAGGAGCTGGCTGTTTCCATTACACTGCCAATTCCAGGGCTACACTAAGGAGCTGGCTGTTTCCATTACACTGCCAGTTCCAGGGCAGCAGTAAGGAGCTGGCTATTTTCATTACAGTACTAATTCCAGGGCTGCAGTAAGGAGATGGCTGTTTTCATTACAGTACTAATTCCAGGACTGCAGTAAGGAGCAGGCTGTTTTTATTTCATTACTATTTATAGGCTTACAGTAAGGAGCTGGCTGTTTCCATTACACTGCTAATTTCAGGGTTGCAGTAAGGAGCTGGCTTTTTCCATTTCACTGCCAGGTCCATGGCTGCAGTAAGGAAATGGCTGTTTTCATTACAGTATGAATTCTGGGGTAGCAGTAAGGAGCTGGCTGTTTCCATTACACTGCCAATTCCAGTGCTGCAGTAAGGAGCTGGCTGTTTCCATTACACTGCTAATTCCAGGGCTGCAGTAAGGAGCTGGCTGTTTTCTTTACAGTACTAATTCCAGGACTGCAGTAAGGAGCTGGCTGTTTTGTATTACATTACTAATTATAGGGTTGCAGTAAGGAGCTGGCTGTTTCCATTACACTGCTAATTCCAGGGTTGCAGTAAGGAGCTGGCTGATTCCATTACACTGCCAATTCCAGGGCTGCAGTAAGGAGCTGGTTGTTTTCATTACAGTACTAATTCTGGGGTTGCAGTAAGGAGCTGGCTGTTTCCATTACACTGCCAATTCCAGGGCTGCAGTAAGGAGATGACTGTTTTCATTACACTGCCAATTCCAGGACTGCAGTAAGGAGCTGGCTGTTTCCATTATACTGCCAATTCCAGGGCTGCAGTAAGGAGCTGGCTGTTTCCATTACACTGCCGATTCCAGGGCTGCAGTAAGGAGCTGGCTGTTTCCATTACACTTCCAATTCCAGGGCTGCAGTAAGGAGCTGACTGTTTCCATTACACTGCTAATTCCAGGGCTGCAGTAAGGAGCAGACTGTTTCTATTACACTGCCAATTCCTGGGCTGCAGTAAGGAGCTGGCTGTTTCCATTACAGTACTAATTCCAGGGCTGCAGTAAGGAGCTAGCTGTTTCCGTTACACTGCTAATTCCAGGCTGCAGTAAGGAGCTGGCTGTTTCCATTACACTGCCAGTTCCAGGGCTGCAGTAAGGAGCTGGCTGTTTTCATTACAGTACTAATTCCAGGGCAGCAGTAAGGAGCTGGCTGTTTCCATTACACTGCTAATTCCAGGGCTGCAGTAAGGAGCTGGCTGTTTCCATTACACTGCTAATTCCAGGGCTGCGGTAAGAGATGACTGTTTCCATTACAGTGCTAATTCCAGGGCTGCGGTAAGGAGCTGGCTGTTTCCATTACAGTACTAATTCCAGGGTTGCAGTAAGGAGCTGGCTGTTTCCATTACACTGCTAATTCCAGGGCTGCAGTAAGGAGCTGGCTTTTTCCATTACACTGCTAATTCCAGGGCTGCAGTAAGGAGCTGGCTTTTTCCATTACACTGCTAATTCCAGGGCTGCAGTAAGGAGCTGGCTGTTTCCATTACAGTGCTACCTTCAGGGCTGCAGTAAGGAGCTTGCTGTTTTCATTACATTACCAATTCCAGGGCTGTGGTAAGGAGCTGGCTGTTTCCATTACCCTGCTAATTCCAGGGTTGTAGTAAGAAGCTGGCTGTTTCCATTACACTGCCAGTTCCAGGGCTGCAGTAAGGAGCTGGCTGTTTTCATTACAGTACTAATTCTGGGGTTGCAGTAAGGAGCTGGCTGTTTCCATTACACTGCCAATTCCAGGGCTGTGGTTAAAGATGGCTGTTTCCATTACAGTGCTAATTCCAGGGTTGCAGTAAGGAGCTGGCTGTTTTCATTACAGTACTAATTCAGGGGTTGCGGTAAGGAGCTGATTGTTTCCATTACACTGCTAATTCCGGGGTTGCAGTAAGGAGCTGGCTGTTTCCACTACACTGCTAATTCCAGGGCTGCAGTAAGGAGCTGGCTGTTTCCATTGCATTGCTACCTTCAGTCCTGCAGTAAGGAGCTTGCTGTTTTCATTACATTGCCAATTCCAGGGCTGCAGTAAGGAGCTGGCTGTTTCCGTTATGCTGCTAATTCCAGGGCTGCAGTAAGGAGATGGCTGTTTTCATTACAGTACTAATTCCAGGACTGCAGTAAGGAGCTGGCTGTTTTTATTACATTACTAATTATAGGGTTACAGTAAGGAGCTGGCTGTTTCCTTTACACTGCTAATTTCAGGGTTGCAGTAAGGAGCTGGCTTTTTCCATTACACTGCCAGTTCCATGGCTGCAGTAAGGAAATGGCTGTTTTCATTACAGTACTAATTCTGGGGTTGCAGTAAGGAGCTGGCTGTTTCCATTACACTGCCAATTCCAGGGCTGCAGTAAGGAGCTGGCTGTTTCCATTACACTGCTAATTCCAGGGCTGCAGTAAGGAGCTGGCTGTTTTCTTTACAGTACTAATTCCAGGACTGCAGTAAGGAGCTGGCTGTTTTGTATTACATTACTAATTATAGGGTTGCAGTAAGGAGCTGGCTGTTTCCATTACACTGCTAATTCCAGGGTTGCAGTAAGGAGCTGGCTGTTTCCATTATACTGCCAATTACAGGGCTGCAGTAAGGAGCTGGTTGTTTTCATTACAGTACTAATTCTGGGGTAGCAGTAAGGAGCTGGCTGTTTCCATTACACTGCCAATTCCAGGGCTGCAGTAAGGAGCTGGCTGTTTCCATTACAGTGCTACCTCCATGGCTGCAGTAAGGAGCTGGCTGTTTTCATTACAGTACTAATTCCAGGGTTGCGGTAAGGAGCTGGCTGTTTCCATTACACTGCTAATTCCAGGGCTGCAGTAAGGAGCTGGCTGTTTCATTACACTGCTAATTCCAGGGCTGCGGTAAGGAGCTGGCTGTTTCCATTACACTGGTAATTCAAGGGCTGAAGTAAGGAGCTGGCTGTTTCCTCTTCACTGCCAATTCCTGGGCTGCAATAAGGAGCTGGCTGTTTCCATTACTCTGACAATTCCAGGGCTGCAGTAAGGAGATGACTGTTTTTATTACACTGCCAATTCCAGGGCTGCAGTAAGTAGCTGGCTGTTTCCATTATACTGCCAATTCCAGGGCTGCAGTAAGGAGCTGGCTGTTTCCATTACTCTGCCGATTCCAGGGCTGCAGTAAGGAGCTGGCTGTTTCCATTACACTGCCAATTCCATGGCTGCAGTAAGGAGCTGACTGTTTCCATTACACTGCTAATTCCAGGGCTGCAGTAAGGAGCTGACGGTTTCTATTCCACTGCCAATTCCAGGGCTGCAGTAAGGAGCTGGCTGTTTTCATTACAGTACTAATTCCAGGGTTGCAGTAAGGAGCTGGCTGTTTCCATTACACTGCTAATTCGAGGGCTGCGGTAAGATGCTGGCTGTTACCATTACACTGCCAATTCCTGGCCTACAGTAAGCAGCTGGCTGTTTCCATTACACTGCTAATTCCAGGGCTGCGGTAAGGATCTGGCTGTTTCCATTACACTGCTAATTCAAGGGCTGCAGTAAGGATCTGGCTGTTTCCATTACACTGCCAATTCCAGGGCTGCAGTAAGGAGCTGGCTATTTCCATTTCACTGCCAGTTCCAGGGCTTCAGTAAGTAGCTGGCTGTTTTCATTACAGTACTAATTTAAGGGTTGCAGTAAGGAGATGGCTGTTTCCATTACACTGCTAATTCCAGTGCTGCAGTAGGGAGCTGGCTGTTTCGATTACACTACTACTTCTAGGGCTGCAGTAAGGAGCTGGCTGTTTCTGTTTCGGTGCTCATTCCAGCAGGAGCATAGCTACAAATGTGCAGGGGGTGCGGTGGCACCTGGGCCCACTAAGTTTGAGGGGACAAAATCATAATTTTGATGTTTATTCAAAACTGGGAATGGACCCTGTAACATCGCCTTGCAACCAGGCCCTCTGGGTATTTGCTACGCTACTGAATTACAGTGCTGCATTAAGGAGTTGGTTGTTTTCATTACACTGCTAATTCCAGGGTTGCAGAAAGGAACTGGCTTTTCCACTACACTGATAATTCCAGGGCTGCAGTAAGTAGCTGGCTGTTTCCATTACAGTGCTAATTCCAGGGCTGCGGTAAGGAGCTGGCTGTTTCCATTACTGTGCTATCTTCAGGGCTGCAGTAAGGAGCTTGCTGTTTTCATTACATTGCCAATTCCAGGCCTGCGGTAAGGAGCTGGCTGTTTCCATTACACTGCTAATTCCAGGGTTGTAGTAAGGAGCTGGCTGTTTCCATTACACTGCCAGTTCCAGGGCTGCAGTAAGGAGCTGGCTGTTTTCATTACAGTACTAATTCTGGGGTTGCAGTAAGGAGCTGGCTGTTTCCATTACACTGCCAATTCCTGGGCTGTGGTTAAAGCTGGCTGTTTCCATTACAGTGCTAATTCCAGGGCTGCAGTAAGGAGCTGGCTGTTTCCATTACAGTGCTACCTCCATGGCTGCAGTAAGGAGCTGGCTGTTTTCATTACAGTACTAATTCCAGGGTTGCAGTAAGGAGCTGGCTGTTTCCATTACACTGCTAATTCCAGGGCTGCAGTAAGGAGCTGGCTGTTTCCATTACACTGCTAATTCCAGGGCTGCGGTAAGGAGCTGGCTGTTCCCATTACACTGCCAATTCCAGGGCTGCGGTAAGGAACTGATTGTTTCCATTACACTGCCAATTCCAGGGCTGCAGTAAGGAGCTGGCTGATTCCATTACACTGCTAATTCAAGGGCTGCAGTAAGGAGCTGGCTGTTTCCTCTACTCTGCCAATTCCTGAGCTGCAGTAAGGAGCTGGCTGTTTCCATTACACTGCCAGTTCCAGGGCTGCAGTAAGGAGCTGGCTGGTTTCACTACAGTACTAATTCTGGGGTTGAAGTAAGGAGCTGGCTGTTTCCATTACCCTGCCAATTCCAGGGCTGCAGCAATGAGCTGGCTGTTTCCATTACACTGCTAATTCCAGGGCTGCAGTAAGAGACGGCTCTTTCCATTACAGTGCTAATTCCAGGGCTGCGGTAAGGAGCTGGCTGTTTCCATTACAATGCTACCTTCATGGCTGGAGTAAGGAGCTGGCTGTTTTCATTGCAGTACTAATTCCAGGGTTGCAATAAGGAGCTGGCTGTTTCCATTACACTGCTAATTCCAGGGCTGCGGTAAGGAGCTGGCTGTTCCCATTACACTGCCAATTCCAGGGCTGCAGTAAGGAGCAGGTTGTTTTCATTACAGTACTAATTATAGGGTTGCAGTAAGGAGCTGGCTGTTTCCATTACACTGCTAATTCCAGGGTTGCAGTAAGGAGCTGGCTGTTTCCATTACACTGCCATTTCCAGGACTGCAGTAAGGAGCTGGTTGTTTTCATTACAGTACTAATTCTGGGGTTGCAAGGAGCAGGCTGTTTCCATTACCTGCCAATTCCAGGCTGCAGTAAGGAGCTGCCTGTTTCCATTACAGTGCTACCTCCAGGGCTGCAGAAAGGAGCTGGCTGTTTTCATTACAGTACTAATTCCAGGGTTGCAGTAAGGAGCTGGCTGTTTCCATTACACTGCTAATTCCAGGGCTGCAGTAAGGAGCTGGCTGTTTCCATTACACTGCTAATTCCAGGGCTGCGTAAGGAGACTGGCTGTTCCATTACACTGCCAATTCCAGGGCTACAGTGAGAGCAGATTGTTTCCATTACACTGCCAATTCCAGGGCTACGGTAAGGAGCTGGCTGTTTCCATTACACTGCTAATTCAAGGGCTGCAGTAAGGAGCTGGCTGTTTCCTCTACACTGCCAATTCCTGAGCTGCAGTAAGTAGCTGGCTGTTTCCATTACACTGCCAGTTCCAGGGCTGCAGTAAGGAGCTGGCTGTTAACACTACAGTACTAATTCCGGGGTTGCAGTAAGGAGCTGGCTGTTTCCATTACCCTGCCAATTCCAGGGCTGCAGTAATGAGCTGGCTGTTTCCATTACACTGCTAATTCCAGGGCTGCGGTAAGAGAGGGCTGTTTCCATTACAGTGCTAATTCCAGGGCTGCGGTAAGGAGCTGGCTGTTTCCATTACAATGCTACCTTCATGGCTGGAGTAAGGAGCTGGCTGTTTTCATTACAGTACTAATTCCAGGGTTGCAGTAAGGAGCTGGCTGTTTCCATTACACTGCTAATATCTGGGCTGAGGAAAGAGATGGCTGTTTCCATTACACTGCTAATTCCAGGGCTGCAGTTAGGAGCTGGCTGTTTCCATTACACTGCTAATTCCTGGGCTGTGGTAAGAGATGGCTGTTTCCATTACAGTGCTAATTCCTGGGCCTCGGTAAGGAGCTGGCTGTTTCCATTACAGTGCTACCTCCATGGCTGCAGTAAGGAGCTGGCTGTTTCCATTACACTGCTAATTCCAGGGTTGCAGTAAGGAGCTAGCTGTTTCCATTTCACTGCCAATTCCAGGGCTGCAGTAAGTAGTTAGCAATTCATTAAAACATCAAAGGGCCGGAAAGTCTGTGTGAAAAAACTACACTAGCCCATGGCTAACTACAGTAGTAATAACAACAATATAAAGAACAAAGAAACACTCAGAGCCATAATAACAAAATTGATGTTATTATGGTTCGTTTCCTGACAAGCACACTTAGACCCCCTTCCCCAAGACTCCAGAATTAGGAAGGGGGCAATATAAATAACCTAAATGAAACAATCTAGATCCCTAACCCAAAGGAAAGAGGGTAAGGGAAAAACTACAATAGCATGACACAGTGCTTGCACCAATTACACCTACCCATGCAGAAGTTCTGAGAGGGTAGGAGAGAGGAAGTTATAATATAGCAAGACTCCATGAGAAGAAAAGCAATTACTAAGGTGAGTAATTTTTTCTTCAAACACCATGAAGTCTTGCTATATTATAACATAGATGACACACAGCAGTACCTCCATGGAGGGTCAGAACCTACTTAGGAAATAGGCTCTGAAGCACAGCTGTGCCAAACAAGCATCTCTCCTGGACTGGACATCCAGGGAATAATGCTAGTAAGGTGTGAACATGTCTTCCGGTAGCAGCTTGACAAATCTCCAGAATAGGATGTCTCTAGCAGCCGCTAGAGGCACGAGTTGTACCCTGGTGAGTGGGCCTCAATCCTGAGGGTACTTCTACCCAGTTTCTGATAACAGAATTGGATACAAGAAACCAATCCACCTTGCAATTGTTCTCTTAGTGGCAGGTTTCCTTTGCCAACCTCGCCATAGGTAAGAAAGAGTTGGAGGGATTGAACCTATGACCTCTAGTGCGCCTAAATAGTAGCTAAGGCTCTTTTGACATCAAGCTGTGCAGTCTCTCTCACCTGAGGAAGAATGCTCAGTGAAAATACTGGAGAGAGATAGATTGATTCAGGTGGAAATCAAGAACCACCTTAGGCAAAAACTTTCTATTAGTCCTAAGGACTACCTTATCTTGTGGAAAGAGATAAAATCTTCTTCCACTGACAGAGCCTGTAGCTCACTTATCATGCCTGGCAGAGGTGATAGCTACTAGGAAAAACGGTTTTCCAAGTTAAACACTTGAGCTCTGCAGAAGACAGAGGCTCAAAGGGGGTTGCATTAACTGAGCAATGCAAATATTCAGGTCCCAGGCGGGAGCTGGTTCCTAAAAAGGAGGGTTAGTATGAAGTAACCCTTAAAAAACTTGGAGAACACCGGGTGAGAAGAAAGGAGGAAGGCTTCCCTGCTGACACAAAAGCAGAGACAGCTGCAGATGAACCTTCAGGGTAGCTGGTCTAAGGCCTAGGAATTCAGATGGACCAAATAGTCCAGTAGAATGGGAAGATCAGCAGATTCTGGGATAATCTGCCTCTCAGAGCACCAGATGGAAAACCTTCCACTTAGAATTATAAGTGCCTCTAGTGGAAGGCTTCCTTGAAGCCTTTAAATATCCATGACACCTTGAGAAAGGTGTAAGTCAGCATTCTAGCTCCTCAAGAGCCAAGCCTTGAGGTGAGGGAGTTTGAGGTCGGATACCACACTCTCCCTGTGACAGGCCAGTAAGTCATGGACTCTGGGCAGGCTCAGGGCAGGGTGGACTGCCAAGGACAGGAGCAGAGGGTACCAGGGCTGTCTGGCTCAATCTGGGGCAATCAGAATCACTCTGCAAGGTTGAGATCTGATTTTTACTAGTACCCTGAAAAGGAGAGGAAAGGGGAAAGGCATACAGGAACTTCCTTTCCAGTCCAACAGAAAGGCGCCCAGAGGGACTGAGCCCAGAACTGGAGGCCTGCAACAGAAAAGAGGAAGTTGGTGGCTGTCTGGGGCTGCGAAAAGATCTATCTGAGGGTGCCCCATCTGGCAAGAACAGACCCCAGCACTTGTGGATTCAGAGCCCATTCGATGGCCTTGAGAATTCTGCTGGAGCGCGCCAGACATTGTCCTTCCCTGGAGATGAACCGCTATCAGGGAGGTGTTCAGGGAGTAAGCCAGAGACCACAACTTCATTGCTGGTGCACAAGGCTGAAGACAAGTGCCCTTGCTTGTTGATGTACCACATTGTGGTGGTATTGTCTGTCCTGACTTGAACCACTTTGTTCTGGACAGAATCTGAAAACACCCGAAGAGCTAAAAAGACAGCTCTGAGTTCCAAAAGATTGATGTGGAGCAGAGACTCCTGAGGAGACCATACCCCCGAGTGGCAAGGTCGCCCAGGTGAGCCCCCCACCCTAACAGGGAGGCATCCGTGGTGAGGGTGAGGGAGTGAGAAATGGGAATGAAGGGAAACCCCTGTCTTAAATTGCTCTGGACCTGCCACCAGTGGAGGGCTAGGATCAGAGTTTGAGTAACTGGGACCAACTTGGTAAGGGGGTCCTTCCTTTGAGACCAATAGGCCTTCAAATGGAACTGAATGTCCCTCATCTGGAATCTTGCTCCCTGCACGACAGCTGTGGAAGCAGCCATGTGCCCGAGGAGTTGCAGGAAATGCCTTGCTGGTCGAGACCCGCAGAGTAAGGAGGATGCCAGGGCGATGGAGTCTGTCCACCCTCTTTCCCGAGGGAAGAAAAGCCCTGGCTAACCCTTGTGTTCAATTCGCGCCCTATGAAAGTTAGGGACCTGAACTGGTTCCAGAACTGACTTTGGTAAGTTTAGCAGGAATCCCAGGGAAGTGAGAAGCTGCTGGGTGACTTGCAAGTGAGTTCACCCAGACCTGGAGACTGACCCACAATGAGCCAGTCGTCCAGGTAGGGAAAACACAGCAACCTTGCCTTCTTAAGTGAGCCACTACTACAGCGAGACATTTTGTGAATACCCTTGGCGCAGAGGTAAGGCCGAAGGGCATTGCCCTGAACTGGTGAGTGGCCTGAGGGCAGTCGAACCTGAGGTACTTTGGGTGAGAAGGCCTGATCAGAACATGAAAATAGGCATCCTTGAGGTCCAGGAAGCTAGCCAGTCCCTGGCTTTAGGGAAAGCAATATCATTGCCAGAGTCAACATTTTGAACTTTGGTTTCAACAGATGCTTGTTCAAGTATCTAAATCTAGAATGGGCCGCCATTCTCCTGTCTTTTTGGGGTAAGAAAGTATCTTGAATAAAGCCCTTGCCCTGATGGCAAGGAGGAACCTTTCCACTGCTTTGCAGTCCAGCAGAGCAGAAACCTCTGCTTCCAAAGCAAGGGCTTTGAAGGATTTGCAGGTGGAAAATGCCTGGCTCTCATCTTTGGAAAGTGTTTGAAGCTGAGAACCAGACCTGACCTATTACCTCCAGAACCCATCTGTCCGTAAGTTAGGGACAGCCAGTTCCGCTGAAATAGGCCAACCTGCCCCCACTGGGCTACAGGAGAATCAGCCCTGGACACCCCATCAGGGTGCCTGCTAGCAGCAGGAGTAGCTGAGAGGAGGGGACGGTCTACTTGTGCCACGCCTACCCCTGCCTCTGAAGAAACCCTCTCCAGAAAGCAGAGGAGGCTTGAAATTGGTAAAAGGCCTGGAAAAGGGCCTGCCCCTACCTCTGGGAGCATGCCTTTGTGGCATGGCATGCTTCTCCTTAGCCTAGGCACTTTTGTAGAGTTCTGTATTCATCCATCTTTTTCATATAGTTTCTGTTTGTCCCCAAAAGAGAATTTCCCACTACAGGAAAATCCATAGCCTTGACTGGGTATCTTGGGACAGATTAGTGCATCTGAGCCATGCCAACCCACGGGAAGCTACAGAAGTGGCCATGACCCTAGAAGAAACATCATTAACATCAACAGCAGTATGAAATTGAACTTTAGAGGCTTCAATGCCATCAGCAGCCACCTGTTCCAACTCACTAGCCAGCTGGCCATGGGCCTGCTTGGCTAACTTCTGAACTGTGTCCCACCTAGATTTCTGATATCTAGCTACATAAACCATATAATTTGCCTGCCTGAGTCCCAAAGAAGCTGCCATATACTGTTTCTTTCGCCATGCATCAATCTTCCTGGAATCCTTATCAGGAGGATGTGAGGCCAGAGGAATATTAGCCTTGTCACAGGCTGCAGCTTGCACCACACCCACATGACTACACTGCTCAGTAAGGAAGTCTGTATCCGAGCCTGACAAAGTATACCTTCTGTCCATTTTTTATCTACATGAGGGACAGAATGAGGATTTTTAAAATCTTTGTTGTTTGCTTCCTAAATGACTTATGCAAAGGAATAGACAACCTCCTAGACTCTGGAATATCCATCATTTCCACATAATCAGGCTCCTCTTGCTCATCCACAGCCTCCTCTAAAGGAAGCTGGAGGGTTTCTGCAACCTTTTTGTAAAATAAAGAAAGAAGGGACTCAGACAGAATAGGAGGAGATTCTAAAGGTCTGTCTGGAGAAATGTCCGGTTCAATGGACACGTCCAGACCCCCCCAGCCACACATATATTGATCAAATTCCTCCTCCCCCTCCTGTGGTTCATAAAAATCCTCAACTTCAAAATCCTGAACCACTGGGACTGAATGAACCAACCTTTTACCAGCTGTTGGTGGTTCTACAAATCCCTGAGACAGTGACTGGACAATCTGAATGGCTTTAGCTATCTCTGCAGCAGTTGGAGACACAATTTTGGATTCCAGACCTACTGATTTCCTTGTCTTTTTACTTGGGACTGGTTCCTCTGAACCAGCCTTCCTTTTGCCCGAGGAAGTCTCGCCCTGGTCAGAGGGCACTCCCTCTGGTCCAGTGGGTACTGGACCGGGCTGGCCGTCCGGGTCAGCGGACTTTTTGGCCTCTCGTTCCCTGAGCCGGCCCAATCTCTTCTCCAGGGTGGCTGCAGGGAAATTTTTACACACCTGGCAGTCTGACAGGAGGTGGTCAACCCCAGACAATAAACACAAGTGGTGTGTGGGTCAGCCTTGGCAAGGCGTCCCCACAGACATCACAGTGTTGAAACCCAGTGGGCCGGTTTTTCTTTTGGGTTTCTCAGACATAATGCAGCCTAACCAAAACTTGCCCTTTTGATGGCAGTGCCAGGCAAGACACCCTTTATCGGTTCCCAACCGTGTCACGTGGTATTTGAAAAAACGTTATAATTCGCTTTTTTAGAAACCGATAAGAACCGGGAACCGCACTCTAAAACCCACTGTACACTTTTAAAATGCAGACAAAAACCAACCGATCGGTTCAAAACCGAACCGATAATTAATTTTCCACACAGACTTAAATTTTAGTACTTACGGTTACCAGATAGAGCTTTAAAACTGAAATGGTAAAAATAATAACTTTTGCGGTTCAAATGAACAAAAATACAACTTGAACCGAGAATGAACCGAGCTGAAGGAGCTGATCTCGGGCGACTGTTCAGTGAAGCGGAGTAAAGAATCTGACAGTTTCATTTGAAACTGCCAGATAGACTTTGAGGCACAGCGCCCTAGCGCTGTAGAACTCAGTTCTTCTGGAGTTAACTCCTTCCTCTCCGGGGCAGTTCAGCTGCAGTGGCTGGCTGCTATTGTTATAATATAGCAAGACTTCATGGTGTTTGAAAATCTAGGACTGTGGGCAGATCAGCGTGTCTGGGAAATATTCTTTTCCGAGCACCATATGGAAAATCTTTCCATTTGGAGTTATAAGTAGCCCTGGTAGAAGGCTTCCTGAAGCCCTGAGTATATCCATTACACCTTAGAGAGGTGTAGGCCAGCAAACTCTAGCTCTTCAAGAACCAGGCCTTGAGATTGAGAGACTTGAGATTGGTACCAAACCCTTCCTGGGCACATGTTAACAGATTGTGGTTCTTGGGAAGGCACAGGGAGGATGGACTGCTAAGGACAGGAGGAGAGGATACCAGGGTTGCCTGGCCCAATCGGGGCAATCAGAATGACCCTGCAGGATTGGGCTCTGATTTTGACTAGCACTTTGAACAGGAGAGGAAAGAGGGAAGGCATAGAGGAACTCCCTTCCCAGCTGAGGGCTAAAGGTCCAGAAGGACTGAGCCCAAGACTGGGGGCCTGCAGCAAGAGGAAGTTGATGATTGTCTGGAGCTGCAAATAGATCTATTCTTGAGTGCCCCATTTGGCAAATACCACTCCCAGAACCTAGGATCCAGGGACCACCTATTGATGGCCTAGAGATCCTGCTTAGAGCATCTGCCAGGACATTGTCTTTGACCTGGAGATGAACTGCCAAAAGGAGGTGTTCAGGGAGACGCCTAAGAGACACAACTTCAGAAGCCTGGTGCACAAGGCCACAGACCGAGTTACCTTGTCCTAGTGCCCCCTGCTTGTTGATGTACCACATTGTAGTGGTGTTGTCTGTTCTGACCTGCATGGCCTTGTTCTGAACAGATTCTGAGAAGCTTGAAGTGCTAGAAAAACTGCTCTGAGCTCCAACAGGTTGATGTGGGTAGAGATTCCTGTGGGGACCACAGTCCCTGGTAGTGAGGTCGCCCATGTGGGCCCCCACCCCAAGAGGGATGCATCTGTAGTAAGGATTAATGAGTGAGGCTGAGGACAAAGGGAACTCCTTGTCTCAGATTGCTCTGATCCTGCCACCACTGAAGGGCTTGGATCAGGGTTGAGTAACTGGGATCAGTTTGGTAAGAGGATCCTTTCTTTGTGACAAAAGGCCCTCAGATGGAACTGAATGTCTCTCATCTGAAACCTTGCTCCTTGCACTACTGCTGTGGGAGCAGCCATGCCCTAGAGCTGCAGAAATGCCTTGCTGGCTAGAGACCTGCAGGGTGAATGAAGAGGCCAGGAGACAAGGGCGTTTGCCCTGTCTAGAGGGAGGAAGGCCCTGGCTTCCTGGGTGTTCAGCTCTGCGCCTATGAAGTTTAGGAGCTGGACAGGCTCCAGTACTGACTTTGAGAGATTCAGAGGAAACCTAGTGACGTAAGCAGTTGCTGGGTTATCTGAAGATGTAGTTGACCTGATCTGGGATTGTCCTACAATGAGCCAATCGTCCAAATAAGGAAAGATGGAAATCTTTTGCCTTCTTAGGCAAGCTACTGCTACTGCTAGGCACTTGGTAAATACCCTTGGAGCAGTAAGTCCGAAGAGCATTGCCCTGAACTGGTAATGGCCTGAGGGCAGCTGGAACCTGAGGTACTTTCGATGGGAGCTTCTGATGAGAATATGAAAGTAGGCATCCTTGAGGTCCAGGGATGCTAGCCAGTCCCCTGGCCTTAGGGAAGGTAAAATGATTGCCAGATTCACCATTTTGAACTTTGGTTTTAAAAGGTGCTTATTTAGGTATCTGAGATCCAGGATGGGCCACCATTCTCCTGTCTTTTTTGGGGTAAGGAAGTACCTGGAGTACAACCCCTTGCCCTGGTGTAGGGGTGGAACCCTTTCCATGGCTCTGAGAGTGAGGAGGGTGGAGACCTCTGACTCTAAGGCGAGTGCCTCTGATGGAGATGCAGGAGGAAAAGATCTGGTCCTCAGCTTCGGAAATGTTTTGAAGCTGAGGACCAATCCCTGGCTTACACCTCCAGGACCCACTTGTCTGATGTGAGAGACTTCCAGTCCTGGACAAAGTAAGCCAGCCTGCCCCTACCGGTAGAGTAGAAGAAGCTGCCCTGGCTACACCATCAGGGTGCCTGCTTGGCAGGGGCTTTGGGCTGAGGAGTGGAAGCAGGCCTGCTTGAACCCTCCTGCCCCTTCCCAAAGAATCCTCTGGTATAGGCGGAAGAGAGGCTTGAGCCTGATAAAAGGCCTATGAAAAGGCCTGCCTCTGCCCTGGGGCTGCTTCTGAGGTGGCCTGCCTTTCCTTGGCCTGTGCATTCCGATGGGTGGTCCTGTATTCATCTATTTTCTTCATATAATTCTCTGTTTGCTCCCCAAACAGAGAATTTACAATCTCAGGAAAATCAATGGCTTTTGACTGGGTATCCTGTGACAATGTGGTGCATCTGAGCCAGGCCATTCTTGCTAAAGCTGCCAGAAGTAGCCATAACTCTAGAAGATACATCATTAGAGTCCACTGCAGCATGAAACTGCATTTTTAATGCCTCAATACCATCTAAAGCTACCTGTTCCAGATCCTGGCAAACTTGTCAGGGAGTTGTTTAGACTAGAGCCAGAACAGTATCCCATCTGGATTTCTGGTATCTGGCAGCATAAGCCATGTAATTTGCTTGTCTGAGCCCCAAGGATGCTGCCATGTACTGTTTCTTAGCCATAGCATCAATCTTCCTGAGTCCTATTCAGGAGGATGTGAAGCTAGGGGATATTTGTTTTGTCACAAGCTGCAGCCTCTTGACACCCACATGGCTGCATTGCTGTGTGAGAAATTCTATGTCAGAACCTGATAAGGTATACCTTCTGTCCATCCTTTTATCACAGGAGGTATAGAATGAGGAGTTTTAAAACTTTTACTGTCTGTTTCCTGAAAGATTTATGAAGGGGAATAGACAGTCTCTTAGATTCTGGAATATCCATCATTTCCACATAATCAGGCTCTTCCTGATCATCCACAGCTTCCTCAACAGGAAGCTGAAGAGTTTCAGCAACCTTCTTGTAAAAAATGAAATGAGCAGGGGACTCAGAAAGCCTAGGAGGGAACCCCTAAAGGTCTGTCTGGAGAGGTATCTGGCTCAATAGGAGCATCCAGATCTTCCAGACCATAATTACTCTCTTCATACTCTCCCCCCATGGTTCATAAAATTCCTCAAAATCATAATCCTGAACCGATGGGACTTGATGAACGAATGTCTCCCAGATGGGGACGGTTCAGGAACCGGGGAAAGAGACTGAACAATTTGGATTGCTTTGCATCTCTCTTCAGCTGTTGGGGAAAGGACTTTTCCACAGCAGACTTTCTAGTCCTTCTTGCAGGAACTGGCTCCTCGGAGCCAGCTCTTCGTTGCCCAAGGAGTATGGCCCTGGTCAGAGGCACTCCCTCAGGTTCAGCTGGCACCGAACGGGCTGGCCATCGGGTCAGCCGGACTTTGGCCTCTCTTTCCCTGAGCCTACCAACTCTCTTTTCAATGGTGGCAGCAGGAAATTCTTGCAAATCTGGCAATCTGGATCGAGGTGGTCAAACCCCAGGCAATAAACACAGGAGGTGTGAGAACCAGCCTTGGCAAGCTTCCCCGAACCTCACAGTGCTTCTGAAAACCCAGTGGGCCGGTTTTTCTTTTGGGTTTCTCAGACATTATGCCAGCCTAACCAAAAACTTGCCCGCTTATGGCAATCCGCCAAGCAAGACTCTCCTATCAGTTCCCAACCGTGTCACGGGTCGTGGAAAAAACCGTAAAGAAATCCGTTTTTTTTAGAACCGATGGGAACCGCACTCTAAAAAGGACTAGCAATTTAAAATGCAACCTAATCGGTTCAAACCGAACCGATAAATGTTTTACAAGTTCCACACAGAATTCGTATGTAAAACCTATCTATTACTTACGTTACCACAGACAGAGCTTGAACCGAACGGTTGCGGTTAAATAAAGACGAATTTTAAACTTTTTAAACTGTTTTAAACCGCGAAATGAACCGAGCAAAAGGAGAAATCTCCGGAGCGACTGTTCAGTGAGGCGGAGTAAAGAATCTGAAGGTTTTGGTTTGAAAGCAAGCAGACAGAGCTTCCTTAACCGAGCTCGCGCTCAAGATTCCATGCCTTGCATGGAAGTTAACTATTTCACCTCCGGAGCAGTTCTAACCTGCGGTCATACTGCAATTGTCATAATATAGCAAGACTTCATGTTGTTTGAAGGGACTCAAAGCCTTGGAGGAGAAACCCCAAAGGGTCTATCTGGAGAGATGTCGTTCAATGGGCACATCAGATCTTCAAAACCATATTCACTCTCCTCATATTCCTCTTCCCTCCTCCAGTTCACAAAATCCTCAAAATCATAATCTTGAACCGGTGGAACCGGCCAGACGACGCCTCCCTGATGGTGTCGGTTGTGAATTTCGGAAGACTGGACAATATGAATTGCTTTAGCTATTTCTTCAGCAGTTGGGAGAGAACTTTTGGCTCTCGCTAGCTGACTTTCTAGTCCTTTTGCTGCAACCGGCTCCTCAGAACTGGCTCTTCGTTTGCCGAGGAAGTATCACCCTGGTCAGAGGCACTCCCTCTGGTTCGGTTGGTACCGAACGGGCTGGCCATCGGATCAGCGGACTTTTGGCCTCCCTTTCCCTGAGACCTACCAATTCTCTTATCTATGGTGGCAGCAGAAATTCTGACAAAACTAGCAGTCTGAATTGAGGTGGTCAAACCCCAGATAATAGACACATGTGGTGTGTGGGTCAGCCTTAGCAAAAGCTTCCCCACAAACACTACAGTGTTGAAACCCAGTGGGTCCGGTTTTTCTTTTGGGTTTCTCAGACATAATGCCAGCCTAACCAACTTGCCCGTTTATGGCAATCGCCAAACAAGACACCCTTATCGGTTCCCAACGTGTCACCAGTCGTGGAAAAAGGTAATGAAATCCGTTTTTTAGAACGATAGAACGAGAACGCACTCTAAAAAGGACTAGTAGATTTAAAGACAACCTGATGGTTCAAACCGAACCGATAATGAATTACAAGTTTCACACAGAAAAACTAAATGTAAAACCTATCTATTACTTACATTACCACAGACAGAGCTTGAACCGACCGGTTGCGGTTTAATTTCGGTTGAAAAACCGACAAAATAATACTTTAAAACCGACAAAATGAACCGAGCAGAAGGAAAAATCTCCGGAGCGACTATTCAGTGAGGCGGAGTAAAGAATCTGACAGTTTGCGTTTGAAGAACAACAGACAGAGTTTTCAACTGAGCTCGCACTCTAAGTTCCATGCCTGCATGGAAAGTTAACTATTTCACCTCCGGAGCAGTTCGAAGATGGGGACTCACTGCAATTGTCATAATATAGCAAGACTTCATGTTGTTTGAATTAGGAGTGAAAGACAGTAAGAAGGTGGTGTCACACCCTCCCCCCGGTGTTCAAGGGCAGAAAAGGAATACTGAAGGAGATAGGAGGAGGATCCCAGGGGTCAGGTTCAGGGTAAAGAAAAAAAAAGGAAAAAGCTCAAGAAAAACTAAACTTGCAGAGAAAGAGAGAGTAGGAAAAGTATAAGGACTCAGAGAAAGAAATGGGAGAAAACTGAAGCTGTGATATTGTTAGCGGACAAAACATTATATATATATATATTTTTTTTTAGCAATAATTCATTTCTGGCCTCCTTAGATTTATCAACAGTGTGTTTTGAATTCCCTCAGATATTGTTAAAACAGCGTTTATTGTTAGTTTCGCACTAACTGAAGGTCTATAAATATTGCCGCCACTGGCAATGTTTAAACCCTCTCTTCCACTAAGGTTACTTTTTAACTGTACCAACAAATTCACACTGTGGATATTATCAGGATGCTGCAAGCACAAGTTTCTGTAGTTAAACAGCACAGTGCTGTAACAAGTTATTTCACAGTGGCTGGCGCAGGGGATTTACCGCTGCAGTGCAGGCGACCCAGGTTCAGGAGCAGACTTGGGTTAGGGCAGAGGTGGATTGAATGGCAACAGCGCGCTCTCTCTCTCTCCAAGGGGGGGTAGTGTGTTTCCGGTCCGGTAGCCTCCCAGTGATCCTGGGCTGCACCGGAACACCAAACTAGTGTTGTCTGGGAGGGTGTGTCAGACGCATGGCAATGCCGCAGTGTCCCTAGACCCCCCCTCCTGAAAAACACCAAGAAAATCTTCCCTGACAAGCCCAATGATGTCCCTGTCCCGTGGCGGTCCTGGGTCTCCAGAGGCTGCGCCCTGGGAGGTAGTCCGGGGGCACTGGGGCGGGTGATCCCAGGGTCCATCTGCAGAGGTGGGGGACTGAGGGAGTAGTGGCCACCGATGTCCAAAAAGCATACTTAAAAAAAACAAAAACAAAACAAAAAAAAAACTTCAAAGCCCCATATCTTAGTTCAGAAATTAAATTATATCAAAAGAAAAATGGATATATTGATGATTTTGCCAAAAATGCATTATTTCTAAAGATGATTATGATAAAATAGTTTGCCAGCTAACAAATACTGCTGCTATAAAGGACACAGAAGTGGACAGTATGCACCGCCACCTGTTGCAGATCAAATGCGAAGTGGGGGTGCCAGTATGCTCAGGCTCTGTCTGGGCCAGGACCAAAGTTAGTGAGGAGAGCTGTGACAAGGCCAAACTATCAGAACAAACCAAAAACACACAGCTTTACCCTTCAAAATTTCAGAAGTTTGTATTTATTTCAAACCACCATTTACTGGGTCTGAGGTTTCATGGATGCAATGCCACTTTTCTAGGCAATGGTGAAAGCACTCAACTCTTGCAATTTTTTTTTTTTTTTAACAACTTGGTTTGTCCTCTATTCCGGGTTACAACTGGTAATCCTAACCCTGCTCACAACACAGTACAGGCTGAAGGCAAGCTCTGCTTAACATGTGGGTTGGATTGCCAATGGGTAATCTAGTCCCCAGAGTTGGGTTACTATGATTATGAAAGGTACATCTGCATTTTTAAGTTTAAAACAACTTAGCGGCTGCTCCTTGCATATACTCCTGAATCACACAATAGCAGGAGCCTGCACCATGTGATTACCATCTGGTTTACAGCAAATCAGAAGCCTGGACTTCCCAATTCAGTTTTATAACCTGATTGAAGCAATACTGATATTTAACAACAAAATAAAGTTGACCTTTTGACACAGCAGTTGGGCTTGACTGCAACACGTGACCCGATTCAGAAGTAGGACCAGGTTAATGAAAGACAGCAGGGGAAGGAGGACTGAGTGTCTCAATGGACACTCTCCTCCTCCAAGAAAGAAGGGTATCGATCTCCAACGGTCACCACCACCTGCATGTCCTTGGGCAGCAGTGCAGCAGGAGATGTTTCAGCCATTGTGGGGGGGGGGGGAGAGAGGGGGTGCTGCCGACCCCAGGGAATGAGGCACATGCTCAGCCTTCATGTTCCTGTAGCAAGCAAGCAGCAGTGTCTCAGAGGCTTGGATAAAGCTGCAGAAGGAAAAAATGAAAATTATGTACTCACCGTAATTCTTAATCTTCCAGGACATCTTCACCATTCATCACTGGTAGGTACCAGCTGGAGGCGCAGGACTTTGTGGGAGGGAATAGCTTTAAGAACTTTAGAAGGTGCATAGCTGACATCGGGACAGTGCTGCCCACAAGGCAAATATATGATGTGCTGCTTGTGGACTGGGCAGGTCCCCCGTCCCTCTCAGTTCTGTCCACCTAAAGGAAAAAAGGAGTGAGAAGACAGGAAAGGGTGGGGCAAGGGAGCCCAAAGGATAGGAAAAGGATATAGGATATAAACCCAACACATGAAAATAAACCGCCAGAGTGAAAGACAGATTTTTATGGACAGAGTGACTTAGTTGGGTATGGATGACCAGGACAACTGGGCAGCCAGAGAAAGAAATAGAGAAAAGAAGTAGGGAGAGAGAGAGAGAGAGAGAGAGAGGAGGAGAGAAGAGGAGAGAGAGAGACTCCTAACTCTCAGTGTAAACAAGGCAGGAGAGCTGGCATGTCCCCTAGCTTAGCAAGTATGACTGATGCAGGCAGTAGGAGGCAGTATAGCATAGTGGTTAAGAGCACTGAGCTGCAAACCTGGAAACCTGGGTTTGAAGCCCTCACTTGCATACTGTGTGTCCTGAACAAGCCACTTAACCTCATTGTGCTCCCAGGTTGCATCTAGAAACAAGCTTTGGGCTTAGTGTGCCTTTACTGGTTACAATCCCCCAATGCTCTTGGAGAGTCAAGCAGCAAAAAGGATAGTCTCATGAGGACTATGCAAGGAAGAAATGCAAGGAAGAATATTCTCTGAGAAGGCAAAGCAGACCCACAGTCCTGGGAGGAGCAAGTAGCTCTGTGAGGCCACGTGTTTTTTTTTTTTGTAAAGAAAAAGGTAGATCTTGACCTATCTGTCAAGTCCGATCCAAGGCTTACAAAACTAAAAGCCAGCCAATTAAGACAAGTTCCTAGAAAAGGCAATGGTGCTTGAAGATCCAGAGTCAAGGACCCAAGGAAAAAAGAAAAAGGGGACTAGAAAAAATTATTTTCCCACTGTCTCTCTCTCTCCCCCGTAGGGAAAAACAGCAAGGCTGGAAGGAAGAGGGATGCAACAGGCACTAGGAGAAAAAGGACCACCAAGGAAAAAAGGTAGTCACTCTAAAACAGATGTCCCCCAAACTCTGTACCACGAGGGATCTGAGGAGAATGCCAAGTAAGAAACAGAGCATTCTACCTTGACGGAAACAAAAAGGAGTTAAGTCACAATAGCCTGTTAAGATCCTTCTTGTCTTCCATTCTCTCTCTCTTCTTGAGAAAACAAGGAGATGGCTTTTTTTTTTGTTAAATGGCAGAAGCCAACAAGGCCAGCAAATCTGGAAAAGAGGCAAAATAATATTGCGGTGCCAGCAGGAAATAGAGAGGAAGATTGAAGATCAGGATACCCTATCCCTATTTTGTAGGGAACCACACCAGGACAACCAGAGCAGGGACCCAAAGGGTTTGCCTTCCAATGACTTTCCCGTGAATGTGACCCTCCTTTTTTTTTTTTAAACAGGGGAAAGGAGAGAGGGGATGTAGCCACCCAGAAGCCTGGTCAAAGCGGGGAAGGTGGGAAGGTAGCAGTGATAAATGGTGAAGATATCCTGGAAAATCAAGAATTATGGTGAGTACGTAATTTTTATATCTTCCAAGGATCAATCTTCACCCTTCATCACTGGTGGGTGAGTACCAAGCCACCACTTAAGGTGATGTTGGCAAACCCTGAGGGAAAAATGTTCCTTCAGCCTCTTGTTGGGGAGGGGCTCACAAGAGGTGGGGGCCCCTCACAGGTCTGGCAGGACCCGAGACTGATCAGGAGCAGGAGGAGGCCCGTGACCTGGGAGAAGGAAGCCACCTCGGTAGCTCATGCCTGACCCTAGGGGAAAAGAAATGGGTCCCTGGAAGCGTGAGGCAATCACCCTACACTGGGCCAAGAGTAACAACCTTGAAAGACGAAGCCATATCGTCTGCCTAATGCAGATTGCAGCCACCAATCTGGAGGCTACCTCATTGGCGTCATAAGATGCCCTTGTCTGGTGTCTCACCACCTCCAGACCTTGCATGGAAAGACAGATGGCTTGCCTGGATGCCTCACTATCAGGCATGGATGCCAGGAGCAGCCCCAGTTTAGGCAGCCTGGTGTGCAGCAATGCACAGCATGAGTGCACGCCGAAAAAACCTTCTACCCCAGCAGTCAAATTCTAGGAAAAGCACCAGCCGTAGCTCTGAATTTTCCCAGGTCATGGGCCCCCTAGGTCCAGAGAAACCTGGAAGAGGGGAAGAAGAGGCAGAGGAGGAGAAGGGCTGTGGCGTGGCAGACCAGGCTGAGGCCTCTGCCAGGGCTGTGGGAGTGAGCAGAGGACCTCTCCCAGGGAGGGATTATGCTACCTGGCCACCGTGTAACACCCAACTGTAGAGGATGAGCAGGGGTGGTGCCCTCGAGGCGGGGGGACCACTGGGTCAGAGATCGGAGCTGTTCATCCCACAGGATGGCCCTTTCCTACCTACTGCAGAATCTGCCAGTTCCAGAGGTGAAGGAAGGCCTGAGTCAGCACTGTAACTCCTCCCAGAGCCCGCACTTGCCCCAGAGGTGGGGCACCGTGCCAACCTAGACCTCCCAACCCTTTCCTCACCAGGCAGAACCCTGCCCCTCAGAGAAGGTCTAACAGCCAAAGTGGAGCCTAAAGGCTTTTGGGGGGGGTTGGGGAACCCTGCACCGCCAATGGTACCAGAGTGCACCTTGGCACTGCAAATTACACCAAAGTCAGAAATGGTGCCGGCAGCAGCACCAGAACCCAACTCAGTGCCAAAGGAGGCACTGGACACCGGAACCGACAGTGCCATCCCCACTGATGCTGGGATGAGCACCGGCAACGTCCACAGCACCACAAGTGGCGCTGAGAGACTTAGGGAGATGGCACCACGGAGGGACTCAAGAAGGCCTAGAACTAGGCCCAGAAGGTCCAGCGACTCATGAGTCGGGCTGCCAGTCAGAATGATCGCAATCCTCGTCCTCCGAGTTGGAGGACAAGATCAGGAGATCTCCAACCATGCACTCCCATGGACCCTTCCTCTCCCAAGGCCATGAGCGGCAGTAGGATGGCCAACACTGCCTTGCTCACTGACACCAGGGTGGTATCAGGAGCCTAGACAGCACCACACTGCACTACTGAGGGATCCACTGGCACAGACCCAGTGTATAGTTGCAAAACCACAACCGGGGATGTCCTGGCCCCTGAAGGGGCATCGGACTGCCAGGGTTGCTCAACTGCCCCCCCCCCCAAGAGGCCGGCTGTCCCACACACCCCTAGCACAGGCCTCCCGTCTCAGTGAGACCAAGAATGGCGGAGGCCTTCTCTCTCTCAGTGTGTATAGTAACAGGGAGGGGCTCAGGGGAAGAGCCCAGGGACCTGATCCTGGTGTCCCAGGTCGACGCTGTCCTCCAAATGTTGGTGGGCCACCCCATGGAGGTCCATGGAGAAACAAGGTCACACAAGTCCATATCATGGTTTGGGCCCAGGCAGGTCAGGCAGTGGTTATGATAGTTGGTACAGGTCATGGGCTTCCCGCTGGGGTACCGCGCGCGGGGAAGCCCTGCCTTCGATTTCCTGTTTTCTTAGGCCCTGGTCTAGACATGACCAAACTATAATGGGACACAACAAAAGAAGCAAAAAAAAAAAAAGTAAGGAAAAAATTATATCATTGCCAACAAAACAGCATCGAACTACGGTATGGTGTTGAATGAAAATGCAACAGAACTGTGATGCAGTCTCTTGCCGAGTGCTCCCATGGAGATTCAGCCTTGACAGTGGGAAAAACAGAACTAAGTGGGGAGGAGGCATTGGTTACTGCCCAGTCCATGGCGCCACGTCATATGTCTGCCTCATGGCGGCAAGTCTGACGTCTGCTCCCTCCTTCTAAAGCTCTTAAAGCTATATGCTCCTGCCAGTAATGAATGGTGAAGATTGATCCTTGTAAGATCTGAAAGTTATGTACTTACTGTAACTGCTGACCTTCCAGTACAACTTCACCACTGGTGAGGAGAGTGGAGCTGTACAGTCGGTCCTCACTGGTAACATCCAAAGGCTCTGTTGTAAACTCTCTCTCCAGGCCACCATCAGACCCCGAGTCAGCGCCTCCTCTGGCACCGGGTTCAGTATCAGCAACAGCCTCGGAGAACAGGCTCACATTCATCACCACTGCCAGCACCACCCTCAGCACCTTACTCAGTGCCAACTTCCAAGTTGCCCCAGAGCCATCACCCTCCTTGGTGCTACGGGCAACACTGGAGATTGGGACAACCTCAGAACAACATCACCATCAGCACCTCGCTCAGAACTGGACCTAAGACTGGCACAACTGCCATCACCGCCTCCATCACTGTGTTTGTAGCCGTCACCTTCCTTGGTGTTACTAGCAACACAGTGGACAGTGACAATATCCGAACTGGCAGAAGTGCAGATAATAGCCTCAGTGCCAGCCCCTCTCCTGATATCGCAAACAGTGTCAGGAGGGGGGCCAGCATCATCTCTGCTGCCATCTCCAATGCTGTCACTGTGAATGGTGACAACAACAATGGTGACATCAAGGGATGAAGTCCAGGTATCTATCAGTGTAGGCCGAGCATACAGCTGTAGGAGGGGGTCACAGTCAAGCGCCCAGAAGGAGTCGACTGTCCACAGACCCATCTACAGCAATCTCTTGACGCCTCAGCGTGGTGAGTTTGAGAAGAATGCTGTGCTTCCATGGAACCAGCCATCTCAGGAAGAGGCCTGGGAAAAGTCCAAGAGATCCGTCGCTGGACGCCACACATGCAAGGCCTACCTCTGAAGGGAAGGACTGGATGATCCCACCTCAATGCACGGTTCTAAAAGGTATGTCAGTCCACAGAGGAGCAGGCATCGCACACATCCATGTTGTGTTCAGGTCCGCAGGGCTGATGGTGGTCAGGAACAGCAATCAGTTTCTCACAGGGGCAATGAAGCATAATGGGCAGCTGTCGGACTTTCTTTGATGACTTAGCCCTTTTTATATAAAGCTTCAGTATCGCAGTAAAATAATAAAGACAGGCGACACTGCAAAAAACAAAATGACAGCGACGCAGTAAAATAAGCAGCAACAAGGCAAACTGAAGCACTGTGCTCCCATGAGTGCACTTGATGGCAGGAAGAACAGAACTGTGGTTGGTGACAGAGCTGGCAATCATTACTAACTGGTGTACAGCACCATTTTTGGGGCTGGCCCCTTGACAACTTTGCTCCCTCAGGGTCCTAGTGCCTCTGGCCAGACACCATATTATTGGAATCAATGCTGAAGACTGATTCTTGGAAGATTGACTGCAACAGGATAAGGACCAGTACCCCAAAGGCCCCACACCGCCAACAACAACAACTCCTGTCTGCCTTACAGTCTGGACTCTGAAAGTGAGGGGCAAAGACCCCCAGCCAGTGGGGGAGTAAGTCAATCGTCTGTGACAGGTTAATTCCTGGAGATGGCGGGAAATGGGGCTGGGGATGCTGGCCTGCAGGAGGCAGGTCAGCAGAGAATAAAAACCTGTAGAAAAATAAAAAGAAACTGTATGTCATTTATACCAAAGAGGACAGAGTAACCCTTCTAAGACTAACCTTCAGCTGGTTGAATTTGAGCAGGTCACTGTCACAACTGCCTGTAAAGGAGGATAAGAGACGACGCTGTTCTGACCGCCGTTCTGAGCCAGCTCGCGTTGAGGCATGTGGCTGTGCTGGAATACTCATTCCCTGTAAGAGAGGAAAACAATTCAGAATGCAATACTGAGGATAAAGGTCATTCAGTTAATCCAGGTTCAGCCTTTGTCCAGCTGACCTCTTTCCTGTGGATGTTATTTCAATGTTTTTGATAGACATCCTCCCCCAAAAGAGTGTGCCTCACTAGCATCTCTGGGTGAACAATTCCAATAATTTATGTAAGTCCCCTGTCCCCGACTGGACTTTTCTGTTCCATACACTTGCCCAGCCCTGTCACCTGCCTTTCCGTTCATCCCTGATTTACCCCAGGGTGGGTCCGCTGAGTATGCCTCAACTCTTCCAGTGGAGTTAGCTTGGTGTCAATGACAGAGCCTGGTGTGGGGAGGGAGGGCAGGCCAGCATTCTGCATCAGATGGGGATTTCCTTTCCTCCTGCTAACAGATGCTAAGCGAGGCCCTTGGGCCGATACACGCACAAAGTGCAGTGCGTCAGAGCATGTCAACGCCCCTCCCCCTTCGATTTTTTGCTCCAGCTTGCACTGTCACCTGGGGTCACCCAGGTGGTGGTACAGCAGCAGAGACCGAGAGCCCTCCCTCTCCCTGAGGAGGCAAGCGTCCACTGGGTTGCTCTGCCATCCTTCCCCAGCCGGCCCTCTGACAACCTTGGCTCATACCCAAAGCTGGGTCTCCAGTGCTGCAAGCAGTAGCGCTACTGTTGCACTGGCAGGCATGCTCCTTAAATATGTTTTTAAGTTTTATGACTAGATTATAAGAGGAATAACACACTTCAGGATCTTTGGCCCCCAGATTTCATCTCATCCCCCCACCTTTCCATCATAATGCTGTTTGTGACATCCTAATCATCTCCACAGCAACAGACTGTGATGCCACAAACAATAACCAAACAAAAAGTGGAGCACGCTGGCTGTAACAGATAAGCACAGTAAGCCAGCCATGGTGATGGACTGCGTGGAGGACGGGGACAAACTTCAGGAAGACACTGGGACATGCTCTGAAGCTCAGCAGCAGTAAATTCAGGAGTAATATTAGAAAGCACTTTGCCCAGGGGATGGCAAACTTATAGAACAGCCAGCCAGCAGAGACGGTGGACAGGAAGACAGTACAGGCCTTCAAGGTAAACCTTGATAAATTGTTGCCTGCCAAGGGAATCACTGGGTACCCTGGGGCAGCAGAGTGGGCAAGTAACTCCTTTAAATTAGCACATATTTGTCGTGGTTGATCGATACGATATTAAAAAAATGCTAAAGCCGGTCCAGTGACGCTGATGGTTGAGGCGCTGGACGCCACACCTCGCACCACACCAGGTTCGGGAGTGGACTCGGGTCGACAGGGGAGTCGGCAGGGAGGGAGAAAAGTTGGCGCGCAACAACAGCATTTCCTTCTCCAGGGAGGGTTACCGCACTCGCTGTATTACCGCCACTTGCTGGGGAACCTCAGGAGTGGTCGGCGGGCCGGGGAGGCGTTCCACGCAAGGGCAGACGTTGGCAGGAGACTGGCTGCGACGCATCTCCACGCATGCCGGCAGCCTTGTCCCCATTGCATGCCAACGCTAGGGGAGGGACGCACCAGAAAATCAGGAAAAAATCCTGCCCTGGTCTAGGCGACGAGCCTCAGCATCGGTCCCGAAAGCAGCACCCAAGAGAGCAGACTCTGGTGTACGCACTCCCAGTCGTTGTTCAGGGGGAGACAAGGGGGATCTCCACCGCCCTGCCCGGAGGGTAATCCGAGGCTCTGCAGGTATGTGGGTGGCGTTAGTACTCTTGGGGGCAGACTACTTGGGGGCTGCTGATAGGGACCTCCGAGGGGAGCTCTGAGAGAAAATGAACAGTGGTGAAAGTAGGAGAGATAAGAAGAGTAAAAAAAAAAAAAGTAGTAAATACTTAGGTACAAGATGTGTGCCCATTTCAGGGCACCGCTGCATGAGACACTCCACAGAACAAGAAT
Organism: Neoceratodus forsteri; assembly: GCA_016271365.2. Lineage (NCBI taxonomy): Eukaryota > Metazoa > Chordata > Ceratodontiformes > Ceratodontidae > Neoceratodus > Neoceratodus forsteri. Next base: position 253,746,448 of record JADMNL010000027.1, read on the forward strand.
GTCTTTGCAGGAAAGGAGCACTGTAACTGGACAAGAGTGCTCCTTGATCTTAAATGGAATAACAAATGTTTAACTGGTCTATGCCCCACTAAAGTTATGAAGAAGATGAAATCCGCTACTATTTCTTGAAAGAATGTTTTCAGTCCACTGTAGTGAGAACAACACTACAGTTTATGGACCAACAAACCATTCCTTTTCCAACATTTCTAAACTTTTTTTAAATGCTATTTCCTCCCTACCTCAACCCCCTCCCCAAAAAAAAATCACAGCTGGCCGGTGGCGCTGAGGTTAGGCGCTGGATGCCACACGCACCACACGGTGACCCAGGTTCAAGAACAACCTTGGGTCACCGAGGTGCCAGCACGGGGCAGGATTGAGCACCAACGGCAGCTCTCCTCTCCTGGGATGATTGTCACCCCCCGTAGTTCCGCTGCCTCTGATTGGAGGTTCAGTTGGTAGCAAGCAGGCAAGGAGGGCAGAAGTCGGGAGGGCATCTCTGAATGCAGCATGCTAGCTTCCACACGTTGCGTCTCCGCACTGGGGCAGGTGAAAAAACCCACATAAAATACATAATGGAAAAAGAAAGAAAAAAGATCTCCTTCAGTCCACACACAAAGTTCTTCCCATACCTTTTGGTGAGACTGAACTCAGTACTCAACAGCTTTGTTGCATTCATCTCCCCAACAGCTAACCCCATCCAGTGCAGTACCACTTCCCAGCTCAGACTGAACCTAAATTTGGTGGGGGTGGACAGAAAAAAATTACTCACCGTAGTAAAGTTCTTTTTTTTTTTTTTAAAGGATCCACACTATGTTTACACTTTAGCAAACATCTTGGTAAGAGTGATGTCCTAGAGAATGGAACCTATGCAAATCTTTAGAATTGGAATGTAGGTTCCACCCTGACCATTACTCAGATATGTTTCCAAACCAGGGTGGGTGGACCAGTGCCTAGTGAAACTAGCTAAAAGGCTACCAGAAACATTTTAAAATCATTTTGAATGGAATTTTAAGAACACCAAACAAACTGATAGCAGGCTTGATAAAATTATTATATAAGCGATAAGAAAAATTTATCGCATTAATGTTATTTCTTCTTAAGGGCTCCCTTACTATGGTTACACTTTATGCAGTCATCTCATCTGACAGTGATGCCATGGAGAATACAATCTATGCAAATTTTAGAATTTGGAATGTAGGTTCAAACTCTGCACTCGCTCCACCCTGGCCATTGCACAGATCTGTTACCAAACTGGGTGGAGCACGCTGAATGAAACAAGCTAAAAAGGCCACCAATGTTTTAAAATTTTCACAGAATTTTAATAATACCAAACAAATTAAAAGCAGACTAGCGAAAAATTATCATATAACAAATGGCCAATAACCTTTATCCAGTCCCCATGCACCTCAGTTCAGTTCCCCAGAACAGAAACAAGTGGAGACAAAATAAAAGAGAGGACTAGAGATATTCTAATCCCAAAAGGATGGTAAAACGATATAGGTTAAAAAAAATAAACAAATAGAACCCGACTACCAACTTGGAGCTTAAGGGTTAACCTGCATGATGGCAAGGTAGTGGGTTTAAAAAAAAGGAGTCAGAGCACCTTAACCACTAGCCAGACATAAGAGGGTAGTGACAGGAAGAGAGAGGGCAGCAACCTTGAGCAAATGGCTCTGGCAGAAGAAGCACAAGGCGTCGCCCAAAATAGGACCCCTGTGCAAAAAAGATGGCAAAAGTGCCAAACAACAGGAAACAACATCTGGACTTCCAAAAACATAACTCTATGCCACAGGATAAGTTGATTAAACTCACGAGTAAACCCCTAACCCTGGATTCTCTAGAACACAGGGAAGTAGCACAGGAGTTGCAGGACTAGCAGCCCTGGGAAGTCAAGATGTGGATATCTACTCAGCCATGCTCCAGGTAGCATGAGCAACACCAACGCACAGAGAAGAGGAGATATCAACCAAAAAATTTGAACATGAGGAAGAATACAGGTTACTCACCTGTAACAGGAGTTCTAGGAATGGTATATGTTGTTCATCCACACTTATTGGCAGGTCCCTTGCCACTTTAAATCTTGCCGGAAGGTCTTCAAGCTGGCTCCTCCCACCCACCCGGGTGGTAAAACTCTCGGCTCCGCCCCATGACGCCAGATCTAGCCCGCTGGAAGCCAGGTTGTGCGTCAAAGCCGGGGAGGCCGGGTGGGTCGTGTGGATGAACAACATATACCATTCCTAGAACTCCTGTTACAGGTGAGTAACCTGTATTTCTAGGGACATGGATATGTTGTTCATCCACACTTATTGGCAGACTCCTAGCAGTTCTCCGGGAGGAGGGAGGCAAGGCGCACACCCCTACTTAGGTAGAAAGACTGGAGAACCGAGGTCCCGACCAGCAGCTCCAAGGTGCGATGTGTGGGGGAACGGTAAGGCCTGCTTCCAGGCAGAAGCCCTGCGGATAACCTGGACCGAAGTGTCCTTGGAAGCAGCCACCGATGCAGCGGAAGGACGGGTTAAAAAGAGCGCTTATCCCTCAGGGAGGCTCCATGCCCGCCCGCCTAAAGTGGAGACCTTGCAGGGGTGACCCCCCGCTCGTCTTCCACTGGGCTGCAATCTGCCAGATGCGGCTTCAGGGAAGGTGACGAACAGCTGGCGAACCTCTCCCGAATTTAAGCTCTAAGCTCTCACGAGGTGAGCGTTAAAACGGTTCCCACGGAACCTGAATACGGCCTCCGAGGTGTGAATGGGGATAAACCCCGGCAGAGGCAAAACCCCGAAGGGAAGACTCCGCCACCGCCTCCTGGAGGAACTTCGGGTGGGGCGCAGGACAACCTAGTCCCTGTGGAAGACCGGATAGGGAGGTTAAAGGAGCGCCTGGAACTCTCCCAGCCTTCTGGATGGCAGAGTGGCCCCAAGAAGGTGTTCTTCCACAACAGGTGGGGAAGCACCTGTGCAAAGTTCGGATGGCTTGCTCTGAGCTAAGCCCAAACCAGCAAGATCGCAGGAATGGGGATACTCTCCCAAAGGGAGGCGTGGTCGAGGCCTAGAAGTGCCAGACCACACCTTCTCCATACCACCAGCTACCCTCCGGCCCGGCGGGAAGACAGTGGTGACCAGAAGCACCCAGAGGGTCGACAACCAAGCCCTGGTCTAAGGATGGACACATAAAGGTCCAGAATGCTAGCCTAGGGACGGTGAAGAGGCACCGCCTATCCCATCATCGGAAGAAGGAAAACTTCTCCCAAAGGACAAGCATCTGGCCGACTTCTTAGCAGGACGCCTCAAGGTCAAGGACCTTGCCAGAAGACCCTAGGCCTGGCCCCTAGCCGCAGAGGGATGGCCAACAGGTGCAGGATTGAAGGTCCAGATGGATAACCTTCCTGAAAAGGAAGACAGGACCGGCGGACTAGAGACGCTCTCGGGAGCCTGTGGCTGAGACTGAGGAGAGCTGGATACCAGCACTGGCAATCCAGTCTGGGGCTACCAGCATCACCTGAGCCAAATCCTCCTTGCCTTGTCCAGTAGGTCAAGGGAAATGGGAGAGGCAGGAGGGGCCCGGGGTCCGTGGCCCCGATGGCATCCTACAGCAAGCCTTGCTGAGGCGCAAAAACAGTCTCGGCCTAGTATTCTCCCTGGAGGAAAGGAGAAGATCCTGTACTACCGGCAGAGACACTCATAGGCGCAGCCTATGCCCGCTCGGGGCGCAGCCAGGGTGGGCTCCCTGCCATGAAATAGCTATGAAGCCTCATGCATGGCAGCCCAATCACGGAGAACCTCCTTGCACCGACAAGGGGATAACACAACCTGGGCGGAGTAGGTAGCACATGGTCTTGGAATAATCCAACTTGGACTTAGACCACTAGACCCGTTACAAGTGGAGCGGCGGTGCTGGCTAATCGGACTGTCTGTCTCCAGCGGGGGAAGGACATGGGACTCACAAGAGGACCAGAGGCGACACACTCTGCATTCCCAGAGATGGGCACCCACCCATCCCAGAAGCATCGGTCGGAGAGAGAGACCGGCAACTCAAGGAGTGAACAAAGCGGGATAGTCTCCTGTCGAGTTAGAATGGTCCAAGGGAGGGTTCTCCTAACTCCTGGGCTGTAAGTCACGAACTGGTCCACAGGACACAGCGTTGTGACCTCTGGCTGGCCCCTCCCACTAAGGGAAGGCCGCCCTGAGGCCCAGGAGGAGCAGGAGGTCCTGGCAGGACATAATTCCCCGGCCAACCCGACCGGCAAAGGAGGAAAACCTCGCCCTGTTCGGCCGGAGCTGAGCTCGGACTCAAAGTCAAGCTTAGTCCCGAAGAAGCTTCACCGCTAAGATACAAGTCCTCACTCGGCTCCCGAAACGGGAGACCAGTCTGCCTTCCGGGTGGGGTGACATCCGGACCCTTCCATGCTGCAGAGGCTGCTAAGCAAGGAAGTGTTAGGAACTCGTAAGCAGCTCCCCCGCAAGAAGGGGTGGAGCCTCTCCCAAAAACCGACGGAACGAGGAGTAGGTACATCCTGGAGACCAGGAAACAGCTACACGCCATGTTCTGAGGATGGAATGTCTGCAGAAGAGAGACCATCCAGGCGTGCGGAAGGATGGACGCAAGCCCCCGTCCATAAGAGACCAGGAATACCTGGACCCGAACCCAGGGTTGAATGGGGGGTCCACGGCCTTCCTGATCATCTCTAACTGACAGCCAGGCATGTGGACGGCGACCGACACAGGGGCAGTGAACTCCAAATTCCCGTGGGGCAACGGGCTCAAAGGGATCCGCACAACTCGGACAGGATCCACCCTAAATACCTCCAGAACGAGGTGCGGAGCTGTCCCCCACGGGAAAACCCGGCAGGGATGACGGAGCCGGAGCAATGCCCCTTGGCCCGTCACTGAGCAGGCTTAGAGGGGAGGGCCGAGGCCCCGGTTTCCTGTCTCTCCGCTTCCTTTTGGAGGAAGATGCTGGTTTGGCAACAGGCCGCCCAGCGCATGCCTTCTGGCCCTCATGCTGGGCCAGGGGGGCCCCAGGGCTCAGGGGGCAAAGGGGCTTACGCAAAGGCTGACAGCTGCCCTTGACCCCGTGGGCGAGAGTGACCGAGTCCGGAGTGGCATCGGACTTCTCGGGCCCATGGATGTATCCCTCCACTCCAGGGCCGAAAAGGTCATTCCCCAAGAAGGGGATGTCCGCCAACTCGTGCTGGGTTTCCAAGGAGAAGGATGTTAACCTCAGCCACGCCCTGCGGCGCATGGCCACTGCGGCCGCCACCGATCTGGCACAGGAGTCGCCTAGATCCAGAGCCGTCTGGAGCTGCTGCTTCGCCACCGCCCTACCCTGGTCCCACACCTGTCGAACTGTGGTCCACAGGTCGCCTGGGAGATGAGGGAGAACCTCGTCCAGGGAGCCCAAAAGGGTGTGGGAGAAATGTGCCATCAGTGCAACCGAGCTGGCCTGACGGAGGCCTAGGGAGGACGCAGAATAAACCTTACGCCCGACATCGTCCATCCTTCTGGACTCCTTGTCGGGGGGTCTGTCCACATCCCGGCGCTTCCAAGACATTGGAAAACATCGCTGAGAATTACCCCTCAGCCGAGGGGTGCTCCGAGAAACTGGCAGAGAACCGACTCGGGACAGGGATACCTCTAGCCACCCTGGCCGAAGGCGCAGGGCAAGAAGTAGGCTGCCGCCATAGCTCCAGGGCTGGGCCCACAATAGCCTCAGCCACCGGGAAGGCCTCTGTGGAAGAACCCCTTCGATCCAGAATCTCCAGAAGGGGGTAAGGAGCCCGATCGGAGATGGGCTTAAGCTGCATTCCAGTAAACTCTGAAATGAGCTGAAGTAGACCCTTAGAAGACGATGGGCTGTCGTCTACTAGATATTCCTGGGAAGACCCGGGGTCCTCCCCGTCAGGAAACATGGCAGAGCCTGCTCCAGGCTCCGAAGGGTCTGCAAAAAGCTGCCGCCGGCCTGAGGCACTCTTCGTCCGCCGGGGGCGGGCAGGAGTGAGGGAACCGAGAGACCTGAAGGACAGGCCACGGTCCGGCCTGGACTCCGCCAAAGGCGGAGGGGCAGCGAGGGTCGAACGAGCAACCGGTCCTGGAGAAGGCTCCTTGACCGATACAAATGGCTGCCGACCAAGCGGCAACTGCTTGCTCTCTGGAGAATGAATCGAGGTCGATTGAAACCCAGACAACTGCTGTCGCCACATAAGTTCCTCATAACACCGACGCCAACGGCATCAAAACCGCTCCTCATCCGAGGAGGGGGACGAGCAAGAATGGCCAAGCCACTTAACCCGGTGCTCCGACCGAGACTGAGACCCAAATCCTCGGGGTAACCGAGGGCTGGCCTGGGAAGAAGCGGGGAGCACCCGCTCCTCCCTCGGCTCGGAACGGAGTGAGGGCTGTCGACCCGAAGTGGAGGACAGAGCCTCGACTTCCGCGAAGGCAGCGGAAGACGGCCTCAGCGGGCCGAAAGGCCAGGTCGGGGGCTCGACAGCGGTGAAGGGGATATTGGCTGGCTGACCCCTGAGGGGTACCATGAAGGACAGAGGCTTGCCCTCATCAGTCGAGCGGCCGCCGCCGAGGGAGGGAAAACTTCCGCCCTAACGAAGAGACCCTGCTCGCGCCCTTTAGACATAGGCCGAGAGACAGGTTGCGGTTCCCTCTCCCTTGGAGGAGAGGGAATGACGAAACCCCTGAGCAAGCTGAATGTAATGAATCAAGGAGGCGGGATAAGCTCCGCAAATGAAGGAGGGAAGGAACCCCGTCCCTTCCGGCAGGATAAGACTGCAGAGAAACAGTCGAGCGGGCACCCGCCGGTCCGATGGAGACTCCGGAGCGGAAAAAACCACCAGATGTCCGAGCCCCGAATGGGCTGCGTTCTCCGGAGAGCTGACCGAAAGGTCAGAACAAAAACTGCAAGCCCGAGGATCGTGATCCAAGTCCAGGCAAAAAGAGCATGTGGAGTGTGAGTCCCTCCTGGAGGAACTAACCGTACGTCTCTCGGGGCCGGAAAAAGCCATCGCTGCAGCGAAGAAGAAAAGATCAAAGATTCAAGGATACTTTAATAAATTTGAAGACCGAACTTTTCAGGAACCAGTCAAAAACACAGAGAGCTAAGGAGGGAACCTGAGCTCAGCGGTAAGGAAGATCTGGCGTCATGAGGCGGAGCGAGAGTTTTACCACCGGGTGGGTGGGAGGAGCCAGCTGAAGACCTTCCGCAAGACTTAAAGTGGCAAGGACCTGCCAATAAGTGTGGATGAACAACATATCCATGTCCCTAGAACATGCCCTGCTTCTCCTCCAATCACAGGGATGTACCCTGTTTGTGTGTGGCTAATAAACTAATCCAGGCAAGTGCACTGCATCTGTACACAGACAGAGCATCTGCTCAGTGGAGTTAGACTGGATAGTGCCAGGGGACATGTTACATATAGCAACTAACAGAGATATACTCTGCACAGGATATACCCTAGGCAGGAGAAAAGATGGAGGGAAGGTGGCCGCTTACCCACTCTAGTAATAGGGAGGAGAAAAAAAAAGACTCCTTGTTTTTTTTTAGTTTAGGTTTTCTTTTTGGTTGGCAGGGGGAGCAGGGGACCCCACTCCATTTTGTTTTTTTTGTTTTTTTTCTCTTTTTGGAGACGGTTGGTACCAGAGTACCCAACTCTCTTTTAAACAAGTCACTACCTGTTGGGCCATGGTGGTGGTGACTGGGGGTGGGGGTGGGGTGGGGAAGACACGTAGTAACACTACAGAACCCACAGGTTGAGCTGCCAGGCGCCCTGGTTTACAGCCGAGCAGAGGATGGAGGGTGGCTGCCTGAATCAATGGTGAAGATATTCAGAAAGATCAACAATTCAGGTGAGTATGTAATTTTATATCTTCCTGAATCAGTCTCCACCATTGGTTCATATATATGGTCTGAGCACCAAGCTTCCCAATTAGGCAGGAGCCAGCTCACCCCTAGGGAAATAGTTACCCTCAGCCCTCCGCATGGGAAGAACACCTGAGGGCAGAGACTCCTCAAAGGCCTGGCCCACAGGTGTCCAGAGGTAGTGGTGACCCCCAAGTCCCCATCTGACTCTCCCAGAGAAAAGTGAGTCCCTGGAACTGGGAGTTTAGCACCTTAGATGCCAGACAAAGAGGTGAAACACATCATCTGCCAAATGCAGACTTGGGCTCCCATCTCCACCACCTGGAGGTCACCTCCTTGGCATCATAAGAGGCTCCTGCCTAGTGGTTCGCCAACTCCAGGCCCTTAGAAGAAAGGCAAATGGCTTGCCCAACTAACTCCATATGCAGTGTTGCCACTAGGAGCTGTCCTAGCTGCTTTGTCATAAGCTGCCAGGTGCGTCTGATATGCCGAGATGCACATCACAGTGCAAGCCGAGGTGAAAACCTTCCTCCCCAATGCATCTGTCAGTGGAGAGTCCACATCACTGGGTCGGTCACATACTGGGTGACAAGGCCCATCCAAGATCAGCAGGATCAAAGTACTCAAAGTGGAGTGAAGTACTGTGCCAGCAGAGACCATGGATGCACAATACCACTGGGTAGATGTCCTTGGGGGCTGAAGGCAGAGTGAAGAGACATCTCCAGACTGTCTTGGAGCATTCCTAAAAGGCCTGTGGCCAGAGAGGGAAGACATTACGGTCACTGCCGAAAGCTCCTATAAGTTCCAGCTGTCTGGACAGGGTACTGTGCATGCCAACTGTGCCAATGTCCAGTGCCTGCAGCATGTATGTCAGGAGTTTCTGGTACACAGCATACTCAGAGGCTGAGGACTGGTGTAGGACGATTCCATGCCCTCCAGGGCTGTGCAAGAACTGGGCACGATCGGCAAAGGTATGATACTGGTACAGCATACCAGCTGTGCTTCCATGCTGACCTCAAAGTGAGCGGTCCAAGAAGATGCATAATACCTGAGAGGTCAGGCAGGGATGGCACAGTGCTGGGAAGCTGAGGAGAGCCAGAGGTTGTAGGGGCTATGCTAGAGCTGTGGGAGTGTTCAGCAGACCTCACCCTAGGGGATGACATGATGAACGTGCCCCGGAGAGTTGACCTACAGAACAGCAATTACCTTGGTGATGCCCCCAGAGGAAGATCATCAGGCAAGGAGAGCAGAGTCATTCAGTCCCCTCGGGGCAGCTCCGGGCCTCACCAGAAATGGGCTCAGCCACAGGACCAGAACAGAATACCGCAATCTGGTCGGTCTCCGACCCTGGGTCGGGTCGGGGTCGCCTCTGGCAACAAACTCCAGGTCAGAAAACAACCCAGTTGTAGCACTCCTTCCAGCTCTGCGGCTGGTGCCATCCTCTGTGCTGGGTTCGGCGTCGGGACTGGTGCCACCCCAAGTTCTGTCCCTGCTCCTGACACTGTAAGCAGTGTCTGATGCTGGCCCAGTGTACAGGACGAGGGACAGACTCATGGATGGTGCCGGTGCCAGGCCCAGGACCGACACCGCAGCAAGTGCCACATCCATTGCAGGGCCCAGCGTCGCTCTCATCCTTGTAGCCACAAGGGCTATTTGAATCAGATGTAACACCCAAACCTTCAGATGGCAACACCCAAACCTCTGCAACAGGATACCGCCCACCCGGGTCCTTCTACTATCATCATGAATGGTACCAGGAGGGCGTGGCGATCATGGTCGGCACTGTCACTCACCAACGCCATGGTGGTGTCAGGAGCCAGGGCGGCACCAGATCACGACACCAAGGTATCTTCCCGTATTTACTGAGTGTACAGCTTAGCTTGACCACCAGAGGTGTCCTTTGCCCAGGGTGAGCAGACTGGAGGGGACCATGGAAGGGATATTCATTTATTTAGTAAGGATGAGGGATTGGGGGGTCCACAAACCACCAGAAGATGGAGATTCCTATTCATATACAGGGGATGGGGTGGGGGAAGTGACCGCTAGCCATCAGGGAGACAGCCTTTTTTTTTTCTTCAGGCTGGCGAACAGTGAATGGCAGCTGGGGACACTAGCCACCAGGAAGACTTTTTTCTTGTGCCGGCGATTGACTGGTGGGGGGAGGAGACACCACTAGATGCCAGGGATAACTTCTTAGTGGTGTCAGGTCGACAATTGGCTGGGGAGGGGCGTCACAGTACCTCTGCCAACCTTGCATGGGTTTAAGTAAAGTCTTGGTTGGTGGTAGCTGCTCTGCACAGGGGAGCTCCGCAAGAGGTCTTTGCACAGAGCAAATGCTTTGTGAATCATACAGTGTTGATATTCACTTCTCCTCCCACTCATTTGCATTGCGGTTTCCGCCACACTTTGCCCTGGTGCAAACCGGGCTTTTGTGAATACAAACTCGGCACAAAACCTGGTTTGCACTGGGGCAAAGTTTTGTGAATCTAGCCCCTGATGTTGGCCTTTTGTGACAATCGATTTCTCAGAGGAACACGGACGCATAACATGGGCAATCAGTTTTTTTTTTTTTTAAAGGAAATGATTGCACATTTCACACAATACTGTACACTAAAAAAATACAGGATGGGCAACTTCATGTACAACCAAGTATGTTCTGCCACCTCGGGGTTCTGATTCCCATAGACCTCACAAGCTTTGTTCTCAGAGGTCAGGAATCAGAACCCCTCTGTAGAACATGCCTGAACTAATGCATGGTGCCCATCAATATTCTCTGTATTACAGATGAGGGTGACCAATGTAGGGAGTGGAAGGCCTCAGGTGTTATACATACTGTACTCCTCAGAGCCAGAAACACAGACTCTTTTGGCAGAAAATGACTGGTGGGCCCATTTAGTCTGCCCTTTTCCTACCTAGTCTGACATCTGGACCCTATTTGGTCACTGGCATCCCTCCCACCTCCCTCTCCTCTACCTAACTTGCCCTTGTGCCTATCCCATGTATGCTTGAAGCTCCCAGTCTTTGCCCTACTTTTTTCTGGCAGACTGTTCTAGTGGTTCACCACCCTTTCCATGAAGATGTATTTTCCCCCATCTCTCCTAAATCCCTCCCCCATTAGCTTCACTGCATGCCCCCATATTGTAGTGCCTTCCTCCTTTGAAAGAAACACTCCACCTGCACCTTGTTCACCCCTGTGAGGTACTTTCAGGTCTCAGTCGCGTCCCTTCTCGCTCTCTTTCCCCTCCTCCGTGGAGTGCATGCTGAGATCCAACAGCCTTTCTTCACTTTTCATGCAACCCTTGCACCATTTTGGTTGCCCTCCTCTGTACCACTTCCACCCGTCAATGTCCTTGAAGAGGTGCACTCCCAAAACTGTACATAATACTCCAGGGAGGATCTCACTAGTGAGCGATACAGTGGCAGCACCACCCTCCTTCTCCTGCTAGAAATCCCACTTCCAATCCACCCCAGCATCCCTACCCTTTCCTACTGCCTTGTCACACTGACCAGCAATCTTAAGTCATCAGATATGATGACCCGAGAATCTCTTTCTTGTTTGGGGACTGTAAGGTGCTAGGATGTGAGGAGCAGTCACTGTCCTTGAGCCACGCTGATGGTGCTCACTTATCTGAAAAGGACCCTCCAGTGAGGCTCCGTTTCACTTCCCGTGCAGATATTCAGAAAAAGCCTGACCCCCAGCATTACCTGTGTATCAACTGGAGTTCATCATCCAGTCTTTGGCTGGTGAGGTGTTGACTTTATCCTTCTTGTCAATTTTGTAATAACCTTCACTCCGAGCACATCCGTGAGATGTTCTGCATCCCATCGTCCCTCTTCTTCTTGGGGTGGAGCTACAGGTAGGTGAGACAATGTTAAGGCAAAAGCATGAAATGTAGATACAGCTGCTGAGCAAATCCTAGCAGAGGAGTCCAGTAAATTAGCATGGAAGGTTTTAGAAGACAAAGGATGTTAGTCCTAGAGAATGGAACATGTTGATTATTACCACAGGTCATACAGATATGCAATGCTGCAAGTCCCCCACCCCACCCCACAGTACTACTTTATAACAATGCAACATCAGTATCTCTGCTCCACTGTCCACACCAGTGCTTTTACAAGAGAACTTGTGTAAGCGCTGAAGGGTTGATGGGCAGCAAAGAAGATCCACTGCAATTCACTATGCACCCATTCCTGGTGTGAAAATACTGTGAGTAAAACACAGGAAGTCTGTAACAGTGTAAGTTTTGTGGAACATTAAAATTACACAGCTTCAGTTGCTGCCCTGGAGGTCCATGATGGTTCTGTTTGTGGAACTAGAACTGAAACCTCTATGTCCAATAACATTTTGTATATGTATTTTGCAACAACCTTTCAGCAATCTCACCCCACCCCTCAGAAATGAGGGTTATTCACTAATAACCGTAATTCTAGGAGTGGTATATAGTGCACATCCACACAGAGGTGGCCTTCCTTTCCTCTCTAAATCTGCCAGACGTCTTCAAGCTAAGCTCCTCCCTCCCACCAGTGGTATACTCCTGGCTCCACCCCATGACATCTGATCTTGTATGCTGGAAGAGGGATCCATGTGCCACTTGCCAGGAGAGGTCAGGTGGGTTTGTGGGGTGCACCATATTCCACTCTACAGGTGAGTAACCCTCATTTCTAGGGGAGTGGGCATAGTGCACTATCCACACTTAAGTAGAGTCATAGCAGTTCTCTAGGAGGAGGGGGCAAGGGGCACATCCCTATCTGGTAAACAAAGACTGGAGAACTGATGTCCCCAAATCAGTATCCCGACATGACTCAAGGTCAATGGGGTAGTGGGAAACGAAGGTATAAGCTGACTTCTAGGTAGCAGACTTGCAGATTTCCTGGATAGGGATGTCTGTAGAAGCAGCCACGGAGGCAGCGGTATGCCTGGTGGAATGAGCCCGAAACCCACGGGAGGCTCCCTACCAGCCAACCTACAGCAGAGGTTGATGTGGAGACTATCCGACTGCCAACCATCCACTTAGCTGCCAGTCTGCCAGGTGTGGCTTCAGCATATATAACAAATAGCTGGTGAGCCTCTCCCGAACTCCCTTCATGTGCTCCTTGTTGTAAGCAAGCACCGCTTCTAGTCTATGAGTTGCATGCTTGGCATCAGAGGTTGGACTGGTGAGTACAGTAGAAGGTTAAACACCTGATTAAGGTGAAACTCCAAAACAACCTATGGGAGTGACTTTGGGTGGGCTCGGAGGATGACCTTGTCCTTGTGGAACATAAAATACAGAGACTCCACTGAGAGTAGCTTAAGTTCACTGATCCTTCTGGCAGAGATGATAGCCAACAAAAAGGTGGTCTTCCACAACAGGTATGACTGCTCACACCTGTGCATATGTTCAAATGGCTTGCTCATGAGCATCGCCAACACCAGCAACAAGTCCCAAGGTGGTGGTGGTTCATGCACCGGAGGGAACAGGAGGTCCAGACCTTTGAAGAAGCACCTGACCACCTTCTTCTGCACCACTATTGGCATACCAGCCTGTGTCTGGTATGCAGAGATGGCTGTCAGGTGCACCTTGAGAGTCGTTGACCTCAGTCCTGACTGAGCCAGCAACCACAGGTAGTCTAGAATGCTAGCCAAAGGGGCAGGCCAGGGGGTCCAGCTCCCTACCCTGGCACCAACTTGAAAATGTATTCCATATGAAGGCATAGCACTGACGGGTTGACTCTTTCCAGAAAGTCACCACAACATGAAGCACATCTTCCAAAAGATCAAACGACTGGAACTCAAGCCACTCAGGAACTAGGCTGCCAGGTACAGGGACTTAAGGTCTGGATGTAGGACCTTCCCCTGGTGACAAGAGAGCAGATCTGGGTGCAGAAGCAACTGCCATGGAAGTCTGCTGCTGAAGCCGAGGAGATCCAGGTACCAAAACTGGGGTGGCCAGTTTGGAGCTACCAGTCTCATCTGTGCCTTGTCCCTCCACACACTGACCAACACCTTGTGGATCATGGGAAAGGGAGAGAAAGTACAGAGGAGGCCTGGGGTACAGTGCCTCACAAAGCATCCCCATCAGTGTCCCACCCTGTTTGGGGGGCACAGAACAGCCTCAGCTTTGCATTCTCCCAGGAGGTGAACAGGTCGACCAAGAGAGTGTCCCACATGGAGAACAGGTGGTTCATCACCTCCTGATGCAGAGACCACTCATGAAACACCTCGCTACCTGTCTGAGGGTGTCCGCTAGCTGGTTAGAGGTCCCACTATATCAATAGCTAGGATATCTGCATGCAAGCTACGTACAAAGGTCCAGATGCAGAGAGCCTCCTGACACAGACAAAGGGAGTGCGTACGGCCCTGCTTGTTCAGGTAAGACGTGGTCATGGTATTGTCTGTCTGGACTTGCATGACATGACCCTGGAAAAGTGGAGTGAATTCCATCAGAGTAACGTGCACTGCATGGAGATCCAGCAGGTTGATGTGGTGACGGGACTCTACATGGGCCTTGTGGTTTCTCATGTGTGCTCCTCATCCCACCAGAGATGCATTGGTTGTCAGAGTGACAGTCGGCTATAGGCAGACAAATGGGACTCCTTCCTCCAGATGTTCTGGGATGAACCACCGCTAGATAGCATCCACATCGACTGGGTCACAGTGACTGGCAAGTACAGGTGTCCCTCGTGCTAGACCACTGGTGGCCCAGCTCCCACTACAGGTGGTGCATCAGCCAACAGGCCCATATGACTATGCTGGTGCAGGATGCCATGAACCCCAGCACATGGGAGTCCCAGGTAGGCGCAAGCACCACCTGAAATGATCAGGCAAAAGAGGTAAGATCTGATGCTGGTCTGCAGGGAGTTGGGCCGTGGCCGGAGGGAGTCCAGCCCGCTCTGATGAAGTGAATCACCTGAGAGGGTTGAGTTCGGACTTGGTTCAGGTTGCCCAGAAGGCCCAAGTCTCTGCAGGTCCGGAGGGCCAGGTCCCCAGACCGCTCCACAGCCTACTTGGATGGCCTGGCTATAGTACAGCTACGTGAAAGTACCGTAACAGTAGATCTTGGAGTACTCTCTTTCATCAGGTCACACCTATGGAACTTAGCCATCACACACTGGGATCCCATGGAAGCTTTTTCTATAGCAATCTGTCAGAGGCCCACACTGGCGCTGCCTGCCGACATCATCATTCCTATATGGCATAGGTGGCCCTGCTCTGCCCTAAGTTCTTTCCATGGAGACCTTTCCCCTCCAGCTATCTCTGGGAAACCAGGAAACAGAGAGAGAGAGAGTGCCTAGCCCTACATGAAAAATTACTTACCATAATAATACTGTTTCTTCTAAGGGGTCTCCAACTAGGATTAGACATATGCAGTCTGCTCAGAATCTCTGACTGCCCCGAGCTGTGCTGTAATGGAATGCATGCAAACCATAGAACACAGCATGCTATATTCAAACTCCTGCCTCTAGGTGGTTTGTGTTCCACCTAACTGCTAGATTCATTTTTGCAGATAAAGAAACACTAGACTATCTGAGTTAAGTAATTGTAACATAAAAACAATAACAATATTACCCTCCCCCTGGTAAAGAGGACAAGTTCCAAACAGGATAAAAAAACACAAAAAGGAGAGCTAGATGCCCTAGTCATACCTGTGTGCATCAAAAATATTAAGTTAATGGCAACATTAAGAACCCCTATGAAAGTATTGCTGAACCTGATACAGGTTATGTAAGGGGAGGTAGGGACAAGAGGTCTAATCCTACTGGGAGATCCCTTGGAAGAAACAATATTACTATGGTAAGTGGAATCTCCCAGTAGTATTAGACATATGCAGACTACCAAGCATCGATTTGAATTTTCACAGTAGTATTAGAGATTAGATACAATAAGTCATGAAATATGACTGAGCATTGACCATGTTATTTAAAAGAGACAGAGAATTTGCAACACGTTGTAATGAGATCTATGAAACTCTGAGGAAGAAATATCTGGTTAACCACATTGCGTTTTATATTATACCATCCTCTTTTATGCTGGACTTATTTAATTCTGAAAATAAACAAATCTTATTAGATTTGGCTAGATTCTTGCCTGATGTAAAGAATCGTACGGGTAAATTGCAATTACAAAATATATGAGCATGATCCTTAAAAGATCCTTTTGGATACTCATTCTCGTTTATTTGAGATTAGTGACTACAGTATTACTTGGAATGTAGGTAACCAGACCCGAACCTTGATAATCTGTTTACATCCTAGGAGCAGTTTCAGTGCTTTAGAGTTTGCTAAGATTTTGTCCTCTATGAAACATTTGATGTCTTTGTTCTGTCTCTCCAATGTATGCCATTATCAAACTTTATTCTTTTTAGAATTGTATCTTTTTCATTTGATCATATCAAATTAACTAAATTGTATAGGTTGCACTAGATGTACTGTAACAACTTGAATTGACTGTAAGCTCTATAGGTATATGTATAGACTTTTAAGATGTATGTCATTACAAACATGACTCTCCATAGAACAGTATTCTCTCAGTTTGATAACACTGTTATTACAAACTAACTAAACTGCATACATTGCACTGGATATATTGAGGCAACTTTTAACTGATTGTAAAACATTTTATAGGTACATGCATGGACTTTCAAGATGTTACTTATTGCAATGGAACAGTCCTTTTATTCTATTTTTGTGTCTTTTATGTGTAGTGGCGTATATTGTTGAACAATAAACTTTGACTGAAAAACTGACTACCAAGCAGTGCCTTGGGAGGTGGGTACATAACCTACTTAGGAAAGAGGTTCTGCAATACTACAGTGCCAAACCTAGCATCACTCCTGGACGTCCAAGCAATACTGCTTTGTGAAAGTGTGGACTCCAGGTAGCTGCTTTACAGATTTCCAGCAAAGGAATGTCCCTTGCAGCTGCCACAGAAGCAGCAGTTCCACAAGTGGAATGTGCCCCGAGGCCCTGTGGTGGCTGTTTCTCAGCCTTACTGTAGTAAAACTGGATGCAGGATACTATCCAACATGCAACTGACCTCTTTGAGGCAGGTCTGCCTTTTCCCACCTCACCATAGGTAGTGAACAGTTGTTAGTGGGAATCTCTGAGGTCCTTAGTATGACTGATGTAGTAGCTGAGAGACCTTTTTACATCCAAACTATGAAGCTTCCATTCCCCTGAACTGGACTTGGCTATGAAAAATACAGGAAGGGTGATGGACTGGTCCAAATGAAACTCAGATACCACCTCTGGAAGGCATTTCCTGTTAGTCCTGAGGACCACCTTATCCTTATGGAAGATAATGTAATTAGGGTCAGTGCAAAGAGTGTGGAGCTCGCACACTCTTCTTGCTGAAGTGATTGCCACCAGGGAAACAGTTTTCCAGGTGACATATTTCAAATCAGCCATAGCCATTGGCTCAAAGTGAGGTTCCAGGAGTTTGGCTATGCACAAATTCAGCTCCCAAGAAGGGACTGGTTCCCTAACAGGAGAAACATAGTCCAAGCCTTGAAAAATGTCCTATAAATAGGGTGTGAAGCTACTGTTCTCTGAGCACCTGCAGACAAGTAAGACGATATTGCTGCCAAGTAACCCGGAGGGTTGCAGGCCTGAGGTGTAAAGCTTGCAAGTGCACCAGATTATCAAGTAATGTAGATAAGCTTGCCTTATGGGGACTGATTTGCTTAGACATGCACCAGATGGAAAATCTTTTCCACTGTGATGAATAAGTCTTTCTGGTAGTAGTTTTCCTGGAAACTTTCCGGAACTTAAGGACCTCTTCTGACAAGTTAAATTCAGAAAATTCCAACTCCTCAAGAACCAGGCCCTCAGGTGAAGGCTCTTGAGGTTCAGGAAAATTATCTGACCTTGAATAGCTATTAGGAGATTGTATCGCTGGGGAAGACAAATTGGTTGCTTGGTGGACAGGGTGAGTAACGGAGAGTACCATGGCTGCATGGCCCGGTCTGGGACAACCAACATCATGGTTGCAGACCGACTCCTGAGTTTGAGAAGGACGCTCAATATCAGTGGAAATGGAGGAAAAGCATACAACAATTTCCCTGTCCAATCCAGGGCTAATGCCGCCATGGGCACCATGCCCAAGGGGGGGGGGGGCCTGCAGCAAGAGGAAGCTAACGGTTTTCTTTTGAGGCCAACAGGTCTCTTTCTGGAATGCCCCAATGTCTGAAAACTGTGTCCAACACTTGCTTTTTTAAAGCCCATTCATGATCCTGATTCTGCTGACTGAGTCTGTAAGTGTATTGTCCTTCCCTGGAAGATGAATGGTGGACAGAGCGCACTTCAGGAATATGCTAGGGACCAAATCTTCATGGCTTCTGTGCACAGCCTTGAGGATTTTTTACCACTGCTGATGTACCACATGGTGGTTGTGTTGTCTGTCCTGACCTGGACTGATTGACCCCTCAATTGAGAGCAAGAGGCCTTCAGGGCAAGGAGAACTACTCTCAACTATAAAGGTTGATATGCAGCTTGGACTCCTGAGGTGACCAAACTCCACTGATCCGAGGTCACCTGTGTGTGCCACCCACCATAGGAGGGAGGCATCAGTTGTTAGAACCATAGTGTGGTGTTGTTGCTGAAAAGGATGCCCTGCCTGAGGCTGTCCCTTTCTTTCCACCACTACTGAGCCAGTAGCAGAGTTCTTGTAAATGGCACAAGCTTTAAAATGGGACCCCTTCTTTGGGACCAATGGGATCTCAGGTGATACTGAATAGCTCTCATCTGAAACCTGGAGCCTGATACTACTGCGGTAGTTGAGGCCATGTATCCTAATAGTCCTAGGAATGGTCTTGCAGTCCTGGGCTGACCCATGGCAAAGGAGTTTGCTAGTGTTAGTAAATTTGTTACCCTCTCCTGTGGGAGAAAAGCCTTGCCCTGAACATTATCCAGTTCTGCTCCAATGAATTCCAGTGACTGAACTGGCTCCATCTGAGACTTTTGAGCATTCATAAGGAAACCCACGGACTCCAGGGTACTCTGTGTCACCCTGATGGAGTCCTTTACCTGCTCATATGACTCCCTATGACTAGTCAGTTGTCCATGTAAGGAATACAATGATTTCCTGCCTTCTGGGTAAGAAGCCACCACTGACAGACACTTTGTGAATACCCATGGGGCAGAAGTGAGCCGAGAGGAGTGCTGAGAACTGGTAGTGCCCTGAGGGCAGACAGAACCTCAGGTACTTTCTGTGGCAAGGCCTGATTGGAATGTGAAAGTAGGCATCTTTTGGATCCAGAGATGCCAGCCAGCTTCCTTTCTTTAGAGAAGGAATAACTATGGCCAGTGTTACCATCTTGAACTTTGGCTTTGCCAAGTGTTTGTTTAAGAATCTGAGATCCAGGATTGGCCACCAATCTCCATTCGTACATAGAAATGACCATGCCGGCAGAAAAAGACCAGAGGTCCACCCAGTCTGCCCAAGTTCCCTGTAATCCCTAGTTATTTATTTATTGAAGAGAATCGAATTACGATCCTTTGAGTCATAGACTCCTTTGTAAAGGCTCCACGTCAGTACAGAAAGCACAAACATCACATTTACTAGTATTATACATAGGTCACATAGCACAGTGTATATAAATTGCGTCAAGGATCCTAAAGTAGACCTTTGGTCTTAGTTGTGACACAAGGTAGATTACAGATTCGGAGGGTCCTAACTGAACCCTGAGTCAGAGTTTATATACAGTTTGATTGTGGGACCTGAAGATGCAGCCATGGAATAAGGTTAGGCATTTTATCCCTACCATTGCGGATTTTCTCCCTGCGCTGGAGCTATAGACTGCTTGCAATGAGCTTCCTTTTCTGATTTAAGAGAGTGGAGGTGTAACGGTTGCAGTCACAGGTAGCTGATTCAAGGAGGAGGTTCTTAAGACCAGTTTTTAAATTGGCCAAGACTAGGGGCTAGGGAGATAGAGGCTGGTAGGCTGTTCAGCCAGAGGGGAGCCCGATATCCGAAAGACCTTTGTCCTAGGGAGGTCCTACAGTGGGGGATTAGGAGAGAGGTGCCAGTGGGGCATCTAGGGGCCCTCCTGTGTGGGACTGTCTGGATGAGGGGGTGAAGGCCTTTGGGTGCTAGATTCAGGAGTATTTTTGGCTTGGAGGGGTGTGATACATAAGCCTCCCTTTCAAGGTGAGCCAGTCCGCAAGTTTGTAAAGCTCTGCGTGTGGGTGTCTCTATTGCATCCAGTAACCAGTCTGCAGGCTTTGTTGAGAGCTATGTTGATGCTGTGTAGGGCCATTTGGTCTGCAGATCTATAAATCACAATGCTGCAGTCCACGAAAGATAA
Source organism: Neoceratodus forsteri (assembly GCA_016271365.2). NCBI lineage: Eukaryota > Metazoa > Chordata > Ceratodontiformes > Ceratodontidae > Neoceratodus > Neoceratodus forsteri. Next base: position 253,766,598 of record JADMNL010000027.1, read on the forward strand.
GACAGAGGAAGTTACAGCGGGATATAAGGCCTGAGGGGTAGGCAATGTTTATGTCTGTATAGGATCCCCAATCTGGTATTTACAGCAGAGGAAAGGTGTTGGATGTGTGTGTGGTAGGTGAGGAGGTGTACAGAGGCGACACCCAGGTATCTGAAGCTAGAGACTTGTTCAAGGCGGAGACCCTGGGAGTTTGAGATGAGTAGCGGAGCACTACCACAGGTGAGCTTTGGCGGTGCACAAAGATCATAGATTTAGTCTTGTTGTAGCTGAGTACTAAGCGATGCTCAGAGAACCAAGGTGTTTCTCTAAAAAGCCTTGTAGGGCAGACTGGAAGGAGTTAGGATGGAGTGCGTTTCCAGAGCACTACAGCATCATCCGCATAGAGCAAAACTTCCCATTGCATAATTGAGGGAGGAGTTTAGGAAAAGGGTGAAGAGCAATGGACCAAGAATGGACCCTTAGGAGACACCCAATTGGACAGGTCTTTTGAAGGAAAGGGTGGTGTTAATTTTGACCTGTTGCGTCTGGCCAGAGAGATAATTTCTGAACCAGGAGGTTGTCTCAGGGGAGAAATGCTGGGAAGGAAGGGATTGGAGCAGAAGTGCGTGACTGACGGTATCGAAGGCTTTGGTCAAGTTGACGTAGCTTGCTCCTGCTATGGACCCCTGGTCCAGGGCCTCGTGAATGTATGAAGTAAATTCCAGGAGGGCAGTGGTGGTGCTGTGCCCCCTCTGGAACCCGTGTTAAAAAGTATCTTGAGTACATGCCCTTTCCCCTTTGGGTAAGAGGGGCTGGCTCTACTGAACTGGCTTACAGGAGCTTTTTCAGCTCCAGTTCACGCAGAATTTTGTCTGCAGGGGTTGAAGGCTGGAAAACTGTGTGGCCCTGGAGTTTTGAAAACTGTCTGAACTGTAGACAGGGACCCTGACTCACCACCTCCAGAACCAACTTGTCTGTGTAGATGGATTCCCAGTCCTGGAAGTAGTGAGCTAGCCTGCCCCTACTGGGACAAGGGTGGCATCCTGTTTTGTGTAGTCAGGGATTATGTCCGGGTGAGGTCTAGAAGCTGGAGTTAGACAAGGCCTCCTGCCCCTGTCCTTGTAGTAACCGCTAACCTGAGTGTACTCTACAGGCACAGAGACTGAGGCATAAGTCCTGAGGTAGTACCCCCTACACCTACCTCCCCTTCCTGTGGATATAAAAGAAGTGGAGGCTGTCTCCCTTGTGGAATTACTCCTATAGGTGGGTCTGTACTCTTCCACCTTTTTCATGTATGCCTCAGTCTTGTCACCAAAAAGGGAACTGTTTTCACAAGGAAGCTCCATGGCCTTTAATTGAGTGTTTGGTGCAAGATTGGTTGCTCTGAGCAAGGCAAGCCTTCTTAAAGACACTGATAGGGCCAACATTCTGGATGTAGTATCATTCGCATCCACAACCATGTGAAATTGGTATTTTGTGGCATCCAATGCCGTCATGGCAATGTCTGTCATATCATGTGCCACCTCGTCCGGAACTCTGTCAGTTAAGGCGAACACAGAGTGCCAAAGGGCCTGCTGGTATTGTGTAGCATATGCCATATAAGCTGCCTGTCTGAGGAGAAGGGAAGAGGCTAAATAAAAACAGGTTACTCACCTATAACAGTAGTTCTAGGAGTGGTATATGTTCATCCACACACTTTGGCATGTCCCCCTTCCACTTTAAATCTTGCCGGAAGTCTTCAAGCTGGCTCCTCCCATTCACCTGGGTGGTATAACCCTTGGCTCTGCCCCATGACGCCAGATCTTAGCTTGCTGGAAGCCAGATGTTGTGCGTTCGCAGCCGGGTGGGTCCATGTGGATGAACAACATATACCGCTCCTAGAACTACTGTTACAGTTGAGTAACTTGTTTTTCTAGGATCGTGGATATGTTGTTCATCCACACTCTTTGGTAGACTCCTAGCAGTTCTCTGGGAGAAGGGGGGCAAGGCACACAGCCCCTACTTAGGGAACAGAGACTGGAGAACTGAGGCCCCAAAACAAGCATCCCCGCGTGACTCAAGGTCGATGTGGTAGTGGGTGATGAAGGCGTTTGCTGACTTCCAGGAAACAGCCTGGCAGATTTCGTGGATAGGGATGTCCCTGGAAGCAGCCACTGATGCAGCAGTATGGCAGGTAGAATGAACTCTTATCCCCCCTGGGAGGCTCCTTGCCCGCTAACTCATAGCACAGACTAATGCATGATATAATCCATCTTGCAATCGTCCGCTTTGCTGCAGATCTGCTAGAAGCGGCTTCAGCGTAGGTGACAAACAGTTTGCAAACCTCTCCCTGAATTTCCGCCCTCCTCTCCTTATAGTAGGATAGAGCACGTCTCAAATCCAGAGTATGGAGCCTGTACTCGGCCTCCGAGGTGTAGTTGGGGTAGTAAACCGGCAGAGTTAACACCTGGTTACGGTGAAACTCTGACACCACCTTCGGAAGGAATTTTGAGTGGGGACGAAGGACAACCTTGTCCTTGTGGAAGACCAGATAAGGGGAGTCCACCGAAAGTGCCTGGAGCTTCCCTGTCCTTCTGGCAGACATGATAGCCACCAGGAAGGCAGTCTTCCATGACAAGTGTGACAACGCACACTTGTGCATTGGTTCGAATGGCTTGCCAATGAGCTTTGCCAGTACCAGCAGAAGATCCCACGGAGGTGGAGGTTCATGCACCAGAGGGATATGTGATCCAGGCCTTTGAAAAAGCACCTGACCACTGTCTCCTGTGCCGTCGGCTGACCAGCCCATGCCCGGTAAGCAGAGATGGCTGCCAGGTGCACCCTAAGGGCCGATGACTGCAGACCCCCTTTGGAGAGAGACCAAAAGGTAGTCAGAATGTTAGCCACTGGACAGGACAAAGGTCCACGCCCTTGCCTGACACCAAATGGAAAAATGTTTCCATTTGAAAGCGTAACATTTCCTGGTCGATTCCTTTCTGAAGGCCTCCACTACAGTGAAGACATCCTCGGAGAGACCCAAAGCCTGGAACTCTAGCCGCTCAGGTACCAGACTGTGAGATGCAGGGATTTAAGGTCCGGATGGAATACCTTCCCCAACTGAGTGATATCAGGTCCAGGTGTGCTGGAAGCTGCTCCGGGGGCCTGCAGCTGAGGCTGAGGAGATCTGGGTACCAGAACTGGCGTGACCAGTCTGGGGTTACCAGGATCACCTTCACCTTGTCCCTCCTCACCTTGAGAAACACTTTGTGGATCAAGGAAATGGAGGGAAGGCATAGAGGAGGCCTGGGGTCCACGGCCTCTAGAAGGCATCCCCCTGCAGCGAGCCCTGCTTGGGGGAGACATGGAACAGCCTCAGCTTGGTGTTGTCCCTGGAGGCAAACAGATCCACCATCAGTTTGCCCCAGTGGGAGAACAGGCTGTAAGCTACCTCTAGATGGAGAGACCACTGGTGGGATGGCTCGCCTAAGTGGCTGAGAGCATCCACCAGATGGTTTCAGGCTATTGCCACATGGATGGCTAGGAGATCTGCCTCCAGATGGCTCAAGAGAGTCCAGATGTGGAGCGCCTCCCTGCACAGCAGACATAAGTGCATGCTGCCCTGTTTGTTGAGGTAGTACGTGGTCATGGTATTGTCCGTCTGGACTTGAGCCACTTCACCCCAGAGCTGAGGAGCGAAAGCTGACAGTGCCAGTCTGACTGCTCTGAGCTCCAACAGGTCGATGTGGCATCGGGACTCCTCGGGGGTCCAGAGCCCGTGGGCCCTTTTGCCCCCCATGTGGGCTCCTCAGCCCATGAGAGAGGCATCGGTCATAAGGACGACCGTCGGCTCGGGGCGGACAAACGGTATCTATTCCCGCAACCGGTCTGAGGCGGTCTACCGGTGGACAGCGTCCCCCATCTTCTGGGTTACAGTGATCAGCTGGTCAAAATGACTGTGGCGCTGAGTCCACTGGGTGGCCAGCTCCCACTGGAGGGGGCGCATGTGCAACAGGGCCCAATGGACCACTGAGGTGCACACCACCACGTAACCCAGAAGCGCCAGAAGTCCCAGGCAGGCGCGGATGCCCAATCAGAAATGATTGGGCAAAGGAGGAGAGAACCTCCACCCTGTCCACCAGGAGCCAAGCTCTGGCTTGACAAGATCGAGCTCTGCCCTGATGAGCCCATCACCTGAGAAGGCACAAGTTACGACTTGGCCTCGTTGATCAGGAGACTGAGTTGGGAGCAGATCTGGAGGGCCAGATCTCTGGACCTCTCCACCTCCTGTTGGTGGAACCTGCTACGAGCCAATCATCGAGGTAAGGATAAATCCTAACCCCTCCCCCCCGGCGCCTGAGATGGGCTGCCACCACTGCAATGCATTTGGTGAAGACCCGTGGGGCCGATGACAGGCAGAATGGCATGTCTCGGAACTCATACAGGGTCCCTTTGACCCTGAAGCAGAGGAACCGCTGATGGGACGAAACAATTGGGATGTGAAAGAACGCATCCTGCAGATCCAGTAAACAGAACCAGATGTTTCGCTCCAAGGATGGTATTATCTGGGACAGAGTGACCATCCAAAAGGTGTGTGACCTGAGATATTGATTCAGGTCATACAGATCTAGAATGGGGCACCAGCCCCCATCTGCTTGGGCACCAGGAAGTACCTGGAGACAAAGCCTGTGTCTGCTGGAGGATCCACCACTGGAGCTACTGCCTCCATGAGGAGGAGCTGAGCGATGTCGCGTCTTGGAGGGCTGACTGAGTCTGGCGGATACTCTTTCCTCCCGAGGGGTGTGGGCTTGGCTTGCAGGGTACTGCCTCGAATTCCAGAGGCAGTCCTGACCGACCACCGAGAAACCACCGTCCAAGTGACAGTGGACCAGGTGGAAAGGAAGTGGTGGAGCGGCCCCTCAGGAGGACCCAGTGCTGACTTGACAGGAGAGGGTTTGCAGCCCCAGCCCAGTCACTGAGCAGGCTTGGAGGAGGAGGATTCAGGACCGGACCTCTGCCTCCTTTACGGCCTGGGAGGCCCGGCTTGGGCAGGTGCCAAGCTTGAGCCTGCTGCTGTTGCTGGTGCTGCTGTCTGCCTTGGAAGGAGGACTGCTGAGCCACAGGGAAGAATGCTGAAAAGGCTCCTTCTTTTTCTTCTGCTGGTTCTTCCCGAAGAACCCTTGGCAAAGTAGCATCCAAGTGGCACTGGACTGCTCAATAGCGCTGAAGGTCACCAGCCACTCCAGGGTCGAAAAGGTCGGTCCCTAGGAAAGGCACATCAGCTAGTTTGTGCTGGGTATCCACCAGGAAGGAGGAGAGCCTCAGCCAAGCCCTGCGACGAGAGGCAACTGCGGCTGCCACTGAACGGGCACAAGAATCCCCAATGTCCAGGACTGTCTGAAGCTGCTGTTTGGCAACAGCTTGGCCCCAATGCTGGACCTGCTTGACCATGGTCTGCATGTCCATAGGGAGATGTGGGAGGACTTCATCCAAAGACCCTAGGAGGGTGTGGGAGAAGTGTGCCATAATGACTGCCGAACTTGCCTGACGAAGACCCAAGGAGGAAGCCGCACAGACCTTCCTGGCTGAATGGTCCAAAAGCCTGGACTCTTTCTTAAGAGGTCGGTCAGTATCAGCAGAACTGCCAGTATGCCTGAACACAGAGGTGGTCACCAGGCTGTCAGCCGAAGGGTGCTCTGTGAACCCAGCAAGGACCCCATGGGTCACCGTGATACTTGAGCCATGTAGGCAGATAGAGCTGGACAAGTGGCAGGGTGCTGCCAGAGTTCTAAGGCTGGGCCAACAATGGCCTCAGCCACAGGAAAAACCTCCGTCGGGTATCCCTCTCTTGAGGATGTCAGTGAGAGGGTACTCCGCCTTTTACTGGATTGGCTCCAGGGGCATCCCTGTGGACTCAGAGATGAGGCGAACAATGCCCTGAAAAGACATGGGACCTTCCTCCGTCTCCAACTCACCGGCTGATTTGTCGTCCCTGGGATGAGAATGCAGGCTGGTCACATCCGAATCCAAGGAATCCTGATACAACGGTCAACCACCCAGTTCACCTTCGACCCGCTGAGGGCAGTCCAAGGGGACAGTGACTGACAGACAGACACCGGGGAAGCCCGGTGTCTGGCCTATCTTCTTTGGAAGGAGCCCCTCCCAGAGGCTGCTTGGGCGGTGGTTCCACCACGATCGGTGGAGAGACCGGTTTAGGCGGAACCGGAGGTTTCACCGGTTCCGCGGGCAGGGGAACCAACTTAATCAGCTCCGAATGAGTTGGCTTCAGCCTAGGAGGTGAAAGCCAAGTAATGGCCAGGGTGGACGCCAGAGTCGACTTGTGCCCGGTCAAAATCAGCTGCTGCCTCACGAGGTCCTCGTAGAGCTGGAGTTTCTGCTAGAGCCTCTCCTCGTCCGAGGAGGACGAAGACGACCAATGGCGTTGCCTCTTTTTAGAGCATTTATGGCTCTTCCTCGGCCTTTCGGTCGAGGGGGTCCAAGACCTCAATCGACATCGGACAGGCTGATTCGGTCGCTAGGGAGACACTGGAGGGACCGGTGATTTCCCGGGGTGGGGGACCACTTCCTCGACGTGAGTCCCAGCAGGCTGGGTCTCCTCGTCAGGGAAATTCAGAATAGGCATTTGATCGAGGAAATCGCTAACCGGAGTCGGCGATAAAGGATCGACCGGATCGATGATGATTTCTACATCATCAATTGACAGTTCGGTCAACTGGCAAGACGGCAAAGCCGAGAAGCCAGCGGCCGAAGAAGCAATCTCGACTGAAGTCGAGACCGCATGTTCCTGGGACCGAGATCTCTCCTGCTCCCAAGAGCGTCTCCATCAGGACAAAGATGATCCCAGATCCTTCTCCTGCTTACGGGATCGAGAGGAAGTGCGTGGCACAGGACCCTCTCCTTGGTCGGGAGAGAGTGGCACAACCTCGGAAGGATCCCAGAAGGTGGAGCCCAGGTTGAGCAGAACAAAGAAACTCATAGTAGTTTCTGCAGCCCAAGTCGCTTCCTCTTCGAATGCCTGCTTGCGTTCCAATTGCTTGGCGGATCCCGCAGCCATGGAAACCGCCCACCGAGCCTCCTTGGATTTCACCGGAGGGTTCCGTTTCTCCAGCCTCCCCAACTTCAGGTGCGCGAGATGGTCGTTGAGGACGTTAGGATGGAAAGCGAGACATATATCGCATTGCGAGGTGTCGCAGTGGAACACGAGACAGTAAACACATGTTATGTGGGGTTTGGTGCTGTAACATCTTCTCACTACTGCAAAGGGTACCAACGAAATCCGGGAAGGCTCGTCTTCCATAATCGAAGGTACAGAGTTGCGATCACTAATGCGAACTAGACAGATTTTCGGAATAACCGAAGGTTTTTGAGCCAGGGCCTACAAAATGCGTGAGCACGAGGGAGGCAACCTGAATCTTACAGCAGAAAGGAAGACCTGGCGTCATGGGGCTGAGCCGAGGGCTATTCCCCCCGGGGTGAGTGGGAGGAGCCAGCTTGAAGACTTCCGGCAAGATTTAAAGTGTCAATCTTCCTAGAATCTTTATCTGGAGGATGAGATGCCAAGGGACTTTAGCTTATCACAGGCAATAGCAGCCTGTACTACACCCTCATGGTCTGGACAGGAATACAAATAATCAGCAGCAGACCTATTCACCCGATACTTTTTTTCACCTCCTGACCCATTCCTGGGACAGAGGAAGGAGGCTGTAGGATTTTCAAAGTAGCCTTTTTGACAGAGTTATGGATAGAAAATGACACCCTTTTTGTAGGAACCAAACCCATCATATCCAAAAATTCTTCCTCCTCCTCATCATCTTCCACAGATTCAAAGTGTCAGCTACCTGTCTGACAAAGGAAAAGTGGGATGAAAAATCATCATGCCCACGAGGAGGGGTACCAAACTCCTGATCTGGGGATACCTCAGGCTCAATGGGTTCCCCTAGATCCGGATTCTCCTCAAGGTAAATTTCTTGACCCTGATCCATGAGAACCAGTGACGGTATTTGAACCAGTGAATGCAGAATGGAATATGCAGTCTGTAAGGCCTGAATGACCTGCAAGGATCTGGCAATGTCCTCAGCACAGGGCATTTTACTTTTGTCTGCTGGGAGTTCCCTTGCTTCTTCAGCGGGAGGTGCAGCAACATGTTTTTCTTTACATTTCTTTTCAGCAGGCACAGACTCTGCAGCCTGCTCAGTAGGTCTCTTCTATTTAGTGTGTTCAGACCCCTTCTCAGCAATTTTGGGGAGCACCTGGGGACCGGGACTGGTGGCCTGGAGAATGGTCCTTGTTTTTGTGCTTCTCCAAGGGCTTGTTTCGGGACTTGGCTGCCTATGAACCTAAAGAGCATACTGGAGATGGGGAGGAAGAAGCCCCTGAGCCCCCTGTTCCAAACTGGCTAGCTGCTGCTCCATGAGAAAACTTAAGAGGGCTTTCTTACGGTGCTGAAGAGTTGTGAGGCTAAACTTCTGGCACATGGTGCAGGCCTTGGAGTTATGAAAGGCCCCAGACAGCAGATACAAAGATCGTGGTTGTCCTCCTAAAAATCTTCTTTCCACAGCGGCAGCGACGGACAAGAGAGGACAAGTTGACTGTTCTAGACATTCAAAATGAGAGAAAATAGAGAAATATAATGTTTTGGCAGTCGACTAAATGATGCTGCCAGAAGGAGACCGTGCTGTGAAGCTGACAGCAGGAAAGAACTTAGGAGGGAAAGCAAGGCCGCCACGCCATACAGGGATGATGACGCCGCAGGCAATGATATGCACGGGTCCTCTAACAGACCGCTTACAGAAAAAGGCTTCAGTAAGATTCTAGTGCCTGATGGCTAAGTTCCATAGGTGTGACCTGATGAAAGAGATATCCCCGACTATCAGCCAGTTGTCCAGGCAGGGGAAGACTCTGACCTCTTGGTGCCTCAGAAATGCTGCCACCACTGCTATGCATTTGGTGATGATCCTGGGAGCCGAAGAGAGGCCAAAAGGCATGACCTGGAACTTGTAGAGAACTCCTTCTGCACAGAACCGAAGAGAACGCCAGTGGGGCAGATGGACTGGAATGTGGAAGAAGGTATCCTGGAGATCCAGGGAGCAGAACCACAAGCCCTGCTCCAGAGATGGTATTATCTGGTTCTGCATGACCATCCTGGACTTGCACTTCCTCAGAAACTGGCTCAGATCATGAAAATACAGTATAGGCCACCAGCCCCACATCCATTTCGGAACCAGAAAGTACCTGAACACAAAATCCTGACCCACCACGACATCTGGGATATGAGCTATGCCTCCCTTCTTGAGGAGCTGAGCAACAGTTTCCCAGAGGGTGGACAGCATGTCTTGCAACACTACAGACGTCCTTGGTGTGTGCGGTCAGTATGGTGGTACAGCCTCAAAACAGAGACGCAACCCTCTACCCACCACATCTAGCACTCATCTGTCCAAAGTGATGACGGATCAGGAATGCCATAAGTGGCAAAGCTGACCCCTCACAGGTATCTGAGGCAGGGACAGCATGGGTGGGAAGTGGACACCCCCCAATCCATCATAGAGCAGTTTTGGAGGGGGCACCTGCTGTCGGAGGGGAACCACCACCCCTACCGCTGCTCTTTTTTGGTGCTCTGACTAGTGAACTTGGTCTTGGGGCACCAAGTCTGAGACTACCCCTGCTGAGGATGCTGCTGCCTGGGCTACTGTGACTGAAAGGGCTTCTTTTTCAGCTTCTGCCCTTTCTGGTCCTTCTGTGAGGAAGTCACAGAATCTAGGGTGGAGTTGGTCTTCTCAGTCCTGGTAAGAAGCCCTTCCACCCCTGGGCCGAAGAGGCTGTGCTTAAGAAGGTAACACCGGCCAATTTGTGCTGGGTGTCTGCTGTAAAGGTGGAGATTCACAGCCAGGTCCTACAACGCATCACGACAGCCACTGCCATGGAACAGTGCAAGGGTCACCGTTGTCCAAGGATGTTTGGAGCTGATGTTTAGCCACTGCTTGACCCTGTCTCTGACCATCTTAACCACCATCTGCAATTCAGAAGAGGCAAGGGAGGCGTGGTCTAGGACTCCCATGGAGAGACGAGTTGGCCGTCCATCAGGGCGTGGCTTGCCTGACAGAGACCCAGGAGAATGCAGCATACACCTTTTCACCGCGGTCAAGCTTTTTGGACTCCTTGTCAGGGGCCTGTCCACGGCCCCCAGCACTGCCAGTTTTCCAGAAGATGGAATCAGGCACCAAATCCCTGGCTGAGGGGTGGTCAGAGAAACTGGAAAATGTGCCAATAGGAACTGCATGCTTGCAGACCATATGGGCAGAGGGTGCTGCACAGCAGACTGGATGCTGCCATAGCTCCAGAGTTGGTCCCAGGATGGCCTCTGCCATCAGGAAGGCAACCTCTGGGATTTCTCCCTATACAAAATTTCAGTGAGGAAGTATTTAGCCTCTTCTGAACTGGTTCCAGAGGGAGCTCCATGGACCCAGAGATCAGACTGAGCATAGTTCCAAAAAGCACCGCCCGTGGTCGATGGTCAGCTCTTTGGCTGATTCACGGTTGAACCCATGGATCCCTGAGGACAGCATGGAGGACCCATCGGAATCATAGGGCTCTTCAAACATAGCCCTTGGCTGTTTCTCGTCATGCACTACTAGAATTCATCCAAGTGAGTAATCTCCAAGGACAACCAGTCTGGCAAGCTGGTAGTCAGACATGAATCTTTGGTGGTGGCTCCTGCAACATCTGCCATGGTGGCAGTTCCACTCTGATCGGGTGATGGGTGTCAGTGAAATTTGTCTTGGCAGGATCAGAGGCGGCATGGAATCACCAGGGTTGGCGCAGGACCCACCCTGCCCAACCAAGTCCTAGTGCTACCAGAGCTCATCAGTTGATGAACAGAAAAAGAACACCTGTGTGGCACAGCAGCCTGACAGATGATTGAGATTACAAGGAGTCCCTTGACTGCGATCTCGACCAAGACCCGCACCGTGATCGATGACTCTGTCTCCGACGGCGAGGAGAGCCAGGTGGAAGGGCCATGTAGATCACACAGACCGGCTCCTGCTGCACAACCTTGGAGGGTGGCAGCTCCTGGGAAGAAACAGCTGGGTTCCCAGACTGCTTCTGACCCCCCCCCCCGAAACAGAGTTGAAAGGCACAGAATCTAGGGTGGAGTTGGACATGTCTTTACTGCTCTGCGAATATCTAGCTCATGAAATTGCTTCTCCATGTCACCCACTGGTTTTGGACAAAATGAAAGAAGGCTTGCATCTTAGTTAACATGGAACTCTGTAAGTACCATCCAGAGGAAAGAGGGTACTGTACAAGAGGGCACTGAACGTAACACAATTTTATCCTGGTGGAACCAGATATGGTTTCTTACATGAGAGGGCCTGCTGCTCTCTTATCCACCTTGCTTAGCAAACTGCAATTATACAGCCTATCTTAACAGAAAGGATGCCTTCTGATACTTGTGAAAGAGGCTCAAACAGAGGCTCACAAAGTACATTAAGGACTGTATTAATGAAGAACGGGATCTGTAGACCAGTCTGGTTATGCTGATCACGCCAAAGAACCGAATGTTGTCAGCGTATGAACTTAAAGCATGCCCTTCATAAGGGTAGAGCAGTATATACCTTTGTCTGCTCTGTCCTGAAGAGAATCCAAAATCTGAGGCACTGATGGCTTCTTTGGCCTAATACCTGCCTGTTAGGTCCACTGAGAGAATGCAGTCCAGATATTATAATGAGCTGCAGACGTAGACTGCTTCCTTGACGGCACAAGAGTATCCACAACTTTTTCCGAATAACCTACTTTAAGACACCTCAGCCTATCACAGAGTCAAGCTGCCAGCTGGGACTGAGCTGGACTGGAATGGAATAAATGGACCCTGAAGTAGCAGATCATGCTACTGAGGAGCTGGAAGGGTTCTTGAACTGCTAGACTGACTAGGTCTGGGAACCATGGCAATCTGAGCCACTCATGAAAATCAAGCTTCGTGCCAGTTCTGCATGGTTGTTGATGGCCCAGGTTCATCTGGAACCTGTGACAGGTTTGGCAGCTTGCCAAGGGGATGACGCCTGGAGATAAGGAGCAGTTCCTCCAATCAGAGCTGGATTAGCAGACAATGAAGAAAGATCTGGGGTAAAAGAAAGTGGAAAACAGAACGTAAAAGAAAAACAGTTTATAAATTAATGGTTGGGGGTGGGGGTGGCCAGCAGCCGACAGAGCAGGAAGCGCTAAAGCTCCAGTGCAACAGTCTAAAAGAAGTAAAAAAAAACTTTTCAAGCCCTCTATTTTTTTTAATAAGATAACCACTGAGTACAGCTTGCAGTTTTTCATCGTTTGACAAAACCCTAAATAGGATCCAAAATGAAAACACTGCCAGACTATGCCACTAGACAGCCGGAATGCCAGGTGCATCAGTACTACTGTAAAACCCAGCCTGCCCTGATAGGTAAACAGTTCTCAAGATGTTATATACGAGAATTGCATCTTTGCTGCAGTAAATTATTAAAACTGAGTTAACAGATGAAATGCATGACTCTGGGATCGCACAAGAGAGAGAGACAAGAGGTAAAAGATGTGAAAAGTTGCAAAGCATTTGGTAGGGTATTAGTGTTAGTATTTTCTACAGTAAGTCTGGTTCTAGTTGATCACTTGCAGCAATGTGAACAAGAACCATTGCCTTTATGCAACAGGTGAAGTCGCTCGCACACGCGCACACACACACACACACACACACACACACAAGCGCACACACACACACACACCTAGTGGGGATTCAAAATGAGTGCCATTAAACTAGTCAAATGCCCCACCATGTGGGAAATGGTCTTCATCTGAATCCCCATGAAAACCCTCATCTAAAATGCCCAACAGGAAAAATGCTTCAGGGTGGGTGTAAACATCATGAAAAACTCCCACACCCTGGGCAAAAGAAGATGCCGAAATTCCTAAGCAATCCCTACATTTTCCCCACATTGCTGGGTTGAGATTTTGACTGTTGCATAAGTCAGAGAAAATGATACCAATTTGCCCTGCAACACCCCTGATGATGAATGGAGGAGGGTAAGGAAAAACAAGATGTTCCAATTGGCTGGCTAGCCAAGAAGAAGCCGGGCTATGTGAGCCTCCAGGGAAGAAGGGAGCATTGTCTGGCACAGGCCGCAACCTCAAAACATCATGCGCCCCCAGGCAGCAGAGGCACGACAGTGTGGGTCTGTCCACTTCTTCTGTTGGCACGACACAAAATTTTAAAGCTGGGAGCTGACTTTGCTTCATTGTTTTCCATCTATCTGTCGCCAAGGCAGGAGCAAAATCAAGGAAAGAAGAAACACTAAAGAAATTTTCGAGAAATAAATAAAATCACCAGTGGCACACTTTAGGCCCTACAACACTTGGAGTTGTGAAAGAGGAGACTAAACTTTTCCAGCATAAAGGAAGCTCTGAGTCTCTGACATCACGGGGTGCAGCTGGAGGATATATCGTCTGGTGCTGAGAGGAGCATAGCTTAAGGACATTCCGATGAATCAGCACTTCCAGTGGAACTGCTAATGTGTGGACAGTGAACTACGCCCACATCCCTAGAAAATAAGATTATAGGAAAATAAGTAGAAGATGAAGGAATTTGGGACCAATAATGAAAATGCTTAACATTTTCATCTCAGTCTTTACCCACCCGCCAGCCCTCTATCCGCACTAACAAATGTGGTTACCCACCTGGCAGTACTGTGGTGCAGGACAGTACCCTCACTCCTTGGAGAAGTGCCCCCAGGATGCTCAATCCCCCTCCTTCTGGCTTGCCCCCGACTCATTCCTGAACCCAGGTCATCGCACTATTGCGAGTGGGAGTCCTGCTGCACAACTAATGGGGCAGTTCTCCAACTACTATAATATGCCAGCAATGGTGCTGCTTGAGCTAAGGTATGCAGCTGGAGACACCAGGGCAGTCAGTACATACAATCTGTTCTGTAATTTGAACTGCATGTGACTGTTCTGTAAAACTGAGACTGTATGGTTTGGTGTCTTTAGTAACATTGGTACTTTGATTTAAATACTGGTCTCATTTCTAGTGCTATTCTTTCTTTACTGGCCTTTAGGAAATACAATGGTAGGCAGCACCCAGTATCCCACCTCTCACTCCCCAGCAGTCCGAGCTCATGATGTGAACCCATGTCTCAGACAGGCTGGTATTAATGGCACTTCTCATTATACCCTGGGTGGCCATTTTGTATCAGGAGAATCAGTGGATGGTTCAGACTTCATATGGAGCTACTGGGTACAATGAGTGATGACAAGATACTCCTTAAAATGAGTCCGTCACTCCTGGGAAAACTCTGAAAAACATAATATTGAGATAGTTCAGCTTATATCTTAGTTTGTCTGTATTTATATTCTATTTATGATTCATTATAAGATTAAGTTACATGAAAACAGGTTCCTTGCCCCTTCATCTGCTCTTGCTGATCAATTCTTTGCTGAAATCACAATACTGTTTGTGACATCATAATAATCTGCAGGATCATATTCCTTCCAGCCAGACACCGCCAGTATATGGCACCCAATATTCCCTTCACCATCCTTGTACTCATTATGTGAGTGACTGTCATGGCCCTCATTGTGATATATATGTATTGTACATATTGTAGATGTTAGTTTAACTTTCTCTTGCCAAGCTTTAACATGTGAATTCTCTGTATATTATTGTGTTATAAATAACATTTTCTTGTTTCTGTATGTATAACTGTCTCATAAGTATGTGATGTAATTGCTGTGCACCAACTCGAACCTTGACCTTATCAGGTCCATCTTGTAAATGAGCCTTGCTCAATGATGATCGCCTGAATAAATAAAGATTTGACTGATTGATTGACTGATCAAGATGAGCATGTTCCTGAGGGAATTAAAAGGGACGGGCACAAATGGAGACCTGTCACTGGGAATGACAAGAGGCAAGAGGACATTCTACTTCACTGAGACAGTGGTGGAGCTGTGGAACAGACTGCCAGTAGAGATGGTTGGAGTGGGAATTTTTTTGGGTGGGCCAGATAGGATGGACTCCTGGTCTTTATCGGATGGCAACATCTATGTTTCTATAGCTACAAACCATAATATCACAAACACAGGATCACGACCTCAGCTAAGGTTTAGGCAGGAGGAGGAAATGGACACTAGGGGGACAAGGATCATGTTTCCATGCAAGCTAATCTAAAATTTAAGAGCAATGGGAAAATAAGTGCAGGCAATTTATAAAACGCAAGTTGAACTGTCTCCAGATATGATGGTTTTCAAAGTTTTCTCATATGTGATAAACTCACTTTAGCTATTAGATTGCACTTGCAGTCCTCACTGCTATTCAAAATCTCCAGAAGTTTTCCCTTTAAAGCATGTTTCCTGAATCCAAGAAATCTTTCTTGAACTATAAATATTCTGATACAATTTGATTTGTATTTCATTTAGTTTTTCTATATATGTCTCCTTACTCTTAATTACAGAGGATCTTTGCAAACAATATTGTCTTTGTCCCCTAAACATCATCTCATCCACCTACTTCTACTCTGTTTAAGGTATGATTCTTCACATCATAATCTGTTATTGTAAAAATGATTATGCTTGACCCATCGGCATGGTGAAGCTACTATTGTTTGTGACACCAGCAACCTGGGTTCAGGCCCCGAGCCTGGGACACTGGAGGGCCGGAGTGGGGTTGAAGGAAAGCCAGCTCTGGCACTCCACTGCCACCTGGGTGACCACTGCTGATAGTGCGCTTGGAGTGCCTCAAAGGGAGAAAGGACGCTGATGGCAATACGCTCAGCATACTCAGCGTGCCTGAGCTTGTACGGGCCCTCATGCTGGTGTCCTCTGGAGAAAAACAGCGTAAATGCTGAAGAGGCTATAAATCTCCTTGCAGGCCCCACACCGGCGATGTGGCACACCCACATGAACTGGAGAAGCCAGGAGACAGGGCTGAGGGGGGTCGGATTGGAGGTGGAACTCCCCCATAGCAGGGAGAAAAAAATAAAAGAAATAACTATGATCTTAAAAAAAAAAAAGGAAAGAAAAGAGGATTGCGACTTCAGTGGGGTGGGGGGAATTGCTGGCAAATAAGATAAAGTCTGATATGCAAAGACTGTGCTGTCACGTGAATGTCCTCCTTTATACAGAATATGGGGACATAAATACAGAAAATTAAAAAAATGTAAGCATAACTGTCTGACTATTATGTTTTAAAATGTTTTCCAAGATAGTGAAAGATTGCTTTAACTAAATTAACAACCAAAGGAGTATCACAAAAATGGGTTGAGGAAGTATTTCCCATCATATTCAAATAGCAAGTAAGCCAATCACAATCCTACTTTTACAAGAGAAGCACTGTATGGATAAAAAAAAAAAAAAAAAAAAATGGTGCACAACTGTCCCCCAAGACCCACACTGGCTTGGTGACTGGGGCACCGCATAAGAGTTGGGTTTAGGAAGTGATGGGTTTACTTGGGGGGATGAAGCATCCATCAGTATTTATGAAAGAGGTATGTCAAATACTGCAACCTGACTGTTCCATGACCATGCTTAGTGAGACCACTACAAACAGCAGAAAAGTGCTGCTAGTCTTGGTGGGTGATATCCATGTACTAACAACCCTTTAAAATGTTCAGGTTGCAAACCGCACTCATTTTTTTCTACCAAACAATAAAACAAACACTAGCACATAAACCGTGAAGCTGCCAGCCTCCCCTGGCGGCTCCCAATGGCAGAGAAATTATTTTATATAATTTTTTTTTTCTTAATTGTTCTAAACAGTCTAATGTTTTAAATTTACCTAATTATCAACTTTACAAGTGCATGACATACCAGGGTGTTGGTAACTGTGCCACAATCACGCCATCCAGGAGTGAAAGGCATTCACCCTTATGCTTTACCACGCCCCCTGGGGCGTGTGGGTGTTGCACAGCTACCAACACCCTGTTGTGTCTAATGTATGCATGTCATCTCCCAGTGGGCAGCTCACAAGAGGGTCCTCACCTGTCAACCCTGGTTGGCAACACTTCCAACTACGGGAAAGGGGACCGAGGATAAAGGGCAAAAGCACGAGGGTCCAACCACAGAACGAAAACTCAGAGTTGCTCAGATTAGATGCTTGAGGAGGGGGACAAGAACATTCCCCCCCACTCCCACAAAAAAACAGACAGATAAAAACTTTTTTCACCATCACATCCACCATAATACAGTGATTACAAATATTTTAAATCTTAATTAACAAAATGTTTCAGTTGTGATTCCAATCAACAATTGAAGGAGAAGTTAATTTCTCTGGTGCCTAGTATCCATGGTGCTAAACAGCACACAAGCAGCGAGGCAGAAAACAATCACAGACAGACAGTTAACAGACACTGATAAATCAATGTTCTGCCATACATTTAAGTAATAAGGCAAAAGTTGTTGCGTGGATTTACCCATGCCTCATGTGGTTTGTCACAAGTTGAAGCCAACTGACTTAACCACGTTATGAATGGGTAATCCCCAATTACCCACTTCCAGGAGTGCCTTATTGTGATTATACAACAGAACTATGTATAAAATGAATTAAAAAATGTGTTTATATTTTGTTTTGTAAGTTTATGGGTCCGCTGGAGGGTCTCTTATGGCTGTGAGTGTTGCCTCACATGTTCTTGGTATAAGCAGTTCTGCTGTCCTAAGGAAGCAAAAGGTGACACTTTAGATCCATAAGAGCACGCCAGCTAGAGGCGTAAAACTGTTATAGCTATCAGCATTTTTTAATTCGTTTTTCTGAATGATAATGATCACGAATGGTTAGTGAGATGCCAGTTACAGCAGCTCAGTGCGTGACACGAAACAAAGTACCTGACAACTTAAAGGAAGCGCCAGATAGGTCGGGAGTGACATGATGCTCCTGTGATCTATAACGCCTTTATAAAAGCCTTTGCTCAACCACAGCTTACTGCAGGATTTACTCCAGCTCAAGACCTTATTTGACCAATCAGGTTACAGGATGGTTTATTTCTACAGTATAACAGTATGTGTTTACTGGGGCATTCTTATGGTTGTAAGAGTGTCTCCCCTGTATTCTCAGGGTGAGAGAACTGTGAACTGCAGGTGAGCTGTACTGGCATCCTAAAGATATAACAGAAGACACTATTGTAACATGACTGCTCCTCAGTGCTTCGGCAGACATATCATATAAAATGGCTCATTAAAAACAATAGGATACTCACTTGTAAGCATAGTTCTAAGAGTGGTACATGGTTCACATTGATACTCTGGCAGTTTCATTGGAACAGTCTGATTGGACAGACATATTTAAGCTACCTCCTACCACCCGGCAGTATATCCCAACACCACCCCGTGACGCCAGATCTTGCATGCTGGAAGCAGGCATCCAGATGCCGCTTGCCAGGGAGGCAGAGTGGTTGTGTGAATGTGAACCATATACCACTCTTACAACTACAGTTACGCACTTAGTAACCTATTTTTCTAGGGGGTGGATATGGTTCACTATCCACACTGTGCGGACTGCTAGTAGTTCTCTGGGATGAGGAGGCAAGGTGTGCACACTTACTTGCAAACAGAGACTGGAGAACCGAGGTCCCAAAATCAAAATCCAGGCATGACTCAAGGTGGACGCAGTAGTGGGAGATGAAGGTGTGTGCTGACTTCCAGGTAGCAGCCCTTCAGATTTCCTGGACAGGGACATCCCTGAAAGCGGCCACGAAGGCAGCAGTATGTCTGGTGGAATGAGCCCTAAGCCCTACGGGCGGCACCCTATCGGCCAACCTACAGCAGAGATCGATGCAGGTTGAGATCCACTTGGCAACTGTCAGCTTTGCTGCAGTTTGCCTGGCACGGCTTCAATGTAAGTGACAAACTCCTGGCCAGCCGCTCCCTGAACTCCAGCCATGTGTGGCACATAATAGAGAACATTCCGTAGGTGGCCTCTGAAGATGGGCTGCTGAAACACACAGGCAAGTTAACTGCCTGGTTACGGTGAAACTCAAATACCACCTTCGGGAAGAACTTTGGGTTGGGGCAAAGGACACTTTGTCCTCATGGAAGATCAGGTAAGGAGACTCCGCCGAAAGTAACTGGAGCAATCCCAGTCCTTCTGGCTGACATAATGGTCACCAGGAAGGCCATCTTCCATGACAGATGCGACATCTCACACTTGTACACTGGCTTGAAAGGCTTGCCCATGAGCACTGCCAACACCAGCAGTATGTCCTACAGTGGAACTGGTTCACACATGGGAGGGGGGGAGGTGGTCCAGGCCCTTACAAAAGAGCCTGATCAGACCGGCCTGTCAGGGCTGCAGTAGTGCCACCGCCCACGAAGCCAGCAACCCGGGTTTGGGAATAGGCCTAGGTTGTCGGGGCCAGCTGGGGAAGGATATCTGACTGCCCCACGGGACGCTGTCCTCTTCTGAGGGGGAAAGGCTGTTACACCATCCCATTACTGCCATCTGTTGATGCACGGCATCAGCATGGACTCACGGTGTGTGAAGGAGGACAACAATAAGTGCTTGGCTGAGACAAACGTCAACGCACCTACACCTTGGACTCTTGTCCTTCATGTCAGCATCCTCAGGGGTGGGGGTTTCAGGCACCAAAAAGCCAAAGGAAAAACTGCAAAACTCCAGCCCCCAATACCATGTAGCTTGCTCCATGACAAGCTGGAGAGGGCAGGAAGCATGGATGGATGGTTGGTACTACTGCCACCGAACCTCCCCGGCAGTGGGTGATAAAATGCATTCAGAAAAAATAAAGTGCCCAACCACCTTCTCTTGGACCACTGTCTGTGTACCAGCCCATACTTGCTAAGCAGAGACAGCCATCAGGTGCACCATAAGGGTCTTCACCTGCAGTCCCAGCTGGTAAAGGGACCAGAGGTAATCCAGGATGCTAGTTACAGGACAGACAAGCAGATCAAGCTCCTTGCCCTGGCACCAAATGGAAAATCTCTTCCATTTACAGGCACAGCATCTGCAGATTGACTCTCGCTGGGAGGCCACCACAACATGGAGCACATTCTCCGAGAGACCCAAGGCCTGGAAATCTAGCCATTCAGGAACCAGGCCATGAGCTGCAGAGCTCAAAGGTCTGGATGCAGAACCTCTCTCCCTGTGTTCTGGTCAGCCGATCCGGATGGAGAGGCAGACACCACAGAGGTCCGATGCTGATGCTGAGGCTGAGAAGATCCCGTACCAGAACTGCGTGGCCAGTCTGGAGCTATCAGAATCATTCCACCTTGTCCTTCCATGCCTAGACCACCACCTTGTGGATCAAGGGAAAGGAGGAGGAATGAATATACAAGGACCAGGACCTTGCAAAGGCATCTCCCAACTGTGTCTCGGACTGTGGGGGTGGGGCACAAAACAGTCTAAGTCTGGCATTCTCCCAGGAGGCAAACAGGTCCGCTAATAGTAAGCCCATCAAGGAGAACCGTGGTTCTACCACCTCCTGATAGAGGGAACACTAATAGAAACATCTCTCCTACCCAACTGAGAGCATCCACCAACTGACTGTTCTCACCTGTGACATGGATTGCCAAAGATCTGCAGCCAAGCTGCACATGAGGGTCCAGGCTGAGGGCCTCTCAACACAACGGAAGGGAGGAGTTCCACTCTGCCAGTTCAGGTGAAACATGGTCATGATGTTAACCATCTGGGCCTGCACAACCTGACTAGGGATCGGCAAAGCCGGGGTGGATCTGGATTTGGTTTTGGATTTTCCAAATCTAGTCTGAATTTGGATTTGGATTTGCAAAGGGTTTGGATTTTCCAGATTCAGCCTACACAGTATGTATATAATTGAAGGAAAAATGGGGTCATCAAGAAAAGCACCAAAAATGTCAATGAGCATACTCCGTGGGCAAGAGAGCTTAAGGACGCCCATCACACTGGCGCGACTCCAGGTTTGCACCCCTGAGCCCAGGTGCCAGGAGGAAGATCAGCAGGAAGGGTTCCATAAGCTGCCTGCAGGATGCTTCCGGGGTGGGCTCTGTCTGGGACCTGTTGGTGGATTAGCGGCATGCTCGGAGGAATGTGCTGCCTTGACACACCCCCGCACGTCCCCACTCCAGAACAACCCCTGCTTGCACAAGGCCTAGAACTGCAGTGGGTGGGGCACAGAAAATGGAAAATGCCCTGACTGACCGGATGATGAGCATCCTGGCACCTGCCACCCCAGCCCCGACCAGCCCCACTGCCAAAGGTGTATAGTCAGGCCAATGACGCCAATTCCTCCTGGAAGAGAGGGCCCCCCCCCGACACAGGGATATGCTGGGCTACCCAGGTAGGCCACTATGGGGAGCTGATAGAGGTAGCTGGAGGTCAGAGGGTGGTGGGTTGGCCCTGGCACTCTGAAAGAAGTGGCCGGTCGGGGGGCATGGGAGGTGCAAAAAAGAAAATGTCAATGAAGTGACAGTAGTATTGAAAGGAGGTCCACTGCCTGTGAAATATTGCATCCTGCTGTTTCAAGTGTTAATTCCTGACCCCAAATTGTTAACAGGTCTTTTTTTGGTGGTGGTGTTCAAATCCCAGTGGAAATGTCATTTTGCATAATGATAGGGAAATGGCATTTCCAGTGGGATTTCAAAAACAACATCTGTCTAGTTCATGAGGTGGGGTAAGAAAAAGGCCATGGCGAAAATGTGAGTTAAAATCTTTAAAAAACACAAAGTTATGAGTGTAGGTTAAAATGAATTGGAAAAAAAACTTAAGTGCGAAATCGTTTTGGACCTAGTTTTTTCCTCAGTTCGGGCAGCACATGGTTCGGAGAGGTTGCATGCTGCAATAAGAGAAGGTTACTAGGGACCTTACAGAAGTAAGTGGGTGACTGGGGTGAGGGTGCTGTGGTGGGAGATGCATCAGTGGACCATTTTCTTTACAGGTTAATGGAAGGGCAGAGGACTAATGAGGACAGCGCTAGATTTTTTTTTTTTTTTTTAACAGGAATTAACTTGGATTGGGGTAGCATGGGTGCCAAGAAGGTGGAAGTGGGTAGGATGTTTGTTTTATTGGTCACTGGGCTTGGGCAACCCGGTGGCCAAAGGAGATGGGGTGTCTGTGTGACCACCGGGCTTGGGCAACCTGGTGGACAAAAAAGGGGTGTGTGGCCACCAGGCTTGGGTAACCCTGTGGCCAAAAAAGAGGGGGAGTCACATCTGTGTGGCCACTTGGGCAACCTGGTGGCAAAAAAGGAAATGGGGGGGGGTCTGAGTGCATACCTCTCAAATGTCACTGATTACAAGGGACCTCTTTAATTTTGCCCCTAAAAATTGCTCTGACCCTCATCCATCCCTCATGGAAAATGTGCGCCCGCACAGAGACTGTGCTGAAAATGTGGACTTTAAAGCAGAAATGCATGATATTCTAAGATGCAAAATCAAAAATAAACTTTGTACAAGTGAAGACACTTGTTTCCACACTGTTCTGAGCTTTTATCTCTATGTTTGAGGATGCGTCCCTCATTCTGAGGTTCAGTGTCCCTCACTGTCCCTCGTTTTGAGTGGTCGTGTCCCTCGCTGCAGTGAAAAAAGGTTGATGGCCATGGGGCTTGGACAAACCGGTGGCCAAAAATTAGTAGTTGTTTTTTTTTTATTCTTTTGGTAACCAGGTAAGGCTCACTAGGCACAAGTGTCTGTTTTCAGGGGTAGCCTGAGAGCACTGGGGATGTTAAGTGACTTGCTCATACTCATAGTCACACAGTATGCAGAGTGGAGGCTGTGAAGTCAAATCCCAGCTTCTGCTGGATGTACAAAAGCTCATTAAGTAGCTCGTTACTCTAATCTCTTGACAACTACTGCCAGCCCCAAGCGGAGATGAGGGGCCGAGGGCGTTTCTGTGTGGCCATAGGGCTTGGGCAACATGGCCAAAAACAAAAACAAAAAATAAGATTACGCCTTGGCACCTCTGGGTCACCCGATCCCTTCCTTCCCAACTTTCCTCAGCAGAATGGTAAGCTGAGCAGTTACATCATCTGCTATATACCAAGTTTATGCACACGCCAGCAATCTCAGTATATAGCAGAGGCACGCGCTGCTCAAGAACCCTCTGATGACATCTTCACCAGCCTCCTAAGCCTGTCACATAACAGAGAGTAAGCCTGCCACATGACAGGGAGATAGGGAGGTGAGATTCGAGCCAGTCAGCTGTTTTCAGTTCAAGTCTCGCAGAAAGCAAGTCCACTCTGCGCTAGTGGCTGGGCTTCAAGGACGGCTTGGCTCATCCCCAAACCTGGTCCCTGACTAATAGTAAATGCTGCTGGAGCCAGATGCACTGCACTGAGCTTCAGCAGGTTTATGGTGATGGGACTCCCAGAGTGGCCAGAACCCATGGATTCTGTGGTCTCCCAGGTGTGGAGTACTGCGTCCAGTTCTGGAGACCCCATCTCCGCAAGGACATAGACAGGATGGAGGCAGTTCAGAGGAGGGCAACTAAAATGGTGCAGGGTCTGCAAGAGAAGCCATACGAGGAGAGACTAAAGGAGCTTAATATGTATACCCTTGAGGAAAGGAGGGAGGGGGGACATGACAGAAATGTTTAAGTACATCAGTGGAATCAACAAAGTCCAAGAGAGTAGCATCTTTCAGAAAAAGATGTGCAAGAAGAAAAAATTACTCACCATAGTAATTATATTTTTTCTAATGGAGTCTTGCTGTATTCTGACAATTGCAGTGATTCCCAACCTTTGAACTGCCCTGGAGAACAAGGAGTTAACTTTCCACGCAGGGCATGGAACACTGAGCTCGAGCTCTGCTGAAGTCTCTGTCTGGAGTGTTTTGAACTTAAACCGCCAAATTCTTACGAGCCCAACTAAACTAAAAATTCTATGTGGAAACTGTAAAATTCTACTAGTCAACTGGTTGAAAGTTTTGGATTCCCAAGGAAGACTCAAGTCAGAAACCCAAAAACAAACCCGAATGTACTAAAAATAACAATAGTAATAAGCACCCAAACAAAAGGGAGGAGGGTGCAAGCAAAAACACCCCTGGGGTGACACTGCACCTGCCCACCCACTTCCCAAAAACAGGTTCTGAGAGGGGAGGGAGAGCGAGAATACAGCAAGACTCATTAGAAGAAATATAATTACTAAGGTGAGTAACTTTTCTTCAAACAACATGAAGTCTTGCTGTATTCTGACAATTGCAGACTACTAAGCATTACCTCCAAGGAGGGGGACAGAACCTACTTTGGGACTAGGCTCTGAAGTACTGCTGTGCCAAACCGAGCATCACTCCTAGCCTGGATATCCAGAGAGTAATGCTTGGTAAAGGTATGGACTGTTTTCCAGGTGGCTGCTTGACAAATTTCTAAAAGAGGGATATCCCTGGGCGCAGCCAGGGAAGCAGCTGTACCTCTTGTGGAATGAGCCCTCAGGCCTGAGGGTGGAGTTTTTCCCAGTTTTTCATAGCAGAATTGTATACAAGACACAATCCACCTGGCAACAGATCTTTTGGTGGCAGATTTGCCCTTTCCCACTTCTCCATAAGTGAGGAACAACTGGAGAGAGTCAAACCTGTGACCCTTGGTATGCACTATGTAGTAACTCAGGGATCTTTTGACATCTAAACTGTGTAGCCTTCTCTCTCCTGAAAAGAATGATCAGTGAAGAAAACAGGGAGAGACATAGACTGGTTTAAATGGAAGTCTGAAACCACTTTGGGCAAGAACCTTCTATTGGTTCTAAGGACCACTTTATCCCTGTGAAAGGAGATAAAATCAGATTCCACTGACAGGGCTTGCAATTCACTGATACACCTGGCAGAGGTAATGGCTACCAGGAACACAGTTTTCCAAGTCAAGTACTTAAGCTCTGCTGAAGACATAGGATCAAAGGGGGTTGCGCTGTTGAGCAATGCAGACATTCAAATCTCAGGCAGGGGCAGGGTCTCTAAAAGTGGGATTGGTGTGAAGCAATACTTTAAAAAATTTACAGAACACAGGATGGGAAGATAGTAAGGAAGGCTTCCCACAGACAAAAACGCAGAAACAGCTGACAAGTGTACCTTGAGAGTAGCTGGTCTGAGGCCTAGCCATTAAGATGGACCATATAATCCAGAACCGTAGGCAATTCAGCAGTGTCTTGAGAAATATGCTCCTTAGAACACCAAATGCTGAATCTTTTCTATTTGGAGTTGTAAGACTTTCTGGTGGAGGGCTTTCGAGAAGCCTTGAGGATATCCATAACCCCTTGGGAAAGATGCAGATCTGCAAACTCTAACTCTTCAAGAGCCATGCATTGAGATTGAGAGACTGAAGACTGGGGTACCAAATCCTTCCCTGAGAGGATGTTAAAAGGTTGTAATTCCTTGGAAGAGACAGGGGAAGATGGACTGCTAGGGACAGCAACAGGGGGTACCAAGGCTGTCTGGTCCAATCTGGAGCAATCAGAATCACCTTGCATGGTTGAGATCTTATTTTACCAAAACTTTGAACAGGAGAGGAAGGGAGGAAGGCATGCAAACTTCCCCTCAATTGAGGATCAGGGCGTTCAGAGGAGAGAGCCCAGGACTGGAGGTATGCAACAAAAGAGAGGGAGTTGGTGATTGTCTGGGGCTGCAAAGATATCATCTCTGGAGTGCCCCCACCTGAAAAAAATCACTTTCAAAACCTGAGGGTCCAGGGACCATTTGTGATGGCCCTGAGAAGTCCTGCTCAGTGCATCTGCTAGCACATTGTCCTTGCCTGAAAGGTGAACTGCTACCAGAGAGGTTTGCAGGGAATAAACCAGGGACCACAACGTCATGGCTTCTGTGCACAAGGCCGTGGACGGAGTGCCTCCCTGCTTGTTGATGTACCACATGGTGGTGGTGTTGTCTGTTCTGACTTGAACCACCTTGTTCTGTACTGACTGTGAGAACGCTTTCAGAGCCAGAAAAACTGCCATGAGCTCTAGGAGATTGATATGGAGAAGGGATTCTTGGGGGGGACCACAGCCCCTGGGTAGTGAGGGACCCCAGATGGGCTCCCCCGCCCAGAAGAGAAGCATCTGTGGTAAGGACCACTGAACAAGGCTGAGTAGCAAAAGGAACACCTTGTCTTAGATTGTCCTGATCCTGCCACCATTGAGGGCTTGATCAAGGTCAGAGTCACTGGAATCAGTTTGGTAAGAGTCCTTTCTCTGAGACCAAAAGCCTCTCAGGTGGAACTGAATATCACTCATCTGGATCTTGCCCTTGAACCACTGCTGCTGAAGCTGCCATGTGGCCCAAGAGTTGGAGTGAAATGCCTTGCTGGTCGAGATACCCGAAGGCTGAAGAAGAAGCTAGTTCCATAATAGCCCTTGCCCTTTCTAGAGGAAGAAAGGCTCTTGCTCGGAGTGTGTTCAGTTCTGCCCCTATAAAGGTAAGGAGCTGTACTGGTTAGAGAATTGACTTGGGAAGGTTGAGAAGAAATCCTAGAGAAGTGAGCACTTGCTGGGTCACCTGCAGGTGAGACTTGACTTGGTCTGGAGACTGACCTACTATTAGCCAATCGCCCAGATAAGGAAAAATGGAAATCTTCTGCCTTCTTAGAAAGGCAACTACTACTGCCAGGCACTTTGTGAAAACCCTTGGGGCTGAGGTTAGGCCAAATGGCATTGCTCTGAACTGATAGTGGCCTGAGGGCAACTCGAACCTGAGGTACTTTCTGTGGGAGCACCTGATGGGAATGTGAAAATAGCCATCTTTGAGGTCCAGGGAGGCTAGCCAGTCCCTTGGCCTTAGAGAGGGAAGGATTATTCCCAGAGTTATCATCTTGAACTTTGGTTTTAAAAGATGTTTGTTTAGATATCTTAGGTCTAGGATGAGTCGCCACTCCCCTGTCTTTTTGGGGGTCAGGAAGTACCTGGAGTACAGTCCTTTGCCCCAGTTAGGGTAGGTACTCTCTCTATAGCTCTTAAAGCTAGGAGAAAAGAAACCTCTGCCTCTAGGGCAAGGGTTCCAGAGAGATTTGCAGGTGGAAAAGATCTGGCTCTCATCTTTGGAAATTTTTTGAAGCTGAGAACCAGTCCCTGGCTTACTACTTCCAGGACCCATTTGTCTGATGTAATAGACATCCAGTCCTGGACAAAGTAAGCCAGCCTGCCCCCCACTAGAATAGGAGAGTCGACCTGGGCAGGTCCATCAGGGTGTCTGCTTGCAGGGGCTTTAGGCTGAGGAGTGGATGTAGCCCTGCTCATCCCCCTTCTGCCTCTCTCTGAAGAACCCCTCTGAGAAAAGGAAGAAGAGGCCTGGCTTGGTAAAAAGGCCTTTGAAAAGACCTGCCCTTGCCCCTAGACTGCTGCCTTTGAGGAGTTGCCTGCCTTTCCTTGGCCTGAGCACTCCTGTAAGTGGTCCTGTACTCATCCATTTTCTTCATGTAATTCTCTGTCTGCTCCCCAAACAAAGAATTACCCACTACAGGAAAATCCATGGCCTTAGCCTGGGTGTCCTGTGAGAGGCTAGTACATCTGAGCCAAGCCATTCTCCGAGGAGCCACAGATGTGCCTCAATCCCATCTGCTGCCACCACTTCCAGCTCCTTGGCTAGCTGGGGGGAGGCCTATTTAGCCAGTGACAGTACAGTGTCCCACCTGGACTTCTGGTACCTGGCTGTATAGGCCATGTAGTTCGCCTGCCTGAGTCCCAAAGAAGATGCCATGTACGCTTCTTTGCTATAGCATCCATCTTCCTGAAGTCCTTGTCAGGGGGTGTCAAGGGAATATTTGCCCTATCACAGGCAGCAGCCTGCACTACCCCAACATGGCTGCATTGTTGATACAAGAACTCCGTGTCTGAGCCTGAAAGTGTATACCTCTTGTCCATTCTTCTATCCACAGGAGGTATAGTGTTAGGAGACTAAGATTTTTAGTGTCTGTTTCCCGAAAGATTTATGGAGGGGAACAGACAGTCTCCTGGACTTAGAAACATAGAAGTTGACGGCAGATAAGGACCTCAAGGCCCATCCAGTCTGCCCATTTCTTTTTCTACCTTATAAATGTGCCATCGGCCTTTGCTCTGTCAGTGGCCTATCTATTCATAGTCATTTGTATTGCTCCCTTATGCCTATCCCATGCCTGTTTGAAGCCCTGCACTGTATTCATAGCCACCACTTCTTGTGGTAAGCCATTCCATGCATCCACCACCCTTTCTGTGAAAAAGAATTTCCTCACATTCCCCCTTAATCGGCCTCCCTCTAATCTCATGCTGTGTCCTCTTGTCCTGCTATTTTTCTTATATTTAAACATGTTAGACTCTTTCACCTTGTTTATGCCCTTAAGGTGTTTGAATGCCTCGATCATATCACCTCTCCTCCTTTGCTCAAGGGTATACATATTGAGCTGCTAATCTGTCCTCATATGTCTTCTGATGCAGTCCCTGCACCATTTTGCTGCCCTTCTCTGGACTGCTCAATTTGGTTAATGTCCTTGTGAAGGTGTGGCCTCCAATACTGCACGCAGTACTCCAGATGGGGCCTAACCAGTGTCTTGTAAAGAGGGATTATTACCTCCCTCTTACGACTTGTGATACCCTTACTAATACACCCTAACATCCCCCTAGCCTTACCTACTGCTTTAGAGGTCTGCTTGGATGATTTTAGGTCATCAGTGATGATGATGCCCAAGTCTCTTTCTTCCTTTGTGACTGCTAGCAACTCCCTCCCAGCCTATAGGTGGCTTCAGGGTTTTCTTCCTATGTGCAGATTTTGCACTCTTTGCATTAAATCCCAGTTGCCACTCTTCTGACCATTCTGCTAGTTTATCCAGATCTCTTCTCATTCTGCCCACCCCATCTGGATCATCTACTCTGTTGCAGATCTTGGTGTCATCTGCAAACAGACAAGTTCCTTACCCTCTAGTCCATCTGCAAGGTCACTAATGAAGATGTTGAAGAGGACTGGCCCCAGGACTGATCCCTGAGGTACCCCTACTTGTGACTTGCATCTCTTCTGACTGTATACCATTTACCACCACTCTCTGTTTTCTGCCCAGTCAACCAGTTTGCCACCCAGTTGACCAACTTCTGACCCACCCCGAGCCTACCCAGCTTATTTATCAATCTTCTATGTGGAACAGTGTCAAAAGCTTTGCTGAAGTCAAGGTAGGCGACATCAACTGCTCCCCTTGGTCCACCACTCTGGTTACCCAGTCAAAGAAATCTATGAGATTAGTTTGACAGGACCTTCCTTTGTAAACCCATGCTGTCTTGGATCCTGTGCCCCTATGGATTCCAGGTGTTGCACTATCCTTTCCTTAAGGAGTGCCTCCATAATCTTGCCCACTACTGAGGTAAGACTGACCGGTCTGTAGTTCCCCGCCTCCTCCCTGCTACCACTCTTGTGGAGCGGGATCACATGAGCCCTTCTCCAGTCTTCTGGGACCTCTCCTGTGCTCAGAGACTCACTAAACAATTCTGCTAATGGCTCTGCTAGTTCCTCCTTTAGCTCCTTAAGTACCCTGGGATGTATGCCATCAGGTCCCATTGCCTTATCCACCCTGAGCTTAGCAAGCTCTTGTAGGACCCTTTCTTTTGTGAAGAGTAGTGCTCACCTCCCTCCCCCTGTGTCCATGATGCTGAGCTGTGGCCCTGCCCTACCTTCTCTTCAGTAAATACTGAGCAAAAGTATCTATTTAGGATAGATGCCTTTACAGGGTCCTCCTCCTCACATGCTCCCTTTTCTCCATTAAGCTTAGCAATACCCCTCTGGACTTTCTCCTTTCACTAATGTATCTATAGAAAGTCTTGTCACCTTCTTTACTGTTCGTGCTAGTGTTTCCTCAGTTTGGGACTTTGCCTGCCTTACTGCCTTACCTGCTTCCCTTAGGGCAGTTTGGTATGCCTCCCTATCTTCATCCGCTGTGTTCCCTTATATTTCCTGAAGGCCAGCCTTTGGCTCTGACCTTTTCTGCTACTGTATTTGAGAACCAAAGTGGTTTCCTTCTTCTTTGCACTTCCTTTCTGTCTAACACAATGGGATGTTGCTTCAAGTATTGCATCCTTAATGCTTGCCCACTTTGCCTGTACCCCTCACCTGTGTTTCTTTTTGCCAGGGCTAGCTTAACTCTGTTGGCCATCTTATCAAAGTCAGCTCCTCTGAAGTCCCATATTTTGCCTTGGAATGGGATGATTTAGATGTAGTAGCCAAATTGAACCATACCATGTGATGGTCACTGGCCCCCAGGTGACCTTTCTACCTGGAGATCTGTGATCCCTTCTTGTTAGTCAGTACTAGATCTAGGATAGCCCTGTCTTGTGGGTTGCTGTACCAGTTGTTTGAGGCCTCCCTGCAGGGAATCCACTATGAGTCTAGTTCTGGCAGATGTTCCTGCTGGTATTGACCAATCTGTATCTGGCATGTTGA
This sequence comes from Neoceratodus forsteri, assembly GCA_016271365.2. Lineage (NCBI taxonomy): Eukaryota > Metazoa > Chordata > Ceratodontiformes > Ceratodontidae > Neoceratodus > Neoceratodus forsteri. Next base: position 253,796,886 of record JADMNL010000027.1, read on the forward strand.
AGTCTCCCATTATCAGAACCTCCCTTTAGCTGTCATGTTTTGTATATCTTCTAACAGTAATGTGTCTATGTCCTCCTCTGGTCTGGGGCCTGTAGACAACCCCAGTTCTTATGGCTGTCCCATTTCCTGTTTCCAGGGTGACCCACAGTTCTTCTGGCTCCTTATGTGTATTCTGAATTTCTGTAGCTTTGATATTTTCATTAACATACAGGGCCACCCTCCCTTTGCACCTCCGGTCTCTTCTGAACAATACATAGCCAGGTACTGAAGTCTCCTAGGTGGTTACTGGTAAACCACGTCTCACTAATTGCTACTATGTCCAGTTTAGCCTCTGACATTATTGCCTGCAGGTCTGGGATCTTATTTCCCAGGCTGTGAGCATTTGTGTACATGATTTTCCATTGGCCAGATTTGGTGTGTTAGTTGTTGGGTGAAGTTTGGCATTACCCTGTGCATCGTATGGGAGACAAACCTTTTTTCTTACCTGGTGATGCAAATGAATGGCAAACATGCTGAATTCCTGTTTGACCACTAGCTGAGGGGAGGGTGTTCTTCCCATTCGACGATGGGGTGCTGCACCCTCTCCCCATTTGCTAGTTTAAATATTCTGCAAAGACGCCAAACTTCTGCCCCAATGCACTGACTCTCTTTAGTCAGATGCAGTCCATCAAATTTAAAGAACTTTCGCCCCAGAACTGTTGCCAGTTCCCTACAAATCTGTGTCCTTTTTCCTGGCACCAGTCCTTGAGCCACGTGTTTAGCTCCCCTATCTCCCTTCTCTGACCTTCCGTCCATCTGCTCCCTTCTCCCAGACTGGCAGGATCTCAGAGAAGGAGATGCCGGATGAAATAGATGATAGTTTGTCACCCAGCCTAGTCAGGTGTTCCTGGTCTCCACAACTGACCGGCTGGCGAGATCATTAGTCCCTATGTGTACTAGGACATCAATGTTTTCTCCTGCTTTGTGAACAATTTAGCAATGCGGTCAGTGTCTCTCCATGCTGATGTACCTGGGAGACATCTGACCATCACCCTGGCTGGAGATGGGTATCAACTCCCCAATCATGGAGTCTCCTATGATCATGTAGTTTTTGATTTCCTTGTGCTTGTTTAGTTTTGGTTCCTGATTTGGGTGAGTTTTGTTGTGCTAGCTCCTGTGCCGCAGTGTCCTGCTCTGCAGTGTCTTCTGCCTCTTTATTTGATTTCAGAGATAGAGGCAGATACCTGTTTGTAGTGTTTATATGTTTTGTTCAGATTTAACCCCTGCCCATGCTGCCCGGAGCTGAGCCTCTAAGATCTCCAAAGGCCCAGCATGTAGGACAGTGTCCTAAATCCTGTAAGACTGTCCTTCTGAAAATTGTTCCACAGTACCTGCAGTTAATGAAATCCATTCCAAATAAGTTGCTGGGTTTGTAACCTAGTCAGAGTAATTAGAAGGAGAAAAAAAAAAGGAAAAAAAATGCAAGTAATGGTTTAATTGTGCTTTGTTTAACTTGTTATAACAAGTTAAATTACTAGTGCCCCTGTAAATTAGATCACTTTGTGGAGGCCCCACTGATCCGCCCCTTCCTGCTCTGCCACAGGAAATGTCACAACTGTGGTACCCTATAAAAGGAGTGTAGCGTGGGGTGGTTGGGGATGGAGGTGGGTAGCTGGGCCCTTCCCCTGCCTAAAAAGAAGAACCACGGACGAAAGAACAAGGAGGTAAGAGCAGAACAATCAGTCAACAACAAATGCAGTAACCCTGAAAGCTTATCCTAATGTTAGATAAAACTGTAAAACCTGTAAAGCACCACCTGTAATAATTTCAAAGAAGATATACGCTGTAAGAAACACTTTGCTCCAGAGAAAATAAAGCAGTAACAGAAGATATACCTTGCAAAAGACAATTTGAATCAGAAGATTACAGGAGTAATCTGTTAGCACACACCTGTAGGCACACCTTGTAATAATGCAGAAGAAGGTATACCAGCAACAACAATTTGAATCAGAGAAAAATAAAGCAATGAAATGTTAGCAACAAACAGTAGCAATCCCTGTGAGTAAAAAATAAACACCACCACAAAGTAAATCTGCTTAGCCAAGCTAAGTCTTAATCCTTTCCCTTGCTCTGGTAAGTTTTCTACTCTGCCTTTCAAGCAGTCTTAGAAGGAAAGAGCTCAGGTGAAGCTAGGTGCCTTGGCCAGCAAACCAAGTCTTCTACCTCCAAGATATCAACTAACCTGACTTTTAACCCTTCTTCTGTTGAAATTACTGACAGTTTGCCAGCTCCACCCCCACATACACACCTAATCTTTTGGAAGAGCTGTGGAGGAAAAGCAATTAGCTTCTTCAATGTGCAAAGGAGACTGAAACACCTCTGAGACAACAAACCTTTTCAACAAACAAGAATAAAATAAAACACAGTGTCTCTGGGATGTCCATCATCTCTACATAATCAGGCTCCTCTTGATCTTCCACAGCCTCCCCACAGGAAGCTGGAGGGTTTCAGCCACCTTTCTGTAAAACAAAGTGAGAAGGGACTCAGAAAGCCTAGGGAGGGAAACACCTGAAGGTCTGTCTGGGGAGATGTCCGGTTCCACAGGCACATCCAAACCTTCACTTACATCATAATCCTCAAATTCTTCCTCTTCAAATTCCGGTTCATAAAAATCTTCAAAGGTATACTCTTGAACCGGGGGAACCAACCGAACGGAACCCCTGCCAGAAGGAGATCGGTCAGAACCAGACGGAGTGATTCCACAATCTGAATCGCCCTGGCTATCTCTTCGGCGGTCGGAACATGAACCTCTGGGTCCGAACCAGTCGATTTATCTTTGCGCTTTCTTTTTGTCAGAACCGATCCCTCGAATCAGCTCTCCTTTTGCCCGAAGAAGTATCGCCCTGGTCAGAGGGCACTCCTTCTGGTTCGGTTGAAACTGAACCGGCTGGCCATCCGGTCAGTGGATTTCTCGCCTCCTTTTCCCTCAGTCTACCTAATCTTTCTCTCAAGGGTAGATTTGGGAAAGTTTTACATATTTGGCAGTCTGAATCGAGGTGGTCAAACCCCAGACAACAACACAGGTGGTGTGGCGATCGCCTTAGCAAAGACCTCCCCACACTCACTGCAGTGTTGAAACCCAGTGGGCCCGGGTTTTTCTTGGGCTTCTCAGACATGGCCAACCTAACCAAACTTACCCTTTTTCGCAACTGCCAGGCAAGACTCCTTATCGGTTCCTAACCATGTCACGGTATTGGAAAAATGGTTAAAAGCATGTTTTTTTTAGAACCGATAAGAACCGGTAACCACACACTAAGTATAACAAAATTCACAATCAAATGGCCGGTTCAGCCGAACCGACCGCACTTTTACAAGTTCCACACAGAAAAATAGAACAATACCTGTCTAGTACTCACGGCACCACAGACAGAGACTGAACCGACTATGCGGATACTTTTTTCGGTTTAAAACCGAAGAAAACTAAAAACTTTAACCGACTTTCGAACCAAGCTGAAGGAGAAATCTCCGGATTGACCGTTCACTGAGGCGGAGTAAAGAATCTGACAGTTTAAGTTCAAAACACTCGAGACAGAGACTTCAACCGAGCTCGAGCTTAGCGTTCCATTCCCTGCATGGAAAGTTAACTCCTTGTTCTCCGGGGCAGTTCAAAGGTTGGGAATCACTGCAATTGTCAGAATACAGCAAGACTTCATGTTGTTTGAACAAGGGGACACAATTTGAAGATAGAGGGGGGATGGCTCAGGGGCAATGTGAGGAATTATTTTTTTACAGAGAGGGTGGTGGACGCATGGAACAGTCTTCCTGAGGAGGTTGTAGGGTCTAAGACTATGGGAAAATTCAAGAATGCATGGGACAGACATAAGGCAATTTTTGTTGGGGGTAGGAAGAAATAAGCTGTTGGTTAAATAGGATCTGCAGCTTATTCTCTAGGTAGGGAAATAGGCAGACTAGATGGGCCAAGTGGTCCTCATCTGCCAACAAAGTCCATGTTTCTATGTGCTCCCCAGCCCACCAGAAATTCATCATGAGCGCGATGGTCAGTTCTGCACATCATCTTGGTCACTGTGAGAGGCTGGTCCAAGTGACCTAGGTGCTGAGACCACTGATGGCAGAGTTCCCAACAGAGGTGGCGCACCCACCAGCAGGCCCAACAGACCATGATGGTGCAGGATGCCATGTACCGCAGCAGCCTCAGGAAATCCCGGGCAGGGTGCAAGAGCCAAACCTAAAATGACTGAACAAAGGAGGTAAAATCTAGTGCCTGGCCCGCAGGGAGTCTAGTTCTGCCCCAATTAACTTGATCACCTGCTTAGGTACCAGTGTGGACTTGTCCAGATTGACCAAAAGGCCCAAGTCTTGGCAAGTCTGGAGAGACAGATCTTTGGACCTCTCCATGGCTTCTCTGGATGGACCGGCTAACAGCCAGTCACCCAGACAGGGGTACACTCAGACTCAAGGTTCTGTAGGTGGGCTACCACCACTGCCATGCATTTTGTCAAGGCCCTGGGTGCTGAGGACAGGTCAAAGGGCATGACCTAGAACTGGTACAGGATCCCTTTCCTCTCGGAACCAGAGGCATCAGTCAGTGGTGGGATGGATGGATGGATGGACACGAATGTGGAAAAACACATCCTGGAGGTCTAGGGAGCAAAACTACATGTTCTGCTCCAGCGATAGGATAATCTGAGTCAGAGTGACCATCCAGAACTTTGTTTCCACGTGAACTGGTTCAGATTGTGCAGTTCCAATATGTGGCTCCAGCCCCCTGTCTGTTTCAGGTCCAGGGAAGTACCTGGACATAGAACCCTGACTGGCCACAGCATCTGGCCCATGAGCAATATCCCAGGTCCCAGGGTGTCTGGGACACAGGATATTGCCCTTCTGCAAGGAGCTGAGCAATGTCCTCCCATAAGGTGGACAGTGTGTGTTGCGACACCCTGGACTCCCAAGGTAGGTGGAGGCGGTATGGTGGGAGAGCCTCAAAGTCCAGAGGCAATCCTCTGCCCACTACATCCAACACCCACTTGTCCACTGTGATAGTGGACCAATGTGGCAAGAAGTGATGTAGCCAACCTCTGACAGGGAGAGCAGGCAGGACAGGACAGACTGAGGGATCAAGCTCCACAGCCTGGCCATTGGGCAGCTTTAGGCACCCTGCCCTCTATTAAGACCCTGACCCCCAGGCTTGGGGTGCTAAGCTTGGTACTGCCCCTGCTGGGGCTGCTGCCAAGGAGGCTGTAACTGAAAGGAAAGGTACCGGAAACCCGGTTTCTTAGGCTTCTTTTTCTGGTTCTTCTGGGACATCACTGAATCCAGGGTGGCACTGGATTTCTCAATGCAGGTGAGATGCCCCTCCACCCCAGGGCCAAACAGGTCAGTGCCCAAGAAAGGGACCTTGGCCAGCTTGTGCTGGGTGTCTGCCATTAAGGGGACAGATGCAGTCAGGCCCTGTGACACACAGAGATGGCCGCTGCCATGGCACAGGCACATAAGTCACCCGTATTGAAGGCTATCGGGTGCTGCTGTTTAGCCAGTGACTAACCTTGGTCTCTGATGACCTTCACTGCCAACCGTTGATAGGGAGGTGAGAGGGGATTGCATTGAAGACCTCCATCATGGAGTGATGAAGTTGGCCATCATCATGAAATAGCTAGCCTGACAGAGACGCCGCAGCATACACCTTTTAGTGGAGTGATCAATCATGTGGGACTCCTTGTCCAGAGGCTTGGTCATATACCCCAGGTGTCCGAACTTAGGAACACCGACTGGTCACCAATTCCTCCACTGAGGGGTGGTCAGAGAATCCTGAAAGGGAACTCATATGGACCATGTACTTGTGGACCATGTGGGCAGACTGTGCCAGGCAGGATGCTGGATGCTGCCAAAGCCCCAGAACTGGTCCTCAGATGGCCTCAGCCACATGGACGGCAACCCCTGGGGATTCATCCCAGTCCAAAATGTCTGTAAGGGGGTACTTATCCCTCTTTTGGACTGGCTCAGGCAGGACTGATATGGACTTTGAGATAAGTTGGAGAACTGCCCTGAAGGGTACCAGGCCAAGCTCCATGGAGAGCTCCTCAATCAAGCCACGGTTGAGGAGGAGGGTCCCAAAGGAGGCCATGGACTCGTGATTAATTGTCTGAGGGCTCCTCAAAAATGGCTCTTGACTGTTAAAACATAGAAACACAGAATTTAACAGCAGATAAGGACCGCTTGGCCCACCTAATCTGCTCACTCTTTCTCAGCATGAACCTCCTGGGTATCCTCACCCAGAGTGATCCTCACTAACAACTGGTCTGGCAAGTCAGTGGCCACAAGGCTCCTCTGTCGGTGTTGTGGTGGTGGCAGCTCCACCCTAAGATGTGGAGAAACAGCTTGGGGGGGGGGGACTGTATGGTGTGCACCAGCGGGGGTACCACTAGCAATGACCAGGTGACAAAAGTTCCAGAAGGTGAAACCCTATCCTGCCCCACAATGGCCCACTGTTGCCAGAGTAGGTCCTCGTGCAACAGTGCCTTGTGACACTGCCTCTTCACCTGAGGATGAAAAGGAAGAGAAGCATCGATGGTGATGAGAGCCTTTGGCGGGTTGGAATAAACCATGTGCCTACCCCCCCATTAAATAACATGGGCGTGGAAGACCTTACCACCAGTAGGGGCTGCTCCTGCTGAGGGACAGGCAGGGACACCAACCGGATTGTATCCTCTTTGGTGAGGACTGGGAGCCCCAGTGACTGTGAGATAGAGTCCTTGACCTCATTTGACAATGCTTTGACAGGCTTGAGAAAGATCTCAGTGGCCTGCTTGACCAGAGTCAATGTCAAATGATTTAGAACCGAAGAGCACTCAACCAGCCTGACCTGCCCCTCAGCCAATCACTTGTGTTTAGCACCACAGTAACTGGGGTTCTCCCCCAAGATCTGGAGAGCCAGGCACATTTCCTGGAACTCTCTGGTAAACGACCCTACAACGCTGGCCAAAGGGAACAGCACCGAAATTGAGGAAGTGCTCACTGTGGCTGCTTCCACCTCAAGTGCTGCAAGCTGCTGAGCTGACCTGGCTGCTGCTGAGGCTTTCCCTGCGGCCCCTTCAGATCCCATTCTGAAGGCCAACCCAGCAAGAGCCAGAGCTTCCTGGCCTCAAGAAACCCAGAAAACACGCACAGAGCTGCTGCACCCATCCACATCATGCTGCCCACCCAGGCAGTACGCACGTGTCATGCAAAGCTCGGGGACCGACATCTTCTGCTGGTACTGTACAGAAAATTTAAATCCTGGCTTCCACTGCTCCATCGTCATTCAGCAAGGGCAAGAAGAAACCTGGAAAAATAAGTAGTAACTCAAAAATACTTCAAAGAAAGTTCGCCAGTGGCACACTAGAAACCTAAGTGGGAGCAATGAAGAAGCTGACCTGTTCTTCCAGTGGAAAGAAAAATCTGAGATCATGGTGGAGTTGGAGATATACCACCCGGTGGTGGAGGAGTTTAGATTAAAGCCATCCAGCCAATCAAACTGTTCCAGTGCAACTGCCAGTGTGGACGTGAACCATATCCAGTTATTTTAACAAATAAAGTCTATACAACGCTTTTAAATAAACCGCACAACCCTCATTTTGTAAGAGGAATATTCCACTTTTCACAGTTGTTTGACTGTACGCTGCTCTGTATGACTAGCATGAAGTTGTGAGACAAAATAAAAACAGATTATCCAAAAACGAATGTAAAACCCACACCTTTGGACATCCTTGTTAAACTCCACTGGAAATATTTAAAGCTCTGGACTTTGCCTCAAACTCCAAATCATATTACCTGACCTGAAAATGAACACCCACGCAAAAGTTGATCTGCCCTTCATTTACTGGTAAAGTATATACTCCTATTATGTATTATGCAAATAACCCATTTAAAGAAAAAAGGATATCTGGATGGTAGACCCATAGTGTGTCATTGAGCCAATCCATGCCATTGTCCTGCTGCAGCAGCTTTTCGTACGTAATGCACATATATTTAATATCTTCCTCGTCTATGCCTCCATTCCATATATCATATAAATTGTCATCTCTCAAACTCGGAGCGATTCTGAATTCAGGCAAGGGTGGTGAATACCCAGGTGAAGGAAATTTTATAAACTCCTCATATTTGTTTTTATGCTTTCGACCCCACTTCCTTTTAGGCATCAAGTCCTGCTCTTTTAGGCCTTCTGGCCACTGGTTTTCCAGCTCCTTAAATGGAAATTTATCAAATAATGCTTCAGGTTCGACCTTGTCATGGTAACTATCTTCCCTAAAGTCTAATGTTACCTCTGCTGGATCCTTTACCCCATAAATGTCAGCACCACTTCCACCAAACAAGTCCTTGCTTACATCTGCCTCAGTCAGTATGGTGGAACTAGGGCACAACACTGGCTTCTACAGAAAGAATGGGACCTGGGGGACAACCGCCTGCCTTTGGCCTCCAGGTTTCTTGAAGGGTGGTGTAACTTCAGGGGAGGATAATGCTGGACTGGTTTCTGCTTTGCTTTCCTCTGTTGTAATTTTTTTGTCATCCGATTCACTTGCAGAACTTAGAGATTCCACAGCAGAGTCAGATGGTAAATCAAGGTCTTTTAGGGAACTTGATACTGGTGGACTGGGAGGCGGGGCAATCGGTGTAAAGCTATTCACACCAGGTAACAAGGAAGCACAGGGAGGTTCTTTGAAAGTATTTCCTTCTGAACTAGACACTGGAGGCTTCTTGTTAGCTACAATACAAGAAGCACCAGCACTAGCTTCAGGAAAAGTAGGGGTGAAAGTGAAATCTCTACCTGGAGTCCGAGGAACACCACTGTTAAGCCCTGGTGATTGGGAAGGATATGAAAATGGACTCCCTGGAATGTGAGGGGAACTCAAAGTCAGGCTATTTCCTGTAAGTGGAGCATCACTTCCTGGTGTGGATGGAACAGCCTCAGTACTCTGTGACTTTGAGAGAGACTTTGTGGCTTTTGTAATTATATCCCGACCTGGAGTCCTTGGAAGATCTTCCTCAGGGGATGATTTAGCCAAAGGTAGATGTTCCGTTACTGTCTCTGCAACATGCTCCCTGCTGGGCGGTAAAGGATTGCGGACTGATGGCACTTTGTGAACAGAAGATGCAGGTAAATCACACTCCAAATGTATTGCTACTTCCCTACCAGGAGTCCTGGGAAAGCCACCATCATCATCATCTGTTGCTGGTGAGGAGAACTTGTTTTTGACTCGCATTTCCAGATCGCTGTCATCAGACCTGCTGGCCAACAGTCCACCAAAGGGTCCTGTTGGAGTAGGTGGTCTCAGGCCTTTAAGATATTTTGGGGGCTCTGCCTTTGGACACTCCAGATTTTCTGACTCTGTAATTTCCAGCTCTATGAGAGGTTCAGGCTCTTCCACTGTAAGCAGGAAATCAAAAAAATTATTATTACTCAGAAAAATAATTATTTATATTAAAGATATATTTTGTTTCACAAAAGCAGATCAGCACTAATCAATTTCAAGTATCCATCCTGCACAGGATATGCAATGCCCTGACTCAAAATATGCAATTCGACTTCAAGCTTGAGGGACATGACTGCCATGGTCCCTCCCATGATGATAAACTGCATATTTCAAACTGCCAGCGAATCCCATATACTAAACATCAGCTAAAAGGAACAGTCAGAATAAGAGACCCACAACCAAGTGTGGGGCAGGTCACAATTTGCACTTTGTACGCAAAAACATTCTTTTTTCTTTTTACTATTTTACTGCAGTACAGCAGATTCTATCAGACTGATTCTGCTGACTTTCAAGTTGACATTTACTGTAACCAGAAATCCCAGAATCCCCTGCAGTTGACACCAGAGCAGGGCTACAGCAGTGGGAGATTCAGCAGCCTGCAGTTCATGTACAGTCACAAAGGACTAAACTTGACCCTGGGAGAAAGGCAGGACTGGCAAACATCTGATCTGAGCTTAAAAAAGCTTTGCAGGACCTTATGGAAAAGATAGATCTGAGTGAGGGAGGTGCTGTAATTTATACGGCATCACAAATACACTCTTTTTGCTACAACAGATGAGGAGAGCATCTTTAGACCAAAACATTCAAATTATGGTCACTTCTTTGGACAATTACTGAATGTTTGATTATGATGAGACTTGTACATATTGTTCTGTATTATCTGGATGCTGGCTGTTTTCCTATAGGGAAGCAGCGACATCCAAAGTCTGTTATACCATCATTTTTTTTAATTAAAGTTTAGGGATCACAATCCTTTGAGTGAGAGACTCATTTGCAAAGGCTTCGCATCCAAGATGCAGTTACAGACGGGGTAGTAAAATAGGCAAGACATACAAGACTTAGATACAATAATTACACCAAAGAATTACTTACATAGGTTATAACAATAAGGTTTTACAAAAATACTTATTTCCATTACCCAGTTGGGTAACCAGTCAACAGCTGTGGGGCAACTGGAGAGCAATCCAAGGGATACTGTCAGTTACGAAGCAGGAGTAGTGATATGCAAGGCATGCAGGGGGTAGGTTTGAGTACTGTGGCTACTGGATTTGTCAGGGTTTTTTGGGGGGGCGGGGCATGTAGGCAGTCACAATTAGAGGAGACAAGTAACAGCTGCTGTAGTTCAGACTTGAAGAGTCCCAGCCTAGGGGTAGCCAGTAAAGTGGTAGGTAGGGTATTCATCCAAAGTGGGGCTCTATAACTAAAGGATCTTTGACTAGCCGTGATTCTAAACTGGGGGGTCTGGAAGGCAGCATTGCTGGAGTATTTAATGATTCTCATTCTACGGGCAGATATTAGTAATGTGGACACTTGAGCAGGAACTAGTCCTTGGGACATTTTTTGGCAAGGAGGCAGGTGTGGTGGAGACGCCCCTCTAGGTTTAACCAGGAGGTTCGCCGGTAGAGATCACATGTGTGGGTGTATCTGTCACAGCCATTTACTAGTCGGCAGGCTTTGTTCAGAGCAGTTCTGATTTTGTTTAGGGTGGTATTGGTAGCAGACCCATATACGACTATCCACAGTCAACCAGAGGAAGAACGAAGCTGGATACAGCCAGTCTAAGAGCAGTCCTCGGGAGACGGGAGAAGAGCCGATAAAGCTCACCAATTCTGTTTACAGCTCTGCAGATGATAGAGATGTGCTCATGGAAGGAGAGAGCGAGTCAAGGGTGATCCCTAAATATTTAAAGCTGGGGACAGTTTCGAGGGGTGCAGAGTTAGAATTGAGAATGGGGGGGACCCATTTTTGTTCTGAGGATGTGCAAATAACATCACCTTGGTTTTCTTATAATTGAGAACCAGTTTATGGTTGGTGAACCAAGTCTCAATTTCAGTGAAATGCTTCTGGAGGTTATGTTGCAAGGGGGTGGTACTGGCAAAAAATGACCACATCGTCTGCATAGAGGAGGAGTTGCCCAGCGCAGGACTGGTGAAGAGAGTTCAGAAACAGGCTGAACAATAGAGGCCCAAGTATTGAGCCCTGGGGTACCCCAGACATGAATGGGGGAGAGACAGTGCAAGGTTTAATTTCACCTGTTGTGACTGCCTGAGAGGTAATTGGAGGACCAAGAGGTGGCTTCATGGGATAGGCCAAGGAAGAGGAGGGAGTCAATTAGCAGGGTGTGATGAAAAGTATCAAAAGCCTTAGTCAGGCCAACATAAGACAGATCCAACTAAGAGGCCCTGATCATGTGCATTATGAATAAAGGAAGTATAATTCCAGGAGTGCAGTAGTGGTGCTGTGGCCCTTCCTGATTCCATGCTATTGGGGACATCATAGGTTATATGTGTCAAGGAACTGTGAGAGTGGTCAGCAATGATTTTCTCCAGTGCTTTAGACAGGGGTGGCAGTATGAGATTCAGTCTATAGTTACTAGATAATGTTCTATCGCCATTCTTCAAAATTGGAGTGACCATGGCTTGTTTCCACTGAGACAGAAATTGGCCCAGGCAGAGGGACATATTGAGAATCTTGGTTAGAGGGGTTAGAGCAATTCTAGGACAGACTGAGATCTAAGGTGTCGGCATCTATGTCTTGATTTCCTAGGACCTTGGAGAAGTATTTTCTGGCAGTACCCGGAAATAGTCTTGAAGCGAAAGGGGCACCCCAGTGTGTTGGGGAGGGGTTGAGAGGGGGTAGAAGATGTGGAAAAGTAGTCAGGTGGGATGGTGCTGTCAAGGTCAGTGAAGGTGGTATTTAGGGCGCTAGCTATGAGTTCAGGGTCCACTGTGACGTCACCAAGTGGTAACACCATTACTCTGCTGTCACATAGCTAATACTATATGATAGAACGTTGTGGTTGCTGGTGCACCCTCCCACACACCAAATTCCTGAGTTGATAGCCTGTCTCTGTAAGATTTTCAGTTAAAATCACCCCCTTCCCTTACACAACAAAGCAGTTCCCTCCTTTGTCCAAAATTAAAATGTTAATTACAACTGTACTACATTCTCAATGCTACTCCTTTGGCAGTCTAAGGTGCTTTAGCTTGTCTTTCTGTGGAGACCTTTCAGCTGTAATGCTGGCACTCACCATTCAAATATCTACACAGAAAGGCACAGATAAATCCTCAATGTCTCAGACCACAAAATAAAGCAGAAGAAAAAATTACTGAGGTAATCTTGTTTCTTCCAAGGGAATCTTACTGTATTCTGACTTCTGCAATATGGTGATCTCACCATAAGACTGCCCCCAGAGTCGAAATGGTCAATAGAACTTATGCTAATCATGGAACGTTAGGCTCGAGCTTGGCTTTCAAACCACTGTCCCAGGTAAACATTGTACAACCATCAAATTCTTACGGAGCAGCATAATAACAAGCTATCTAAACTATACTAATAATTAAATACCCAATTAACAACACCCAACACCAAATAATCACCTTTATTAAAAATGTGGGCAACACTAAGACTCAAGTCACTAAGCCCAATAAAGAAACACCCGCAGGTTTCAAACAGTATAGACAGCTGTGTTGCAGTGCCCATAGGTTGTAGCAGGGGCGGTAGGGTGGGAGCTCAGAATACATTAAGATTCCCTTGGAAGAAACAAGATTATTATTGTAAGTCATTTTTTCTTCAAACCCCAGGAAATCTTACTGTATTCGGACTTCTACAGACTACCCAAGCAGTACCTTTGGAGGAAGGTAGAGAACCAATTTAGGAAACAAGCTCTACAGCACTGCTATACCAAACCTGGCATTACTCCTAGCCTGGGTATCCAGGCTGTCGTGTTTGGTAAAGGTGCGAACTGTTTCCCAGGTAGCTGTTTTACAGATTTCCAACAAAGGGATATCTCTCGCAGTTGCTATAGAAGCAACTGTACCCCTTGTAGAGTGGGCTCCGAGGCCTATAGGAGGCTCTTTATCCAATTTGCTGTAGCAGAAATAGATGCAGGCCACAATCCATCAGGAAATAGTCCTCTTTGAGGCAGGTTTGCCCTGGCTTCCCCACTTCTCCGCAGGTCAAGAAGAGCTGGAGCCTATCTTGCCTATGTCCTTTCATGAGATCCAAGTAATAGCTAATAGTTCTCTTGAGATCAAGACTATGCAGTCTACGTTTCCCTGAACTGGAGTGGTCAGTGAAAAAGACTGCTAAGGTCATGGACTGATTAAGATGGACGTCTGAGACCACCTTAGGGAAGAACTTCCTATTGAGCCAAAGGACCACCTTGTCCCTGTGTACTGCTATGTAATCTGGTTCAGTGGACAAGGCCTATAGCTCACTGATCCTCCTAGCTGAGGTGATAGTTATTAGGAACACTGTTTTTCATGTCACATACTTAAGCTCTGCTAAGGACATGGGTTCGAATAATGGCTGCATTAGCTGGCCAATGCATATGTTAAGGTCCCATGCAGGAAGTGGTTCCCTGAGAGGCGGGTGCAAGTGCAGTAAGCCCTTGAAGAACTTTCTGAATACCTGGTTGGCGGACAGGGATGCCCCTTTTCCAGCAGAGAGGTATGCAGACACTGCTGTTAGGTGTACCTTAAGAGTGGAAGGTCAAAGGCCAAGGGAATGCAAGTGTACCAGGTAGTCCAAAACTACTGACAAGCCCGCCTTGCAGTGGTCTATCAATCTCTGTTGGCACAAAATAGAAAACCTCCTCCATTTAGAAGAATAAGTCTTTCTAGTGGAAGGTTTTCTAGATACCCTGAGTACCTCTAGCACCTCTTCAGAGAGGGGCATGTCAGCATATTCTAAGTCCTCAAGAGCCAAGCTCTGAGTCTGAGAGATTGGAGATTGGGGTACAGGACCTTGCCTTGAGAGGAAGTCAGTAGGTTGAGTCTCCTGGGTAGGGAGATTGGTTTGGAGTTTGACAGGGCTTGGCAGGGAATACCAAGGCTCCGAGCAGCAGCAGAGAAATGATGGAAGGCATACAGAAATTTCCTGTCCAATCTAACAGAAGTGCATCCGAAGGCACTGTGCCCAATGCAGGAGGCCTGCAACAGAACAGTGGCAGTTGGTGATTGTCTGGGGCTGCGAAGAAGTCCACCTCTGGGGTGCCCCACCTTGTGAACACCACTTGCAGGACCTGTCTGTTTAGTGACCACTTTTGGTGGTTCTGGTTTATTCTGCTAAGGGCATCTGTGAGGACGTTGTCCTTCCCCGGGAGATGAACTGCTGAGAAGGAGATCCCTAGGGAGTAAGCCAGGTTCCATATCTTCATGGCTTCTGTGCACAGGGGAGAAGACCTTGTGCCCCCCTTGCTTGTTTATGTGGTACATTGTGGTTGTATTATCTGTTCTGAACTGAACCACCTTGCCCTGCAGCACTGAAGCGAAGGACTGAATGCCCAGGTAAACTGCCCTGAGCTCCAGCACGTTTATGTGAAGGAGAGACTCCTGCTGGAGCCACGTATAGTGTCAGTTAAGCTCCCTTAGGTGGGCACCCCATCCTAGGAGGGAGGCATCCGTTGTCAAGACTGCTGCTGGTGGCAGCTGGAGGAAAGGCACGCCCTCCCTGAGGTTGTCCTTTTCCTGCCACCACTACAGAGCTTGGTGCAGGGTTCCTGTGACTGGTACCATTTTTGACAGGGAATCCATTTTCTGAGACCAGTGAGACCTGAGGTGGAACTGAATGTCCTCATCTGGAATTCTGAACCCGACACTGTTGCAGCTGATGCAGCCATGTGTCCTAACAGCTGAAGAAAATGTCTTGCTTGTCTTGGGGTACGTGAGTTGGAAGGAGCCTGCCAGCTGCAGCAGGCTGTCTACCTTCCTGAGAGAGAAGGCTCTTCCACCAAGAGTGTCCAACTCCGCCCTACAAACCCAGGAGCTGGACTGGCATTAGCACTGTCTTGTTCTGGTTTACCAGGAAGCCCAGTGTACATGGAGTATCCTGAGCGATGGTCAGTGCCTCTCTTACCTGCTGAGGTGACTGGCTTACCACTAGCCAGTCATCCAGATATAGAAAGACCATAACCCCTTGTCTCCTTAGGTATGCCACCACTACTGCCAGGCACTTGGTGAATACCCTTGGTGCAGAAGTCAGGCCGAAAGGCATGACCCTGACCTGGTAGTGGCCTGATGGCGATCTGAACCTGAGGTACCTTCTGTGGGATTGCCTGATGGAAATGTGGAAATAGGTTCCAGAGATGCCAGCCAATCTCCCTGCCTGAGTGTAGGGAGAATGGTAGCCAGAGTGACCATCCTGAACTTTGGCTTTGTCAAATGTTTGTTTAAGTGTCTAAGATCTAGTATGGGCTGCACCCCTGTTTTCTTTAGGGTGAGGAAGTACCTTGAGCACAAACCCTGTCCCCTTTGTGCCAAGGGGACGGGTTCTACTGCCTTGTCCTGAATGAGCTTTGCTACTTCCTCCTCCAACAGGGTTGCTTTGATAGATTGGCAGGCTTGGAAAGTCTTGCCTTCAGTCTGGGCAGAACCTTGAAACTGAGATCAAGCTCCTGGCTCACTACCTCCAGGACTCACTTGTCTGTGATAATTGATTCCCATGCCTGGAGATGGTGAGTCAGACTGCCCCCTACTGGAAGTGGGGAGGCGACCCTGGCAGACCCCTCAGGAGGCCTGCTTTGTCTGTGCACTTGCCTGGGTGCTGGGGCCAGCTCTACTGCTGCCCCTTCTGCCTCTGCCCCTAAAGCACCCTCTCTGGGACTGATAGGGAGGCAGTGTCTGTGCCTGGAAGAAGGGCTTACAATGGATTCTACGCCTGCCCCCTCTACCTGGGTGTTACTGCTTTCTTCTTCGCAGCAGCACTCTTGTAAGCCACCTAATACTCATCCATCTTTTTCATGTAAGTCTCAGTTTGCTCCCTGAAGACAGACGTAGGCTCACAAGGGAAATCTAATGCCTTAGTCTGGGTGTCCTTGGACAAACCAGTGGCTCTCAGCCAAACAAATCTCCAGACACCGAGGCTGCCATTTGCCTGGCTGCAATGTCACTTGCATCCACTGCCATATGAAACTGGCACTAGGAAGCCTCAGTGCCCCTTTTTGCAGCTTCTGACAAATCTGACGCCAGGGGACCAGGGCATGCTTGTTACAGAGATTCTTCCGATATCTGAACACATAGGCCATATAAGTAGCCTTATGGCCAAAGAGGCACCCAGATAGGATTTTTTGGCCATACAGTCCATCTTTCTGGAATCCTTATCAGGTGGGTGTGATGCCAGGGGAATGCTTGCTTTGTCACATGCAGCAGCCTGTACTACCCCCACATGACTAAGGTGCCCAAAGAGGAACTCTGCTCTGGACTTCGCAGCCCAATACTTCCTGTCCATCCTCCTGTCCACTAAGGGAATAAGGGGAATGGACATGGAGGGCTGCAAAATTCTTGAGACCTGTCTTTAGGGACTGTTGCTGGTACACCCATCATCTCCATATAGTCTGGCCTCTTCCTCCTCTGTAGACTCTTGACTGGAGAGATCCAGGTCTATGCCACCTGCTTCATAAGTGCAAAGTGGGTGGAATAGTCCTCAACTCCCTTGTTTGGGAGTCAGGGTGGTGAGGATCAGGAGATACCTCCAGTCCAAGGGGTTCTCCAAAGTCCTCTTCGTCAATCTCATCATCCTCCTTTGCATAAACTTCAGTTAGCTATTCCAGGGAACTGAGAAGGAACCCGAATCCAGAACAGAGGCTTGAGAACCGGGGTGCTGAACCGAGACCATGGTACCGGTTTGCAGCACCTGGAGAACACTTATGGTGTTAGCTAGTGCCTCTGCTGTTGGAACTGTTGGAACCATCAGTTGAGGTTCCTTAGCTGAGTGCCTTCCCTTCCTCTTCTTCTTAGCAGAGCTTACCGGTTCAGCAGCAGTGTCTGTGGTTTGCTTTTTGCTGAGGAATCATCATCCTGGTCACAGGGCTGCTCACTCATCTTTGGTTCTTCCATCTGAGAAGGAGAAGGCTTATCTGAGTTGTCAGCAGCTTCTCAGATATTTTCTTTTCAGTCGGTTCAATCGCCTATCAAGTGTTGACTGAGGAAAATTTTACAGATTTCATAATCTGCCTCTCAAATGGTCAAATCCCAGGCTGAGGACACAAACTAAGTGAGGACCTGCTTTAGCAAACGGTTCCCTACACTCAGTACAATTCTTGGGCAGTGATATAACCAGAAGAAAAACCAACTAATGGGTTTGATGTGAGAAGTCCCACACAGAAGAACAAATCCTATTTTTTGCGTTGGTTTAATGACCAGTGAAAGAAATGAAATTACGTACCTACCGTAATTCTGATCTTTCTGTGTATCTTCAACATTCATCACCTTTGGGTATAGTAGTCGGAGGTCACAACCCCACAGGAACTTTTTGGGGATGGGGAGTCGATGTACTGGCTGGCGCCGCCTCGAGGCCAACGTGACTGCGTGGCACTAGCGGGTTGGCCATTAGGTGTTATCACTCACCCTCCCGTCAGTTCTGGAGTCACCATAGAGTAAGAAAGGGTTGGGAGGAGGGACAAGGAAGTCCAAGGACAGACAAAGGAAAAGATCTATGAACTAAAAGGAGAAATAAATGACTGAGAGGACAGAATAAGATGGAAAACTAAGGGATTGGGAAGAGGTCCCAATCTCTGGAAGTAGAAAAAGGAGGAGGGAGGTTAGAATTTAGAAGTATGATGTGGGGACGGGACATACCCTGGAACCTTGACCCGTCTCCAGATTGTATAGGAACTGCTAAGGAGTAGCCAGAAGGCTAAACTGCCAGAATTCAAGGCACAGAATCACTAGCAATAACCCAAACATAAGCAGAATTGGCTATTCTGGAAGAAAAGACAGGATACCGGGAATACCCCCCCAATCAAATTTTTGGTATAAGAAAACTAGTCTCTTAAATTAAATTGAGGTTGTGTCTAAAGGACAAGGAAATCATAGGAAATTAAAGTAAAGCTGACAGGAGAACAGGAGAGAGAACAGAAAAGAGGGCAATCCACACCCCCACCCCACGGTGGTGGAGCAGAGGCACTGAGGAAGAAGTGGCCCCAACCTGACCACTCTCCCCAGAGAAAAACATCCCCATCGCTCCCAAGGTCACCCCACTCTTGACCAACAGAAAGGAGGCAAGTGAAAGAGAGGGAGGTGACCCAGAGACTGAGGTCCCAGGGGATGGAAGGTGGATTATGATGAATGAGAAGATACACAGAAAGATCAGAATTATGGTAGGTACATAACTTTCATATCTTATCTGTGCATCTCTCACCATTCATTACCTTTTGGTGAGTGCCGAGCCCTCCTGAAGGGGGCCTTAACCCTAAAGGATTAAGTCCCTTAGCTCTCAGTGGGTGGCCACCAACAGAGAGAAACTTCATGGGTCTGGAGAGGCCTGGGAGTGGGGAGAGTGAGACGGGGACTCCTCGGAAGGAGTAGGAAGTCGCCCCGACAGACGCCGCCTTACTCCACGGGAGAAAAGATGGGTTCTCTGGTAAGGGAAGGAAATCACCCTACGCCAGGCCAAGGGTGACAACCGGGAAAGACGCAGCCATGCCGTCCGCCTAGGGCAGATCGCTGTCCCTATGACCCTGGAAGCTACGTCGTCGGTGCCGTAAGATGCCCTCGCTTAGTGCCTTGCTAGCTCCAGGCCACGTGCAGAGAGTGCAATGGCTTGTCTGGTTACCTTCGTGTCAGGCACTGCAGCTAGGAGCTGACCTAACCTGGACCACAGGAACCTATCATAGGTAGCATAGTGGGCCTGATGTGCTGAAATAGAGAGCAGCAACCATGCCGAGTAGAAAGTCCTCCTACCCCAGAAGTCAAAATCTAAAGAATCTTGATCTGGAGGCCGGTCACAGTGAGGGGCGCGGAGCTCATCAGGTGTGTCCAGCTGCGTCAATCCTGACTGAGGATGAGGCACAGAACCTGAGACTCTGGGGCACATTACCTCTGGCAGAGATCCCTGGGGGCTGGGACTACGGAAAAGGGTCTCTACCAGAAATGCAATGATGCCTCCCAAAGGGAGCAGGCTGGGGGGCATCACATGGGTGTCCGCACTGAAATCACCTAAAAGGCACGTGTCGAGTGCTCTGGATTGTGCTGCATATGCAGGTCCTCCAACATCCTCATAAGGAATCACTGATACTGCAGATCAGCAGCTGGGGAGTTGTGACAGATAGCCCTCTCTCCAGAAGAGGGAATGAAGAATCAGAGGATCTCAAGAGTTCAGAAGCTGGCTGCTTGGGGAAGGTGGAAAACCTTTCTGTCCATGGCCCAAGAGGAAATTGAGCAGCCACAGCTTGAACTACTCCCAGGAGAGAGGGCCACTAGGACCAAGAACACCTGGGAGAGCAGGAGAAGATGGCAGAGGAGAGGGACAGAGCCAACAACAGAGCTGCCTGTCCTCTGCCTGGGCCAGAGAGCGACCTGCAGCCCCAAGGAAAAGGGAGCCCGAAAACTCAATAGCCGACAGCTGGTGAACCATACTGAACTGCCCAGGCAGCGCCCCCAAAGCATCCCCTGTGAGGTGACCGGCCGAGAGTCCAAAAAGGACGGTTCTCACTCTAAAGAACAGGGCCCTTGAGGAAACCGGAAAAGGAAGGGCGGAGATCTGAACTATGACTCTTCCAGAACCCGGTGGGTCCCAGAAAAGGGTCGCCATGTTGAACCCCTACCCTCGATCCTCGGAGTCCGAAAGAGCACTTTTCTCAAAACAGCCAGCCTAAGCATAGCACTGGTCAGTCCCCGAAGGGACTATCCAGGGAGCAGTACCCTCCCCTCCTGTGGGTGCTTTAATCGGCCCCAAAGTTGGGCGATCCAAGCACATCACCTGAGGGGGTACCACCACTGAGGGATCAGAAAACCTTCAGAGGCCAGGCAGCAGGGCAATGGTGGCCTGCACCACCACCTGCTGGTCAGAACCCCTGACCCTGGAGCCACTGTCCACTGGGCGGGGGCTGGCTCCGGTCTGTCGAGGACACTACCAAGGTGACCATGTGAGCAGCCAACTCCAAGGAGTCAGACTGCCTATCTGACTCAGAGTCCGATTCCACCTCCAAGGAGGTGTAGACTGAAGTCTTGTGCCAGATGGAACATGAACGCCCGCTGCCATCCCGTCTGAATGGGGCACCAGAACGAGGGACTGCACCAGAGTTGGTGCTGAACCCCTCCACCACACTGCGAGCGGTGTGCGAAGAAGACACGGCACTGAGGACGGCAGCAGTATTGGAGCCGGGACCTGTCATGGTGCCGTCTTGACCCACAGTGCTGCAAGCGGTGCTGAGGCCAGAGAAGGCACCGACAACGGCCCAGATCATGGCCTCGCACCAAGGTTGGAACCCCCATGGTGCCGCAGGCTGCCGCAAGGCACCAGAGCTGGACAGTGCCATGCTCAACCATGGCTCCGTGAACAGCGCCGAGGCGCAGAAGCAGTCAAGGATGGCACCGTAGAGCCTCCTAATAGTGTCAATAGCACCTTCGCAAAGAACGGCACTGAACATCAGAGACTGTGCCGAGCCATGGACCGCGCTGACGCCTATCAGTGCCATGGCACCGCAAATGGCGCCAAGGCCCAAGACGTGCCAGCACAGACGGAGTCGAGGACAGTGCCACCTAGGTTCCCAACCCGAGGCGGCGACACTGGGGAGCCTTCACCCTGAAGGGCGATGCCAAGGCAGTGCCTCCCGCCTGCCCCCCAGGAGGAGACGGACTGGGCCTCCTGCACCATGGAAGGGGCTTCTGCAATGGCAAGGCTACTAGAGGCGGAAGTCCCCTCCTCTGCAGTCCATACAGAACCGGGAGGGGACACGGAGGAAAGGCCGAGAGAATGTGGCTTGGCCTGACAAGTGCGTGCCCATCCCCTGAAAGTTGGAGGAGCTCGTCCCACTTTCCACGCGACATTGTTCAAGGACACGATGGTCCATGGAGAAGCAGGCATCGCACAAATCCATGTGCGTAGCAGGCCAAGACACATGAGGCAACGGTCATGCTGGCTGGTGATGGAGTACTTATGGCCACATGGGCACCGGCTACAGAGGACCGTCCCATGTTCAAAGTTTTCTTGCCCCCAACCGAGACATGACCATGGAAAACAACCAAAAACAAGACTCAACGCTACTAATAAAAGAAAAGGAACAGTCTTACCAGGCGACGCCGAGTGGTGGCGGACAGTGGAACTGGCAGGAAAGTTTTAATAAACAGCATCGACAGACTCGTGTTGAGAAAACAGACTAAGAGATAACGGATTCAAGGCTTGAGTAGCAGCAGGCTCTGCGAAAGCAGAGCTTCCAAAGGTGCGCACTCTATGACAGGAGATGAAGAATTGGCAGGAGGCCGGGCTCCACCACACCTAACGGCCAAATATATGCAGAGGGATCTTATGTGATAAATAAGGTATTTCTATATGCATGCTATCTATCCCACTAATTAAGGTTTCCACTGTCTATCACTTATATATTTGTATGCAATCTGTAACATACATACAAATATATGTGTGTGTGTGTGTGTGTGTGTGTGAGAGAGACAGAGATACTATATGTGTGTGTGTGTGTGTGTGTGTGTGTGTATACATATTTTTTATTTCCATGAATTTGTATCCTCATTCATACAGGTCCCATTGAAATGGAATAGAGGAGTTATTGCAAACTCATTTTTCATGTCAACCTGCTTTCCCTGACGCACTGCGTAACACCATCAGGCCATGACATGCATTTGAACCGATTGTGAGATAGAGCCCAACACAATGTGTCCACCATATGACAGAACACTGCACCATACCTTCCCAGGCTCCGACCAGTGATGTGTTCCACCAATCCTTGTGCTGCCCAGCCAGCTCCCAGAGCTAAGCTCTGAACCTGAGTTGCCGGCATGGAAACACAGCATGCTACCCTCTGGCCCAACAGCTGTCCCTGCACGCAACATTTCTCCATAACTTTTAGGTGATTCTATCAACCAATGACAATATGTAATCAATAACCCTGGCAAAATGCGTACAGGGCAATTATTTATTTAACAGGTCTATTCTTTCAACAGGTCTACACGTTATTATATTCCACTTGAGGGGCATAATTACTTTATTTTTCTTAAAAATGACAGTTAAATTCATTTTACCAGTTATTCATTTCAGATGGCATCTCTATACCTTAAAGGCACAAATAGGTTTGTACAAAGTGAGGCATGGACTTAACAGGTCTGTGCTATTGACAAGGTTTTTTTTAAGTTGGCCCTAGTGCAATAATTTAAGACTGAAAATTGTATTAGGCTGTAGTGCAGGTTGAGCAAATATCATCATGCATGATGTGCTGTGCCACCGTCTCTGGCAGTGGGAGCTGTGGTAGATAAGTGACTGTTCATTTCTGTTGCAGAATGTAGTCATTTCATTAGCTAAAGTATGATGTTATAACAATGATAACATCACATTCTGAGAACATACGGGGTTTGATATAAAAGAGGAGATGGGAACCAGATTCTATGGATAAACAGAAATATTAATAAAAATCACTAAGAAGAGTGAATTCTATGCACCGCAGAAGTTCTGTGGTAGATTGATGTTTGTGCAAAATCTCTGGTGTCAAGAGAATTCTAGGGGCCTTGCCTATATCGCGCTCCGAGGTGTGAATGGGATAGAACCGCAGAGTCAACACCAGTTAGGTGACGCCCGACACCACCTTCGGAAGGAACTTCGGGTGGGGCGCAGGACAACCTTGTCCCTGTGGAAGACCAGATAGGGAGACTCGAAGGAAGCGCCTGGAGCTCTCCCATCCTTCTGGTTGACGTGGTAGCCACCGAGAAGGTGTTCTTCCACAACAGGTGGGAGAATCACACCTGTGCATTGGTTCGAATGGCTTGCCCGTGAGCTAAGCCCATACCAGCAGAAGATCCCACGGAGGTGGAGATTCTCTCCCCAGAGGGGAAGCGTGATCAAGGCCTTGGAAAAGCACCAGATCACCTTTCCTGCGCCACCGACTGCCTTCCAGCCCGCGCCCGAAGGACAGAGGTGGCTGCCAGGAGCACCTTAAGGGTTGTTGACTGAAGCCCTTGCTGAAGAAGAAGAAGAAGAACGGACCACAGGTAGTCCAGAATGCTCGCCGAGGAACAGGAGAAGGGACCCGGCCCTATCCTAACACCAAATGGAGAACTCTTCTATTTGAAGGTGTAGCATTACCTGGTCGACTCCTGGCGGGATGCCTCAACAACGTTGAGGACTTCGCTGGAGACCCAAGGCCTGGCAACTAGCCACACAGGAAGCAGGCCGCCAGGTGCAGGGACTGAAGGTCCAGATGGAATACCTTCCCCTGATAACAGAGATCAGTTCCGGCGGCTGGAAGCCGCCTGGAGCCTGGGGCTGAGACTGAGGAGAGCTGATACCAGAGCTGGTGGAACCAGTCTGGGGCTACCAGAATCACCTGCGCCTAGTCCCTCGCCTTGCCTGTGGGTCAAGGGAAATGGGGAAAGGCGAGAAGTAGCCTGGGGTCCGCAGCCTCAAAGGCATCCCATACAGCGAGCCCAGCTGGGGTGGGTGATGAAACAGTCTCGGCTTTATTCTCCCTGAGGAAAAGGTCCGCCCGAGTGTGACCCAGTGAGAAAGATCTTGTGCTACCTCCGGCAGGAGAGACCACTCGTGAGGCACAGCCCTTATCCAGCTTAGGGCATCGGCCAGGGCGTTGGAGGCTCCTGCCATCGAAATGGCTAGGAAAACCGCCTCCAGGCTGCGCACGAGACCATATGCGGAGAACCTCCTTACGTAACGGTAAGGGGTGCGTCTGGCCCTGGCGGGTTAGGTAGCACATGTTCATGGTATTGTCCGCCTGGACCTGAACCACTTGACCCCGTACAAACAAAGCGAAAGCGGTGCGAGCTAAGCGAACCGCATGAAAGCTCCAGGAGGTTGAAATGGCATCGGGACCCCGGAGGGGACCAGAGGCCGTGCACTCTGCACTCCCCTTGATGGGCAACCCAACCCATCAGAGATGCGTCGGTCGAAGAAGACCGTCGACTCGGGGCGGACGAACAGGATGCTCTTCTGCAGATGTGCTGGAACAGTCCACCATCGGAGAGCATTCCACATCCCCTGGGTTACTGTCACGGGCTGGTCCAAAGGATCGCAGCATTGTGACCGCTGGCTGGCCAACCCCCATTGAAGGGGACGCATGTACCAATGGGCCCAACAGACCACGCTGGTGCAGGCCACCACAAGGCCCAGGAGGTGCAGGCAGTCCCAGGCAGGGCGCGACTGCCCAATCAGACATGATTAGGTAAAGGAGGAAGAACCTCAGCCCTGTCCGCCGGGAGCTGAGCTCTGGCTCGAAGAGTCGAGCTCTGTCCCGATGAAAGGATCACCCGCTTTGGCACGAGTTCCAACTTGGCTCCGCTGGGAGAGAGAATGTCTGACAGGAAACTTAGAGGGCTAGGAACTCCGACCGCCTCCACCTCCACTCTGGAGGGGTTGCAGCCAGCCCGCCATCTGCAGGGGTACACCCGACCCCTTCGGCACCGCAGGAATGGTGCTGGAAGAGGCCAAGGGTATGGCCTGAATCAGAAGAGATCCCCAATCTGAAGCGGAGGGGTCTCCACAGAAACAGACGGATCGAAATGTGAAGAATACGTCCTGGAGGTCCAGGGAACAGAGCCACATGCCTCGTTCCAAGGATGGGTTATCTGAGTTAGAGTAACCATCTAGAAGGTCCGAGACCTTAAGAAGTTGTTCAGGTCATGCGGGTCGAGAATGGGGCGCCAGCCCCCAGTCCGTTTGGGGACCAGGAAAAACCCGGACACAAACCCCGGGTCTGGAGAAGGATCCACACCTTTCTGATCACCTCTATTTCGAGGAGCAGGGTAATGTCGGCTCGGCGGGCCGACAGCGAGGCTGTGGACCCCGTGGCCCCCCAAGGGGAGACGGCTCGAAGGGGTGGGGCCTGCTCGAACTCCAGAGGCGGGACCTTTCCTAGCACCTCCAACACCCAGCGGTCCGTGGTGATAGCAGACCAGGTGGAGGAGGTGGCGGAGCCATCCCCCCACGGGGGGAACCGGGTAGGGGTGACGAGGCCGGGGGCAGTGCCCCACAGCCCGTCACTGAGCAGGCTTGGAGGAGGGACTGGCCGAGGGAGCTCCTGAGCCTTACCTCCTTGCTTCCCCTTAGAGGAAGCTGCTGGCTTGGGGTGAGGATGCCCAGCGCAAGCCTGCTGACCCTCATGCTGGTGTTGATGGGCCGGTCGTGCCGCAGGGGCTGAAGGATGAAGGGGCTTATGCAAAGGTTGCCGGTGGCCCTTGTCCCTCTGGGCGGGGGTGACTGAGTCCAGAGAGGCATTGGACTTCTCGGTCCCCTGGAGGTGCTCCTCCACTCCAGGGCTAAAGAGGTCAGTCCCCAAGAAGGCGACGTCCGCCAACTTGTGCTGGGTATCCATCGAGAAGGTGGATATCCTCAGCCATGCCCTGCGGCGCATGGCCACCGCAGCCGCTACTGACCTGGCACAGGAATCACCTATGTCCAGAGCAGTCTGAAGCTGCTGCTTCACCACCGCCCTACCCTGATCCTGTGCCCGCTGGACTGTGGTCCGCAGGTCGGCCGGGAGATGAGGGAGCACCTCATCCAGGGAGCCTAAGAGGGCGGGAGAAATGTGCCATCAGTGCGGCCGAGCTGGCCTGTCGGAGGCCTAGGGAGGAAGCGCGAACCTTTGTGCCCGGTTATAGTCCATCCTTTGGACTCTTTGTTGGGGGCCATCCACATCCCGAAAGGCTCACTGAATGCTGGAAGACGCTATCGTAACTAACCCTCGGCAGAGTGGTGTCTCAAAACCAGGCAAAGAACCGATAGGGACAGCATTTCTGGCCATCCTGGCCAAGGGCACAGGACAGGAAGTAGGCTGCTGTAGCTCCAAGGTTGGGCCGACAATGGCCTCAGCCACCGGAAGGCCTCCGAGGGTGAACCCCTCGGTCTAGGATCTCCGCAGGGGATAATAGGCCCACTTGGACACGGGTTCGAGCTGCATCCCGGTGAACTCCAAGATGAGCCTAAGCAGACCCAGGAAGGACGATGGGCTGTCGTCCAAAGACCGGCCCGGGGAGGACTCCGGGCCCTCCCGCCTGGGGAACAGGGAGGAGTCATCGTCGGAATCCGAGGGGTCTGCAAAGAGCTGCCTCATGCCTGAGCCACTCTTCACCCGCCAAGGGTGGGCAGGAGTGAGGGTGACCGACAACCTGTGGGACAGGCCGTGACCAGACCGAGGTTCCACCACAATCGGTGGAGCAGCAAGATTTGGTCGAACAACCGGCCCAGAACTGGGCACCTCGACTGCAGTGAGCGGTTGCGTCAGCTGTTCAGGCGGCAGCTGCTTGATAGACGGGGAATGAATTGGAGTCGACCGATTCCCAGACAACAACAACTGCTGCCACATAAACTCCTCGTAACATCGACGCCATCTGCATTGAAGCCTCTCCTCATCCGTGGAGGAAGACGAGGAGGAACAGTGTTGCCACTTAACTCGGTGCCCCGACCGAGACCGCCGAAGACGGCGGGAGCGGCTTGATCGAGAAGAGGACCGAGACCCAGATCCTCGGCGAAACCGAGGGTGGGTCTGGGAAGGAACGGGAACACCCACTCTTCCCTCGCCCGACATATTGACTGAGGACCAGCCCCTGGCGCAGGGCAGGAACCTCGCCCACTGGGAAACTGAAGCGGAGGTTGACGGCTTCAGCAGTCGATCGCCTGGGTGACGGGTCGAGAGAACACTCAACATCAACGGGAGTCTTGGCCGGCTGGCCTGACGGGACACCGTGAAGCCAATGGCCTGAGCCGCAACCTCGACTGGAGTCGGCGGTCGGCAGACCGGGAAGGAGTCTCTCCCACTCCCACAAACGCCGACACGATGGGAATTACCTTATGACTCCCTAGACCTGGGCCGAGGGAAAGTCCCGATGGCCCCTCCCCCTTCGTGGAGAGGGACTGCCGAAGCTCCCTGAACGAAGCCAAATGAGAGGAACTCAAAGAGAGCGGGATAAACGCCGTGACTGAGGAGGACGGAGATGCAGCCTTGGCCGCCGCCTCCTCCAGGGAGGTAGAGAGTTTGAGCTGCTCAGCCGAGTCAGCCAACGCAGACACCGCCGGACGAGCCTCTATAGAGTTTACCGGCACGGAAAAAATCCTCGGGGCGCCCAAGCCTCGATCCTCCACGGTGTTGGTCGAAAGGGCGCAGCACAATCCGCAAACTTGTGGGTCATGGTCCAAGTTAAGGCAGTATATGCACGTGGAGTGCGGATCAGTCCTGGAGAAATTCTGCCCGCCAGAGTGCCTCCAAGAGCCGGGAAACGAACTGTCCATCACAGCCGCGAGGGAAAGAAGACCGACGCTTTAGAAAACTTCACAACTAAATTGACTAACCAAGAATTAGGAACCAGTCGGAAAATGCAGAGCGCTTAAGGGAGGAACCTGAGCTCCAAGCGGTAAGGAAGATCTAGGCCATGGGCGGAGCCGAGTTTTATCACCCGGTGGGTGGGAGAAGCCAGCTTGAAGACCTTCCGCAAGATTTAAAGTGGCAAGGAACCTGCCAGATAGTGTGATAAACAACTATATCCATGTCCCTAGAAATTTCCATTTTGTACACAATCTCCAACAGTTACACCCCCATTAAAAATGTACACATCCTTTCCAAATGGCACCCCTTCCAAACAAGTTGATTGTTGTCAGACGATTCCTCTAATCTCAAAAGAGCTTATACATGTATCTGTCTCCTGAACAACAGAAATACCCAAATACTACAGATTAGAATGAAAATGTTAACAGAAAGGCATATGATTTGTGGCAGGCACTCAACAAAACTGTACACAAATGTGCACAGTGAGTATGCCTGTCTACACCCTTGCCCGGACAGATAAATCCCTCGACTACACACTGGGACATCAGATCTTGCATGCTGGAAGCAGGACCAAGTGCCACTAGTCAGGGGAGGCCAGATGGGTTGTGTAGATGTGAACCACATACCGCTCCCAGAACTACAATTACAGGTGAGTAACCTGTTCTTCTGGGGTGTGGCTATGGTTCATTATCCACACACTGGCAGATTCCTAGCAGTTTTTTAATTTTTTTTTAACCACGAGAGACACACTAAGCTGAAAAGTACAGTCACACAAGAACCTACTGTAACAGCAGATCTTCGAGAGAGGCTCTTGCAGTAGGTATTCACATACAGGACTGATCCGCCAGGCATCAGGACCCCACAGAAAAATTTCTAGCTAGCAGTCTCTGGTGGGGGACCGCCCCCAAGTCAGGTGACTAGCCATACCTACATCAGTATAAAGGGAGGTCCCCCACACCCACCTTCCAGTTCTTTCCCACCAAAAGCCCAAAGAGGCAAGACGAGAGAGAGAGAGGATATTCCCCCAATGGAAATGGGGCCAAAAAGCTTAGGGGATGGAGGGCGGAGGCATTACCTACTGCAAGAGCCTCCTCGAGATCTACTTTACCGTAAGCTCTTCCGCATCTACCATCTTACTTCAGAGGGTTCTGCAGCAGGTATTCACATATAGGACTGAGTCCCAAGCAGTCTGGAACAATGCAAAGCACTCTGGAGGAAGATTGTCATCTATGTCATGGAACCTCAGGCTGAAAAGGGTCTCATGAAAGGAGACCTTGTAGCACAGCCAACCCAAAGCCTGCTCTACGGCAAGAAGCAATGTCCAAACTGTAGTGTTTCGAAAAGGTATGGACAGAAGTCCAAGTTGTGGCTGCATAGATGTCTGCCACTGACACATTCTTGAAACAAGCCGCAAAGGCAGCTACTCCTCTGGTGAACTGACGTCTGACTTGACTCAGCAGGGTCTTGTTGTACTTGTCGTAACAGAAAGTGATACAATGAGCCAACCATTTTGATAGGCATTGCCTAGAAACAGGATTTCTTCTCTTTGTGAGCAAAGAGACAAAAGCTGATCAGTTTTCCTGAGATCCTTAGCCCTAGTGGTGTGGTATCTCATATTCAGTGAACATCCAAAGTATGCAAGAGGTACCCCTTGACTGGAATGTTGAGTAAAGAAAGCGGTAGCTCAATGGCTTGATTCAGCTTTAGATTTAGCCACCACCTTAGGGAGAAACTTAGGTTGGTAGACAGAGCCACACGCCTTGTGGAAAATGAAGTATGGGATTTTGCACATCAAGGCCTGAAGCTCAGAAATGCTTGAGCAGAAGTAATGGCCTTTAGGAAGTGTGTCTTCCAAGAAAGGAACTTAATCTGCTGTAGCTGCCGGCTCGAACAGAGGCAGGGTAAGCTTCTCCAGAATGAAATTCAAGGCCCAAGGAGGGGCAGGAATGTGATGGGGTCTCAAATGGAGAACCCTGAGGAAGGTCTTGAGACTTCCAACTGAGCAAAAGTCCTGTCCCCAAAGGAAATATGGTAGGCTGAAATAGCGGCCATGTGGACCTCTAATGAGGAATGGCTGAGACCCAGATCGAAGAGGTGACGTATGTAGTTCAGGACTTTATTAACTGGGCATGAGAAAGGTTTGAAGTCTTTCGAGCTAGCCCAAATAGAAAATTATTTCCACTTCACGCGTAGGTGGACCTGGTGGAAGGCTTTCTGGCCTCTGCCAATATGTCTGCTACGAGTGGAGAAACTCCAAAGCAGGCTTTTGCTACTTCTGCAGAAACCACACATGTAAACAAAGGAATTTGAGACCTGGATGAACAAGGGTCCCCTGATCCGGGGTCAACAATTGTTGCGACAGAGGAAGAGGAAGTGGAAGTTCCTCTGAAAACTGTTGCAGAAGAGAGAAACAAACTTGCCTGGGCCAGAAGGGAGCGATGAGAATCATTCGAGCTCCCTCCGATCTGAGTTTGTTCAGGACCCATGGAATTAAGGAAATGGGAGAAAAGGCATAAACAAATCTATCCCTCCAAGTGAGAGACAGAACGTCCCGCA
The DNA here is from genome assembly GCA_016271365.2 of Neoceratodus forsteri. Classification (NCBI taxonomy): domain Eukaryota; kingdom Metazoa; phylum Chordata; order Ceratodontiformes; family Ceratodontidae; genus Neoceratodus; species Neoceratodus forsteri. The sequence continues at coordinate 253,827,168 of JADMNL010000027.1, forward strand.
AAAAAAATGTCTCGCCCTGGAGCGAGTGAGCAGAAGGGGGGGTAAGTTTTGCATTTTGGGGAGAGGTGAAGAGGTCTACCTGAGGCGTTCCCCATCACTGAAAGATGTTGTTTATGACTTCTTGATCCAATTCCCATTCATGGGATCTGCCTGAGGACTGACTGAGTTGGGTCACCAGTGTGTTTTCCACTCCTGAACGTGAACCAGTCAAGGAAGGTGATGCTGGCTGCCCAAAGCCAGACCTCATCGCTCCTGGCACAGAGGGTAGGAACGTGTTCCTCCTGCTTGCTGAGATACCAGACTACGCACCTGTTGTCTGATTGTATGAGGAGATGATCGGGGAGGATAAGGGAGTGTAAAGCCTGAAGGGCATAAAGGACTGCTCTCAGTTCAAGTACATTTATGTGCAGAAATTGTTCGAACTTGGACCAGCTGCCCTGAGTCTTGCGAGACCCTAGATGGGCACCCCAGCCTTCTCCTGACACATCTGTCATCAACATTTGGGAGGGGGGGTTCGATGCTGAAGTGAACTCCCAGGCATAGGTTCTCCTGAACCATCCACCATTGCAAGTCCCTGATCATGGGATCAGAAAATACAGGTTATTCACCTGTAACAGGAGTTCTAGGAATGGTATATGTTGTTCATCCACACTTTCTGGCAGGTATCCTTGCCACTTTAAATCTTGCCGAAGGTCTTCGTTGGCTCCTCCCACCCACCCGGTGGTAAAACCTCGCCTGCCCCCATGATGCCAGATCTGGCCCGCAAGCTCAGGTTGTACATCGGCCGGGAGGTCGAGAGTCGGGGATGAACAACATATACCATTCCTAGAACTCCTGTTACAGGTGAGTAACCTGTATTTCTAGGGACATGGATATGTTGTTCATCCACACTTTCTGGCAGACTCCTAGCAGTTCTCTGGGAGGAGGGAGGCAAACGACACCCCTACTTAGGAAATAGAGACTGGAGAACTGAGGCCCCAAAACCAGCATCCCGGCATGACTCAAGGTCGATGTGGTAGTGGGTTATAAAGGTATGTGCCGACTTCCAGGTAGCAGCCCTGCAGATATCCTGGATAGGGATGTCCCTGGAAGCAGCTACCGATGCAGCGGTATGGCGGGTAGAATGAGCTCTTATCCCTCTGGGAGGCTCCACGCCCGCCAACCTATAGCAGAAATCTATGCAGGAGGTGACCCACCTGCTTATCGTCCGCTTGGCTGCAGGTCTGCCAGGTGCGGCTTCAGCGTAGGTGACAACATACTGGCTAACCTCTCTCGAACTTCTTCAGCTCGGCGCCCTTATAGTAAGCGTATTTCTAGGGTCCAGAGTATGGGCCTATATTCGCCTTCGAGGTGTGATTGGGTAGAACACCGCAGAGTCAACACCTGGTTAAGGTGAAACTCCGACACCAGCTTCGAAGGAATTTCGGTGGGGCGAGGACAACCTTGTCCCTGTGAAAGACCAGGTAAGGAGACTCTGGAAAGTGCCTGAGCTCTCCCATCCTTCTGGCTGACGGATAGCCACCAAGAAGGCGGTCTTCCATGACAGGTGAGAGATGTCACACCTGTGCATTGGTTCAATGGCTTGCCCATGAGCTTTGCCAATACCAGCAGTAGAGCCCACGGAGGTGGAGGTTCACGACCTGAGGGGATATGTGATCCAGGCCTTTGAAAGCGCCCAACCACCTTCTCCCAGCACATCGATTGCTTCTCGGCCTGCGCCTGTAAGCAGAGATGGCTGCCAGGCACCTTTAGGGTCGCGACCAAGCCCTTGCTGAGAAAGGGACCATAGGTAGTCCAAGATGCTTGCCAAGGAACAGGAGGAAGGATCCAGGCCCTGGTCTACACCAAATGGAGAGTCTCTTCCATTTGAAGGCTAGTATCTGGTCGACTCCTTATGGGACGCCTCAACTACATTGAGGACCTTGTCAAAAAGACCCAAGGCCTGGAACTCTAGCCACTCAGGAATCAGGCTGTCAGGTGCAGGGATTGAAGGTCCGGATGGAACACCTTCCCCTGATTGACTGATAACAGGTCCGGGCGAGCTGGAAGCTGCCTCGGGAGCCTGGAGCTGAGGCTGAGGAGTCTGGATACCAGCATTGGCGGGGCCAGTCTGGGGCTACCAGAATCACCTGCGCCTTGTCCCTCCTTGCCTTGAGAAGCACCTTGAGGATCAAGGGAAATGGGGGAAAGGCGTACAAGAGGCCCGGGGTCCACGGCCTCGAGAAGGCATCCCCTGCAGCGAACCCTGCTGAGGGGGGCGGGCATGAAACAGCCTCAGCTTCGCATTCTCCCTTGAGGCAAACAGGTCCACCTGAGGTGTGCCCCAGTGGAGAACAGATCTTGTACTCCGCAGGAGAGACCACCTGTGGGACACAGCCCCTATCTGGCTTAGGGCATTGGCCAGAGTGTTGGAGGCTCCTGCCACATGAATGGCTACGAGATCCGCCTCCAGGCTGCACACAAGTAGCCAAACACGGAGAGCTTCCTTGCACAGAGGCATGGAGCGCGTCCCGCCCTGGCAGTTTAGGTAGTACATGGTCGTGGTATTGTCCGTCTGGACCTGAACCACTTGACCCCGTAGAAACGGAGCAAAGACAGTGAGGGCTAGACGAACCACCCGAAGCTCCAGCAGGTTGATATGGCATCGGGACTCCCAAGGGGACCAGAGGCCGTGCGCTCTGTGCTCCCCCAGATGGGCACTCCAACCCATCAGAAAGGCATCGGTCGATAGAGAGACCATCGGCTTGGGGCGGACAAACAGGATGCCATCCTGCAAACTGGCTGGAATGGTCCACCACTGGAGAGTGTTCCACATCCCCTGGGTCACCGTCACTAGCTGGTCCAATGGATCGCAGCGCTGTGACCACTGGCTGGCCAGTCCCCACTGAAGGGGACGCATGTGCCAGCGGGCCCAACAGACCACGCTGGTGCAGGCAGCCATGAGACCCAGGAGGTGCAGGAAGTCCCGGGCAGGGTGCGATTGCCCAACCAGAAATGATTGGGCAAAGGAGGAAAGAACCTCGGCCCTGTCCGCCGGGAGCCGTGCTCTGGCTCGAAGAGAGTCGAGCTCTGCCCCGATGAAATGAATCACCTGCTTCGGTCCAAGTTCCGACCTGGCCTCGTTGATGAGAAGGCCGATCTGAGAGAAAACCTGGAGGGCCAGATCTCTGGACCGCTCCACCACCTGTATGGAGGGAGCTACTATCAGCCAATCGTCCAGGTAAGGGTACACCCGGACCCCTCGGCACCGCAGGAATGCTGTCACCACTGCCATGCAGGGTCTTGCCATGGGGGCAAGAGAAAGGCCGAAGGGCATGGCTCGGAACTCGTAAAGGGATCCCTCCACTCGAAAGCGAAGGAATCTCTGGTGGGACGGATGGATAGGGATGTGAAAGAATGAGTTCTGTAGGTCCAGAGAACAGAATCACATGCCTCGTTCCAGGGATGGTATTATCTGAGCCAGAGTGACCATCCTGAAGGTCCGAGACCTTAGGAACTTGTTCAGGTCATGCAAGTCGAGGATGGAGCGCCAGCCCCCCATCCGTTTTGGGACCAGGAAGTACCTGGACACAAACCCTGGGTCTGAGGGAGGGTCCGCCACCTCTCTGATCACCTTTTTCTTGAGGAGCAGAGCGATGTCGGCTCGGCGAGCCGACAGCGAGGCTGGGTGACCCCGAGGCCCCAGGGGCGACGGTCGAAGGGCGGGCCTGCTCAAACTCCAAAGGCAGGTCTTTCCTACCACTTCCAGCACCCACCGGTCTGTGGTGATAGCGGACCAGGCGTAAAGGAAGTGGCAGAACCGTCCCCCCGCGGGGGAACCCGGGGTGGAGTGACGAGGTTGGGGGCGACAGCCCTCAACCCGTCACTGGGCAGGCTTGGAGGAGGGACCGGCCGAGGGGCCTCCTGGGCCTTTGCCTCCCTGCTTCCTGGAAGAGGAAGCCGCAGACTTGGCTTTGGGATGCCAAGTGCGAGCCTACTGGCCCTGATGCTGCTGGGCCGGACGTGCCGTGGACGCAGACGGACGAAAGGGCTTGGGTTGCGGTCTGCGGCCCTTGTCCCTCTGGGCAGAGGAGACCGAGTCCAGAGTGGCACTGGACTTTTCGATCCTCTGGAGGTGACCCTCCACTCCAGGGCCGAAAAGGTCGGTCCCCAAGAAGGGGACATCCGCCAACTTGTGCTGGGTATCCGCTGTGAAGGTGGATATCCTCAGCCATGCCCGACGGCGCATGGCCACTGCGGCCATGACTGACCTGGCACATGAGTCGCTGATGTCCAGCGCAGTCTGAAGTTGCTGCTTGGCAACTGCCCTGCCCTGGTCCCGCACCTGCTTGACCGTGGTCTGCAGGTCGGCCGGGAGATGAGGGACTACCTCGTCCAGGGAGCCCAACAGGGCGTGAGAGAAGTGTGCCATCAGCATGGCCAAGCTGGCCTGACAAAGGCCAAGGGAGGACGCAGCGTAGACTTTGCACCCGGCGTAGTCCAACTTCTTGGACTCCTTGTCGGGAGGCTTGTCCACATCCCTGGCACTTCCGGCACGCCAGAAGACGCTGTCGGTAACCAACCCCTTGGCTGAGGGGTGTTCCAAAAAACCGGACAGGGAACCGGTAGGGACCGCATACTTCCTCGCCATCCTGGCCAAAGGCACAGGGCAGGAAGCAGGACGCTGCCAGAGCTCCAAGGCCGGGCCGACAATGGCCTCAGCCACCGGAAAGGCCTCCGTGGGCGATTCCCCTCGGTCCAATATCTCCGTTAGGGGATACTTGGCCCACTTGGATACAGGCTCGAGCTGCATCCCGGTGGACTCTGAGATGAGCCTAAGCAAACCCATAAAGGACGATGGGCTATCATCCAGCGACTGACCTCCAGAGGACTCCAGGTCGACCTGCCTGGAGAACAGGGAGGAATCGTCGTCGTACTCGGATGAGTCCGCAAAGAGCTGCCTTGGGCCTGAGCCACCCTCCACCTGCCGAGGGCGGTCGGGAGTGAGGGTGACAGACAGCCTATGGGGCAGGCCCTGGCCCGCCGAGTTCTTGGTCAGGGCCCCAAATTTCGCTGGAGGCGGAGGTTCCACCAGAATCGTGGGCAGCCGGTTTCACAGCAAAGGCCCGGGGCAGGCGCCTTGGCTAGGGCAGGGGTTGCTCGGCCACTCTGGTGACAGCCACTTGATGGCCGGGAAGGCGCATGCGTCGGCTTGCTCCCAGACAGAAGCTGTTGCCACATGAGGTCCTCGTAGCGCCGACGCAACTTGCGTCGAAGCCTCCCCTCGTCCGAGGAGGAAGACGAGGACCAGCGGCGGCGCTGCTTACTACGGTACCGAGACCGAGACTGCCTATGTCAGCGGGATCAGCTGGACCGTGAAAATGTCCGAGACCAAGAACCTCGGCGTTTCCGAGGAGGGTTCAGCGGCAGGGCGGGGGAGACCCGCTCTCCCCTCGGCTCGGCAGATTCGACCGTGGACTCTGGAACCGGAGGCACAGGCAAGTCCACGGTAACCTCGATCTCCGCCGGGGGAACCGGGGAGTGAGGGTTGTCGGCTTCACCAGTCGACAACCCGTCCGACGGGTCGAGAAAAATCTCGACTGCGTCAATGGGTGTCTCAGACAACTGACCTGACGGGACACCGTGAGGCCAGTGGCCGAGTCAAGGATCGACCAAGTCGAGGGCTCGACTCACTGAGGAGAGGACCTCCTGCTCCCAAGAGCTCAGACGGAGGGACTTACCTTTAGAGTCCTTCTTCTGGACCGAGAGGAAAGTCCTGATGACCCTCTCCTTGGTGGAAAGGGACTGACAGAGCCCTTAAAAGAAGCTGAATAGGAAGATCCCAAGGAGAGTGGGATAAAGGCCGCGGCCGAGGAAGACGAGGATGCGGCCTGCGCCACCTCCTCCTCGAGGGCGATCATCTGCTCGAGCTGTTCCGCCGAGCCAGCCGCCGCGGACACCACCAAACGGGCCTCCTTCGACTTCACCGGCAGGTAACGTTTCTGGGGGCACCCAAGTTGTAAATGGGCGGCGCAGTCCTCCAGGACGTAGACCGAGAAGGAAGAGCACAGGACGCAGGCCTGCGGGTCGTGCTCAAGGCCTAAACAGTAGACGCACGTGGAGTGTGGATCCGTCCGAGACATCTTCTGCCCGCATGGGCACCTCCGAAAACCGGGAGCCGATTTGTCCATTGCAGCCACAAGGGAAATAGTTGACCGAAGTCTTGAAAACCTTAAACTTTATTTTGGGTAAACTGAAGAATTAGGAACCAGTCTTATACGCAGAGTGTTAAGGAGAGAACCTGAGCTTCCAAGCGGTAAGGAAGATCTGGCATCATGGGGCAGAGCCGAGAGTTTTACCACCCGGGTGGGTGGGAGGAGCCAGCTTGAAGACCTTCCGGCAAGATTTAAAGCGGCAAGGATACCTGCCAGAAAGTGTGGATGAACAACATATCCATGTCCCTAGAACTAGTACTTTTGGTCTAGATTGTCCATGGTCTGGTCCCACTGCGATCAAAGCATCCATAGAGCATCCATAGAGAGATTCTCATATGGAGCTGAGCGAGTAGGACTGTTGGAATGGCAGCCACCATTAGCCTGAGGAGGTGAAGGACTGATCTGGTCCGACCTCCCACGATTGGACAGAAGATGGGTCTGAGTCTGGAAGGTGTCTACCCTGTCCGGAGGCAAAAAGGCTTTGCTGATGGTCGGTCCAGAATCGCTGAGGTTATATCAGAAAGCAGGCATCAGACTGTCTTGTGTATTACTTGGTCATCAAAACATTACTAATGGAGGAAACAATCTCGACTGATCAAGCACTCTTTCCTCTGAGTGGTTGACATTCGTGCATCTGTGAAGAGTCTTATGCAAAGCTGCCCTAGAAACAGGCACATTCTGGACAGGTTTTAAACATGTTACTATATCATGGATTGATCTTGGTTGATACTATATTACTACTGCCATCAAGATCACTCGTATGGTCGTAAAAGTGGTCTCTTACATCAAAACTGCTCACCTTCAGTTTGTGGTTCTTGTGTGTGCTAGCCAACTAAGACAGTCATTATTTGCAGATAACATTGTGATATATATATATATATATATATATATATTTTTGATGGGATTTTGGATATGTGACATGCCACAAGAATGCCAGTGTTACTGGCAAAGGGACCTAGAGAGACTGTATTTTTTAAATGCATGACCTTCATTTGACTGGAGAGGAACCAGCTTGCTTGCCAGAAAACTGACAATTATTTGTCAAAGGCTTGGGGATGGTTGATCAAAGGATATTTCTCTAGTTACCTAACTGAAGGAAGGAGAACTATGCCAAAAGCCATCACCTGTCGTAAACCTTTGCACTTAAGAAAGGCAGGATGCTTGGGAAAACCAGGTTTTGAGAAATAGTCCTTCTTGACTGGCTGATGTGAAAATTGTCTTACCTCTGCGAATTCGCCACGGGTGTCAACTGTGTTACTAGTGGGCCACTGAGACATCAAAGGTTATCAGGAAAATAAGATTTTGGGGAAGCACAAGAGTGACACCAGGTGGCCTAAAATGGAAGGGCCAGCTTCTATTCACAGACTGGGGTTGGGGGGGGGGTGTTCAACCCTATAAAAACTTTCAGCAAATACACTCGGGGTCATTTTACTTGGGAGTCTCTCTCCTGAACACAACAGAACTGCCTGCCTAAAAACCAAAGGCTGCTACAGAAAGACTGAAATATTTTGCAAACCAGCAATTCTCTGGACTTTGAAATCTTCATATCTAAGGTGGAACTCGGCTAACAGTTTTGAGGCATTTTCATTTTGTACATGGTCCACTTTTTACTTTTCTGTTTACTCCGTGACAAATTTGTCAAAGTTAAAAATCTTTTAGTTTTAAATGCATGATTAGTAATTTTTTTCGTAAAAACATTTTTATTAACTCATCGCCTCCACAAGAACTCTCTGAAATTGCAGCAGTTATCGTCTGTATACTGTTAACAGTGAATCCTGGGCCTTTCTAAGCAAAATCAAGTCATAATTGGCTGCCATAAACAAATGCCAATAGCACAAAAACTAAGTGCAAGACACAAAGTATGAGTGGCAAACTTGTTCAGCATAAAATTACTTTTCCAACAATGGTATGCAAGTAATAATAGGTAATTTAGGTTTTTTTTCTTTGCTGGTCGCAACAGCAAAAAAAAGTATTTTTTCCACTAAAAAAATGCACCATAATCCTTTTTTTGTTGGAAAATCTGTAACATATCAACACCAAATTTAGCACCCAGACAATAGATGCAGTTTTAATAATTTGTTTGTAAAAAAAACAGCTATTTCTGCAGAATTAAACGTAATTTTCCCCATTTTAGTCAATACCATAAACAAATGCATGCAACTCCTAAAGAATACATGATACACAATGTATCAGCAGCAAAGTTGTTCCACACAAAATTCCCTTTCCTATGCAATCAACTGTGCTCAATTCGGTTTTTGTTTTATTCTGACTGAGATATCCAGAATGTGTGTTTTCTTCAAAGTGTTTCGGTGGTTCTTGATGGACAAAATGTCTGTCATACACACTATGTCATAAACAAATGTGAATAACTCCTAAAGTGAACATGATACACACAAACTGTCAGTGTTGTTCAACACAACATTATCTTTCTAATGGTGCTATGCAATTAATTCTAATCAATTCTGGCTGGCAAGTAATATTAAAACATGAGTGACATCTCCAGGCGTTAGGCACGAAAGTCTGTAGGTGACTTCTGTAGTCGTTCTGGGACACACTGCAGCACATTTGTTGCTACCTGTAGGCATATTCTAGGAGGCAATGAGTTAAGAAACTTGCCTTGAGAGAATTTCTTACAGTGTGTGTGTGTGTGTGTGTGTGTGTGTGTGTGTGTTGTGTGTGTAACTGTAGAACGTTATAAATAATCTGGGACTAAACTGTTATTGCCAAAGGAGTGTCATCCACAGCTACCAAATCAAGGGTCTGTAACAGGGAAAAGCTGGATAAAAATAGGGGAAATAATGAAAGTCTCAAAGAAGGTCTGTGGAATTTGAACTGGGTTGTTGTACTGCCTTGGGGAGAAGGCAAAATCAGTGTTCCAATACTCACCTCAAGAGGTTGTTGTAACGCTGATCTCTCTGTGTAATAACTAAGACGGTTCTTATTTGGCTACAAGACTCGTAGACTGGTATTATACCCTAACCAGAAGTAAAGAGGGTTTCTGGTGAGTGTTCAATTGTGACCTCGGCAGCATTCTAGAAGCACATGGGATGGGTCTCCTGCCCCCGGTCACAGATTGCACTTAGGGGTGGGCACTGTGAGCCCGGTGGCCCTGACCCTCAGGAGTGGGTTTGTGACAGTTCTCATACCCTAAGACTGCTTAAGACCACCCTGTGGCAAGAATTAGCATACAAAGATCAGAATGCAGCATGCTGTACCTGGTAACCCCTTTGGGGAGGGAGCGAATATCAATTCCTGCTTCTGTTCTCTCTCAGCCTCTGCTTCATTTGCAACTGGTTCATCTTTGATCTCTGTTGTTTCAGGTTCTGCCTCCTCCTTGACCTTTTCCGTATCTACTGCTACATATACTGGTACTGGACTCTTTGCTACCTTGGATTCTTTCTTCAGTTTTGTCTTCCACTGCAGCCTCAGCCTCCTCCTCCTCCTCCTTGACAGACACTTTTTCTTCTTCAGCTATTTCCTCTTGACTGTCACAGTCACAGCCTCAGGCTCGACCTCAGGCACAGGCACTGGCACCGCACGGCCTCATCCACAGCCACTGTTACAGCCTCTGTCACCGCTTTATCTTCTACCTCTTCCTCAGACTTGGCCTCCATAGCCACAAATTCTTTCTCCTCCTCCTCCTCTTCCTCCTCTTCTTCGGACTCTGAACTGGACTCGTATTCGGAGGATTCATCACTCTCTTCAGAGGACTCTGCTTCAATTTTGGACGAGGCTAGGCTGACTGCATCTAAAACATCAAACATGTTTATTGAAGTAAAGATGTTTTGTTTCAAACACTATGCTGTACACATCTAGAATGCATGCTACAATACACATTTTATTGACCACTGATGACTAAAACAAGGAAATGCTAAAAGCAGACCATTCTGTTTGCCACGAAATATAGACTTTTACTTCAGTCATTTTTTTTTTTATTGGTTTTAAAGCAGCAGTGCTCCTTAGTCAAAAACTTTTTATTTTAGCATTTCTTTTCTTAGCTGCAGTCACTTATGGGCTTATTCAGATTTTTCAAGGAGTTATCCATTCAGCCAGTTTTTAATCTTTTTTACGCCTCTTTATTTTCAGTACTGGACCCTCAATGAGGACATGCTGTAGCTGCACACAAGACTTCTCCAGCACAAAGAAAATCAAATGAACCAGCCCGCAGGCACGCAGTAGCACTACTGCCTCAGCACTGACAACCCATGTTTGGAAGCTAGCAGCCAGGGGAGGTTGGATGAGCATCCTAGGGACTACTTTCCACCTCTGGGGAGGGTTGTGGTCTCCTGGCACATTAGTGACACCCAGTGAAGGCTGGGTGTCCAACAGCCAGGACCGCCTGGCCCTGCGGAATCATTGGTGGATGACTGAGGGCGGTGGCAGGAACACGCCTGCCCCACCCTGACGGCACTGTACAACAGCACTGCTGGAGGAACCCAAGGAAACCCTTGTTCACGGAGTCTGTGAAGCCCTGACTGCCTCCCAAATGACATACCAGGCATAAGGCTAAGCTGGGGCCTCTGGTTGAGTAGTCTCCCCAGCCCCTGGGAAGCCCTGCCTATAGGGGAAGCTATGGGCCACCCAGCCGCAGCCTGGAGGAAGATGCCAGGAGAGCGGTCCGGCACTGATGGAGGGTATATCCCCAGCCCGTCCCACCAGGATAATAAATAAAGTTGAGGAGGGAAAAAGAAAAAAAGGAAAAAAGAGAGAGAAAATCAAATGGCATTCTACTGAACTGCAGCTACTCCCAGCTCCCAGACTATAACCAACCCAGCTTGCCCCTTCTCCACCAGGGTGGTGGACAGTAACAACCCTCCTCCCAAATCTGGCACTGGGGAGGGGAATAGGGAATCAACGACCCTCCATAGATTTGGGAGGCAAAGTCACCTACTGAACTGGGGTCTGCTTAAACTACTGTTATCTGTTTTGTAACTGGTGGTGCACTACAGACCCCCCCTTGACTGCCAGTAGCCTCCCAGGCTCAACACCAGTCAACACTTGAGCAATGCACAGCCCTGAGAGTATCAGAGAGGCACCATCTGCATGCCAACTGAATTTTCTCCTTTTCCATCCTCCTTGATCTGGAACCACATAACATGCCTATGTCAGGTAACACCCCTGTGGAGGAGGCTGGGACACATGCATCCAAAGGACCTCCATGGCCCAATACAGTGGTCTCTGTGGGAGCAGAAGAATGCAGTGCCTCTGTCACCCAGGCTGGGACACACTACCATCAGCAGCACCCCTTCCCTAGGGCTACCTGAAGAAAAGAGACCTAAGTTTGGCTCCCAGTAACCTGCATGGTAGCACGACACACTACCGCTGAATCACCAGGAGCAGCCACCCCTAGCTGGTTTTCCTCCTGGGACCATCCGTCAGGTACTCAGGCCACAATCCCAGCTGCAATTCCGCCACCCCTGTGGGATCAAGTCTGCAAGGGTCTGCATGGTGCTGGGCCTGAGAATGATGGCACCTGTCATCTGGATGGACCAGTTATTTTGCTCCCATTTTCACCTGTGCCATTTGACTTCTCCCATTACCTACAGAGTGTGAGCAATGCCTCTATTGGCCTCAAGCTCATACGGCAAACCCCTGTGGAGAAGCAGGCTTCCAGGCCCATTGCAGTGGCCACTGTGATGAAAGAATCAGACCTGAGGGCTGGGATGCACTGTCACTAAGCTGCACCAAACCTTGTCCCCCACCCCAAACTTTTCAAGTCTGCTCTCAAACCTGGGTCTCCAGCATAACAACATGCTAAAGCACTGCACTTCACCCTCATTTCCAGAACAGTCTCCTCCTTGAAGACATTCTTCAGTTTATCAGGCTATATTCATTACATGACTATGATGGGGTGGTGTCAGCATGTTTCTGGTAACTGACAGCACAATGCCACTTAACCCGGTAGAGCCATCATGGTGGGTTTGGCAAGAAAAGGTTATTCAGTTACCAGTAACTCTAAATCATCAAGAGAATCTCCTCCATAGAGTCACACACACTGGACTGTAAGCCTGTAACCCATGGGAATATTTCAAAGTTGGAGCCATCTATGCTATAGGCATGCAGCCAGCTTGAGACACCGTAAGCACCAGTGCCACCTATATAACGGGCAAACCCTTCCATCTTCTGAACTCGGGCAATGCTGGAATGGGATATGTTCCACGATGGTCCTAAGGGGATCAAAGCCACCGCCTCTTCCTCCAACTGCAACTGGGCCACTGAACCCTAGGAGGAGTAGGCCTACTGGTCTTGAGGCTTACCAAGGAGAAAATGTGCCCTGCATTCATCCAGCAAGGAACAATGCATCGCCTGACAACACAATACATGCACTGTTCGACAGCATCTGCAGCCTCCAAGCAGTAGAAGCACGTGTTGTGGCGATTGGTTAGACATTTATTTTCTGCCTGCAGTAAATGCAACATTTTGAATCCTGGCTTTTTCTTTTGCATTCTAGCTGTGAACTGTTGATGGAGCGGTAACCAGAAGATGAGGCACACAATATTAGTTGAAGACCGAAGAGAAAAATCAAGAATTTGACAAATGTAAGTGCTTGAAAACTGAGAATCCTCACATGCAGCAGAAGCTGTGAAGGAGGAGACCTGTCCCTTCCACTGAAAAAGAAGATCTGAAGTTAGACAGGCAGAGTCACAGACCAACACCAAAGGTGGTGGGTGGAGCCAAACTTGAAGACATCCAGTGACTGAGCCACACCCATTAGAACCGCCTAGGAGAAAAGAGGTTACTTAACTGTAACCATAGTACTACTTATTACTATTCCATTCCATTCACTTCCATACTTGGACAATGTTCCATGGAGCATGCTGAGTCACCAGAAGTCTTCAAGCTTGACTCCTGCCACCCAACCATGTGGTCCTCAGGTCTTCCCCAATGCACTCAGCTCGGCATGCTAGAAACCAGGCAAGCCTTGCCAGGAGAGGTTGGGTAGGTCATATAGATGTGAACTGAATACTGAAGTAGAATTATGGTTATGGGTAATCAACCTCTATTTTAAGCAAACTCCTAACAGTCCTCAGGAAGCGGCAAGGCCCGCTTTCCAAATTAGGTGAAAAGAGATTGGAGGACCGAGAAGAAAAAGGCAGCATTAAGATGGCTGAGCACACCAATGCTATAATGTTGTATGAATGTGACTGCATTCAACCAGGTACCACTCTATATATCTCAGCAAAGGGGATGTACCTGGCAGCAGCAACATGCCTGGCTAAGCGAGCCTCCAAACTCTTGGGCAGCTTCTTTACAGACAACCTGTAACACTGAGTGATGCATGAGGTTGTCCAATGAGCAATCATCTCCTTTGCTGCTAGTCAGCCTATGGTGGCTTCAACACACATGACAAACAGCTGGCAAGCCTCACTGTGAAATCTTGCTGTACTCTCCCAACAGAACAGCTGGGAGCAGGGCATTTATAAGCCTCTAGTGTATGAACGGTTCACTTGGCCTCTGAAGCCGAGGCCTTGTAAAGAAGATAAACAAAATGAACGCTTGGTTAAGGTGAAACTTAAGAGACTATCTTCGTAAGAATTTGCGGGAGTGCAGGGACAACCGTGCCCTTGTGAATAACCAGATTTGGAAACTCCACAGACAGTGCCTGGAGCTCACTTACTCATCTGGCCGAGGTGATGTCAGCCAAAAAACACAGTCTACCACAAATGCAAGAGATCATACATATCCACATGATCAGATGGTTTTCTCATCAGCTGTGACAGGACCAGTGGTAAGTCCCATAGTGGAGGGGGTTCATGCATAGCAGAGGATAGGTGCTCCAGCCCTTTAAAAAAAAAAAAAAAGGAAATGCTGACTGCCATGTTCTGTGCCACTGCCAGCAAGCCAGTCTTCGCACAGTACACTGCAATGACAGCCAGTGCACCTTGAGGGATGTGACTTGCAACCCTACCTTAGACTAGGACCAGAGGCAGTCCAGAATGAGCAGATGGGTCAGGAGAGAGGACTCAACCACTGACCCTCACAACAAACCAAGAGCGCTCACCTTCAAATGTATTCTTGTGTGTCGACTCCTTTGAGATGTCACCAGCACTTGGAGGACATTTTCAGAAAGCCCAAATTCCCAGAACTTTAGCCACTCAGAAACAAGGTGGCAAGGTGCAGGGACTACAGGTCCAGATGTGTGACTGTTAGTCAGTGACTGACCTGGCAGATATTTTCAGCAGGTCCTGCCACAGAGGAAGCAGAAACGGAGGTCTGTAGCTGAGACTGAGGAGATCCTGGTTGCAGAATTAGCAAGGCCAGTCTGGACCAATGAGGATCACAGACACCCTATCCCTTCACACTTTGAGAATCACCTTGTGACCCAGAGGAAATGGTGGTGGTGGGGGAGGCATAAAGGAGACACTGAGCTTAGAACCAAGCAAACACGTCTCCCAGCAGGGTCCTCTGCTGAGAGGGATGGGCACAAAACAATCTCAGCTTCCTGTTTTCCCAGGAAGTGAACAGATAGGCTGACAGTGTTCTCCATACTGTCCTGGGTCACCACCTCCCAGTGCAGGGACCACTTGTGCAACCCCTCCCTCACACAAGGGTGTGTATTTCCAGCTGGTTGTTGGCTACCCCAACCACCAACAGGTCTACATGCAGAACGAAGCCAAGCACTAGATCTTGGGCACCTCCCAACACTGGGGCAAGAAGTGCATGTCGCCCTGCTTGGTCAGGTAAACATGGTGGTCGTGTTGCTCATGCTGACCTGCACAACCCAACCACAAACAAATGTTGTGAATTCTGCCAATGCTAGTCGAACTGTGCCGATTCCAAACAGGATGCTGTGAAGCAGAGTCTCTCTCTGCACCAAAACCCATACATTCTGTGATCCAGCAGATGAGTGTCCCAGTCCATCACCGATGCATCCATTATCAAGGTGTGTGATGGCTCTGCCTGGCTAAAGGGAATGCCCTTCAAGATGTTCACAGGAGACAGCCACCACAATGATGGTGTTTAGCATCAGCTGGGTCACTTGAACAAGGTGGTTCAAGGCTGGGTCGACAGACCACTGGTGCCACAATTCCCACAGACTGGTTCACATGTGCTAGCAGGCCAGCATACCACAGCCAAGGTAGAAATCCTGAGGCCCAGAACAAACTCTGCTCTAATTAAGAGGATCACCTACTGTTGGGGAGGGGACTTAGACTTAGCCAGACTGACCAACATTCCCAAGTCCTAGAACACTGGGACTGTCACATCCCTAGACAATTTCACATCCTGTAGGAGCTCCCCATGATGAGACAGTTGTTGAGGTATGGAAATACCTTGATGCTCTTGCACCTGAGGAAGGCTGCCACAACCAACAGGCACCGGTGAACACCTTGGGTGCCAGCAGACTGAAGGGCATGGCCATCAACTGATGCAGGGTCCTGTTTACTCAAAAAGAGAGACCACTGCTGTGACAGATGGACTGGAATGTAAAGTATGCCTCCTAGGGTTTGAGTGAGCAAGACTATGCACCGCTCCAGGGACAGAATGATCTGGTATGGTGTTACCATGTGGAACTTCTGAATGCTAAACAACTTGTTTAGAACTTGTAGATCAAGAATGGGGTGCCTGCCCTCATCCATTTCAGCACAAAGTACAGAGATATGAACCATTGCTGAGCATGGTGACTAGGGCAGGCGCTACCACACACTGCTCAAAGTGCTTAGTGACCTTATTCCACTATGTGGGAAGAGTCCAGTGACACCAGGTCCTTCTAGAGGCAACTTCACACCTGAAGCTTCAAGAACTCACTTGTCTAAAGTAACAATGGAAAACTGTGATGAAAATGGGCCAGTTGGCCCCCCAACTGATAGCTGTAGCGGGGTTTGAGAGTCACAGAGTCCAAGATGACAATGGAGTACTTAATACATTTAAGATGGTCCACCACTCCTGGATCAAAGAGGTCCATCTCAATAAAGGGAAGGTCCTGGGGAAAAGGCAAAATCCACAGCCAAGCATGCTAAAGGAGAGACGCCATCATCACCAAAGCTCATGCTGACACACTGGCCAAGTCTAGGGCCACATGCAACTACGGCTCAATGAGGGAAAACCCTGAATTGTGAACCTCCCACAACTGTGGCCTCTTCTGGAAGCAGTTCAACTACGCTGGAGAGCATCTTGAACAGCTCATGGCCAAACCTGGCAATCAAAGCTACACAGCTGGCCTGCCAGATGCTCGAACAGACAGCCACAAAGACGTTTTGGCCAAGGAGGTCCTGCTTTATGGACTTCTTATCCAGTGGTTTCTTAGACTCTCCATGCACCTTGACCAGCAGAATGCCATTTATACCACTAATCCCTCCAGCAACAGATGCTCCCAGAAGCCGAAGAGTCTGCCAAGAGGAACTGCATACTTGTGGTCCATACAAAACACAGGAAGCAGGTACAAAGTTTGGTGTTGTCAGACACTGCATACAGTGGCAACAGGGAAGGCCACTACTGGTGAAAATTCGGCTCAAGGATATCCATCAGGTACATCTCCTCTTCTGCACCTCTTCTAGCAGAGTGTCCAGAGCCAAGATATGTGGTTCAAATGGCCAGCAGAGGGATTACTATCCCACTGACATGGTGTTGACAGCATGGACAAAGTATCCAAATCTGAGTTCAGACAGAGGAAGATGCACACCCTTGCTAACAGGGTAACTACCACTGAAAGGAGATGGGTAAGTCCAGACCTGAGCCTCAAATCCTTAGTTAGAGAACCCACATCCAGCTGTGGAGGTGCATGCTCCTTCTGGAGAGGTTGCTGCAGCACAGCTCTTAAATGTCGGAGGGGGAGGTGGTCTTTAGACATCTGAATAGGGTCTGTGTCCAGAGGGCCAGCCATGGCCTTGATGGGTCAAATGGCATCGGTGAGTGACCGCATTCCTCGGTAAAGGGTCCACAAAGCCCTCTGATGTCAAGCTGCAGCCTCCCATCTGTAATGGGTTTGACGTGGCTGGCGGAAGTCAGATGTCGAGGAAGAGCTCAACCTTGACTGGAGATGCAGGTGATGATGGTGACATAGACAGCAAAACTGAGAATATGATCATGACCTCAAGCATCAACCCTGGGGTCAACATGCCGGTGACTAGGGCTCTAGAGTCAGAATGACTGGCACTGGCTTAACTGTCTGGGACCTGATTGGGAGCCTGATCAGGATAGGCCACTGGAAGTCCCAGTGTCCTGGTGAGGGCATAGTCCTCCTCCTCTCCAGATTCATCACCAATGGCACTGATCTGGTCAGCTGCTCCAAGGGGTGTTGCACTGACAGACTGATTGACTCCACAGCCTGCTCAATCTCATGCAATGGCAACCAACCGCAGGTGCCCCCCCCCCACACGGCAGTGGATCATGCGAGAGGCCCATTGACAGACAGTGCACCCATGATCAGTATCCACTTTCTTCTTTTTACATTGAGAAGGGGACTCACATTTGAAGGAAAGGGAGAAACATATGAAAATTAAAATTAAAGTAGGTAGGTCCGCCACATACCTCCACTAACAAAGCTCCAAGACTGGCACATCCTCATCGACTGCTTCTGCCTCCAGGGCCTTCAGCACACAACTTATGCCTCAGGGGCTTATCCCAGGCTGTGAGCTTGTGCTCCTTGAGCACTAAAGGATGCATGGCCTGACATAGGAGCAATGTGCTGTGTCTGGTTGGGGCCTAGATAATAAATGCAGACACAGCTGCAGTCAGTCATAGACACCTTGTATTTGTATATAATATACCTCTTAAATCCCATTTTTTTCTCTGTTCCAGTGCAAATTTGATGATGGAGCAGGATCCACAGGAAAAGGTGAAGGAGTTCAGTAAGTTGAACTCTTAAGTAAAGCTTTGACGAAAATTGTGGAAATCATTTGAAAACAAGCAGAATCTTCAGTCACTGGCAGGAGCTTAGAAGTAGATCTGTTCCTTCCAGTGGAAGAAAATATCTCTGAGTACACTGGGAGTGCAGTCAGAGGACCCCACAGTAGTGGGTAGGAGGAGTCAAGCTTAAAGACTTCCAGTGAGTGAGCGTGCTCAGTGGAAGACGGACTAAATAAGGATATGAACTGAATCTAGGTTGTTAGAACAGATATTGACTTGACCAACACCACCCCAAACCATCACAGCAGCAGTGTTGTGACACAGTTTAAACAAAAAAAAAATGTTCACACAGTCATGAGAGTTAGAAGAGCATGATCAACCAGCCCGGTGGCGCTGAGGCGCTGGACGCCACACCTCACACCACGCCGGCGACCCGTGTTCGGGAACGAGCACAGGCCATTGGGGGTCGGCAGAGGAGGGAGAGGATTGAGCGTCCGGAGTGACTACCCCCAGGTGGAGGCCGAGGGCAGTGGCCAGACATAGGAGGGTGCTGTGGGACTGCAGATGTGCTCCAGCACAGGGAAGAGAGAAAAGAGGAAATGTGACTGCCGGCTTAATGAAGCCCTGCAGCACTGGTGCCAAGGCCTCACGGCGCTCGGCCCGCCCAGATACGCCGGGGGACGCCTCCCTCCTTCCGCTGCTGTGGGGTAATCCATGGGGAATCACAGGTCCGGGTAGCATAGCAGCCAGAGAGTGCCAGTAGGACTTAACAATGCCACCAGGTCATAGGAGGATAAACCTCTATATATATATATATATAAAAAAAAAAGAGCACGATCAT
Source organism: Neoceratodus forsteri (assembly GCA_016271365.2). Taxonomy (NCBI): domain Eukaryota; kingdom Metazoa; phylum Chordata; order Ceratodontiformes; family Ceratodontidae; genus Neoceratodus; species Neoceratodus forsteri. The sequence goes on from JADMNL010000027.1 coordinate 253,845,990, forward strand.
TCCCAGTTCCACAACCTTCAGTAGCAGTGTTTAAGCCTGTGGCAGGGCAGGCCTCCCTAGGCAGTAAGAGCCAAGAACATTTTGGAATTCATCCGTGAATGGCCTCTGAGACGGGGCCCGCTGGCATCAGCCCTAAGAACAACAATGAGCCCACCCAGCCACTGCAGCCTCCTTTTGACTGCAAGCTGAACTGGCCACCCAGTCACAGCTGAGGGGGTTTGAGAACCACAGGTCTACCGAGAAGGAGACGAGTCTTCCGTTCTTCCAGTGGATGAGGGTATTATCACTCCAAAGTGAGAGCAAGTGGAGGTGTTGTGCTCTTCACCCAGTCAGTAGACACATGTGTTGTGAGTGTCTGTGGCCAGCATCTTCTGCTTGCAATGAACATAGAACTTACAGCCAGGTTTCGCAGTATCATCCTGACTATGCTCGACAAGGCAAAACCGGAAGACAAACCATTAACAAACTAGACAAAAACCTTAATTTAAATTGAAGTTCACCAAGAAACAGAGCTTGAATATCTGGAAATTCTACTATGCCCGCAGAGCTGTGAAGGAGGAGACCCGGAAGAAAAAAATTACTTACCACAGTAATGTTGTTTCTTCCAGGGGATCTCTCAGTAAGCTTAACCGTTGCAGTCAGCCTCCTATACTGAACTGCCCTGGAGAGATTGGAATGTATGTAAATGATAGAATCACTGGCACATGCCAGTAATTCAAACTGCTGCCTCTAGGTGCTGCTGCGTTCTAAACTGCTCAGATTCATTTTATTTATTTATTAGGTTTTGTAACCAGTTAAGTACATTAGGCAAAAGACCTGCCTATTTTCAAGCATGACCCAGGAGTGTACAAACAACAATGGTACAAGTTTACAGAGGACAAGACAGGTATAACCCAATCCAGGTAAAACAGGACCCCACGCAGGGAGGTCAAAAACATAGCTTCAGGTGAAGTGAACACTCAAGTAGGAGTAATAAAACACTAAACAGGTCAAGCAATACACAGGATAGCAGTATACTGCAGACATGGCAGGCATGTAGTAAACAGGAAAACCAGAGTGAGAGTTAGGGGCAGTTGCAAGCACCAAGTGTGTTCAAGTAGGAGAAAAGTGCTTTTTTGAAAGTAATGTGAGAAGGTGAGTGCTTGATGTTGGGGAGAAGGGAGTTCCAGAATTTGGGATCAAAGTGGGCGAAAGCTTGCTCACCCATCTTAGTAGAGCAGAGAGGAATGGAGAGCAGGAGAGAGGCAGAGGGCGAGAGTGGATCACAGGGTTTAACATGGCAGCAAGTGAGTCGGGATGGGGCAGATGGATTAAGGAATCAATGAAGCATCCAAGAGTGTAGGAGTGCAGGCCATTGGGAGACAGCCAGTTCAAGACTGAGTAGAGCAGACAGTGGTGGGTGTGACGGGGAGCCAACAGGGCAAATCTGCAGATGTTGTTGTAAGTGGTATCCCATTTATGTAGATCAGCAACCTTGGCATGAGAGAAGACAGGTAGAGCAAATTTAAGCCGAGGGAGCAGAACACCTGTGGCTACAGAGATCCTGGCTGAAGGGGTGAGGGAGTGACTTTTAGAAAGCCTGATGGGGTCCAACCCCCTATCTAAACTATCCTACAGAAAAAAAAACACCCTAGAGGTAGGAAAAAAAACACTGTTTTGAGGAGAAACACAAACAGACTGGTTTCCAATGTGGAACCCATCAAATATTAAAATACCCCAAAAAGTTGCCCCAAGTGGCTAATCAGAGGTTAACACTTGGAGGATACAGAACCTTTCTGGAAGCAGAGAGGAGAATTATATACTGAGGGATCCCTGGAAGAAACAAAATTACTATGGTAAATAATTTTTCTTAAAACCCCAGGAATCCTCGGTATGCTTAACTGTTGCAGACCACCAAGCAGTATCTTGGGGAGGTTGGGTACAGAACCAACTTAGGGAAAACGTCCTGCAGTATTGTAGTGCCAAACCTGGTATCACTTCTGTACTGTATGTCTAGACAGTAGTGTTGTGTGAAGGTGTCTACAGTTTTCCAAGTAGCCACTCTACAAATTTCCAACAAGGGAACATCCCTTGCTGCTGCCACCGATGTAGCTGTTCCACACGTGGAGTGTGCTCTGAGGCCTTGAGGGGGCTGTTTGCCAACTTTGCTGTAGCAGAACTGTGTACAAAAGACTATACAGCGTGCAACTGTCCTCTCTGATGCTGGCTCTACCCTTACCCACTTCACCATAAGTAAGGAAATATCAGGAGTGGTCTGACCTGATAGCTTTGGTATGCTCGAGGGGTAAATGCAAAAAGGCAGTAAGGACAGCGATGGGGCTAAAAGGGGTAAAGGCCATCAAAAATGGAAGGCGAAGGAGTACCAATGCCTGCAGTCTGTGTAACAAGCCCCTGAACTAGTGACCTTGATGGAAGAGGGATGCCTGGATATTGTGGCAGTCACTGAAACATGGTACACAGAGAACCATGACTGGGATGTCAACATACCAGGATACACAATCTACAGGAGGGACAGGGTAGGTAAAAGAGGAGGAGGAGTAGCTCTCTCTATATAAGGGAAGGGATTAAAGCAACAGGACTAAAGAGTAATCAGGAAGTTGATGAGTCACTATGGGTCACCCTGGAGACAGGAAATGGCACCACAATCCGCATGGGGTTGTGTACAGACCCCCATCTCAGGGGGAGGAAATGGACAAGGAAATGATAGAAGGCATCCTTAAAATGACAGAAAAAGGGGAGATATTGTTGACGGGGACCTGAATATGCCAAATGTTAACTGGAGTACCTTTGCTGCAGGCACATCCAAGAGCAGGGTCATTCTTGATGCCCTACAGGGTGCATGCCTCGGACAGCTAGTGTTGGAACCCACTCAGGAGGGAGCAATCTTAGACCTGGTACTCTCAAATGGGGAAGGAGAAAGGATCTCAGATTTAGAAGTGGGTAGCCATCTGGGAACAAGTGACCACCAAACAGTGTGGTTCACAATAAACACAGCCATAGAGTCAAGCCATACAAAAAAAGAGTATTGGACTTTAGGAGGACAGACTTTGGGAAAATGAGAGAGTGCTTCAGAAAAGCACTAGCAAACAGGCAAGGAGGAGGGGTGGAGGAACAATGGGGAATAATCAAAACAGCCATCACAGAGGCAACAAGCCTTTGTGTGAAGCAAATCAACAAAACAAAACAAAGGAAAAAAAAACACTATGGTTCTCAAAAGAGGTGGAAGGGAAGGTTAAGGAGAAAAGGATAGCATTCAGGAAATATAAGGAAACAGAAGAAGCAGGACAGAGAACTTTATCAGTTAAAGCAGAAGGAGGCAGGGAAGGCAGTCAGAATAGCAAAGGCACAAACTAAGGAAAAGATAGCCAACTCTGTTAAGAAGGGGGATAAAACATTTTATAGGTACATTAGGGAGCGAAGACAGACCAAGGAAGGGATACAGAGACTTAATAAAGGGGAGGAGAATGTGGGCAGAGGGTGACAGTGAAAAAGCAGGGATACTGAACGAATATTTCTGCTCAATATTCACAATGGAAGAGGAGGAGGAGGTACGTAAACCAAAACGAGAAACACTCTGAATAGGGGGGTTGATGCCAGTCTATTCACAGAAGAAAGGGTTTTGAAAGAACTCTTGAAACTGAGGGTGGACAAAGCAATGGGGCCTGATGGGATTCACCCCAGAATTCTAAAAGAATTAAGGGTAGAACTAGCAACGCCACTGACTACTCTCTTTAACAAATCATGGGAGGATGGGGTAGTACCTGAGGACTGGAAGGGGGCAGATGTGATTCCACTTCACAAAAGTGGGAGCAGGGCAGAGGCAGGAAACTACAGACCAGTTAGTTTGACCTCAGCGATAGGGAAAATGATGGAATCACTTCTGAAGGAAAGAACTGTTTAGTACCTAGAGGCCAATGGAGCACAGGACCCAAGGCAGCATGGTTTCACAGCAGGAAAGTCAGAAAAAGAGATGTGCAAGAACAACGGGGCACAATTTGAAGATGGGGGTGGCTCAGAGGTAATGTTAGAAAGTATTTTTTTCGCCAGCCCGGTGGCACTGAGGGCTGAGGAGCTGAGACACCACATCTTGCTCCACGCTGGTGACCTGGGTTCAGGAGCACCCAGGGTAGTCGGAGGTCAGCAAGGTGGAGAAGGATTGAGCGTCTGTATGACTGCTCTCCTTCTCCGGGGAGGGTGTGTGTGCTGCTGCTGGTGCTTGGGCGACCCCTGACGACAGCTGGGGATCACTGAAGCACTGGCAGGATCTGTGGGCAACGTTCTGTGGCGGATGCCAGGATTGGGGGCATGCGGACATGCGCGCGCTCGAGTCCTTGGGCGTCACTGCACGCCACAGACGTCGGGGGAGAAAAGCGGAAATGTGACCACCAGAGGCGGTGGCTTGATGGCTGGCTTCCCAGCTAGGGATTGGTTCAGCTCAGGTACACTGCATACTGGATCCTGATCCTCGGGCTGAGCTAGGGAAAAGCCCCCACCCCACCCCGTCACGGGGGTAACGCGGGACCTGCAACAGAAGCTGGTGGATTCCTGAGAGAGATGGTGGCCGGAGACCTGAGGGGGATGCCTGACGTGTAAGGTAGGCAGTCTGGTGGCTCAAGGTGGGGATAAAGTACAAGCAAAGAAAAAAAGAAAGTATTTTTTCACAGAGGGGGTTGTGGATGCATGGAACAGCCTTTCTGAGGAGGTTGTGGAGTCAGGAACAGTGGGAGAACTAAAGAATGCATGGGACAGACATAAGGCAATTCTAGTGGGGGGTAGGAGGAAGTAAGTTGTTGATTAACTGGAATCTGCAGCTTATCCATCAGGTAGGGAAATGAGCAGACTGGGTGGGCCAAGCGGTCCTTATCTACCATCAGATTCTATGTTTCTATGGTAGTGGCTAAATGCCCTCTTGACATACAAGCTATGTAACTTTAGTTCACCTGAGCTGGACTTAGCTGTGAAAACACAGGGAGGGTGATGGAATGATTCAGGTGAAATTCAGAAATCACCTTAGGGAGGAATTTCCTATTGGTCCTGAGGACCACCTTGTCTCTATGGAATGCAATATAGTTAGGGTCTGTGCAAAGGGCTTGCAGTTCACATACCCTCCTAGCCAAAGTGATGGCTACCAGGAAGACTGTCTTCCATGAAACATGCTTCAGGTCTGCAGTAGCCAATGACTTGAATGGGGGCTCCATGAGTTTGGCTATACACAGTTTCAGATCCCAAGGGGAACAGGCTCCCTGAGAGTGGGTACAGATGTAGAAGTCCCTTGAAAACTTCTTGAAAATGGAGTGAGAGGTCACTGATCTTTCCTTACCCACTGAGAGATAAGCAGAAATTACTGCTAGGTGGACCTCAAGAGGGGAAGGCCTGAAACCTAGGCTCTGTAGGTGGACCAGGTGATCGAGGAGAAAAGGCAGGCCTGCTTGCAGGGGAGTGATGTGCTTAGGTCTACACCAGATGGGGAACCTCTCATTTGGAAGCACAGGTTTTCCTGGTTACCAGCTTCCTGAATACCTTGAGGACCTCCCTAGAGAACCTGAGGTTAGAAAACTCTAGGTCCACAAGAGCCAAGCCTTGAGGCAAAGTGACCTGAGATTGGGGTACAGAATCTTGCCCGGGACGTGGTCAGAAGATCGTGCCTCTGGGGGAGATGAATAGGCTATGAGACCAACAGGGCTAGCAGGAGGGAGTACCATGGCTGTCTGGCCAAGACCAGAATTATGATTGCTGACTGGCTCCTCAGTTTGAGAAGAACCCTCAGCAACAAGGGAAAAGGGGGGAAAACATAGGGGAACTTCCCTGCCGAATCCAGAGCCAGGGTGTCCAGGGGTACTGTGCCCATTGCTGGGGCCCTGCAGCAAAACTGAGGGAGCTGGTGAGTCTCCCTGGAAGTAAAAAGGTCTATTTCTGGGGTACCCCACCTCCTGAAGACAGTGTCCAGTACCTGTTTGTTCAGGGACCACTGCTTCTGGCTGATTCTGCTGAGAGAGTCTGCCAGGATGCTGTCCTTCCCCGGATGGTGGATTGCAGATTGGCTGATCTGACTAGAGTAGGCCATGCTCCATATTTTCATAGCCTCTGTGCACAGCATGGAGGACCTGGTTCCACCCTGCTTGTTGATGCAGTACATTGTGGTGGTATTGCCTGTCCTGACCTGTACAGAGTTTCCCTGGACCTGGGGGGCAAAGGACTGCAGGGCAAGAAAAACCTGCTCCGAGTTCCAGCAGGCTGATGTGCAAGCTTGACTCCTGGAGAGTCCCGGTACCACTTACCATAAGGTCATCCAGATGTGTTCCCCACCCCAAGAGGGAGGCATCTGTTGTAAGAATGATAGTGGGAGACTACTGCTAGAAGGACTTTGTAACTGGAACCAACTTGGAGAGTGGGTCCTCTCTGGTACCAAAGGGATCTCAGATGGAACTGTATGCCCTCATTTGGAATCTGGCACCTGGGACCACGCTGTGGTGGCAGCCATGTGGCCTAAGAGTTGCAAGAAGTGTCTTGCTGGTCTAGGTTGCCCTAGGGCAAATGAACTTACCAGCTTCAGTATACAATCTACTCTGTCCTGTGGCAGAAATGCCTTCCCTGCAGGGTGTTAACTCTGCTCCTATAAATCTGAGGACCTGTATGGGTTCTGTCTGAGATTTTGGGGTTTATAAGAAACCCCAAGCATTCTAGGGTATGCTGTGTCAGGCTGAAAGAGTCTTGACCTGCTGGAAGGACTCTCCGATGACTAGCCAGTCGTCCAGGTAATGGAAAACCATCAACCCTAGTCTCCTGAGATGTGCCACTACCACTGCCAGGCACTTTGTGAATGCCCTGGGGGCAAGGAGGATTGAAGGGAGGGCTGAGAACTGGTAACAACCTGAGGGTAACCTGAACCTCAGGTACTTTCTATGGCTGGGCCTGATTGGGATGTGGAAATATAGGTCTTTCAGGTCCAGAAAGGCCAACCAGTTTCCTTGCTAAAGGGAGGGATGACTATGGCCAAAGTGACCATCTTGAATTTGGACTTTGTCAGGTGCCTGTTTAGGAGCCTGAGATCCAGAATAGGCCGCTATTCCCCATTTTTCTTCTGGGTGAGAAAGTATCTTGAATAGAAACCCTTTCCCCACTGTGGTGTGGGAACCTTTCAACTGTATTCAGCTAGAGGGGCTTCTGACCTCCAGTTCTAGGAGGTTTTTCTGCTGTGGTTGCAGGTTTGAACCTCTGTGCCCTGCAACTTGGGAAAAGATTTAAAGTTTAGTGAGAGACCTTGGCTCACTACCTTCAGGACCCACTTGTCTGGGGTGATGGTTTCCCACTCCTGAAAGAAGTGAGCCAACCTGCCTCCTACTGGGGGCAGGGTGGTGATCTGAACAAACACATCAGAGGGGAGTTGCCTGAACTGGGCCCTGGCAGCTGGTGTCAGATCAGACCACCTGGAGGGCCCCCTGTTCCGAAATAACCTCTGGGCTGCTGGTAGTCAAAAGCTGACCTTGCCTGAAAAAGGGCCTGGAATAGAGACCCTACCGCCAGCCCTGCACTCTGTGGAAGTGGAGGGCTTTGTCTCTAGAAGCGATACTTCTAAAGGTGGTTTTGCATTCTTTCACCTTTTCATGTAAGCATCCATCTTGTCAACAAAGAGCCTAATTATTCTCATAAGGGAAATCCACTGCCTTGGCCAGGGTGTCCTGAGAAAGATTAGTGGTTCTGAGCCACGTAAATCTCCTCATGGAGACGGCTAGGGCCATAAACCTAGAAGCAGTATCACTGGCATCCAGTGCCATGGAATTGATACTTGTTGCATCCAAGCTGTCCTGGCAGTCTCTGCCAGATCAACAGCCACCTTACTTATGAGCTTGTCGCTCATGGCCAGGACCGACGACTAGAGAGCCTTCAGTACTGAGATATGTAGGCCATATAGGTAGCCTGTCTGAGAAGGAGAGAGAGGCTGTCAGGACCCTTTTTCCCCATGCTATCGAATTTCCTGGAATCCTTATCAGGGGATATGAGGAAAGAGGGACCCTAGCCTTGTCACAAGCTGCAGCCTGACTACCCCTTCGTGGTATGGATGAGTAAGTGGTAGTCAGCACTGGACCTGTCCAGTTGGTACTTTTGTCTATTTTCCTGTCAATCCCTTTATTGAGTTGGGGTTCTACAAGATCTTGAGGATACCTTCTTGAGGGACTTATGGATTTGGCAAGCATAACCTCTTGGTGGTCACCAGCCTCGTCATGTCAAGGAACTCATCCTCATCCTCCACTGCCTCTTGAGTAGAGAGGTTGAGGTATCCACCATATGTTTAACAAATGCATAGCAGGACAAATAATCCTCTTGGCTCGAGTGGGAGAACCAAAGTCTTGCTCTGGGGAGACCTTTGGCTCAATAGGCTGCCCTTCCTCCTCCTCCTCTGCCTCCTCTTCATAGAAATACTCCGACACCTGGCTAGGGGAACCAAGCCTGGGTCAGAACCTGGGAAAGAACCCAGGTAACCAAAGGGAACTGCAGGCCTGGAAAGCCTGGAGCACTTGCAAGGCCTTGGCTATGTCCTCCACAGAAGGCATAGCAGGGTTGTCAGCTGAGAGCTCCTTTGCCTTTTCAGCAGGAGGTGCAACGACATGTTTTTCTTTATGTTTTTTCTTTGCAGGAACCAGGTCGGAAACCTGCTCTGTAGATCTTTTTGATGTGGAAGAGTCCCCTTTATCAGAGGTTCGGGGCTCTGAGGATTCTTTAGGCCTGTCCTTGGATTTAGAGTAGGAGGAGGAGGAGGCCTCCTTGGAAGGCTTTGGTGATGAAGAAGTGGAGGATACCATCTCCTCCAAATTTCTGGCCCTCTTTTTAACTGTTTTAGGGCAAAATTTGGAGCACAGATCATAGTTTGCAAAAATGTGGCTAGGGCCGAGACACTTTAGGCATAATCGTGCCCATCAGCTTTAGCCAAATCTGGAAACACTTAATACAATTTATGAAACCAGTCGGTCCAGTTTTCTTTTTAGGCCTCACTGACATGCCCAATGGTCAGAAGAGACAGAAAAATACTGTCCCAGAAGGAAAAAATGGAATTCGCCTGTCGGTTCCTTTTATTTTACCAATTTTACCACAAAAAGTAAAAGAATACAAGATTTTGCCATCCAGTTCCCAGAAAAAGGAACCAGAGTGCATATTAGCAAATAAGTATAAATACAGGAGAAAATGCGGTAAAAAACGCTACACTGAGGGGTTTTCTCTGGTTCCCTGGAACCGCTGAGGAACTGAAGAGAACCGTATGCCAGAGCATAGAACGTTGAGCTCGAGCTTGGTTCAAACCTCTGTCTGCAGCACTTCAAAGTGTAACCGTCGGATTCTTACAAGCCAATACTACCTAACTACACCTCCTAAGTGGAAATTATAAATAAAATAGCCAACAGGCACCAAAATGTTTTGGGTCCCCCAAAAACTCAAGTCGAGAACCCAAAAAAATAACCAGGTAGTAGACCAAAATATAACTACAACAACTACTTAACTAAAACCCACTCCCTGTTCTAAAAGGGAGGAGTGCCAAGTACACCCCTGAGGTGCAACACTGTACCTGCCACTTCCCAAAACCAGATTCTGAGAGGGGAGGCAGGAGAGAGGAGGTCAGAATACAGCAAGACTCCATTAGAAGAAACAGAATTACTAAGGTGAGTAATTTTTTCTGCAAACAACATGAAGTCTTGCTGTATTCTGACATATGCAGACTACCAAGCAGTACCTCCCAGGAGGAGGGTACCGAACCTATTTTGGGAATAGCTGCAGTACTGTTGTACCAAACCTAGCATGACTCCTAGCCTGGACATCCACAGAGTAATGCTTGTAAACGATGGACTGTTTTCCAGGTGGCTGCTTTGCATATTAATAAATATATATCTCTGGCAGCAGCTAGAGAAGCAGCTGCAACCCTAGTCGAATGAGCCCTCAGGCCTGAGAGGTGTATTTTGCCTAGCTTTTCATAGCAGAACTGTATACAAGAGACAATCCACCTGGCAATAGTTCTCTTAATAGCAGGTTTACCCCTTCCCACTTCACCTTAAGTAAGAAACAGCTGAGAACAGTCAAACATAAGTGCCTTAGTATGCTCAATGTAGTAGCTAAGTGCCCTCTTAACATCCAATGTGTGTAATCTTCTTTCTCCTGAAGAAGAATGATCAGTGAAGAACAAAGGAAGAGACATGGACTGGTTCAGATGAAAATTTGAAACCACCTTGGGTAAGAACCTCCTATTGGTTCTAAGGACCACCTTATCTCTATGGAATGAGATAAAATCCGGCTCCACTGACAGAGCTTGTAACTAATACACCTGGCAGACGTGATAGCTACCAGGAACACAGTCTTCCCAATCAAGTACTTAAGTTCTGCTGAAGCCAATGGCTCCAAAAGGGTTGCATAAACTGAGCAATGCAAACATTAAGATCCCAAGCAGGGGTAGGGTCCTTAAAGGGAGGGCTGGTATGAAGCAAACTTTTAAAGAACTTACAGAAAACAGGGTGAGATGCCAGGGAGGAAGCCTTCCCCACTGACAGAAAAGCAAAGAGAGCTGCTAAGTGCACTTTCAGAGTGGCTGGCCTGAGACCTAGGCCATTGAGATGAACCATATAATCCAGAACAGTAGCCAGATCAGCAGTGTCTGGTAAGACATCCTTAATGGAGCACCAGATGCTGAATCTCTTCCATTTAGAATTATACGATTTTCCTGGTGGCAGGTTTTCGAGAGGCTTTAAGAATATCCAGAACCCCCTGAGACAGGTGCAAACTTGCAAACTAACTCTTCAAGAGCCAAGCCTTGAGGTTGAGAGACTGAAGACTGGGGTACCAGATTCTCCCCTGAGAGGAGGTTAACAGGTTGTGCCTCTTGGGAAGAGACGGGGGAAGATGGACTGCTAGGACATCAACAGGGAATACCATGGCTGTCAGGCCCAGTCTGGTGCAATCAGGATCACCTTGCACGGTTGTGACCCGATCTTGACCAAGACCTTGAATAACCGGGAAAGGGAAGAAAGGCATAAAGGAATTTGCCCCCCAATCCAGAACCAGAGCATCCAGGGAATTGTGCCCATGACTGGAGGTCTGCAACAGAAGAGAGGAAGTTGATGATTGTCCGAGGCTGCAAAGATATCTATCTCTGAGTGCCCCACCTTAGAAGACTACTTTCAAAATGAAAGGGTCAAGGGCCCATCGTGATGGCCCTCAGAGATCCTGCTCAGGCATCTACTAGCACACTGTCCTCCCTGGTAGATGGACTGCCACCAGAGATGCCTGCAGGGCATAAATCAGAGATCAAATTTTCATGGCTTCCTGCACAAGGCCGTAGACAGAGTGCTTCCTTGCTTGTTGATGTACCACATGGTGGTGGTATTGTCTGCCTTGACCTGAACCACCTTGCTCTTCACTGAGTCCAGAAAGCTTGGAGAGCCAGGAACACTGCCTGACCCAGAAGATGATATGAAGAAGAGACTCCTGAGGGGACCACACCCTTGTGCTGTGAGGGTACCTAAGTGAGCCCCCCAGCCCAGGAGAGAAGCATCTGTGGTTAGCACCACTGAATGAGTCTGACTGATGAATGGGACTCCTTGCCTGAGATTGTCCTGATCCAACCACCACTGGAGAGCTTGAATCAGAGTCTGAGTCACTGGAATCAATTTGGCTACAGGATCTTTTTTCTGGGACCAAAAGGACCTCAGATGAAACTGAATGTCCCTCATCTGAAATGTGGCTCCCTGTACCACCGCAGTGGAAGCTGCCATGTGGCCCAGGAGCTGAAGAAAATGTCTTGCTGGTTGAGACACCAGAAGGCTGAAAGAAGAAGCAAGGTCTATAAGGGCCTTTTCCCTTGTCAGAGGAAGAAAAGCCTTTGCATGGACAGTATCCAACTCTATCCCTATGAAGGTAAGGAGTTGTACTGGTTAGAGAACTGATTTTGGCAGAGTGAGGAGAAATCTCAGGGAAGTGAACAATTGTTGTGTCACTTGCAGGTCTGACTTGACTTGGTCTTGGGACTGTCCCACAATGAGCCAATCATCCAGGTATGGAAAATGGAGATGTTTGTCTCCTGAGAAAGGCCACTACTACTGCAAGGCATTTTGTGAACACACTTGAGTTGATGTTAGCCTGAAGGGCATTGCTCTGAACTGATAATGGCCTGAAGGAAATTCGAACCAGAGGTACTTTCTGTGGGAGCAACTGATGGGAATGTGAAAACAGGCATCCTTGAGGTCCAGGGAGGCTAACCAACTCCTGGCCTCAGAGAGGGAAGAATTACTCCCAGAGTAACCATTTTGAATCTTGGCTTGACGAGGTGCTTGTTTAGGTATCTTAGATCTAGGATGAGCCGCCACTCCCCTGTCTTTTTGGAGTAAGGAAGTATCTAGAGTACAGACCCTTGCCCCTGTGTGGAGTAGGAACTTCTATGGCTCTGAGAGCAGCAGAGAGAAACTCTGCTTCTAGAGCAATGGTTTCAGAGATGTTTGCAGGTGGAAAAGATCTGACCCTCAGTTTTGGAAATTTTTGAAGCTGAGGGCAGTCCTGGCTTAATACCTCCAGGACCCACTTGTCTGAGGTAACAGACTTCCAGGCCTGGAAGTAGTAAGCCAGCCTGCCTCCTACTGGAATAGAGGAGCCGACCCGGGCTGACACATCAGGGTGTCTGCTTGGCAGGAGCCTTAGACTGGGAGGAGGATGCAGCCCTGCTCATCCCCCTTCTACCTCTTCCTCTGAAGAACCCTCTCTGAGGAAAAGTAGAGGAGGCCTGTACCTGGTAAAAAGGCCTGTGAAAAGGCCTGCCCTGCCCCTAGACTGTTGCTTCTGAGGAGTTGCCTGCCTTCCTGGCCTGTGCACTCCTGTAGGTGGTCCTGTATTCATTAATCTTTTCACGCAATTCTGTCTGCTCCCAAACAGAGAATTACCCACCACAGGGAATCCATGGCCTTAGCCAGAGTGTCCTGTGAGAGGTTAGCATCTGAGCCAGCAAACCTCCAAGAGAGACAGATGTAGCCATGACTGTGATGATAATAATAATAATAGTAGAGTAAAACATCTTAAAACATATTAAAAACTAGGTTGGCAACACACCATTAATCAACTTACAGGTTATCAGTAAAAGCCTTGCTCCATAAAAAGGACTTTAAGCCCCTTTAAACCCTCCACCGCCATGCACTCTAATCCAGCGTGGTAGAGAATTCCAGAGGGTTGGCGCCACAAACATAAAAGCTCGGGCGCCGACGATTTTAAGGTAACCCGCGATCTCTTTGCAACCCTCGCAGTAGAGCGGAGGATCGATCGGTAGGTAAGGTACCAGAAGTTCTTTCAGGTAGTCCGGACCCAACCCGTAGGGCTTTATAAGTCAGCAATCCGACTTTAAAGGTGATCCACCACTGAATCGGCAGCCAGTGCAGATCTCGGAGCACCGGTGTAATATGGAAGGAACGAGGAGTCCCCGTTAACAACCGGGCTGCCGAGTTCTGCACTAGCAGTAAGCGGCGGATATCAACCCCAGGCAGCCCAAAGTAAAGGGAGTTGCAGTAGTCCAGACGCGAGGTCACAAAGGCGTGGATCAGAGTGGGAAGGTCGCCAGGTGGAACAAGGTGCTTGATCCTGGCGATGTTCCTAAGATGGTAAAGGACACCTTGACAACGCCGACACTTGCGTGCCGAGTGTCAGCTGATCGTCAATTATCACCCCAAGGTCTCGCCCTGCTCAGAGGTCGGGAGCCCGCATCCCCGGGAATAAACCCGAGGTTTGAAGTGCCCCCACCCTCAATCCGCGGCCGTGATCCACAACCAACACCTCCGCTCTTCCCGAAGTTCAACTTCAACCAGCTGGACCTCATCCAATCCTGGATCTCACCAAGACAGCTGTTAAACACTGAGAGTGCTCTATTCTGGTCAGGCCGAAAAGACAGATAGAGCTGGTATCATCGGCATAGCAATGAAACTCCAGTTCATATCGTCTAACAATGTCTCTGAGGGGGAGCATGTACACCGCAAACAACATGGGGGACAGCACAGAGCCCTGAGGCACCCCACAGGTCAGAGCGATGGGATCAGAGGAAAAAATCCCCAATACCACCCTCTGCATTCTACCTGTGAGGAAGGAAGTAAACCATCTGTGCACTATGCCCGAAAGACCACAGATGCATCTCAGGCGCTCAAGCAGCACCCCATGGTCTACGGTGTCAAATGCTGCAGACAAATCCAAAAGGACCAAAATGGACCATTTTTTCTGGTCTCTCGCCATCAGGAGATCATTGAAGACCCGAACCAGTGCAGTCTCAGTGCTGTGCCTCTTTCGAAAACCTGACTGAAGAGGATCGTAGATGTTATGGATGGTAAGATGGTTGTCCAACTGGGCTGTCACCACTTTCTCGATAACCTTTCCAACAAAGGGGAGGTTCGAGATAGGTCTGTAGTTAGCCAGGGCGTCGGGGTCCAAGGATGCCTTTTTCAACACTGGTGTCACCACCGCTTCCTTCAGGGAGCAGGATATTCACCAGTGTCTAGGGAACACCAGACTATCCTGGCAAGAACCGAAGATAACCTCCCACAGCCCATAATCAGACCTGTGGGGCCCGGTTTAAACTACAGCTAGTGCGCGCATACCCTGGACAATCCTCACAACATCCTCGATTTCCAGCCTTATGAAGGAACTCCAGGTAAGCGGTGTGCTGGGACCGTAGGGCTGGGCCACCGCAACTCCCGTGGGAGGGCGCGCAATCTCGGCTCTGATGTCGGCCACCTTACCTGCAAAGAATCGAGCGTAACTCCACACACTGCATCTGTGAAAGACGACGAACCTGCAGACAGGCTGGGTGCACAGCCTGTCTACAGTTCGAAAGAGCTGGGCCGGTTGGTTCTGAGCAGCAGCAATTTCTCTGGACAGGAACACTGCCTTCTTATGAGTAATTGCTGACTGATAGAGTTTATAATGCTCTAGGAGTCTGAGATGGTCGGTATCCAAGCTGGACTTCCGCCAACATCTCTCCAACCTGCGACCAGCTCTCTGCAACTCCCTCAGATCCTGATCAAACCAAGGGGATCGGGGGCGAAGGGAGAGAGGCCGCACACGGGTGGGAGCAATTGAATCCAGAGCGACGGTGACAGCCTTATTATAGGCTAGCACCATCGCTTCAGGATCCAAGCTCAACCCAGGAAATTCTGATAGGTCAAGAACCGCAGATAGACCAAAGGGAGTAACATCCTGTAAAGGGCGGTACTTGACCATCTCCACTGGGGTAGGTCTACGAAGGGGGGTGCATAAATTGAACCTCACCGTGTGGTGGTCAGACCATCCAACTGGTTCCACCCCCACATCTGAGGCCTCCAACCCCAGCAGGTAGACCAGATCAAGAGAATGGCCATGTTTATGGGTGGCAGAGGTAACCACCTGTGAGAGGCCCAATGAACATCAGTTGGAGGAAGTGCTGACCAAATTGCAGAGTTTGTCGTCGATCCAGGCATTGAAATCGCCCAGCACCATCAACCTAGGCGATCCAAATACCAGGTCGCATCACTAAACCGCCACTTCCTTTAGAAATAGTTTCTCGCCACCGGTGGATCTATAAACGAAGTGCCATTCTGTAACCCCCACCTGCCACTACGACACATTCAAAAGAACTGGTCTCCTCCACTGGAACACTAGTGAGGTCCAATTCGGTCTTGAAACAGACCACAGCAGCATGAAATTGGATCTTAGATGCCTCAATCCCATCAGCAGCCACCTCCTCCAGCTCCTTGGCTAGCTGTGGGGAAGCCTGTTTAGCCAGTTCCAGAACAGTATCCCATCTGGACTTCTGGTATCTGGCTGTGTAGGCCATATAATTTGCCTGCCTGAGTCCCAAGAAGGATGCCAAGTACTGTTTTTGGCCATAGCATCCACCTTCCTAGAGTCTTTATCTGGGGGTGTAGCTAAAGGTATATTAGTCTTGTCACAGGCTGCAGCCTGCACGACCCCAACATGGCTGCACTGTTGGAACAAGAACTCTGTACCTGAGCCTGACAGCATATACCTCCTGTCCATTCTCTTGTCCACAGGAGGTAAAGAATTTGGTGTTTGGAGAATTTTTTGTGTGCATTTCCCCAAGAGATTTATGGAGGGGAATAGACAGCTTTTTGGACTCCGGGATGTCCATCATTTCTACAAAGTCAGGCTCCTCTTGTTCCTCAACAGCTTCAACCAGGGGAAGCTGGAGGGTCTCTGCCACCTTTTTGTAAAACAAGTAGTGGGATGGGGACTCAGAAAGCCTGGGAGGGGAAACATTAGAAGGCCTGTCTGAGGAGATGTCCCGTTCAATGGGCTCATCCAGACCTTCCACACCATCATCATCGTCGTCGTCGTACCCTTCCTCCCCCTCCAAATTCGGTTCATAATACTCATCCGGACAATATTCCAGAACCAGAGGAACCGACTGAACCGAGCGCCTACCAAGAGGAGCTGGATCGGACAGAACCGAACGGAGCGATTCTACAATACTTATCGCCCTGGCTATCTCTTCGGCGGTTGGACGTTGTGGTTCTGGATCCGAACTGACTGATTTTTTTTTTCTATTACGGAACTGACCCCTCAGGATTGGCTCTCCTTTTGCCCGAGGGAGTATCACCCAGGTCAGTGGGCACTCCCTCAGGTTCGGTCAGAACCGAACCAGGCTGGCCATCCAGATTAGCGAACTTCTCGGCCTCCTTTTCCCTAAGCCTACCCAATCTCTTATCCAGGGTGGCCTTCGGAAAATTCTTGCAGATTTGGCAGTCTGAATCGAGGTGGTCAAACCACAGACAATAAACACAGGTGGTGTGAGGGTCTGCCTTAGCAAAGGCATCCCCACACTCACTACAGTGTCGAAACCCAGTGGGCCTGGTTTTTCTTGGGTTTCTCAGACATAGCCATAGTAACCACTTACCCTTTACTAGCTTAAAAGCCAGGTAAGACCCCCCCATCGGTTACCAACCATGTTATTGGTCGGGAAAAAAGTCTAAAATTCCATTTTTTTTTTTTTTAACTGATGAGAACCGTACTTACACTAAAATTAAAGAAATAAAATAACTGACACAATCGGTTCCTAACCGACCGATCAACAGATTTTACATTTCCACATAGACATAAACAATAATTAAACTAAAGTCCACTACCTATAACACTTACTGTACCGAGACAGGATTTGAAGCAGAAAATAAAAGACAAAAACGGTATAAAACCGACGAATTACTTCAACTGAACCAACTAGCGACGGAGCAATCTCCGGAGCGACTGTTCAGTTAGGTGGAGTAAAGAATCTGACGGTTACACTTTGAAGTGCTGCAGACAGAGGTTTGAACCAAGCTCGAGCTCAACATTCTATGCTCTGGCATAGAGTTAACTCTTTCCTCTCAGGAGCAGTTCAAGTGCTGGGGCTAACCACACATGTCAGAATACAGCAAGACTTCATGTTGTTTGAATGAAAATAAATCAAACTGTGTTCTTGAAACAGAAAACAATAAAGTACAGTGAAACGATGAGGAGAACTCTCTGAGGTGTCTTACTAGGCAGGCAGAGAAAATGAATCCGAACAGTTTAGAATGCAGCAGCACCTAGGGGCAGCAGTCTGAATTAGGCATGTGCCAATGATTCTATCATTTTCATACGTTCCAATCTCTCCAGAGCAGTTCAGCATGAGAGGCTAACTGTAACAGTTAAGCATACTGAGGGATTCCTGGAGCTTGAATGGGATATACCACCCGGATGGTGAGAAAAGCTTAGCCTAAAGATGTCCGGTGACTCAGTTGTATCCAGCAGAACTGCCAAAGTGTGGATAATGAACTGTAGCCACGCTTTTAGAATTTTCCTTCCCAACTGAGGGCTAGAACTTCTACCTGTATTGTTCCTCTCTGAAGGAACAGCACAGAACAGGGAATTGTTTGTGTTTCACCAGGAAGCAAGCAGATTTATTTAGGGAGTTCCCCACTCCTCAAAGATCCTGTCATGGTTCTCGTTTGGACACCACTCATTGGACTGACAGTTTGCAGATGACTAAGACTGTCTGCCAGACACTTCAGCTCACCTGCTACTTCTCTTGCATGAACATACATGAAAGTGAGAAATGTTCCTTTCCAAAGATACAGGCTTCTTCACAGAGTCAGAAAAACCTGACATCCCCCTTCCCCTTGCCTCTTCAGGTAAAATATTGCATTGGTGATGTTTCAGTCTGCAAGAAATGCTGCCTACTAACACAGGGTCCAGTCAACAGCCAGAGTCCCCACATGCACAGCTAATGCCAGAACAGCAGCATGGACCGGCCAACATAACACATGTGGGAAGCCAGCGGTACAGTCGAATGTCTGGTGTATGGGCTGTGTGCAGAGGGACAATGAGCGCCCCGCACCACCCACAGCCCGCCCAGTTACCCTGCAATATATGACAATGGGCCAGCCCCTGCACTGAGAGGACACTGTAAATATGGAAGCACAAAAGGACCAGTGTAACTATGTGGCTGGGGTTGGTACTGCAGAGTGACCAGCACATCATTGGGTGTAGGCGCTTATATGTGAGACACGGGGACAGGGTTTTGCGGTGGGTAAAGCAATTGCCTGGGTCCATGGGTGCAACGGCATTTCAGTGCAGAAAGGGGGGCGAGTCCTGTAACATGCAGAGTGGATCCCCAGGACACAGTAACAGGTGTTGTAGTCTCCGTGTCTGTGACACCTGATCTCCACAGCACTTTCTTCCCTGACCCCAACCCTGCTGTGCTTCCTTCCCTGACTCAATCCCATTGCCATCCCGGATGCAAGTCCCCGTTGTGCTGCTGCCTCTCTGCATGGCAGCCATGTCACATGCTGGTGACACCATGGGCTTGCTTTCTGTGTGGAGAGAGGGGACTTTACTGCAACCCCCTCTCTGGTGTAGAGCCTGAGGTGCCTCAGTACCCTGCATGCAGCACATCTAGTGCTGCAGATCAGTGTCTGGCTGCCTGCTGGTTGCTGGTGCTTGGGAACGCACACTAGTATGGGGCTGCACTGTGTGTCTGCAGAACCTGTGCTGCGCATTATTCTGTCCATGTAGGGGTCTGCTGTGTATCCCAGGTGGCCATATTTCAGTAGATGCTCTGCCAAATTTGTGTGTAGTGCCCGTTATGTGCCACATATCAGGTCCAGTGGCAACTGGAGATCGGTGCTGATGAGTCTGATCTCACGTTGTTTGGGCTGGCATAACTGCTCAGCTTTGAGGAGTGGTAAGTGTACAGATAAATCTGGGAAAACAGAAAGCTTTCCCTGTTTCAGGCAAGTCAGTCAGTGGCTCAGTAGGTAGCACACACACCTCTGAGACCAGGAGATCAGAGGGCTGTGGGTTCAGTTCCCACATCTGGCACTTGGGTTAATATCCCAGTACTGACACTGTAGTGCAGCATGAGAGGGGTGCTGCACTTCTGAGGTGTCATCTTTCAGATAAGACGTTAAACCGAGGTCCCATCTGCCTGGATTGGTGGTAGTTCAGGTGGATGTTAAAGATCCCATGGCACTTATAGAAAAGAGTAAGGGAATTTCCCCACTGTCCTTGCCAAATTTCCCTCATTCACTAAAAATACCACCAACAGCTTAATCTAGTTCAAGGTCAATTGGCATTCATCTGTATCCCCCTCCCCCGAGTCATGCCTGAAAATAGGCAGGATTTGTCTAGTGCACTTACCCGGTCAACAAAAACGAAATAAATTAAAAAAAATTTAAAAAAAAGTATTTCTGCTTGGGAACCAAACACCATTCACTGTATTTTCTTCTAAATGCTCTCACCATCCAAGGAGTGAGGCATCTCTACAGAGGGTCACTAAAACCTCTGGTCGAGTCAGAGGGGTGTCTTCTATCAGGACATTTTTTTGTGATACAACGGTACTGTGTTAGGGGTACTGATGTCTGTGACCAATACTCTTTTAGGTACCACTGAGTATTTCTCATGTGTGACCTTTGTACGGGAACCACAGCTGTAGTTGAGAAAATGTACTCCCAACAGTCTCAGAAGTTCATGTGCTGTTCAGTGGTTGTATACTATAATGGTTCCTGCATAAGACATTAGAACTTGAACCTGCTGAAATGGAATGTATGTCCTTCATGTCACTGTATTCAATTCACATCTACAAACTGAACTGTGTTGGTTCTAGGGTGGATTTTTGTCTATTTAACAGAGACCCCAGTGACTAATCACATACATTGTTTTCTGCAATGCACCCTGGGCCTCTTTTTCTGTTTTCCCACGCACTAAACAATCACCTAGATAAGGGTAAACAGTCACCTACTGCTGCCACTACTGACAGGCACTTTGTGAACACTGTTGGTATTGAAATTAGACCAAACGGCGCGGCTCTGAAGTGGTACTGACTTGTCTAGACTCTGAGTTACTGCTGTGCAAATCCTTCAGTATTGTAGAAGCACCCTCCCCCTGACCCTACACTACCACCACCACCAAATGCCATCAGTTTCAGATTCTCTACTGAGTAGGAACTTGTGCAGTGTATTCCACCACCCCCTCCCCGATCTCAGCCCATTTCTGAGCAAATGTCATAGAGGGATCTGACGCAGTATGGCCTCTCCCTGGGCCATGAGTCAATACAATGGGAAACCCTAGCAGAAAAGCTGCACCTCTGCAATATTTTGTGTTTCAGAGTCACAGCTACATAGGACCTTACACAATATACTGCACCCCCAGCCTGTTTCTGAGTTACTGTCATGGGGGGTTTGTGCAATACATTCCCCTCCCCAAGGTCATTCATGGTGAAAGTGGTATATGGTCATGTTCTCCTCAACAGGTAAGAGAAATGCAAAAATGTAAACTAAAAAATACCTTCTTCAGAGTCCTGCTCATCTTTCTCACTAGTTTCAGCTTCTTCATCCTCTTCATCCTCCTCCTCTTCTTCATCATCAGCATCATCTTCCTCCTTTTTTATGAAGGTAATCATAAATCAGTGCAAAACTCATTCAAACTTCACTGATACAGCACCTTTCAAAAATAAGAAATAATCTGGAAGCTCGAAAATATTTCTAAACCAAATCAGCATAACCATGTAGAGAACAGTTACATACAGTAAGAACTTGCCATAACAGCAGATCTTTGAGAGAATATATTCCATTAGGCCATTCCTATAAGCCATCAGTGTTAGGACCACATGGAAACTTACTAGCCGGGGGCCACCCACAATGACTTGCAGCATCTACATGTATTTAAAAACATGAGCAGCCCGATCACTCTTCAGTTCCCCACCAGAGATTAGCCTCAGAGGCCCTCCGACAGCGGGGAAACAGGAGATGAGACTAGCACCAGTCATATAAGAAGAGGCATGGAGTTGGAGACAGGATGCATGGAGTAAGGTGTTAAACACAGCATCTGATATGCCCCTCATGGAAAGCAAGAGTGGGAAGGAGGGTGGGACGGCATGGCCTAATATGAAGGAGTTTCTCTCAAAGAGCTACTGTTATGGTAAGTTCTTATGTAACTGTTCTACCTTTTCAAGGATATCTCTCCTCCATTAGGCCACATCTTTGGAACAATGCCCAAGCAGTACAAAGTACACTGGGAGGATGGCATAGTCTGATATGTAACCAAGACAGAAGGCCTTGCAGTACAACAAGCTCAGTGTCAGCACGTCTGTGAGAGACAATGTCCAGGCTGTAATGTTTAATGGACATATGAAAAGTGCTCCTTGTGGCTGCGGCACATATGTCAGCAGCAGGGACAGTTTTGAAATAAGCAACAGAAGTGGCTATATCCCTTGTGGAGTGACCACGAACAGCACCAGGATGTTCCTTGCCGAACCTCCTATAACAGAATGTAATATAATGTGCCAGCTATTTGGATAGGGATTGTTTAGACACAGGAGCACCCTCTTTCCCAGGGACAAACAAAACAAAAAGCTGAGAAGACTTTCTGCAGTCCTTGCTGTAAGTAATACAGTAGCTTAGTACTGTATCTACATCCAAAGTATGGAGCAGAGACCATCGCAACTAAAAACATTTTCCACAATAGGAAAAGTAAGCCACAACTTAAAAGCAGCCAAGGTCAATTTCTCAAGCACAAAATTAGAGTCCCCAGGCAGGACTGGAATATGGACAGGAGGTTTCCTATGATGAATACCTCTCAGAAACATAGAAACATACGGGACGCCTCTAATTGGGCAACCATACGACCATCAACAGAGGCACTGAAAGCTGCTAGAGCAGCCAAATTCACCTTAAGAGAGGAATACTGCAGGCCAGAGTCAGACAAGGAAAGCAAGTATTCCGACACAGCATTCCTAAGACATGTAGAAGGGTCCATATTCCAGGAAGCAGCCCACTAAGTGAAACACTTCTATTTCAGGGAATAAGTATGTCTCGTAGAAGGATTCCTAGCCACAATCAGGACATCTACGACCTTAGGGGATACCTCGAAACATGCAATGGCTATGTCTTCAGGAGCCATGCATGCAGATGTAGGGACTTCAGGGCCAGATGAACCACAGATCCCTTGTCCTGTGACAACAGACCATGACACAGAGGTTGAGGGACAGAAGATTCCACTACCAGATGCTGAAGGAGTGGAATCATATCTGGCAAGGCCAGAACAGAGCAATGAAGATGAGAGTGGCACTCCCCAGCCAGAGCTTCGGCAGAACCATCTGTGTTAGAGGAATGAAGGGAAGAAAACATTACCTACCATAGTAATCCTGTTTCTTCTAAGGGAATCTTACTGTATTCTGACAATTGCAGTATGGTCCCACCATAGGACTGCCCTGGAGCCGAAATGGTTAATAGAACCTATGCTAACGATGGAATGCTAGTCTCGATCTCAGTTTTCAAACCACTGTCCCTGGTTGCACTTCCTGCAACCGTCAGATTCTTACGAAGCATGCAGACGCTAAAAATACTAAACCAACTTAACTAATCCTAATTACCCTAACTAGGGTAGGAAAACACCTTCAAATAACAAATGGCAATACTAAGACTCAAGTCAACAGATGCCCAAGAAACTAATAGGTACCCACAGGTTTCCAACATCAGTAACAGGCAGTGTGCAGTGCCCTGGAGGTCCTAGGAGGGGAGGAAGGGTGGGAGCTCAGAATACAGTAAGATTCCCCTAGAAGAAACAGGACTACTATGGTAAGTAATGTTTTCTTCAAACCCCAGGAAATCTTACTGTATTCCGACGATTGCAGACTACCCAAGCAGTGCCTTTGGAGGTGGGCAGAGGACTTATTTAGGAAACAGACTCTGCAAAACTGCTGTGCCAAACCTGGCATCACTCCTGGCCTGGGTATCCAAACAATAATAATGCTTAGTGAATGTGTGGACTGTTTCCAGGTAGCTGCTTTACAGATTTCCAATAGAGGAATATCTATTGAAGCTGCTATAGACACAGCTGTCCCCCTTGTAGAATGAGCCCTGAGCCCTTGAGGGGGCTGTTTGCCCATTTTGCCATAACAGAACTGAATACATGCCACAATCCATCTTGCTATGGACCTTTTTGTGGCAGGTTTGCCTTTTCCCAACTTCCCCATAAGTCAAAAAGAGTTGGGTTTTACCCCCTCTATGACTTTTTGTATGCTCCAAGTAGTAGCTGATAGCTCTTTTAACATCCAAGCTATGCAGTGTACGTTCACCTGAAGTACAATGGTCAGTAAAGAAGACTGGAAGTGTGATGGACTGATTAATGTGAAAATCTGAAACCACCTTCGGGAGGAATTTATTAGTTGTCCTAAGGACCACTTTGTCCCTATGGAATGCCATATAATCAAGCTCCTTGGACAAGGCCTGGAGTTCACTGATCCTCCTGGCAGAGGTAATGGCAACTAGGAACACAGTCTTCCAAGTCACATACTTGAGATCAGCTGTTGCCATGGGTTCGAAAGGCGGTTGCATAACCTGTGCTATGCAAATATTAAGATCCCATACTGGAGTGAGAATTCTGTGAGGTGGGTGCCAATGCATCAGTCCCTTAAAGAAGCTCCTGAACATACAGTAGTTAGATGCTAAGGAGGATGTCTTACTTGCTGGCAGGTAAGCAGAAACTGCAATCAAATGCACCTTCAATGTGGAGGGTATTAAGCCTAGAGAGTGAAGATGGGTAAATTAATCCAGAACTACAGGTAAATCTGCCTTATTATGGTTCAGGTTTTTATTCTGACACCAAATAGAAAATCTTTTCCACTTGGAAGAATAAATCTTTCTGGTAGAGGGTTTTCTAGAAACCCTGAGGACCTGCATGATACTTTCTAAGAGATGCAGACTGGCATACTCTAAGTCCTCAAGAGACAGGCCTTGAGCCTGAGGGACTGCAGGTTTGGATACAGGATCCTGCCCTGGGATGAAGTCAGTAGGTTGTGCCTCCTGGGAAGGCTGACAAGCTTGGCTATTGACAGATCCAGTGCCATGGAGTACCAGGGCTGCCTGGCCCAATCTGGACCAATCAGGATCGTTGTGGCAGACTGGGATCTGAGCTTGACCAGAACCCTTAGTAACAAGGGAAACGGAGGGAAGGCATACAAAAACTTCCCTGTCCAGTCCAGAACTAGTACATCCAGTGGCACTGAACCTGTCACTGGTGGCCTGCAACAATATCTTGGAAGCTGGTGATTGTCTGGTGAGGCAAAGAGGTCTATCTCTGGAGTCCCCCACCTTTTGAATACCACTTGTAGTACTTGACTGTTCAGAGAGCATTCGTGGTGGCTCTGATGTAATCTGCTCAATGCATCTGCCAAGACATTGTCCTTGCCTGGCAGATGAACAGCTGACAACTAGATATTTAGTGAATAAGCCAGGGTACATATTCTCATGGCCTCTGTGCACAGAGGAGTGGACCTTGTGCCCCCTTGTTTGCTGATGTAGTACATTGTGATTGTGTTGTCTGTTCTGACCTGTACCACATCCCCTTGAAGCATGCTGGTAAATGCCTGCAATGCTAACAAGACTGCCCTGAGTTCCAGCAGATTGATGTGAGCAGGGTCTCTTGCTGGGACCACGAACCATGGACAGTATGCTCCTCTAGGTGTGCGCCCCACCCTAGGAGAGATGCATCTGTGGTAAGCACCCAGGAGGGTTGTACTTGTAGGAAGTGAACTCCCTGTCTGAGGTTCTCTTCTTCTAGCCACCACTGCAGAGCCTGCATGAAGGTTTTGGTTACTGGGACCAGCTTTGACAGTGAATCTTTCTTCTGGAACCAGTATTGCCTTAGATGATACTGAATAGCTCTCATCTGAAACCTTGCGCCTAGCACTGTAGCTGCTGATGCTGCCATGTGGCCCAACAATTGTAGGAAGCGTCTGGCAGGTCTGAGGCTGCAAGGTCTGAAAGAGCTTGCCAACTGTACCAAGTTGCTTGCCCTTTCCTGTGGAAGAAAAGCTTTTCCTTTCACTGAATCCAGTTGAACCCCTATGAATTCTAGGAGTTGCACTGGTTGCAGTACTGACTTTTTCTAATTTATCAGAAACCCTAGGGACTGCAGGAGGCCGTGTATGAGTAGCAGAGACTGCTTGACCTGTGGAGGAGTTTGCCCTACGACTAACCAGTCATCTAGGTAGGAAAATACTGCCACTCCTTGTCTCCTTAGATGTGCCACAACTACAGTCAGACATTCTGTGAACACCTTTGGAGCAGAAGTGAGACCGACAGGCATTGCCCTGAACTGGTAATGGCCTGAGGGCAGTCTGAACCTGAGAGATTTTCTGTGCGACTGTTTCACTGGGACGTGGAAGCATACATCCTTGAGGTCTAGGGATGCCAACCAATCCCCTTGCTTTAAAATGGGCAGAACTGTGGACAGAGTGACCATTTTGAATTTTAGTTTCAGCAAATGCTTATTTAGATGTCTGAGATCCAATATGTCACCACACCCCTGTTTTCTTGATAGTGAGGAAGTACCTTGAATAGAGGCCTTTTCCCCTCTGTTGCAGGGGAACTAGTTCTATTGCCCCTAGGGATAGGAGATGTAATACTTCCTTCTCTAGCAACCGGGTCACTGCTGGGGATGAAGGTCGAAAAACTTTTGCCCTCAGCCTTGGTTTTAATTTGAAACTGAGAGCCAGACCTTGGCCCACTACCTCCAGGACCCACTTGTCTGTAGTAATGGATTTCCATTCCTCAAGGTAATGGGCCAACCTGCCTCCTACTTGTACTGGGGAGGTGACCTGGGCAGACCTTTCAGGGTGTCTGATTAGGTTGGGAAGCTGGCTGAGTGCTAGGGGCTATCCGGTTGCCACCCCTTCTGCCCCAGCCTCTAAAGTAGCCCCTCCACTGCTGGTGCTGCTGGTACTGGGGGTAAGCTTGGGGCTGAAAGAATGGTCTATAAGGCCTGCCTCTGTGACCCCTGGCTTGCTGCTTATGGGGTGTAGAGGACTTCTCTTTAGCAGCAGCACTCTGATAAGCTGTTTTGTACTCATCCATTTTCTTCATATAAGCCTCTGCTCACCAGAAAGAAACAGAAGCTCACAGGGGAAATCCATTGCTTTGGACTGGGTGTCCTGAGTCAGGTTAGTTGTCCTGAGTCAGGCAAACCTTCTTAAAGATATGGAAGATGCCATTTGTCTGGCAGTAGTATCATTACTGTCCACTGCCATATGAAATTGCACTTTAGATGCCTCTATGCCCCTTTTTGTAGCTTCTCCTAAGTCTGCTGCCATAGGAGCTGGAACAGACTTTGTGATTTCCATCACAGTGTCCCACAAAGTCCTCTGATACCTCGCAACATAGGCCACATAAGAGGCCTGTCTTATTTCAAGAGAAGACCCCAAACACTGTTTCTTAGCAATTGAGTCCATTCTCCTGGAGTCTTTATCAGGAGGGTGTGATGACAAAGGGATGCCAGCCTTATCACAGGCTGCAGCCTGTACCACTCCCTCATGGCTAGGGTGCCCAAACAAGAACTCTGCTCCACCCTTAGCCACCCAGTACTTTTTATCCACTTTTCTTTCCAGGGGTGGAATGGAAGTGGGGTATGCAGTACCTTCAGGATCCGTTTCTGAAGGGATTTATGGATGGGCAACAAAACCCTTTTAGAGGTTGGCACATCCATCATCTCCTTGTAATCTTGTTCTTCCTCCTCATTAGAGGATTCTTGAGTGGGAAGATCCAAGAACTGAGCAACCTATCTAATAAATTGGAAATGAGATGTAAAATCTTTGGTTCCCTTATCAGGGAAATCTGGTCTATGAGGATCTGGGGAGATATCCGGTTCAATGGACTCCCCAAAGTCCTCTTCATCATCATTGTCAGCTTCCTCTTCATAATCCTCTCCATAAGTGTCTAATTCAGGTTCCACTAAACCGGGATCCGAAGTAGAACTTATGGTAGACAGATGTGGTTGTTTCTCAATCGAAACTGGACTGCCCTGAAGAGAATGAATTGTATGAATAGCATTCGCTATTTCTTCAGTGGTTAGAACCGATGCCTTCCGTTGAGGTTCAACCACTGAGTATTTTTCTTTCTTTTTGCTTTTGCCTGAATGTGCCGGGTTAGCAGTCAGTTCAGCAGGTCTCTTTTTTGTAGTTGAGGAGTCACCCTTGTCAGAGGGCTGGTCCCCGGTTCCTTTTGAGTATCTGCTACCGGTTCAGCGGTTTTCTCAGACATTTTCTCCTGCAGTCGTTTAACGCCTATCAAGCATCGACTGAGGGAAATTTTTTACAAATTTCACAGTCCTCCTTGAGGTGGTCAAACCCCAAACAAATAACACAAATCAAATGAGGATCTGCTTTAGCGAACAGTTCCCCACATTCTGTACAATGTTGGAAACCTGTGGGGCCCAATCGTCTTTTAGGCTGTGACATTTATCGGTTGGTGAGAACCGAAGTAAACCGAGAATTTCCTTGGTAAAATTTAAAAACGAGTTTTAAATAACTAAACCGCCTTACCGGATGGTACCAATGTTAAAATAAGTAAATCAAATGAAAGTATTGGTTCCTTCCTGGTTGGGAGAAGTGTGGAGGAACTGATAAAACTTACCAAAACTAACACTATCTAACTAACTCTACCTGTGAACCAAGGACAGTGCTTCAAAAATCAAGAAAAATAAATGAACTAAGATTTGAACCGAGAAAAATAACTTCTTAAGTTGAAGTGAAGGAGAGCTATTCGGAGACGTCTTACTGAGGCAAGCGGAGTAAAGAATCTGATGGTCGCAGGAAGGTCAACCAGGGACTGTGGTTTGAAAACCGAGCTCGAGCCTAACATTCCATCATTAGCACAGGTCTATTAACCATTTCAGCTCTACGGCAGTCCTATGGTGGGACCATACTGCAATTATCAGAATACTGTAAGATTTCCTTGGGTTTGAAATACATATAGGGATTTCCCTTTCCAGGAGAGGGCCAATGCATCTCACCAAAAATCTCCAGGCCAAGGAGCCAGCGAGCAGAAACATGGCAGTTTTGTGCTGTGTGGGGGTACAAAAATGTCCAGCTCTGGATGACGCTATCTTGCATAGTGGTTGTTTACCACGGAGGACAATTGTTCACATTCGTGAACCAGTGACTGGGACCTGTTTAACCTGCCTGCCCAGACATTCTGAAGACAAGGTAGAAACACAGCCAATAGCTGAAGAACATGAGAAGAGCCCAGTACCATACCCTCACTGCTTCTCTGCAGAGGGGACTGGAGTGCTCCCTTGTTTGCTGATGTAATGCATCACATGGAGGCTCTCCATCTGGATTAGCAGAGACGCGTCTGAAAAGCCTGAAGACTGTACAGAATAGCCCTCATTTCCAGGACATTTATGTGCAACTCGACTTCCACCTTGGTTCATGACCCCTGTGTCTGGTATGGGCCAAAATAAGCACTCCAGCTGGAGTCCAGAGGCATCCGTGGTGAGGATCTGTACAGGAGCTGGTACAAGGAATGGAACTCCCTTCAGGAGGTTCTCGTGATCGAGCCAGCAAAGCAACTCTCTGTGAAGAGAAGACGTAATGAGTACTATTTATTCTAGCTTGTCCATCAACTGATCCCACTGGACCCTGAGTGTCCACTGACGGATCCTCATATGAAGACCTGCCAGTGGCAGTGTCACTAAGGCCACAGCCACTAGACAAAGGAGACATAACATTGTTCCCACTGAGACACATTGGCTCCTATATACCAAGTGTGCCGGAGCAACCAAAGTGTCTGCCCTGTCCTTTGGCAGGACAGCACATCCCTTCTGTGTCCAAGACCACCCTTATGTATTGAAATCTTTGGCAAGGAGTCAGCCCAGACTTTGGCACATCTACTGTGACCTCCAACTCGTTGAATAACTGATGCGTCAGAGACAGGGTGTGTAGCAGAGCATCCCTGGAGCGGGTTTTCAGGAGCCAGTCTTCCAAATAAAGTAAAATACAGACCTTCCCTGTGAAGGGCTACTGCAACTGCTGCCAAACATCTGGTAAAGACCACTGGCACAGAAGCAAGCCAAAGGGCAAAACTTTGAACTAACAGTGTTCTCCTTCTAGCATAAAGCGGACGTAGTAATATGAGGATCCTCAGGATCGCAGGAGCAGCTGCACGAGGGAGGGATCCGGATGTCATTATCCACCTAGGGACAAATGACCTGTCTGAGAAAGGGATCAGAGCAGTGCAACAGGAGTTTGTGGAGTTGGGGAGTGGTCTTAGACAAGTAGCACACACGGTAACTTTCTCAGAAGTGCTACCTGTCTATGGTATGGATGAGGCTAAGGTACTCCACACCATGGGATTCAATGACTGGTTGAAAAACTGGTGCAGAGCTCAGGGATTTGGCTTCACTGGGGACTGGGGCTCCACCTGGACGGATGCAGGCCTACAGGAGCAATGGTCTGCATCTATCCAGGAGAGGAACCAGGATCCTAGGTGATAGGTTTAAATGCTTCATTGGCAAGCATTTAAACTAGCAGGGGGAGGGCACTGAAAAGGAGAAGGAAAATCCTAGCCCCCCCCAAAAAATCAAGGAAGTTAGTGAGGTAAAAACCAAGATGTAGCAGTCAATAGGAAGAAGGGCAGGGGTAAATGGAGAAAAAGACAAAGGCAGTAAGAACAGGGATGTGGCAAAAAGAAATAAAGCCATGAAAAAATAGAGGGTTCTGAGTACCAATGCCCATAGTCTAGGCAAAAAGCTCCCCAAAATGGTGGCCTTGATGGAACAGGGATGCCTGGATATCATGGCAGTCACAGAAACATGGTACACAGAGAACCATGACTGGGATGTCAACATACCAGGGTACACAATCTACAGGAGGGACAGGGAGGGTAGAAAAGGAGGAGGAGGAGTAGCTCTCTATGTAAGGGAAGGGATCAAAGCAACAGAACTAAAGAGTAAACAGCGAGGAGTGGAGGCACTGTGGGTCACCCTAAAGACTGGAAATGGCACCACAATCCGCACAGGGGTTGTAGACACCCCCCTCCCATCTCAGGGGGAGGAAATGGACAAGGAAATGATAGAAGGCATCCTTGGGATGGCAGAGAAAGGGGAGATATTGCTGATGGGGGACCTGAATATGCCAGATGTTAACTGGAGCACCTTTGCTGCAGCCACATGCAAGAGCAGGGCCATTCTCAATGCCTCAGACACCTATTTTTGGAACCCACTCAGGAGGGAGCAATATTAGACCTGGTACTTTCAAATGGGGATGGAGAGAGGATCTCCGATCTTGAAGTGGGTAGCCACCTGGGAACAAGCGACCACCAAACAGTGTGGTTCACGATTAAACTAGCTGTACAGTCAAGCCATACAAATTGAAGGTACTGGACTTCAGGAGGGCTGATTTTGTCAAAATTGGAGAATGCCTCAGAAAAGCACTAGCAAACAGGTAAGAAGGTGGGGTGGAGCAACAATGGGGAAACATTAAAACCGCCATCACAGAGACAACAAGCCTTTGTGTGAAGCAAATAAACAAATCAAAACAAAGGAAAAAACACTATGGTTCTCAAAAGAAGTGGTAGCGAAGGTAAGGGCGAAAAAGATGGCATTCAAGAAGTATAAGGAACACAGAAGGAGCAGGACAGAGAACTGTACCAGTTAAAGCAGAAGGAAGCGGGGAAGGCAGTCAGAATAGCAAAGGCCCAAACCAAGGAAAAGATAGCCAACTCGGTTAAGAAAGGGGATAAAATCTTTTATAGGTATATTAGGGAACAAAGAAAGACTAAGGCAGGGATACTAAGGCTGAATAAGGAGGAAGGTGGTTGGGCAGACAGCAACAGTGAAAAAGCAGGGATATCGAACGAATACTTCTGCTCAGTATTCCCAATACAAAAGCAGGGGGAGATACTTAATCCAGTCAAAAGAAGCACTCTGGATAGGGGGTTGATATTAGTCATTTCACAGAAGAAAGGATTCTGAAAGAACTCTTAAAACTGAAGGTGGATAAAGCAATGGGGCCTGATGGGATTCACTCAAGAATTCTAAAAGAACTAAGAGAAGAACTAGTAACACCACTGACTACCTTTTTAATAAATCATGGGAGGATGGTGTGGTATCTGAGGACTGGAGGAGGGCAGATGTGATTCCCCTTCACAAAAGTGGGAGCAAGACAGAGGCAGGAAACTACAGACCTGTCAGTTTGACCTCAGTGGTAGGGAAAATGATGGAATCACTTCTGAAGGAAAGAACTGTTGAGTACCTAGAGGCCAGTGGGGCACAGGACCCAAGGCAGCATGGATTCACAGCAGGAAGGTCAAGTCAGACAAATCTAAGTGATTTCTTTGACTGGGTGACCAAAGTAGTAGACCTGGGAAGGGCTGTGGACATGGCCTAGCTAGACTTTAGCAAGGCATCTAACACAGTCCCGCACAAACGATTAATAAACAAATTAGCCAGCCTGGGAGTGGGTCCAAGGGTGGTAGCCTGGGTAAAACACTGGCTGGACAACAGAACACTGGGGCAATAGTAAAGGGCATCCACAATGAAGAAAGGGGGTTATTAGTGGGGTACCGCAGGGTTCAGTACTGGGGCTGGTCCTTTTTAATGTCTTTATAAGTGACATTGCAGAGGGACTGAAGGAAAGTATGTCTCTTTGCAGATGACACAAAGATCTGCAACAGGGTTGATACGTAAGGTGGGGTGGAAAGGATGAAAAGGGACTTGGCAAGGTTTGAGGAATGGTCAAATGTATGGCAGCTTAGATTCAATGCAAAGAAGTGCAAAGTAATGCAGCTGGGAAACAAAAACCCAGGAGAAGAGTACACAATGGGGGGTGAGATACTGACAACAACAAAAATGGAAGGGGACCTGGGGGTAGTCATATCAGATGACCTAAAGGTGGACCAGCAATGTGAGAAGGCAGTAAGGAGGACTTGGGGGGGATACTGGAATGCATAAGGAGAGGCATCAAGTAGAAAACAGGAAGTTGTTGGCCCTCTGTACAGACAGTTGGTAAGACCACATCAGGAGTACTGTGTTCAGTTCTGAGGACCCCCATCTCCGCAAAGACATAGACAGGGTGGAGGCTGTCCAGAGGAGGGCAACCAAAATGGTGTAGGGTCTGCACCAGAAGACATATGAAGAAAGACTAAAGGAGATTACGATGTATAGCCTTGAGGAAAGGAGTGGGGGGGGACGACATGATACAAACTTTCAAATACCTCAAGGGAATCAACAAAGTCCAAGAGGGTAGCATCTTTCAGAAAAAGAGATGTGAAAGAACAAGGGGGCACAATTTGAAGATAGACGGGGGACGGCTCAGAGGTAATGTGAGGCAGTATTTCTTCACAGAGAGGGTTGTAGATGCATGGAACGGCCTTCCTGAGGTCGTCATAAGAGTCAAAAACAGTGGAGGAATTCAAGAATGCATGGGACAGACATAAGGCAATTCTAGTGGGGGGTAGGAGGAAGTAGGCTGTTGGTTAACTAGGATTTGCAGCTTATCCGTTAGGTAGGGAAATGGGATGACTAGGTGGGCCAAGCGGTCCTTATCTGCCATCAAATTCTATGTTTCTATGTATTATCTGTGGAATTTCCTGATCTTTACGTGAAGGTATACATCCCTCATGTCCAGAAAACAGCCAGTCCTCCATTTGCAGAAGGGGAATCAGAGCCTGTAGGGATCTCACTCATCAGGAAGGAGGCGCACAGGACAATCTGGAGGAATCTGTAACCACACCAGAGCATGCCCCCTTACAATTATCTCCAGTACCCACTTATCTGAAGTGATCTCTTGCCACTGCTACAGATGCAGAGAGATCCTGCCTCCCACACTTACCCTTGGAACTAACAGCTGAGGTTGGGGGAGGGGGGAGAGAAGGAAGAGTCACACAGAACCAGGGACGGAAGACACCGGAACAAATCCTTTGGGTGTTTTTGCGTGGGCATCGGGGACCCAGAAGGGGGCTACCTCCTCTGCTACAGCCTTGCTGATGGTAGGCATGACAACCACCAGCAGCAGGCTGACAAAAGGAACCTTGACCATTACCTCTAGCAAGAGTGGGCTACAGGGATTTTACAGACCTTAGAGTCATTTTTGAAATATGAAGGTCATGTAGGGTCTCTTCAACATCATAGCGAAACAATTCTGACCCTTTAAAGGGAGCATTCAGAATAGTCAGTTGCACATCATTGGCAAAGCCAGCAACTCTAAGCCAAGAATATCTCCTCTTACAAATGCCAGAAGCCGGAGCCCTAGCAGAAGCATCAGATACATTATAAGATATGTTCAGCAAATGTTTGCCAACCTCCGCACAAGCAGACAATGTTTTTAGCAGATTAGACTCGGCAGAGGCATCAGGCAAAGTCTAAGCAACAGTACAAGCAGATTTCCACAGGCTGTTCTGATATTTTATCATGTGGGCCTGGTAGTCTGCAACCCTCGGGCACAATGATCCTGAGGCACTAGTATGTTTGCCCATAACATCCAGCCTCCTAGATTCCTTATATTCCTTATCGGGAGGCAAAATACTCATATGTCTAGGGGCTCTAGACCTATCAAGAGCAGCCAGCATGACCACAGAATCAGTTACTGGCTGGTTAGAATAAAAGGACTTAGAAGATGGTGCAGGATACTGCTTATAAGCATTTCTAGACCCTACAGGTAGGAGGTTTGGTCTGTACCATGCAGCTAAGGTAGCATCCTCTAATGCAGGATATACAGGTGGAATGATAATGAAGGGGGAGAAGGGTACCTCCAAAAATGCCATGAAATTCCTTTTAGTGCAATATTCATCTTCTACCTCAAAGCCCACAGCACACTTTATTTGCTGCATCATAGCAAAAAGCAACGGGTCCTCAGGAGGTGATCTATGGGTATAAACCTTGGGGACCTTTTCTGAAAAGTAAAAGTCAGCGTACTCCAACTCAAGAACCAGGCCCTGAGGTGCCACGACTTGAGGTTTGGAAAGGTTATTCTACCCTGAGACACTGTCAGTGGGTTGTTTCTCTGTGAGAGATGAATGGGCTGCTTGAGGGAGAGGGCCAGAAGGAGGGAGTACCAGGCCTGCCTAACCCAGTCTGGAGCCACTAATATCATGGTGGTCAGCTGGCTCCTTACCTTCAGCAATACTCTTAGCAATAGAGAGATGGAGGGAAGGCATACAGGAACCTCCCCGACCAGTCCAAGACCAAGGCATCCATGGGGACCGAACCCACTACTGGAGGCCTGCAACAAAAGTGAGGGAGATGGTGATTCTCTCTGGAAGCAAACAGATCTATTTCTGGTGTGCCCCAGCTCCTGAAAATTGTGGCCAGCACCTGCTTGCTCAAAGCCTCTTTGTGGTGTCCCTGGCCAATTCTGCTGAAGGAATCTGCCAAGACATTGTCCTTTCCTGGAAGGTGGACTGCTGACAGTTGTACTTCCATAGAGCAGGCCAGATTTCAGATCTTCATAGCTTCTGGGTACAGCTTTGAGGATCTTGTGCCTCCCTGTTTGTTGATGTAATACATGGTGATGGTGTCTGTCCTGATCTGGACTGACTAGCCCTTTATCTGGGACGTGAACGAATGAAGGAAGGCTGCCCTTAGCTACAGGAGGTTTATCTGCTTTCTGGATTCTCGAGGGGACCACTCTCCACTTACTGTTTAGTCGCCCAGGTGAGTTCCCAGGCTTAGAAGGGAGGCATCTGTTGTCAAGATGACTGTGGGGAACCACTGTTGAAAAGGCATTCCCTCCCTGAGGTCATCTTTCTCCTTCCACCAGTCTAGAGCTTTCAAGAAAGATTTTGTCATAGGCACCAGTCTTGAAAGAGGGTCTCGCTTTTGGGACCAATAGACCATTAAAGTGGTACTGGATGTCCTTCATTTGAAATCTGGCCCCTGCCACCAAACCTGTGGTGGAGGCCATATGACCCAAGAGCTGAAGGAAGTGTCTTGCTGGTCTGGGCTGGGAATTTATCAGGCTTACCAGGCCTTCCATCCTGTTCTGAGGCAGGACTGCCCTCCCCTGGAGGGCATCCAATTCTGCTCCTATTAACTCCAGGACCTGGACTGGTTCTGTTTGGGACTTCTGAACATTTATGAGAAATCCCAGACTCTCCAAGGTGCTTTGTGTCAGTAGGAGAGAGGTGTTTGTCTGCTGGTGTGACTTTCCTGCGACCAGCCAGTCATCTCGTAGGGAAAAACTAACACCCCATTTTCTGAGATGTGCTGCCACCATGGCTAAGCACTTTGTGAACACCCTGGGAGTTGAGGAGAGACAGAAAGAGAGGGCTGTGAACTGGTAAAGACTTGAGGCCAACCTGAACCTTAGGTATTTCCTGTGGCTGAGACCGACTGGAATGTGGAAATACACATCCTTCAGGTCCGAGGATCCCATCCGGTCCCCCTGCTGAAGAGATGGACAAAATGATTTTAATCCATTTTTTTTAATTTAGATATGGGACATGGTGCCGGCCCGGTGGCGTAGAGGGTTGAGGCACTGGTGCCTTACCTCGACCCACGCCGGCAACCCAGGTTTGGGAACGAGCCCGGGCCGATGGAGGTCAGCATGGGGGGGAGGGCGGAGCTGGACAGAGCTGTCAGCAGGCAAGCTCTCCTCTCCAGGGAGGAAATGTGGCATCCCTCGGCTGATGGCGACCCCCAGTGGAGGCTAGGGGTGGCACGGGCCAGAGGGTGCCTAGGCATTAGGCCATGGGGTGGGGGAAAGGGGTCAGAACTGGGGATGTACGGAGCATGCGCGCCTCCAAGCGCATGCGTGCATACTCCCGGGGCCCCTAGGAGAAAAATCAGAGGGGAAAATATGCCGGTCAGCAGGATGAAGACTGACTCCCCGCAGGCGCCACTCCCGGGCCAGGCAAGGTAAGCGCCAGTAATTCTGGGGACGGGGTTGGGGGTCGGTTGAATGGGGCTGACCGCAAGGTGCACAAATATAATATATAAAAAAAAGCTATGGGGCATGGTGGCATCCAGGTCAAACTGTCAGGCTACTGAAAACTCTAAGACTGTTTACGATTTGCTATTTATTCAAAACCGCAAATGTCACCCTTATCTAAATAAATAAAAAAATGGATTCAAATCATTTTGCCCACTGCAGTGTGTTTGAGCCAGCAATCGGAGTGAGTGATTAATGATGACTAACAGAGCAATATAATTGTGCCGAAATGGCACGGCACTGTTGATGGTAAGACTATGTGGTTTTCAATAAACCACTACCTTTCCATAGTTTTACTGTTTTCAGTAAAGTGTCATTTCTGGCAAAACAGAGCAGGGATTTTGTTTACAGCTAATTTGTTTTCTGTGTGTGTGATCTTTAACGGTTGATACTTGGTGTCACCATTTTCTTTCAAATGAACAGTGGAACTTTTATGGGTTATTAATGGAGCACTGTGACAATGTGCCTCTGGCGCGTGAAACACTTTGCCATATAAGTGTGTTTTATGCGCAAAGCAAAGTAAAAAAATGGTTGGTTGATGTACTGCTTAGGATCTATTATAGTACATTTCAGAGTATAGTAGAACATTGCTCTGTATAGAATTCCATTCCTTTCAAAATGCTGTTGTACTACAGTTCAAAGCTTATAGAATGTGACTGTATCCTTCTGTGGTACAACAGGATTCTGAAACCTCTGGAGACTGCACAAGTCAGTTTTGCTCTGAAAGCTTGATAACACATTGCTGTGGTGTCGTCTGTCCTGATCTGGACAAACTGACCCCAATCTGGGAGTGAAAAAGCCTGCAATGCCAGGTATACATTGCCCTAAGCTCCAGGAGATTTATGTATTCCTGAGTCCCTTGTCTGCTCCAGGTACCACTCACGGTGAGGTCCTCCGGGTGGGTGCCCCAGCCTAGGAGGGAGGCATCTGTTGTGAGAATAGCTATAGGGGACTGCTGAATGAAGGAAATTCCTTCTCTGAGGTCGCATTCTTCCTTCCATCACTCCAGAGCCCTTAGCAAGGTTTCTGTGATGGGCACTAACCTGGAGAGAGGATCCCACCTCTGAGACTGTTAATGGTCCCCCGGTAGATACTGGATGCCTCTCATTTGGAACCCAACCCTTGGTACCACTGCAGTGGACAAGGCCATGTGCCCCAGTAACCACAGAAAACCTCTTGCAGGCCTTGGCTGACCCGCCCGAAAAGATTCTGCCGTTGAAATCAGATTTGCTACCCTTGCTTGAGGAAGGACTGCCTTTCCCCTGCAGGGCATCCAGCACTTAATCGATAAAGTCCAGAACTTGAAATGGTTCTGTCTGAGACTTCTGAAGGTTTATGAGGAAGCTCAGGTCCTCCGAAGTGCTTTGTGTCAGCAGTATAGAGGACTTTCTATCCTGCTGTTTTTTTCCAGAGCTCAGTCACTCTTCCAGGCAGGGAAAATCCACCACCCCTTTCCTTCACAACTGTGCTGCAGCCTCAGCTAGGCACTTTGTGAACACTCCTGGAGCTGAGGTGAGGTGAGGTCAAAGGGAAGGACCGTGAACCGGTACTGGCAGTTCTCTTACCTGAATCGGAGATATTTTCTGTGACTTGGCCTGACTGGTATGTGAAAGCGTCTTTCAGGTCGAGTGACCTTAACCAGTCTCCTATTTGGAGATATAGAATCACTGAGCCCCATGTTACCATCTTGAATTTTTTTTTCCTTTAAATGTTTGTTCAACTATCTCGGGTCTAAATGGCTCACCACTCTCCATTTTTCCTGTGGGTCAAGAAGTAGCCGGATAAAACCCCTTGCCCCATTGTGTGGCAAGCACTTTTTCCACTGCATCTGTTTTCAACAATTTCTTTATTTCTATTTCCAACAGGAGTTTTTCTGCTATGCTGTGAGACCAAAAAACCTTTTGGTTCTGCATTTTTGGAAATTTTTTGAACTGCAATGATAAACCTTGACTCACTACTTCCAGTACCCACTTGTCTGTGGTGACATTTGTCCATTCCTAGAAGTAGTGAGCCAGCCTTCCCCCACTGGCAATGGCTGGGCGACCTGAGCAGACTTGTCAGGGAGTTTGTTTTGGCTCAGGTTTGGGGCTGGTACTGCAGCTACATGCCTAGTGTCCCTCATAGCCCTGCCTCTATAGTAGCCCCTTTGTGGCTGGTACTGACAAGACATATAAGCACGAGGGAAGTATCCCCTACCTCCCCTTTCATAAGGCCTGTAGGAAGTGGAGGCCTTTTCTTTCTCAGTATTGTTCTTTTTTTTTTGTATCATTTCTTTATGCTCCCCCCGGGCCAGGCATCCTTTCGAGGTGCACTCACGGCGAGAACTGCTACTCCCTGCCTGAACCCCTGCTAATCTGATTGGGAATCCCCCAACAACTGGGCAACCCTAGCTCTCCGGTTCACCCACCGGGCCAGGTCCGCCCACCCTCAGCAGCCCATCTGTAATTAGAGAGGGCTTACCGCAGTTGCCGGGTTGGCCAGGAGTCCATCGGAGCTCGGGCTGGCGGTGGGATGCGAGTTCTTCCTCTGGTGCCCCCCATCAACTCCACAGTCGCAGGTGGGGTTTCCATTGTTTTTCTCCTCGGGAGTGCGACGCGCAATGACGTCTGCACACGGCTCACCTGCTGATGTCTGCCGCACTACCGCCCCCTCTTGTTCTGGCTGGCATGCCTGTGCTGCCCCGATCTCCATCGGGGGTCGCTAGGATGCCGAGCAGCCCCGGATCCCTCCCCAGAGAGAGGAGAGCAGTTCTCCAGATGCTCAATCCTCTCCTCCCCTGCCAACCCCTGGCCTGCTCCCAAACCTGGGTCGCCGAGTGGTACGAGGTGTGGCATCCAGTGCCTCAACCTTCGGCGCCACCGGGCTGGGCGATCAGCATTGCTCTTGTAAGTGGTTTTGTACTTATTCATCTTTTTCATGTAAACCTGTTTTATCATGTGACCTTCCCGCACAACGAAAATCCACAGCTTT
Source organism: Neoceratodus forsteri (assembly GCA_016271365.2). Lineage (NCBI taxonomy): Eukaryota > Metazoa > Chordata > Ceratodontiformes > Ceratodontidae > Neoceratodus > Neoceratodus forsteri. Next base: position 253,885,177 of record JADMNL010000027.1, read on the forward strand.
TGTCCGAGTGTCATGGGACAGTCTATAGTTCTAAGCCAGACAAAGCTTCTTAAGGACACTGCATGGGACATGACCCTACGTGCAGTGTCATTTGTGTCCACTGCCATGTGGAACTGGTATTTCGTGGCATCTATGGCTGATTTTACTGTGTCAGCCATTTCCCGTGCCAAGTCTCCAGAAGCTTTCTCGCTCAGAGCCATTATGGACTTCCATAAGGCCCTCTGGTACTGGGCTGTGTAAGCTAAGTAAGCTGCCTACCTTAGAAGCAGGGAAGTGGACATGTAAGCCTTTTTTGCCTATACTATCCAGTTTCCTGGAATCTTTTTCAAGAGGCTGGGATGAAAGAGGCACTTTTGCCTTATCACTAGCAGCAGTTTGGACCACTCCCTCATAATCAGGGTAGGAGTACAGGTACACAGCACCCTGTTTGTTCTCCTGATATTTTTTCTCAATTTTCTTGTCAATGCCAACAGCTGAGGTGGGTGCTGACATGACTTTGAAAGTGGCTTTTTTTGAGGGATTTATGGTTGGCAGCATCAATCTCCTTGTGGGTGTTAAGCCCATCATATCTATGAATTCCACCTCATCTTCACCTTCCTCAGTTTCCTGTGAGGAAATGTTGAGGGTATTTACCATATGCCTTACAAAGGTATAGTGTGAGGTACAGTCCTCTAAAGACCTAGGAGGAGAGCCAAATACCTGCTCAGGAGAACCACTTGGTTCTATGGGTTCTCCCTCTTCATCAAAGTACATTTCAACCTCCTCCTCCACAGGCACTGGAAATGGAATTGGTGCCGGGGGCACCATCATGAAGTTCCCAATTGCCTGGAATGTCTGGTGAAATTGCCATGCCTTTGTCATGTTGTGTGCCTGGAATGCCTGGTAAAATTGCCATGCCTCTGTTATGTTGTATGCCTGGTGCAATTGCCATGCCTTTGTCATGTTGAGTGCCTGGAATACCTGGTAAAATTGCCATGCCTCTGTTATGTTGTCTGCCTGGTGAAATTGCCATGCATTTGTTATGTTGTGTGCCTGGAATGCCTGGTAAAATTGCCATGCCTTTGTCATACTGTGTCCACTGGTAACTTCTTTCCTTCTTCGGGATGGGGACATGTTTTTCTTTTTGGTTTTTCTTTCCAGGCACCGTCTCCAGCGTCTGCTCTGAGGCTCTTATTTTTGTGTGGATTCAGAGTTCTCCCTTTCAGACACACTGAGTTCTGTACCATCTTTAGCAGCTTTATATTTCTTTTCTAGCCCTTTGACAGGAACTGCTGCCTACTCAGAGGGGCTGGACCCTCACCTGAGCCTTTTGGTGATGTTGAGGCTGACTGGGAAGCCATTAGGGCTTCTGATGTTTGAGTCCTTTCTTTTTGCATTTTAGGGCAAAATGTTTTACAGAGATCACAATTGGCAAAATCATGGTCTGAACCAAGGCACATTAAGCACAGCTCATGGCCGTTTACCTTTACCAAGAGCTGAAAACAAACTTTACAATTTTTGAAGCCTGTAGGTCCCGTCTGCTTTTTGGGACTGTCAGTCATGCCAAACACAGAAGACCCCTAAGAGCACTGTCGGTTCCCCAACAACAACAAAAATAAATAAATAAAAGCCAATGAAAAAGCCCAGGCAATGTAAAAAGGGGTTTTTTATACAAGAAATGCAGTTTGGTTCCTTGTAAAAATAAACCATGGTTAAAAAAAACCTCAGAAGAGGTTCTGATAAGTAAACAGTCAACTATCTTTTTGTTTCCCAGACATGTGGCACAAAGACTAATGCAATGTAAAAACGGCTAAGCAGTTGTAAACAAAATAGTAACTAAAATAAGTTTTAAATGTTTAAGTTAGTTGTCCCTTGAACTGTGCCAAAAACTACCATCTCCAGTTTCTCGGAACTGGAAAAAAAAACAGTAAAATAAACCAAATAATACAAATAAATAACACCCTAGCTAATACAGAGCATCGAATGTTAAACTACAATACTAAAACACTAAGAAAGTAAATAAAATTTAAAGTGTAAACTGGACAGAAGTGAAGAGAAGACTTTGGGGGCAACTGCTCTCTCAGGCAGATAAATAAATCTAACAGACTGCAGGGGTGAGCATGACCACACACAGCACAGTTTGAATTTAGTTCCAAATTCCATAAATTCTAAGACCAGGGGAATGACTGCTGCTGTTAAATTTAAGTGAAGGATTCCTGAGGTTTGAAACCTGTTTCAACTACTGAAAGTGAAGTTATGGCCATTGTTTACCTAACGATCTGTGAAACAGTTTTTCCACACATACCTTGTATGATTGTACTTTCTCGGGTATATCTTTTTTATCCTGTTCTTCATCCTTATCAGAGGACTCCTCTTCTTCCTCCTTTCCAGATGTCTCCTCTTCCTCCTCTCCCTCACTGTCTAGTTCTTGGGGTCTTGCAGGACGCCGTCGAAGGCCCACCACATCCGTATCCGCCTTGACTACGTCTGATGCATCTGTGTCTCGCTCTGGCTCTATAACAAGAATACATTCCATGGGTACAGGAGTACAGACAAAAATTAAAATTAGTACACTGCATCCTTTGATATTAACCCTCCCCAAACAGCAAATCTCTTCTATCCTTGAGCCCCCAGGGCACACAAACCCCATCTTACCCAGTGCCGGTCAACACTGTTTAAGTACTTCCCCCTGGAGTCTCCAAGCACTGGTAATCCTGTATTATTCCCTCCCCAAGTACCAGCTATTGCTGCCACATCACTGGAGAAGACAAAAACTTGACATACGCTGTGAACATTTCTAACTGGAGCTTCCAAAAAAAGATATCACCAAGATTATCTGCTGGATGGGGGAAGGGCTTAGCTGTGGGGTAATACTGGAGGTGCAGAGCCCCTCTGGTTGCACCCTCCAAATCAAACTGTACTGTACAGTGTACAAAGACTATAGTATCCTACACTCATTTATACATAATCAGAAACGGTGTTGCTTAAACTAAAACATTTGATTTGAGAGTGGCATCTCAACTCCCCCTTCTCCCTGATGGCATCTCAACTCCCCCTTCCCCCTGAAAACTGGGCCAACGATTTGGCTTTTTAGTAGGCCTTTGTAAATGCAGTGATTCCCTGATGCTGATGCCATGCTGAGTAGTAACTTCTGCTCTCTCTCCTTCTCCCTACATGCAAATGAGATGTGAAGAGTGACATTAATGTAGTAATGATTCTGTGAGGCAAAGTCTAGAGAACCTCAAAGAATCGCTCCTATTTGAAGTCACACTTCAGGTCTCCTTTGCACAGAGAGCAGACTTTACCACTCAGCATGGAACTAGCAGCAGGGGGATCACAGCATTTCAAAAATACTGCATTTTAAAGGCACGGCGAGAGAAAAAATATTTGTCATTGCCACAGTTTGACAGGAAATGAGGGACCAGGTATGCCACCTTATAAAAGTATTTTTCTTTGATGTTCCAAAGCGACCTAACTTCATCAAGCATAAACATACAAGTATGACTGGGCTAACCGATCTGATCATGGCTGGCAAGTATTTTTCCATTAGTTTCTGTTAAGGTGCTACCAGGCTGACACAGACGAAGTTCAACTTATGACACTACTACTGTAATATTAAAGAAGGCATGCTCCGATATCTACGGAAATGTGTTTGAGAATCCTTTCCACTGCCAGGTTCATGCCACATATACGGCTGCCAGTCTTTCCACCGCCAGTTTCACGCCACATATAAGGGTGCTGATATGCCAATTTGTTTACAAAGAGAAGGGAATCAGTACATGACATAATAGCAGTCCAGTGTTTCTACACACGCACCCGCACACACACATATATACATATGTGCAATGGGCTGACACAAAATATGTAAATTTATCTCCAAGTGTAAGAGGGCCTAGAGAATAATTACCCCCCCCCATTGAGAATGAACAGATTCTCAACGCCAAGTTAGTTTGGTGACATCACAGCAAGAAAGTGAAGCTCAAGTGTTGTCCTGATGTCATGACTAATGAGGTGCTGAGAATCTGGCAAGTTCTCAATGAAGGTGGGCTACAATATTGTATATAATGCAATTTGAGACTGTTTTTCAGCATACTTGATTGAGTCATTGACTGATCCAGTTGCTTTTATGACTTTTAAACTGCCCATTTTTTGAATGGTCATGTTAGTCACTTCTCACAGCTCAGTTCGCACTGCCACAGCAGTGGGGGAGACTGGTCTAGGAGAAACCCGCTGATCTTCACATTCCAAAATGGTAAGAACAGCAGGTTCTACATTCTGAAACATGAAGAACAAGGTTTAGAAACCATTAGAAAACAGGCTCAAAGTGTATTATAGTACCATAACTCTCCAATGGCAGAGCCACGAGTGAGTTATGAAAGTCCTGCCCACTAACAAGTGATGAAAAATTGCCTGTTTTTGGTCAGGCTGTTGTATATTCACTATATACAACTGTAGTGTGCAAGTAATATATTTTAAATATGAAGTTTGAAGATTTTGCTGTTTCTCTTTGATTTTAACAGCTGGCTTCACAGCTGCACTTGACATTGTGATGTCATCAGCACTGTGAAAGCTGCTCTTTGATTGGTTCTGTATTACACTGTGATGACAGACAGTAACCTTTCAAATATCCATTGTAACAACAGTAACAATACATTTTTGATATGTTACTATTACTGATATAACTAGCCAAGATATATTTTTTATCTTGTCATTTTTTGAACTAAGTGAAAATAACATCAGCACAACAGCGCTGACCAAAACCGGACATCCTTAGCAGTGCAACCCAGGACAGTGTGACAATGTGCATGTCATCTGCGGGGTGCTCTACTCACGCACTAAATACAACAAACTCCAGGGTGGGCAGCAGAGGTCACATAGCAATGCCAGGAGAATGCACGGCACACAGACTGCCGTGTGCTGTAAGGACCTGCGCTTCTGCGCACTTCTGACCCTGCACTATTATACCGGCACTATGTTGACTGGATTCAGTCATTTTTTACCCCCATTCCTTCTGTGTAAAGAGAAATGCAACAGAAAAAGCTGATATTTTTGGACACACTTTGCAAGATATCTTGCATTCTGAAGTATGTCACAACTGTTATCTAGCACACTTGTACAATGCTGATGACATCACAACAGCCATCTGCAGTACTGAAGCCATCAGCTGAAACCAAACAGAAACAGTCAAATCTTCATACAAATAAATGATTTAAAAGTTAACTATTGAACCAATGTTGTATAAATTTAAAATGCAATGGTCTGACTTAAAATAGGCAGCTTAAAATCACTTGTGAGGAGGCCGTACTCTCATAACTCACTTGTATCTCTGCCATCTCTGAGTTATGGTCCTGCCTCTTCACATTAAAAAAAATAAGTTACATATTTTGAGTCACATCCCATTGGGGTACTGTAGTGCCCTACAGTTAGAGCGAAGTAGGATGTTTAAGCTATAAGGCATGACCAAGGGTTATGTTAATGGTCTGTTAATCACCTTCTAGGGGTGTACTGTGGCACGAGGTGTAGCCAAGTGCCACATGCCCCTAGAAGGTGATTAACTGATCATTAACATAATATCTGGGAGTGCCTTATTGCTATTATAATAAAAAATGTTTTCAAGCAGTGTTAAACCTTGTTCAACATATGGATAAGCTCTACATGTATGTTAATAAAAGATTAACATAAGGCTGTTAGAATGTTTGCAGTCAATCAGAAAGTTCAATTTCTCAGACCCTTCTTATAATTAATGTTAACCCCCTAACTTTGCAACTTAATAGCAGGATGTTTAATATTAACCCCCTAACTTTGCACCTTAATAGCGTTATCCCCATTCAACGGAACTGCGTAACATTTTGCATGCACAGTCTTGGGGGCAAAGTCTCTTGATCTGTTAAGTTTCTTGATGGTCAGATGTCCGTATTCTGAAATCGGATACTGAAATAAAAATGGGGGTGTTTGACTTTTTTTTTTCTTTTCTTGCTCTCACGTACAGTCCAGACAGCATGAAATTTTTGTTCGGAAATTTTCAGGGTGGTGGGGGCTTGCCCCAGGAAAGAGGCCTTTTTTTGAGGGGTTGGTTAAAAAATATTAATCAGTTCCTGAGTAATAAAGATTTGAAATATCAGTTCTGAGCATGGCCAGTAGGGTCTTTCATTTATGTTGGATGCAAAAGAATTCCTGGAGCCGATGCTGACCCACCGGCACAGCGGTAGCGCTACCACTCCCAACGCTAGCGACCTGGGTTCAGGAATGAGCCTGGGTCGCTGGAGGGCCGGCCATGGAAGGGGGCTTGAGCGTCTGGGGGACTGCTCATTTTCTCCAGGGAGGGGGGAGATTTGGAGCATGCCTGGCCTCTGGTGGTGGCCAGAGGTACAGCAAGCCCAAGTCAGAATCAGGGGGTCGGGGGGCGTGACCGATGTCGGCATGCACCTTGGTGTCCTAGCACTGTCACACCTCCAGTGGGGAGAGTAACAGAAAAACACCCAGCCCCGGCACAACACCGATGAGAGAGCCCAAGATGAGCCCTCAACCATTGGCGCCGCAACCTGTGGAGGAGGACCCCGATGAGACAAAGAAGGTACAAGGGTAAAGGGTCCCTCAAATTGTCCCTGCCTTATGAGTAAAACTAAGGCTCGTGGGGTACCCTAGGAAGCGGAAGCCAAGGGGGAGTTGGAGTACAGTAACAGAGATGAGGGACAGAAAGAAAATTACTCACCTTAGTAATGTTGTTTCTTCTAATGGAGTCTTGCTATTATAGACATTAGCAGTTTGTTCCAGCTCTAGAACTGCCCCGGAGTGAAATGGTTAAAACCATTCCAAAATAGAATTTGGCACGAGAGCAGCTCTATCTGTGTCATTTCAAACTTGAACTGTCAGATCTTTACGAGCCAAACTCACTAAGGTCTGTGTGGAAGCTGTAACTCACACTAGCCAAATGGCTACCTAAATAATAACAACCATTGATGGTCCCAACACCCAAGACTCAAGTCAGGGGACCAGAAATACTAACACCATTCTAATAATATGAAATGGAACATAAGTATAATAAAACACACACACGCGCACACAACATACTTCAAAGTCCCAAAGGGGACAAAATGCTAACAGGACATAAGTAGTGCCCACACTAAGTTGCCCGCACCCCACCAAGTAGAGGTTCTGAGAGGGGCAGGTTGGGGGGGAGGTCTATAATATAGCAAGACTCCATTAGAAGAAACAACATTACTAAGGTGAGTAATTTTTTCTTCAAACAACATGAAGTCTTGCTATATTATAGACATTAGCAGAATACACAGCAGTACCTCCATGGAGGAGGGGCAGAACCTACTTAGGAATAGGCTCTGAAGAACAGCTGTGCTAAACCGAGCATCTCTCCTGGCCTGACATCCAGGGAGTAATGCTTGGTAAAAGTGTGCACTGCTTTCCAAGTAGCAGCCTGGGAAATCTCTAATAAAGGGATATCTCTGGCAGCAGCTAGAGACGAGCTGTACCCCTGGTAGAATGAGCCTCAAACTGGGGGCCTGCCCACTTTCTGATAACAAAATTGGATACAAGAGACAATCCACCTGGCTACTGATCTCTTTAGTGGCAGGTTTGCCTTTCCCAGCTTCACCATAGGTAAGGAAAAGTTGGAGGATTCAACCTGTGACCTTTGGTACGCTATATAATAACTAAGAGCTCTCTTAACATCCAGGCTGTGCAACCTCCTCTCACCCGAAAAGGAGTGATCAGTGAAAAATACTGGAAGGAGATAGATTGATTAAGATGGAAATCTGAAACCACCTTAGGCAAAACTTCCTATTAGTCCTAAGGACTACCTTATCCCTGTGGAAAGAAATAAACTCAGTCTCCACTGACAAGGCTTGCAATTCACTTATGCGTCTGGCAGAAGTAATAGCCACCAGAAAACAGTTTTCCAAGTTAGGTACTTAAGCTCTGCAGAAGACAGAGGTTCAAAAGGGGGTTGCATTAACTGGGCAATGTAAACATTAAGGTCCCAAGCAGGGGCTGGTTCCCGAAAGGGAGGATTAGTATGGAGTAATACCTTAAAAAACTTGGAGAAAACAGGATGAGAGGAAAGAGGGGATGACTTTCCTGCTGACACAAAAGCAGACACAGCTGCCAAATGAACTCTCAGGGTAGCTGGTCTGAGACCCAAGGAATTAAGATGTACCATGTAATCTAACAAAATGGGCAATTCAGCAGATTCTGGGAAATATTTTCCCAGCACACCAAATGGAAAACCTTTTCCATTTAGAACTATAAGTAGCTCTAGTGGAAGGCTTTCTGAAGCCTTTAGGATCTCAAGAACACCCTGAGAGAGGTGTAAATCAGCAACTCTAACCCTCAAGAGCCAGGCCTTGAGGTTGAGGGATTTGAGGTCCGGATACCAAACCCTTCCCTGGGCACAAGTCAACAGATTGTGATTCCTGGGGAGGCACAGGGGAAGATGGACTGTCAGAGACAGAAGGAGTGGGTACCAGGGCTGCCTGGCCCAACTGGGCAATCAGAATCACCCTGCAAGGCTGAGATCTGATTTTGACTAGTACTTTGAATAGGAGAGGAAAGGGGGGGAAAGCATAGAGGAACTTCCCCTCCCAATCCAGAAGAAGGGCATCCAGGGGAACTGAGCCCAGCACTAGAGGCCTGCAACAGAACAGAGGAAGTTTGTGATTGTCTGGGGCTGCAAAAAGATCTATCTGAGGGATGCCCCACCTGGCAAAAACTATCCCCAGCACTTGAGGATCCAGGGACCATTCGTGATGGCCCTGGGAAATCCTGCTGAGGGCATCCGCTAGGACATTGTCCTTCCTGGAAGATGAACTGCTATGAGGGAAGTGTTCAGGAATAGGCCAGAGACCACAACTTCATTGCCTCGGTGCACAAGGCTGAAGACCGAGTGCCCCCCTGTTTGTTGATGTACCACATTGTTGTGGTGTTGTCTGTTCTGACTTGTATCACCTTGTCGTGGACAGATGCAGAAAAAGCTTGAAAAGCTAAAAAGACAGCTCTGAGTTCCAGCAAATTGATGTGGAGCAGAGATTCCTGGGGGGACCAAACTCCCTGAGTGGAAAGGTCGCCCATGTGGGCTCCCCAACCCAGAAGGGAAGCATCTGTAGTGAGAGTCAAGTCGTGAGAAGGGGAAATGAAGGGGACCCCGCTTCTAAATTGCTCTGATCCTGCCACCACTGGAGAGCTAGGATCAAGGTTCGAGTCACTGGGACCAACTTGGAAAGGGGGTCTCTTCTCTGAGACCAAAAGGTTCTCAAGTGAAACTGAATGTCTCTCATCTGAAATCTGGCTCCCTGCACAACAGCATTGGATGCAGCCATGTGCCCCAGGAGCTGCAGAAAGTGTCTTGCTGGTCGAGAGACCTGCAGAGTGAAGGAAGAGGCCAGAGCCACTAAATTCCTTACCCTTTCTGGGGAAGAAAGGCTCTGGCTAGCTTTTGTCCAATTCTGCCCCTATAAAGGTGAGTACCTGGACTGGTTCCAGAACCGACTTTGGTAGGTTTAGCAGAAAACCCAGGAGGTGAGAAGCTGCTGGGTGACCTGCAGGTGAGATTTTACCTGTTCTGGGACTGGCCTACAATGAGCCAGTCGTCTAGATAGGAAAACAGCAATCCTCTGCCTCCTTAAGTGGGCCACTGCTAGACACTTTGTGAATACCCTTTGGAGCAGAGGTAAGGCCAAAGGGCATTGCTCTGAACTGGTAATGACCTGAGGGCAGTTCGAATCTGAGGTACTTTCAATGGGAGCTTCTGATTAGGACATGGAAATAGGCATCCTTGAGGTCCAGGGAGGCTAGCCAGTCCCCTGGCCTTAGGGAAGGTAAATCATTGCAGAGTTACCATTTTGAACTTTGGTTTCAAAAGATGCTTGTTCAGATATCTGAGATCTAAAATGGGCCGCCACTCTCCTGTCTTTTTGGGGTAAGGAAGTATCTGAATACAGACCCCTGCCCTGATGCAGGAGGAACCCTTTCTACTGCTCTGAGAGCTAACAGGATGAGACCTCTGTTTCCAGAGCGAGGTCTCTGAAGCACTTGCAGGTAGAAAGTCTGCTTCTCGACTTGGGAAACTTTTTGAAGCTGAGAACCAGACCCTGGCTTACTACTTCCAGAACCCACTTGTCTGAGGTTAAAGAAGCCCACCCTGACTGAAGTAAGCCAGCCTGCCCCCACTGGTACAGAGAGACGGCCCTGGGCACCCCATCAGGGTGCCTGTTTCGAGGAGCTTTAGGCTGGGGATGGGAGCAGGTCTGCCCACCCCTGCCTGCCCCTGCCTCTGAAGAAGCCCTCTGAGCATAGGCAGAGGAGGCCCGAGTCTGGTAGAAAGGCCTGTGAAAAGGCCTACCCCTACCCCTGGGGGCATGCCTTTGAGGAGTGGCTTGCCGCTCCTTAGCCTGGGCACTCTTGTAAGTAGTCCTATATTCATCCATCTTCTTCATGTAGTTCTCTGTCTGCTCTCCAAACAGAGAATTTCCCACCACAGGAAAATCCATAGCCTTAGTCTGGGTATCCTGTGACAAACTAGTACACCTGAGCCAGGCCAACCTACGAAAAGCTACAGATGTGGCCATGACCCTAGAGGAAACATCATTAACATCCACAGCAGCATGAAACTGAACCTTAGAGGCTTCAATGCCATCAGCAGCCACCTGTTCTAGTTCACTAGCCAGCTGGCCATGGGCCTGCTTGGCCAATTGCATAACAGTATCCCATCTAGATTTCTGATACCTAGCTACATAAGCCATATAATTTGCTTGCCTGAGTCCCAGAGAGGCTGCCATATACTGTTTTTTGCCATGGCATCAATCTTCCTGGAATCCTTGTCAGGAGGATGTGAAGCCAAGGAATATTAGCTTTATCACAGGCAGCAGCCTGAACTACCCCAACATGACTGCATTGCTGAGAAAGGAATTCTGTATCAGGGCCTGACAATGTATACCTTCTGTCCATCTTTTTATCTACAGGATGCACATAATTAGAATCTTTTAAAATTTTAATTGTTTGTTTCCTAAAAGACTTATGTAAAGGAATAGACAATCTCCTAGACTCTGGAATATCCATAATTTCTACAAAATCAGGCTCCTCTTGCTCATCCACAGCCTCTTCTAAAGGAAGCTGGAGGGTTTCAGCAACTTTTTTATAAAACATAAAATGAGATGGGGACTCAGACAGCATAGGGGGAGATTCTAAAGGTCTGTCTGGGGAGATGTCCGGTTCAATGGGCACACCAGACCTTCCCAGCCACATTCATACTGTTCATAATCCTCCTCCCCCTCCTCTGGTTCATAAAATTCCTCAATATCATAATCCTGAACCACTGGGACCGGACGAACCGACCTTTTACCAGATAGTGGTGGTTCGGACGGACCCTGAGACAGTGACTGGACAATTTGTATGGCTTTTGTTATCTCTGCAGCAGTTGGAGAAGGAATTTTGGACTCCAGACCTGCTGATTTTCTTGTTTTCTTTACTGGAATTGGTTCCTCAGAACCAGCTTTTCTTTTGCCCGAGGAAGTCTGGCCCTGGTCAGAGGGCACTCCCTCTGGTTCGGTTGGCACCGAACCGGGCTGGCCATCCGGGTCAGCGGACTTTTTGGCCTCTCGTTCCCTGAGCCTGCCCAATCTTTTTTCCAGGGTGGCTGCAGGGAAATTCTTACATACCTGGCAGTCTGACTGGAGGTGGTCAAACCCCAGACAATAAACACATGGTGTGTGTGGGTCAGCCTTGGCAAAGACTTCCCCACAAACATCACAGTGTTGAAACCCAGTGGGCCCGGTTTTCTTTTTGTTTCTCAGACATAATGCCAGCTCAACCAAAACTTGCCCTTTAACGGCAGTGCTAGGAAGACACCTTATCGGTTCCTAACCGGTCATTGGTATTGGAAAAACGTAATAAATCCGTCTTTTTTAGAACCGATAAGAACCGGGAACCGCACTCTAAAATAGTAACTTTTAGTTTTAAATGAGTTTTAAACCCACTGATCGGTTCAAAACCGAACCGATAACTTACAAGTTCCACACAGACAAAACCTTCATTTACTTACGGTTACCACAGATAGAGCTTGAACCGAACGGTTTTGCGGTTAAAATAAAACTATTCTCAGTTAAATCCAACCGAGAAAACACTTTTTAAACCGAGAAATGAACCGAGCAGAAGGAGAAATCTCCGGAGCGACTGTTCACTAAGGCAGAGTAAAGAATCTGACAGTTCAGGTTTGAAATGACACAGATAGAGCTGCTCTCGTGCCAAAATTCTATTTTGGAATGGTTTTAACCATTTCACTCCGGGGCAGTTCTAGAGCTGGAACAAACTGCTAATGTCTATAATATAGCAAGACTTCATGTTGTTTGAATAGAAATTACAAAAAAAAAAAAAAGACTTCTTGGAGCTGGCCCAGTGGCACGACAGGTTGAAGGATTCATGCTTCCCTGCCAGCGACCCACATTCGGGAACAGACATGGATTGTTTGGGTGCTCAGCAGGAGAGAGAAGAGATTGAGCATCCGTAGGATAGCTCTCTTCCCTCAGGGAGGGGGTATCCCGTGACTCGCCACTCGACTACCACCTGAAGGAAACCAGATGGTGGTGCGTGCAAGTCTCGCTATTAGGGGAAGGGCCAGTGCACAGAGTGCTGAAGCGCCTTCTTGGAGGTCGAGAGCGCTAGTGTGCTCATTACACGTACTGCTATGCCCCAGGTAGGAAATCAGGAGGAAAAATGGAGGATGGGCTTAATTAAGCCCCCCTGCTAACACTGGCGGCCTGCCCACTTTCAGGGGAAGGATGGAGACATGGGACAGCTGCGGGCTATAAGGGGCAGGGCTGATACAGCCACCCAGCCTGCCAATGAGGATAAGGACTATATGAGAAAAAAAAAATTCCTGACTCACAAAAGGGAAGGCTTAGTGAGGGCTTCAATTTTTTTTTTGTAAGCCGAAATTCTTTTTTTATGAGTTGGAACAAGCAGTGCAGCCTCTTCACGTGGCTGCTTACACCGCTTGCTCCGATACATGTCCCCACAAATACAGCATCTTGGGGAGAGGAACACGGAGTGGCTTACTTTGAATGGGTAAGTGTCCACCGGGCTCTATTTTCATCATAGCAACCTGTGCGCTCGGACTGATATGATGCAAATGTGGCCATGTAAACAGGCCTTCTATTACAGCCTTTTGCATGGCAATGCACCTTGCACAGCTGGGTTTTAGCTAAGAGATAAGCAGCTCTTAAAAACCAGACTCTGTCACCCATTTCTGCTAAACAAAATTATTTAATGCATTCTGATCCTTAGAAGTGCAATTGCCCCCATTTGCTGTAAACAAAAATATTTCTGTATAGTTCAATACACTGCATCTTAAATGCCCTTTTATAAAATAAGTCACTCCTAGCCGAGGTTTAAAGCATTTAGATGTTCAGTACTTCTGGTCTGTAAGACTATTCGGCTTTCAGCCTGGTGCCTTACACCCCCAAGATATGCATCAAAATTCTTTATAAAGTGGCAAGAAAAAATCTAGAAATCTCATTGGCCAACAGACATCAGCTGCCGGACATTCTATCTCTGTATATGCACAGTCATCCTGGTCCTAAACCACATCACACAATGAGCAAATCAGTCCTCCTACAACCAGAACCATCTTCCGTCAGTCCCCCTGCAACTAAAACTGATCTTCCATCACAAACATTTAGGAGGCAGTATGGCGCAGTGGTTTAAGGCTCTGAGCTGCAAATCTGGAGACCTGGGTTTGAATCCCACAGCCCCCACTTGCATACTGTGTGACCCTGAGCAAGTCATTTAACTTCCTTATGCTCCCAGGTTGTACCTGTAAACTAGCTTTCAGCTTAGTGTGTCTCACCTGGTTAAATAACGGGACGGGATGGGGCAAGAAACATGGCTGCTACCTTTACACTGTAAAAACCTTCAACTGGGCCCAAAAAATAAAACTACCTTAAAAAAAAATAAAACAAATTAATTAAATGTTGTTTCCCTGATCTCATCACACTCTCCTTACACACACATAAACAAATCAGAAACATTAAAAATTCTTTATAGTTTTCATTACAACTGTTTCTTTGCTAACAGTGACAAATCCCCCTTCTGTCTTTATCTGTTCATCAGGGAAATCTTTTTGCTTGCCCTTACAGTGAGATGATTGAGTCTGGCACTCAACAGGCCTTTGTTGTGTGTGTACAGTATGCTAGGAGAGGAACATTCTGCCAGTGGAACTAAGCAGAATTTTGAATCCCTGTATTCCATGGTAAACATTCCATGATAAGCATTCTACACCTTGAATGTGGGGAAAAACAGAGGGGAAAAAAAAAACAGGATGAAGAAATTAGGTAATAATATTTTATAAACAAAAAGAAAAGGTGGGAAAACAATTACATAGGCATAGGCAGACCCAAACTGCTCAAATACATTCCTGAAATTTATAAAAGCATGTACATTTGAATCATATATGGGTGCTTTCAGGTAAAATCTATCACCCCACCACCCAAAAAAAGACAACCTGGCAGGTTTAAAAAAAATGTTTTTCTCATTAACCTTTCACCTCAGTCCTATAGCAATTTTCCTGTTAAGTACTAGACAACACATAAGTACAAAATAGAGAATGTTGCCTTCAATAAAACTATTACTACAGTGTAATGAAAATGAAGTTTTAAACACTGCTTATTTTTACAAATTTACAGATGCTACAGTGCATTTATGTGAAAATTTACTTAGAGAAAATATTTATTTTCAACCAGAACTACTAATAAATACTTTTACTGCAAAGTACTAGTTAATTTATTGCTGAACTATGCTATTTTATGCATTAATAGGGACTTTTTTCAATTTTTTAGACATTTTAGAGGTAACATATTGTACACTCTTTTGGAAATAGTAAATATGTTTTAATCCTTATCAGAGTGATTCAAACTAATTCTTTTATGATGGTGGCCCACTTTATAAGTGTGATCAGCCACTCCAGGCTTCCCATGGGCGTAAGGGCACTTGGCCTTCAGCCTCGTGAATTAACATGCCCTTGGGGCGTGCATTAAAATCCTTTAATGCACACCGTGTCATGGCTTATTACTTACTTACTATAAGTATAGTCTGCCATGGTTTATTCCTTGCTTATCAAGACCAGATATTCATGAAGGCTCCTGAATAAAACAAACTAAAAACTGTCTTTCTTTTACTTGGTAACAACATAGGACCAGGATTCCCCATGCTTCCAAAGAGACAATTACAGGCAGAAGCAGCAGTGCAAAAATCAACTTTATTTTTGTGCAAAGATACAAAACAGTCTGTTACACCTGTAGTACTCTTTTTGTTCTTACTATCTTCCCCTCTCACTCCATGTAACGGGCTCTCCTTTGACCTGTCTGCATTCCCATAGTCCCACGTCACCTGCAGTGGTCAACAATGGCCCCCAGCTACCCACTGCCTATCCTGTCCATGTCCCAGACACAACCCCCGGTAGAGCCAACCAGCCTGGGACCTTAGCCAGCTGGAACTTCCTAGAGGTCGTGGCACTGCAAACAGGTATGGAGGGCATGGTTGTGACATCCTCTGGAGCACCACTGGCATTTTCTTCCTGGGCTGATCATCTCATTTACCTCCAACCTCAATGGGGCCTGGCCTGTGATAAGGGGACCTTCAGGGCAGTCAAAGGTGTGCAGGGGCCAGGACCTCTTGCAACACTCAACTGGCACTCGGGACTAGATGCACGATGCCATTATATCACATGCCAACACCCTGTGTCATGCTGGCAGCTGGAATCCCTCTACCTCTCTTGGATTGCCTATCCCCAACCACATAACTCCATCTCTAACTTAAAGTGACTTTCCAGGTTTCTCCAAAACATAAAAGTACTGTTAGTATCACTTGGACTCAGCTTGGACATTCCATTCATTATTACTACAAACATTTGCATGCCAACTTTATCAAATATAAAGAAGTGACGTTGCCATTATGCAGGGCGTACATAAGGCCCCATTTCGATTACACCTTGCAGTTCTGGAGTCCCTACATGCCAGGAGATGTTCAGCAGTTGAAGAAGGTGCAAAGACGAGCAACAAAAATGATCAAATGACTAGAAAATACGTTCTACCCAGAAAGACTAACAGAACTCAAATTAATATCATCAGAGACAAGATGATTTAGGGGAGCTCTGGTACAAATGTACCAGATTGTTTATAATGATTATCTGATGAGTGATCTACATACAGAATTTAAACAAACATACACTAATTTGAAACTAGAGGGCGTCCACTTCAGCTGAAAGGAACAAGGGCAAGGGCAACAAAGAGGCAAAGCTGTTACACACAACGCACAATTACAATGTCGAATTCACTACTGACTGACATAGTCATACGTAAAAATAAACCAAAATTCAAGAAAAATTTAGATAGATTCATAATGAATAATTCAAGGAAAATCTGAGCTATTAGATCCAACTATGGGCTCACGCTTTCTCAGCTCTATCACTCTCAGTATGAATCCCACTTTGGTTATTTATTCCTTATACCCGCATAATGCAGACAATCAGGTACATTGGAAAATTCAGTTTTCCCAAACCGTTTCCTATTAGACACCTTATTAAATGTAGTAGATATTGCGGATCTTCTATGTCATCTACTGTATAACAGCTGTCAGCAGTGTTTTCTATCCTGTGACACTGAACTCTGATCACTAGATGGCGCCAGTGCTCATCCCTTGGCTTGAAGAATTCAGTGCAGCACTGCGTAAAGAATACTCCGTCAATGAGCTGTACAGTATGCGGTGGGGAATTTCAGTTTTGTTTGTTGTTTTGTTTGGTTCTGCGACAGTTTGTACCGATCACTGTAAGAAGGGTTGCGGATCACTGCATGGGATCTGGCATGGGTGTGGGCAGGCAACCATATGCAGCTGGCGTTTTCTGTGGGTCGTATTTTTTTTTCTAGCAGGCCTCTCTTTCTCTACCCCATCATATCCAGGAACAAATGGTTTGTTACTTTTTATTGGACCAACATAGATGTTACAAAAAGAACAAAGTGCTTAAGATTTCAGACTAACGAAGTCCTTCCTCAGAAGCTTATGACAGTTATTGACAAACTCACAAACTATTAACACCCAGATCATACTTGGGGGAAAAAAAACAGAAAGAATTCTCATTGGTTTAAAATACTCATTTAAACCATCACTGAAGTTAGAAACAGTTGGTTTAAATGAGCATTTTAAACCAATGAGGTTTGTTTTTTTATGTATGATCTTTTTCTTTTTTTTAACCAGGAGAGATGCACTAAGCTCAAAACCTGTTTACAGGTGCGACCTGGGAGTATAAGAAAGTTAAGTGACTTGCTCAGGGTCACACAGTATTCAATGGTGGCTGAGGGATTCAAACCCAGGTTTGCAGCTCAGAGCCTCCACTGTGCTATACTGCCTCCAAATCTGGGTCTTAATGATGGGTCAGATCTGGGTGTTAATAGTTTGTGAATTTCTGAATAACTGTCATAAGATCCCGAGAAAGGACTTCGTTAGTCCGAAAGCTTATGCACTTTGTTCTTTTTGTGATATCTATGTTGGTCCGATAAAAGGTATCAAACCATTTACTTCTGGATCTGTTCTTACAAGGCTTGCTCAATGGTGCCCACCTGGATAAATAAAGATATTGATTGACTGATTGTTTGACAAGGACCATTACGGCAAAAACTGAATCTGTAAGTCTACCCCAATCAAACAACATGGAAGGTGACAAAACCATTGTGGTATGAGGATCCAAATACAGAATTGCTGTAGCCAGTAACACAACTGTATCTCTAGGCAAACAGCAAGCAGCGCAACACAAAATCACTTGGGCAGGTAGGCAGGTCGGCAAGCATAACTGTGAGCTCAGTTTTCAGTATTAAATAAACTTTAAACCTAAAATAAAGATCTGGATCATACAACACTGTATCTCGGGACAAGGATACGCTAAAAACAAGCGACTGAATGTGGCTCTGGTATCCTAGATTTACTTCACACAGAACAGCCAATGCATTAGGAACAAAACATGTCTCAGGGTATTACAGACAGCTGCTTATAACAGACAAAACATATATAACACAGACTAATCCATTATAAGCAACTTGCACTGCCCTGTGTGCTCCTGCTACTTTTCCTGCTTTGAAATCAAAATTCTCTGCTTATGACCCGAGAATCATTTCCATGGCAAAAAGCTGTGATGTCACAACCAGGATTGTGATTTCGGAAAAGGAATGAGCAACCTGAAGAGATGGAAGGGAAAACTATTTTTACTTCTTCAGTAGTAAAAAAAAAAAAAAAGGAATGTCCCAAAATTAAAAAAATCTTGGGGGTAGTTCTGCGTAGTTGAGCTGCTGATGACAACTGTGACTCATTTTTCTGTAAACTGGAAAGTCTCTCTGAAAAGGGAATCTAAACCATGTTTTTTGTTTGTTTTTTAAATAAAACTGGAAATGTGGGTATTGGTAAAGTCTGCTTAATACCATCTCCCACTTCCCCCAAAGTACTGTTCTGTGTGTTTGTTTTGAAAGAGTCCTATTTTTCCTTATATGGGGTCTCTCCTTAATGTTGCCTTTTTCCTGACTGATATTCACTTTATTATTCATTTTTAATTATACAACGGATACCAAATGAACCACAAAATCCTACACTCTGACTGGCTGACTGGCACCTTTCCAGCATTATAAATCCTCCAGTATACCAACTGGAAAAGGTGCCCCTTAACCAAGATCAATATGACCCCCGAATTAAATACTGCAAAAAAGCCACCATCTTAGATCACCGCTAAACGGACAACTCGGGTCCCCCTACAACACTCAATGTAAACAAAAAGTAATTCAATTAGTCATAATAGCAGTTCGGCCCAAAACAACATTTTCCAACTCTTCCCCCGTAGCTGCTTCTACCAGACACCTCTGTGAAGCATTTATTTTTTTTCAGTGCCACTCGCCTCTGTCCACACATGCACCATAACAGCTTCTAAACCGCTCACTACTTCTACCTTTACAGTGCTGCTGCTCAGCTACTGAAGCACCAAGGGATCACTGGAGAGAGGGGGATTGGGACAGACAAGAGTGGGGGGGGGTGCTGGTGAGCAGAGAGGACTCTGAGCGGCTCACGTTACTACCAGAGGGATGTGCAGGAAGGACTCTCCGAGCGGCTCACATTACTACTGGAAGGACCAGTGAGATGCCCAGAGTGGGAGTGTATGACCCTGACGTTGGGAGTAGATGCTGCTGGCAACACGTTCCTATCAGCAAATGGCGGGCTAGCACACGGAAAGAATGAGCAGCATTTTTTTTTGTATGTTTTTGTTTCCACGAGAGAGAGAGAGAGAGAGACAAAGCCCCCATCCACGAAAATACAAGTTTTTTTTCCTCACATTCAGACTGCCTCAGTCTCCCTGCCCACTCTTGGCTGACACCAATTAAATAGCATTCTGGCTCCACAGCAGACAATTTAACCTAACAAGGAAGGATTTTCTAATAAAAATCAATGAAAAAATATATCAATTTAAGTTTCTCTTTATATCTTGTAAAACAAATGTAGCTAAACATTGTATAATAACAATACACCACTCCAGGGTGTGGGTATATGGGGGGATTTACCACTTCTGGTGTGGTTGTCACTTGGGTCTGTGGCCTCGTGACTGAACCACACCAGGTATGCTAAACTTCTATACCCCCACCCTGGAGTGGTATATTGCTTAAATTACTCATCTATTCTGGAACAGTTGACACAATCAAGAAGATTCTGGGTTGTTGAGTCATGTTAGGCTGCCACTGCGGTGTTATTCTATAAGCCTTCAAAATTTCTCCCTCCATGCTAAGTCCCAGACAGTGCTCCATAAGTTGTGTGATGAAGGCAAACAAGTTTTCTCCCACGGCTCCTTCCTGCACTCACAACAGTGTCACATTTTTCTGCCTTGCACCAAGTTTTAAGTGCTCCAGACAGAGCCTTACGAGCTTATTCTCCACAAATATGGCCATGACTGCAGTCACGGAGTCCCAGTCACTTTCTTAGCCTTGTCTGATACTGCTGTAAGTTTTGTTTCAACTGTAGAGGCCCTCCCCTTGTTTTTAGTTCGGTCTCTAAATGCTTGAAATACAGCTGTGTTGGGTAGGCTCATTGCTGCTGCATGGCCTTGCGGCTTCGGCTGCCCACTGAAATTGCATTACTCGGCTCAGCAGATTTCCCGCTCTATCCCTCCTGCTGGGTGCTCTGGCATGGTCTTACCATTATTAAAACTCACCCAAAATTATACCACTAGATGTGGCACCACATGTTCTTTCAAATGGTATGCTTTTTATCAGATTTTGTTCTGAAACAAAAGGAAGTTTGTGCAGTTGAAAGGCAGAGAAGCTGGGGTCTTCCTCAGCATCTTTCCCTGTCAGCTGCTAGCCGTGCCCCCTCTCCAGTATAATTTTCTGTTGTGAGTCTCACTTTATTTTTTTATAAAATTATCTTCTTTATTGTTTTCACAAAACAATCCAATCCAAACATCTGAGTGAAAATAACTGGATTTTAAGAGGTGGTAAATGCAACGTTAGATACTAGGACAGAAGAGTTGAAACTAAATACCAATAATCATTCCAAACTACAGAGCACTGCAGCCATGCTGATCTGACAATAACAAATACTCATATAAAAAGGGGTCTAACCATGACAGGTCACTGCTTGTGGTGAGAATGGGCTTTAAATACTGCTGCATGCAGTCTGCTGTAATTTATTCATATCATGGGCCATGCTCATTTCAAACAATGACCCAAACAAGATAAGCCTTTTCACTAGCAGCATAAGACATTCATGGTCAAAAAAATATTTGCCTGGAAATAACAAGTGGAGGCACAAGGAATCAAAGTAGCAACAGAACAGTGAGCAGTACACAGCAACGGTGTATCACGTAGATACTCTGCATGCAACTGATGGTTTATGTAGGTGCCTGACACTGGGCTTCAGCTACGAATACGTTATGCACGAAGGAGGGCATGGTCTGTCACATTCTGACTGATAGAGGCCCATCTGTGGTGCAAATGTAATAAATTACATTTAGACTACTGTTCGATTCAATCACCAAAGTGCAATATCTAATTATTGTAAAACATGAACGTGTTATCAGTCAACAAGAACTGCGGTCTCCTTAATCCCAGACCAACCTTTATTTTGTGAGGAGCGGGTTGCCTGCCAAGCCCGTGGTTTCTGCAGTGACAGCTCAAGCCCTCCTCATGCAGATGGTAGTACCCACCGCCAAATTATACTTACTTACACTGCAAGTTGTAGAAATGATTCACAGTACAGTAACACATCGGCAGGATAAAACTTTATTTAAGCAATAAGGCACGACAGTGTGTGTGTTAGTGTGTAATAACGTCACTCCTGGGGTGGGCTGAAGCACGAGGCGAAGCCAAGTGCTTCCACCACCCCAGGAGTGACATTATTACACAATAACACACACCCTGGAGTGCCTTATTGCTATTATACAATGGCTCATTTTTTAGTTAAAAGGAGAACAGAAAAAAAAAAAAATTATTGGCTTTTTCAAAACTTTTTTGTGCACGTAGGTATACGTTTTGAAAAAAAAGTCCTTTATATCTTTCTTCCAGTAGGTGGAGCAGCTGCCTAAATTATGCCATCCGTGCAGTTAGTCGTTTAACTGAGTCACCCCCCAATACACACACACACACGCACTCACTCACACAGCTATTCGACTGCCCAGCCATTGTATTTTAGCTTTATTTCTGTTTTTTTTCTCCGTGTGTGGAAAATCCAGCTGTTACGTTAGCGGAGGACTGGGCCGACAAGTTGATCTGGGAGTGCGGCCGATGAGTCAAGGGAGGAGTCAGCTACTGAGGTGATGTTGCATAAAAGCCAATTACAAGTATGGCTTTTGTTTCATGTGCTTTTTTTAACAAAGCTTCTTGAAGATAATAAAAATGAAAGTTTGACAACTGACCGCAATGTGTACCAGAAACTGAAAACCGCACATGCTCTCTCTTTCCATAACCGCTCGTTTGCTTAGAAAGAGTTACAGTGCTGTTTTAAACATACAAGGAAATGCAGTCTAAGTAAGTTGTCTGAGAAAAGAGAATGAGAATTGAGGGAAATGGGGGTGTGACATCACTGGGGGGGGGGGTGCTGAAATGCTTTCCAGCAGCTGCTTCGAGCGGTAGGAATTTCTGAAGGACGCATGCTTTTTTCAGTCTGTCATGTGGTCGTGTGTGTACCTGGACTTCATCCAGTGATGTTATCATGTAATAACATCACTGTCCCAGGTACACACGGACCAATCAGAGTCCTTGATTTTTTTCTTGCCATTGTATAATTATTTTTAACTTGCTGCTTAGTGCAGTATAGTAGATTGTATCAGACAAATTCTGTTCGACTTCCAAGCTGACATTTTCTGTAACTACAAATCTCGGAAACCTCTGCAGCTGACATCAGAACCAGGGCTGCAGGCAGCAGTGGGAAATTCAATATCCTGAGTTTTATAAGCTGTGATCATTTGTTTGCTGGCCCCACTGTCTTCTCAGGGCTAAGTAGAGCTCCACAGAAATGTATGCAACCCTGGAGAACAGTAGGACTGACAACAATCTGATTGGAGCTGACAAAAGGTCTAAGATGCACTGCAGGCTACTGAATCGCCCACTGCTGCAAGCATGCTCTGATGTCAGCTACAGGGGATTTGGGGATTTGTAGTTACAGAGAATGTCAGCCTTGGAACAAATTGTGCAATTATAAAAAACAAAAACAAAGCACAAAATAATTACGATGAGCATGGTACAACAGTTGTAAAGAGTCAGTTCCTGAAGCCACGGCAAGGTGTGTTGAGATGTGCTGCCAGCAGTGTTTTAAAACAAGTGTTGGATATCATCTCTTTCAATGGGTTGGGAAGCTTACTGTAGTCTAATGGTGTCTGATATGTAAATGAGCACCTGACAATGTGTATGTAGACTTGTGGTATCACAAAACTGTCTTATGGCCAAAATGAATAAGGCTTGGTGGCTGCAGTATCTGAAATCTGACCAAAAATGTAATCTCAGAAACACCAGCACTTTAGAAACTGTTGACATCTAACTACTCATACACCTCATTTTAATTCCAAGACCATGATAATAGTACCACTTGTCTGAGGTAGACCAGAGTTTTAAAAAACAAAATTCATCTCTAATACACTTATTGATGGTAATCTCTCTTAGTGACAGGTCTCCCTGATCAATTTCACCCTGTAGTGTCATTCCCAGCCTGACAGACTGGAATATGTGGTCAATATATTGCCTGTATTTCTTGATTTAATGGAAAACATTTTTCTGGACATTGTTGTCTGGTCCCCCATTTGTCTGTCCATGATAAAGAAAGTGGAAGACCACAAATTTGGGAACAGGGTTGTCAATCCATTCACCAGTTGAAAAAAAACTGCATTTCCCTCATTTGTAGTGCTGTAAAGAATATTAGGTTTACGCTGGTCGCCACTGAGTTTCAGTATCTGCACAGAGTCCCAATCTACAGAATTCTTTGATGACAGAAGGTTGCGACATTGTTGTACCCATTTGAATTTTCTTTTGTTTTGGTAAGGTCACCAGTACTGGAACCATTTTAAATACAACTCCGCAGTGTTCCTGCGACTTGGATAGAATCAAAGTACATATCTGCTAGTTGAGTATCCAACTGTGTAGGAATAGTGTTACTTGGCTGATGTCTAATGCAAGAGCTTGTGCGTGAATTCACAGTGATAACCAGTTGTTCACATACAGTACAATATACCAACCTTCCATTTGCAGTGCTGCTGTAGCACTAACAGGATGTTTCTGAATACACTGGGAACAGATGATAGGAACGAGAGTGCTTTTAAATAAAAATAAATATAAGAGTGTCCAGAAGGCTGGAGACGTCTTTGGGGTGACTGCTCTCTTAAAGCGAGAAAAAAATCTGGCATTAAGCCAGTACAGGGGGAGCCTGACCACACTGCAGAGTTCAAAACAGTGTTCTAATTCCACCATCTGCATACATTCCATTTCTCCAGGGCACCACCCACAGGCGAGATGACTGACTTTGTATTAGGTATCATTGATAAGATTCCAGTTGTTAGAAATCCCAAAACTACAGACCATGAAAACTTCTGGTAAGATTGCTGAATGGGATGTCTAAGCCAGCATCCTGTAAGTCTATTCAGGTCAGAAAATTCATATGTCTCTCACTGGAATACTAATGTCAATGTCTCCATTTTGAAATAATGAAACCACAAAAACCTGTTTAGTGACTTTATACCTAGAACTACCTTGTAGTTCTTTCATCCTTTGGGGAACAAACAATAAGGCAAACATAGTAAACTCTTTTGCCCTACTGGTCTATCAGTGCTAGGCAAGTAGCCTATACTGTGGGATTCTTTGGCGCCAAAAGGTTGTAATATGGCTATATCAGTTGACTTTCCTTGTTCAGTTAGGGTTAGCCCCACATCTATTTTAAACTGAGATTCCAAGTGTTCTAGTGACTGGGACAGTGACAAGATACTCTTTTGATGACCGATTATCCTAATGTATTCCTTTACAAAATTAGGCTACTCAGTCTGAATGGTGGCTAACTGTAGAGTTAGCTCTCGAGTCTGCTACAATTATCAAACTGCTCAGGAATGGTACCAGATGACAACCTCTTACTTTCTTAAATACTGCTGTTAGCACTATCGTTTTCATGAACACTAAGCAGCACTTTGTCTAATATGTCGTGTCTTGTTTTTCGTTCTCAAGATACTGATAATTTAAGTTCCGCTGATTGGTAGCACTGTTGAATTCTGACCACATAACTTGGTGATTTGCCTGTTGTGAACCGGGCCCATCTCTAGCAAAGCCCCCATTGGTGGGTGTGGAGAGTGGACCCCACTTTTTTTTTTTCTTGCCAAATTTTTCTACAGGCTAACCAAACTCTTGAATTGGCTCTGCCACTAATTCCCCCAAAAGAGTTATTCTTACAGGGCAGTAATGGTCTATTTGCATCACAGTTTTGTCTGTCTACAATCTGGTGCAAAGTCCCATTATCATGGAACTTAACTTGACCTCGATTGTACTGTACACTGGGGATCAGCTGAAACCCATTTTGTTGTAAGGGAGGCAGATTCTTTTGATTCAGTTGCTTAAAGTTTATTCAGTTCATCACAGAACAGAAAATACAGGTTACTCACCTGTAACAGGAGTTCTAGGAGTGGTATATGTTGTTCATCCACACTGTCTGGCAGGTTCCTTGCCGCTTTAAATCTTGCCGGAAGGTCTTCAAGCTGGCTCCTCCCACCCACCCGGGTGGTAAAACCCTCGGCTCTGCCCCATGACGCCAGATCTAGCCCGCTGGAAGCCAGGTTGCACGTTGAGGCTAGGGAGGTCAGGTGGGTCGTGTAGATGAACAACATATACCACTCCTAGAACTCCTGTTACAGGTGAGTAACCTGTATTTCTAGAGACGTGGATATGTTGTTCAATCCACACTGTCTGGCACACTCCTAGCACTTCTCCGGGAGGAGGGAGGCAAGGCGCGCACCCCCTACTTAGGGAATAAGGACTGGAGAACCAAGGTCCCAAAAATGGAAATTACATACTTACCGTAATTATTGATCTTCTTGGACAGTCTCCATCACTCATTCACACTTGTGGGATAGTGCCGGAGGCGCTAGGACAAGCGGGAGCCTAAAGTTTTCATAAGGGTCGACGCCGAGAGAGGGCCACGCATGCGCGGCACCGCGAGACTAGCTCGCGCCTGTGTAGGCTATCTCGGCGTCGACCCTCCAACCGCCTCAGTACCTTTTCGACCGAGGAGGTGCAGCGTGACTAATGAGAATAACTCATCCTGAGTTTCTGGGCCTGAGAGGGCCCAGATGGCCTTTGCAAGAAAGGCTAAAGAATAATGTCCTCACAGTCTGAATCATAGGACCATGAAGACCAGGAAAGAAAACAAGTGAACCCAGGGGATGGTGGGTGGGCGTGTGAATGAGTGATGGAGAATGTCCAAGAAGATCAATAATTACGGTAAGTACGTAATTTCCATATCTTCCTGGACTAAGTCTCCATCACTCGCTCACACTTGTGGAGAGTACTGTTAAAACCAACAACCCTGAGTAGGGTGGTAGGAGATAGGGTTCACTCAGAAAGGATGGCCAAGGACTGTCCTACATAAAAAAGAGTTGTCTTGTAAAGAGCATCTAGAACATAGTGTTTACAAGATAAGCGCCGAGTTGTAACTCACCACTTTTACAGACAACTGCAATGGCACAAATGAAAGTCTGCCAGGAAACCACAACCACTTTAGGAGAGTGGTAAGAACCTGGCTCTCACAATTTGGTCTAGGACCAAAAGTAATAGTGTCAAATATATGTACTAATGTAATGTAAAGGAACCTCAGGAACTGAAAGAGTTGGAGGTAAAGTCTACTGGTTCAGGGCAGACCGAAAGTGCAGATGGGAACCCCACTATCCAGTATGGTTGACCTGTAAACAACAGGTCCAGAAGCACTTGAACCCTTACTTGGTGAGCAAGGGGTCCAGGTGGGGTTAGCCCATCAAGGAGAATGGTCTCCACTTAGTCACAGGATCTTCCTGATGGAAGGCCAAGCACGACTTAGAAGCCTCTCGTGGTGGGCTAGGAAATCAGATCCTACCCAATGTATATTCCAAGAGGAATAATTCTGCCCCTGTGTGTACAACTGTAGCAGCAGTCTCTGAACTCAGGGAAGAAAGGAAAAAGGTGTACAGGAGGATGTGTCCACTGCGGAAAAAAAACATTCCAACAAAAAAACCAGGGGCTGGATTTCTAAGGTCAATAGAGGCAGATGTGCGTCGAGGAAGGACACAGCAGGACCAAGTTAGGGCTAACCCATTTGTTGAAGTGACTGAAAGAGGCAGTGACTCAATGTGGTGAGGCACTAGCCACTCTGGCTTTCCTGAAAGGAGTAGGAAAGAATTCTAGTTCATTTGCTGAAAAAGAAACATCACCAGTCCCTCTCACACTTGAAGAGGATAGCTTAGTGAGCAACTGGCATGGACCAAAGCGCAGGAACCGAAGGTGTGAATATTTGAGAAGCTTCCTCAGAAAAAGGGACCTACTTGACCATCCGTCAAGAAGGAGAAAATCGCCTGTTAAATTAAGCAAGCAAGGAAGCAGGAAACTGAGTTCCGATTCTGTGAAGAGTCGCTTCTGCTGCTGTAAGGCTCTGTTCGAGAGAAGAAAGCCTGAAAAAAAGAATAGGAATTAACAGACTGGGCAGTCGCCTAGGTCTAGAAAATGTCTCTGAATGAGAGAAATCTCTCAAGAGAAAGAGGTGACCCATATCGTCGCCGGATCGGACTCCCCGTAGGGGAAGAAAAAAAATCAGGTACTCTTTACTGTATCCTGAGACGAGCGCCTCAGGGCTGAGGAGGAATCTGACCAGATCCCCCAAAAAGGGGGACCGTACTCGCTAGCCATGTGCTGCGATAAAACCATATGAAATAAAAAAATTTTTTTTTTAGTCCGAGCCTAAGAAGGCCTTCAGGCTGCTATTTTGAGGATTGTCTTGATACAAAAAGATGAAGATGTTCTCTATCTGAGTGTGGAAAGAGCCTGAGTGTCCATACTGAAATCATGACTGGACTAACAATCACAGCTGTAGAGAAGTTAACCACCTGTGCCGAAGAAGCCACCAAAGAGGCAATATCACACGGGGGCTATATACCCCTATCAAGGAGCGTAAGAGTCAGAGCGGCCCTTGACCATTAAATTAAAATGTTACACAGAGTATAACTGTCTTGACAAATGAAAAAGTCTAGACGCAGAAGAGTATGGTCCACGGGCGCAGTGTGAAATACTATAGTGGACCCTGTTACTGAGGAACCACTGAAAGGATTTTCCAACATTGACTCTGAAGATAGAGATGACGCACCCTCCAGTATATAAAATGAGCTGTCCGCTGCGTTACTGACCAGAAGGACAGGGAAAGACTCATCTAGATGCACTTCTACCCCAGAAGGACCTCCAATAGAGGTCTAGGTCAGAGCCACTAGAGACTCCGCCATCAGGAGGATGTCGAGGAGCTTGGTACCACGTAGGGAGCAGAGAAAGTGCTTAGCAGAATGAGATTCCACTGGCAGAACGGTGGTACAGCAGAGTTCCACAGCAGAAAACCGCTGGATGACACAAGATCCCACATAGACCACCACTCACTAAATGTGTGGAAAAAATAATCTGCAGAACAGGAGTTCATTCTGCAGTAAACATCCCTCCACAAGTTCTGTGGAAATGAGTCTGAAAGGAAAAATGTGTCACTAATTCTGCCATACAACACCCACTAGCACCCGTGTGGCATCAGCAGCACTCGTGGCACAGGAAGGCACCAAGCAGTGCCTATGCCAACCTGGGCGATACCCAAGGGCAGCCATGGCAGTATCCGTAGGTATTCCCGGCACCCATGTAGCAATGGCACCGAGGGCACCTCCGACGCCCATGGCACCCATGGCAAGAATGGCACCCGAGGGCACCAATGGCACCCATGGCACCCGAGGGCACCAACCCACAGCACCCACGGGTGTCAACCCGGTACCCAAGGCACCAGTGGCACCCATGGCACCTGAAGTATCCATGGAACCCATGGGTGCCCACAGCATCACCCGCGGCACCCACGGGTGCTCCCAGCGCCACCCCTGGCATCCCTGGCACTCATGGCACCTGCAGGCGCCAGGCGCCGCCCGCGTGAGCACTGCGCCACCCGTGGGTGCATGGCACTACTGACGGCGCCGACAACCAGTGGCAGCAAAGAGAGCACCCACAGCGCCACACAGAGTGACGGTGCCGACCCACGGCGCCAAGCAGGGCGCCGACCATGGCCCCGAGCCATGGCGCCAAGGCACTAAGCCAAGGCTCCAATGCATGGCGCCGACCATGGCTCCGAGCCACGGCGCCGATCAAGGCGCCAAGCCACGGCTCCAAGGTACGGCGTCGACCATGGCTCCGAGGCACGGCGCCGACCATGGCTCCAAGGCACGGCACCAACCAAGGCTCCAAGCCACGGCGCCGACCAAGGCACCGAGCCATGGCTCCGAGGCACGGTGCCGACCATGGCCCGCACCACGGCGCCAGCCACGGCACCGAGCCATGGCTCCGACCATAGCTCCGAGCCACGGCACCAACCAAGGCACTGAGCCACGGCTCCGAGGCATGGTGCCGACCATGGCGCCGAAGGAAAATGCCAATGGAAATCCTGAAAAGGGGAGAAGGAAAAAGGTGGTGCCCGTGCCGGCCCCTGCATGGAAAAGGGAGAGGGGGGTAGGCACGAGGGGTCGACATGATGGCAAAGGCACCCAGAGGGCACCTCACCATACGTGATCCAATCAGCCTGGCTCTGGTCCAACGGCTCCGAGGCCCAAAGGTCCCGAAATCAGGAACAGAGCCAGAAAAACTGGAAAGTCGAACCCCCTGCTCCATAGGAGCGACCCAAAGGTGAAACTGCTCACCAGAGCTCCAGCGAGGACAGAGATGGAGCCGAGTCGAGAAAGCAGCCGTTAGGAGCGGGGCCAAGAGGAACCCACCAAAGTCGGTTCGGGCCCATCGCCCCTCCAGACGAACATTCCTCGTGCAGACATACCAACGGGCAACCTCGAGCGGCACCGATTCTTCTTCCCCGAACGAGGAAGAGGAGCTCGAGGTCAAGTGGAGCCGGATCACCGGAACCGTTAGATTTGTGCTTCGGAGGGCTGTCTCCCCCCCGAGCACAGGACTGTCCGTAGTCAGACCCCCTCCCCGTTAATTAAGGGCGGCGGACCGGACACAGCCCCTCTGCCATAAAAACTTTAAAACGAAGTCCTCCTGCCATCACCGCTACCGTCTAAGGACGACTCCGTTGATGGCAGGAAAGAATTTATTTTTCTTCTTCACAATCTTCTTCTTCTTAGAAAATAATAAATTACTACTTTAAAATATTAACACATTAAGCTGTTGTCGGTATGAGGCGAAAACTTCGACTCCAGCAGGCCGGCGACGTCGACATCCAAAGCGCACTCGGCCGGCGGGAGAAAAGGAACTGAGGCGTTGAGGGCTCGATTTCACGAGAGAGCCCACACAGGCTAAGCTGTCTTGCGGTGGCCGCGCATGCGGGCCCTCTCTGGTGCTGACCCTTCTGAAAACTTTAGGCTCGCTGCTGGTCCTAGTGTCTCCGGCGCTATCCCACAAGTGTGAATGAGTGATGGAGACTTAGTCCAAGAAGATCCAGCATCCCAGCATGACTCAAGGTCAATGTGGTAATAGGAAATGAAGGGGTGTACTGACTTCCAGGCAGTAGCCCTGCAGATTTCCTGAATAGGGACGTCCCTAGAAGTAGACACCGAAGCAGCAGTATGGCGGGTAGAATGAGCTCTTATTCCTTTGGGAGGCTCCATGCCTGCCAGCCTATAGCAGAGATCTATGCAGGAGGTGACCCACCTGCTTATCATCTGCTTGGCTGCAGGTGTGCCAGGTGCGGCTTCAGCATAGGTGACAAACAGCTGGCAAACCTCTCTCCGAACTTCAGCCATTCACTCCTTATAATAAGTGAGCGCTCTTCTAGGGTCCAGAGTATGGAGCCTATATTCGGCCTCCGAGGTGTGACTGGGGTAGAACACCGGCAGAGTCAACACCTGGTTAAGATGAAACTCTGATACCACCTTCGGAAGGAATTTCGGGTGGGGGCGCAGGACAACCCTGTCCCTGTGGAAGACTAGATAGGGAGACTCGATGGAAAGCGCCTGGAGCTCTCCCATCCTTCTGGCTGACGTAATAGCCACCAAGAAGGCGGTCTTCCACGACAGGTGGGAGATATCGCACCTGTGCATCGGTTCAAATAGCTTGCCCATGAGCTTAACCAATACCAGCAGTAGATCCCACGGAGGTGCAGGTTCTCGCACCGGAGGGGATATGTGATTAGCTCTTGAAAAGCACCACCATCTACTCCTGCACCACCGACTGCTTCGCCGCCCGCACCCGTAAGAAGAGATGGCTGCCAGGTGCACCTTAAGGGTCATCGACCAAAGCCCTAGCTGAGAAAGGGACCACAGGTAGTCCAAAATGCTAGCCAATGGACAGGAAGAAGGGTCCAACCCCTTGTCCTGACACCAAATGGAGAATCTCTTCCATTTGAAGGCATAGCATTTTCTGGTCGACTCCTTATGGGACGCCTCAACGACGTTGAGGACCTCGTCGGAAAGACCCAAGGCCTGGAACTCTAGCCGCTCAGGAACCAGGCCGTCAGGTGCAGGGATTGAAGGTCCGGATGGAGAACCTTCCCCTTGTTGACCGAGATCAGGTCCTGGCGGGCTGGAAGCTGCCTTGGGAGCCTGGAGCTGAGGCTGAGGAGATCTGGATACCAGAACTGGCGGGCCAGTCTGGGGCTACCAGAATCACCTGTGCCTTGACCCTCTTCACCTTGAGAAGCACCTTGTGGATCAAGGAAAATGGAGGGAAGGCATAGAAGAGGCCTGGGGTCCACTGCCTCGAGAAGGCATCCCCCTGCAGCGAGCCCTGCTGAGCGGGGCGGGCATGAAACAGCCTCAGCTTCACATTCTCCCTTGAGGTGAACAAGTCCACCTGAGGGGTGCCCCAATGGGAGAACAGGTCTTGTACTACCTCCGGCAGGAGAGACTACTCGTGAGATGCAGTGCCTATCCGGCTGAGGGCATCAGCCAGACTGTTGGAAGCTCCTGTCACATGGATGGCTAGGAGATCCACCTCCAGGCTGATCACGAGAGACCAAGGCCGGAGAGCCTCCTTGCACAGAGGCAAGGAGTGCGTCCCGTCCTGACAGTTGAGGTAGTACATGGCCATGGTGTTGTCCATCTGGACCTGAACCACTTGACCCCGTACAAATAGAGCGAAGGCGGTGAGGGCTAGACGCACCGCTCGAAACTACAGCAGGTTGATGTGGCATCGAGACTCCTGAGGGGAGCAGAGGCCGTGGGCCCCGAGCTCCCCCAGATGGGCACCCCAACCCATCAGAGAGGTGTCGGTCATTAAGAGTGACCGTCGGTTCGGTGTGGACAAACGGGATACCCTCCTGCAGATGAGCTGGTACGAGCCACCACTGTAGGCCGTCCCACATTTCCTGGGCCACCGTCATCGGCTGGTCCAGAGGACCGGAGCGCTGTGACCATTGGCGGGCCAGTCCCCACTGCAGGTGACGCATACGCCAACAGGCCCAATGGACCATGGTGGTGCAGGTCGCCATGAGGCCCAGAAGGCGCAGGAAGTACCGGGCAGGGCGAAACTGCCTAATCAGAAATGATCGGGCAAAGGAGGAAAGGACCTCGGCCCTGTCTGCTGGAAGCCGGGCTCTGGCTCGAAGAGAGTCGAGCTCTGCCCTGATGAACTGAGATCACCTGCGAAGGCACGAGTTCTGACTTGGCCTCGTTGATGAGGAGGCCAATCTGAGAGCAGACTTGGAGGGCCAGATCCCTGGACCGCTCCACCTCCAACCTGGTGGGGGCTGCAATCAGCCAGTCATCCAGGTAAGGGTAAACCCGGAACCCTCGGCACCGCAGGAATGCTATCACCACTGCCATGCATTTGGTGAAGACCCTGGGAGCTGGAAAGAGGCCGAAGGGCATGGCCCAGAAATCGTAACGAGATCCCTCTGCTCTGAAGTGGAGGAATCGCTGATGAGACGGACTGATTGGGACGTGAAAGAACGCGTCCTGAGGGTCCAGAGAACAAAACCACATGCCTAGTTCCAAGGATGGAATGATCTGAGCCAGAGTGACTATCCTGAAGGTGCACGGCCTTAGGAAATCGTTCAGGTCATACAGGTCGAGAATGGGGCGCCAGCCTCCCGTCCGTGTTGGAACCAGGAAGTACCTGGACACAAACCCCAGGTCTGGAGGAGGGTCTGCCACCTCTATGATCACCTCCTTCTGGAGGAGCAAGGCAATGTTGGCTCGATGAGCCGACAGGGGCGCTGAGGAACCTGTTGTCCCCGTGGGGCGACAGCTCGATAGGGAGGGAACTGCTCGAATTCCAGAGGCAGACCCCAGTCTACCACTTCTAGCACCCAGCGGTCCGTGGTGATAGCGGACCAGGCGGAAAAGAAGTGGCAGAGCTGTCCCCCCACGGGGGGAACCTGGGGAGGAGTGACAAGGTTGGGGGCGACACCCCTCAACCCTTCACTGGGCAGGCTTGGAGGAAGGGCCCACTGAGGGACCTCCTGGACCCCGCTCCAGGCTTCCTACTTGAGGGCGCAGACTTGGCCTTAGAGCGTAAGTATGAGCCTGCTGGCCCTGGTGCTGGTGTTGCTGGGCCGGACGTGCTGCAGGAGCGGAAGGGCGAAAGGGCTTACGCTGCTGCTGGTGGCCTTTGTCCTTCTGGGCAGATGTGACTGAGTCCAAGGTGGCACTGGACTTTTCGAGCCTCTGGAGATGGCCTTCCACCCCCGGCCAGAACAAGTCAGTGCCCAGGAAGGGAGCGTCTGCCAGCCTGTGCTGGGTGTCCGCCGTGAAGGTGGAGATCCGCAGCCAAGCTCTGTGGCGCATGGCCACTGCAGCCGCTACTGATCGGGCACAAGAATCACCAATGTCCAACGAGGTTTGGACCTGTTGTTTTGCCACCGCCCTTCCCTGATCCCGCACCTGCTTGCCATCATCTGACGGTCAGCCGGGAGATGAGGAATCACCTCATCCAGGAAACCCATAAGGGCGTGTGAGAAATGTGCCACCAGAATGGCCAAGCTAGCCTGACGAAGGTCTAGGGAGGAAGCAGCGTAAACCTTTCGCCTGCGTAATCCAGCTTTTTGGATTCCTTATCGGGCGGTTTGTCCACATCTCGAGCGTTCCTGGAATGCCGGAAAATGCTATCGGTCACTAACCCCTCCGCAGAGGGGTGCTCCGAGAAACCGGAGAGTGAGTCGGTGGGGACCGCGTACTCGCAAGCCATCCTGTCTGAAGGCGCAGGACAAGATGCTGGCCACTGCCACAACTCCAGGGCCGGGCCAACAATGGCTTTGGCCACCGGAAAGGCCTCCGTAGGGGAATCCCCTCGGTCCAGTATCTCCGTGAGGGGATACTTGGCCCGCTTTGAAACAGGTACGAGCTGCATCCCAGTGGACTCTGAGATGAGCCGAAGCAAACCCAAAAAACGAGGATGAGTTCTCGTCCACCGACTGGCCCCCCTGCAGACTCCAGTTCTGAGCCACCCTCCACCTGCCGAGGATGATCGGGAGTGAGGGTGACCGACAACCTATGGGGCAAGCCCTGAGAATCCAACCGAGAATCCTTGGTCGGGGCCCCAGTCTTCGGTTGTGGAGGCGGAGGTTCCACCACAATAGGCGGAGCAGCCGGTTTCCGCCGAACAACCGGTGCCACGAGGGGTTGTTTCGGCCGCTCCAGTGACTGCCACTTAATGGCCGGAGAAGGCGACGGAGTCGGCTTGTAACTGGTCAATAAAAGTTGCTGCCACATCAAATCCTCGTAGAGCCGACTCAACTTGCGCCGGAGCCTATCCTCCGAAGAGGACGATGAGGATGAGCGGCGACGCCGCTTTCCATGGTGCCGAGACCGAGACCACTGATGTCGGCGGGACTGGCTGGACCTGGAAGAGGACTGAGACCTTTGGGGATTCTGAGGGTGGGTCAGAGAGGGACTGGGAGAAACCCGCCCCTCCCTCAGTGCAGGGACCTTAACCGGGGACTTCAGCACAGGAGGCACAGGCAAGTCCTCGGTAACCACCAGGGGAACTGGTGAAGAAGGGTTGTCTGCTTCTCCAGTCGACAAGCCATCCAATGGGTCGAGAAAAATATCGACCACGTCGACGGATGTCTCGGCCGGCTGACCTGACGGGGACATCGTGAAGCCAGCGGCTGCAGCCGCAACCTCGATCAAAGTCGAGAGTCAACGGTCCGGTGAAGAGGATCTCTCCCACTCCCACGAATGTCGACAGTGGGACTTACCCTTACAGTCCTTCTTCTTGGACCGACTGGAATGTCCCGATGGCCCTTCTCCCTTGGTGGAGAGGGACTGACAGAGCTCCTTAAACGAAGCAGTGTAGGAGGAGCCCAAAGAGAGCGGGATAAATGCCGCGGCTGAAGAGGAAGAAGAAGCGGCCTGGGCCGCCTCCTCCTCGAGGGCAATCAACTGCTCCAGCTGTTCCGCGGAGCCCGCCGCCACGGACACCACCCAACGGGCCTCCTTAGACTTGACCGGCAGATACCGTTTTTCAGGGCGCCCGAGAAAAGTCTGGCAGTGCAGTCCTCCAAGACCCGAGCGAAAGGACTTGAAAATTCACAAGCCTCGCGAGGTGTGGCCGACCCCAGGCAGTAGGCGCACATGGAGTGCGGATCAGTCTGGGACATCTTCTGCCCATTGGGGCACCGCAGAAGCCAGGAATCTATTTGTCCATCGTTCAGGCGAAGTCTTGTAAACTTTAAAATTAGTTTCAGAAATTCCAATGAGTGTGGCTCCAGGCCCAAAACGCAGCGCTAAGGAGGAAACCTGAGCATCCAAGCGGTAAGGAAGATCTAAGGCCACGGGTGGAGCCGAGGGTTTTACCACCCAGGTGGGTGGAGGAGCCAGCTTGAAGACCTTCCGCAACATTTAAAGCGGCAAGGAACCTGCCAGACAGTGTGGACTGAACAACATATCCACGTCCCTAGAATTTATTTTATTTATTTCGTTTTTGATGACCGGGTAAGTGCACTGGACACAAAAGTGACTATTTTCAGGCACAACCTGGGAGGTTACAACATCAACAGGAAAAACAATGATGATACAGTACAATATAGGAGTACAACATATTAGGGATACAATTAAAATGGATAACAATTTGAGCAATTTGAGGTGACTGAGAAACATTCGATGTCAAGTGGCTCAGTAGGTAGCACACTCACCTCTGAGGCCTGGAGATCAGAGGGCTGTGGGTTCAGTTCCCACATCTGGCACTTGGGTTAATATCCCAGTACTGACACTGTAGTGCAGCATGAGAGGGGTGCTGCACTTCTGAGGTGCCGTCTTTCGGATGAGACGTTAAACCAAGGTCCCATCTGCCTGGGTTGGTAGTAGTTCAGGTGGATGTTAAAGATCCCATGGCACTTCTCGAAAAGAGTAGGGGAATTTCCCCAGTGTCCTTGCCAAATTTCCCTCATTCACTCAAAATACCACCAACAGCTTAATCTGGTTCAAGGTCAGTTGGCATTCATCTGTATCCCCCCCCCCCGGGTATCGTGCCTGAAAATAGGCAGGATTTGTCTAGTGCACTTACCCGGTCTACAAAAACTAAATAAATAAAATTAAATAAATATCAGAAGTGAAAGTGAGTGCATATTATACCATAGCATTTAAGCATATAGTAAAAAATGGATAACGGTTTGAGCAATTGGTGTAAGTAGAAGACAATACAGACATTTCACATATCAAAGCACAACAAAGGTAAGTGCACATATAACAGCTGATTATCAATCTAGGCATCAACTCTATTCTACAAAACTGGCTATAACATAAAGAGTATGACACCAAAGAGGGAGCAAGTAGGTAAGAAGGACTGAGATAGTAAGATCTTGCAGGGAGAAAATAGGAAGGGGGGAGAGATGTGTAAGTGATGGGGTAGGAAAGAGGTGGTAAAACAAGTAGAAACTATGAGGTGTAAGTACTGGAGGAGGACACTGGGACAGTAATAGCATTGGGAGTCAGGAATCTAAGGTGGTTTAAAACAATTGCACTGTGTACTCTCAGTAAGCAGACAGCGATGCCTCTTTTTAAATGAGGCATGGCTAGGTGACGGGTGTATTTCAAGGGGCAGCAAGTTCCAGAAACTGGGGGCCATGTAGGAAAAACCTGTTACAGCAAGTTATCCTTCAGCACACAAGGGGACACCTGCTGAGCAAGGAACTGTGGCATACGGTAGTCATCCAAGGACAGCCATATCCTGGTCCTGAAGAACCTCGATTTTAAATTTTCAAGATCACCAGCCTCCATGCCAGCTCTGAGGGCTGGGAACAACAGGTGATGGGGCAGAAAGGCCAGAGTCTCCCCAGACATAACTCTACTGCCTATGGCACTGTGAAAACAGTATGTTGACTCGGGTGAAGTGCAAACATCCCCTCCCCAAACTGTCCATGCAGTGGGTGAGGTAACAAAAGGTTGCGGTTTTACCCCTTTTCCGATATTTACTCTTGGTATATACTCTTTACATTATTGTGGATTTATGAATGATGTATGTTGTACTTTTTATAGTCTTGATACTTGCTCTGTTTTTGCCTCTGACATTTTCCATTTCTTGGAAACAAACCACGGCTCACTGTGCCTATCTTAGGCACCAAACCGTAACCAATTAACTAAAGTCTCTGCTGTTATGCTTGTTATTCTGTTGTTGAACATAAACAAAGTTTACTTATAAAAAAAAAGAGCACATTAAAGCTGGTTTTCAAAATGCTACAAATTAAAATAACCTTTTCATCTTTTCAGTAGTTAGATGAAACCGTTATTTAGTGATACCAGTCCTTTATTTCATTCCCAAGACAAGTTAAGTGTTTTAGATTTTAAAAGCTTCCTTGCCAGCTCCATCCTGATAAATCTAAGAAGGTTGGGGCAGTACTACTATGCTGCTAATTTAAAACATATCATAGGTGGTGGTGCACCTGGAACTGTAGTGAGTCAGGGGGATGCTGATAGGGATCGACACAGAAGGCGCCAAGATCACGCCTGCGGCACACGCCTCAAAGTCAGCAACTTAGGGGCAGGGCAAAAAAGTAAAAAAAAAAAAAAGTGCAGTGGTATGACCCCAACACCCTGGGCCCGTGGAGCCAACTGGCCACACTCCACAGTAGCTGGCTGTCCTGCCGTGTAGGTCAGGCCCAGAAAGGAGAAAGGTCCCACTACAGAGGAGACAGGATGGACCTGGGAGGTCACCTGGCTGAGAAGGATCCCTCCAGAGAAAAGGAGCATAAAAGAGAGGGAGGTATCATCATAAACCTGTGCTTGCATCACCTAAACATAGTACCATTATGATTACAGATGTCACAGCCACAAATTCCAAGTCTCCTTATTTCAGGGAGTCTCCATAATTTTTCCCATTTTTTGAAATCCCCTTGGCTTCTTGCAACACCATTCTGATTCCCCCCAAATTACCAGAATTAAATAAACTCTTCCTTTTGACTCTGAATGGGTCTAGCACAACATTTTTATCACATCATACTCACTAGAGATTGTAAGAACATCACATGATGCTCCCAACTAATCACAGGGCTTGACTGAGTTGCCCGTGAGATACTCTTATGGAAAAGTGTCTCCCGTGTGGTGCCCTAGCAATAGGCATTCTGCTGGCACTGGTAGAGAACAGCAATTTTTCAACAACAACAAAATAGTAGTTTAAAAACATTTTGTGCAATCTATATTAACTTTATAAGGATGCTGGAGGGCCTCTTATTGATTTCAGTGTCTCCTGTTGCACCTTCGGGTGCCGAACTGTTCACCTTCTGATCCTTCAACCCTACCTACAAGGCCCCACCTCCAATCCCATGCCTAGAAGCCCCACCTCCAATTCCCATAACTAGAACCCCTAACTCTCAATCCCCTAGCTAGAGCTCCTGCTCCAGTTCCCCTACCCCATGTCCCTCCTCCAATCCTCTACTCTAGAAGCCCAGCTCTAATCCCTGCCTCCAGTCCCCACCCAGAACTCCCACCCCAACCCCCACACATACATGCCCCACTTCCAGTCCCCCACATGGAAGCCCAGCTCCAATCCCCTACCTAGAAGCCCTGCCTCCAGTCCCCTAATTAAAAGCCCTTCCTCTATTCAAATACCTACCAACCTTGCCTCCAATCCCCACACATACAAGCCCTGCCTCCAATCCCCCTACTTAGAAGCCCCACCTCCAGTCCCCCACAGAGAAGCACCACCTGTAGTTCCCCACCTAGAAGTCCCACTTCCAATACCCATGTACATGCCTTGCCTCCAGTTGCCTACCAAGAAGCCCCACCTTCACTCCCAACATCCAAGCTTCACCTCCAGTTCTCCACAGAGAAGTCCCACCTCCAATCCCCCACCTAGAAGTCCTGCCTCCAATCCCCCACATAGAAGCCCCATCTGCAGTCTCCCACATACAATCCCCAAATCCTATCCTCCGTCTAGAAGCCCCATCTCCAAGCCCCTACCTACAAGTCCCTCCTCCAATCCCTTACCTAAAAGCCCAGCCTCCAATTCCCCTACCTAGAAGCCCTGTCTCCAGTCCCCTACCTTGAAACTCTGTCTCCAATCCCCTGCCTAAAAGCCCCACCTCCAATCCCCTACCTAGAAGCCCCACCTCCAATCCCCACACATATAAGCCCTACCTTCAATCCCTCTACCTAGAAGCCCAGCCTCCAATCCCATACCTAGAAGCCCTGCCGCCAATCCCCAATTGAACCCTCCTCCAATCCCCTACCTACAAGTCCCACCTCCAATTCCCCTCGTTCAAGCCCCTCCAATCCCCTACCTACAACCCCCACTCTGTACCTCTTCCTTCAAGCCCACCTAATTTCCTACCTAAAGCCCTGCTCCAATCCCCGGCTAACATACAAGCCACGCCCAATCCCCACCTAGAAGCCCAGCCTCTAATCCCATACCTAGAAGCTCACACCTTCAATCCCCCTACCCCAATCCCACACACACAAGCCTTGCCTCTAATCCCCTACCTAGAACCCCACCTTAATCCCCAAAGTCCCTCCTTCAGTCCCCCTTCCTACAAGCCCTGCCTCCAATCCCATACATACAAGCTCCACCTCCAATCCCATACATACAAGCCCCACCTCCAATTCTCCACATGGAATCCTGACTCCAATCCCTACACATACATGCCCTACCTCTAATCACCCACACTTGGGCCAGGCTCCAATCCCTACCTAAACACAGCTAATCCCCCTACCTACAAGCCCCACCTCCAATCCCATACCTAGAATCCCTGCCTCCAGTCCCCTACCTAGAACCCCACCTTCAGTCCCCAAACAAGCTCCTCCTCCAGTTCTGCTTCTTACAAGCCCCACCTCCAATCCCCTACCTACGAGCCCTGCCTCCAACCCCATACATACAAGCCCCACCTCCAATTCTCCACATGGAAGCTCTGACTCCAATCCCTACACATACATGCCCTACCTCCAATCACCCACATGGAAGCCAGGCTCCAATCCCCTACCTAGAAGCCCCACCTTCAATCCCCTACCTACAAGCCCTACTTCCAATCCCATACCTAGAAGCCCCACCTCCAATCCCATACCTAGAATCCCCAACTTCAATCCCCTAGCTAGATGCCCTGCCTCCATTTCCCCTACCTACAAGCCCCACCTCCCATCCCCTACTTAGAAACCCAGCTTCCAATCCCTGCCTCCAGTCCCCTACCTAGAATCCCCACACATACATGCCCCACCTCCAGTCCCCCACATGGGCCAGCTCCAATCCCCTACCTAGAAGCCCTGCCTCCAGTCCCCTACCTAAAAACCCTGCCTCTATTCAACTACCTACCAACCTTGCCTCCAATCCCCACACATACAAGCCCTTCCTCCAATCCCCCTACTTAGAAGCCCCACCTCCAGTCCCCCACAGAGAAGCCCCACCTGTAGTTCCCCACCTAGAAGTCCCACCTCCAATTCCCCACGTACATGCCTTGCCTCCATTTGCCTACCAAGAAGCCCCACCTTCACTCCCAACATGCAAGCTTCACCTCCAGTTCTCCACAGAGAAGTCCCACCTCCAATCCCCCACCTAGAAGTCCTGCCTCCAATCTCCCACATACAAGCCCTAAATCCTATCCTCCGTCTAGAAGCCCCATCTCCAATCCCCTACCTACAAGTCCCACCTCCAATCCCTGACCTTAAAGCCCAGCCTCCAATTCCCCTACCTAGAAGCCCTGTCTCCAGTCCCCTACCTTGAAACTCTGTCTCCAGTCCCCTGCCTAAAAGCCCCACCTCCAATCCCCTACCTAGAAGCCCTGCCTCCAATCCCCATACATACAAGCTACACCTCCAATTCCCCTACCTAGAAGCCCAGCCTTCAATCCCATACCTAGAAGTCACACCTTCAATCCCCTACCTCCAATCCCCACACATACAAGCCTTGCCTCTAATCCCCTACCTAGAACCCCACCTTCAATCCCCAAACAAGCTCCTCCTCCAGATCCCCTTCCTCAAGCCCCACTTCCAATCCCCTGACTAGAAGCCCCACCTTCAATCCCCTACCTATAAGTTCCACCTCCAATCTTCTGCCCTAAATCCCCACCTCTAATCCATACCCAGAAGCCCCAACTTAATCCCCACCTAGAAGGCCTCCCACTCCAATCCCACACATATATGCTTTCTCCTGCTCTCTAATTCCTACTAGAACCCCACCTTCAATCCCCCAAACAAACCCCTCCAGTTCCCTTCCCTACAAGCCCCACCTCCAATCCCCTACCTCAAAGCCCTGCCTCAATTTCCCTTCCTTCAGCCCACCTCCAATCCCCTACCTAGAAGCCCCACATTCAATCCCCAAACAAACCCCTCCTCCAGTTCCCCTTCACTGCAAACCTGCCTCCAATTCCTTTCAGCCCCAAGGCCCCACCCCAATCCCCTACTAAGAAGCCACACCTCCAATCCCCTACCTAGTAGC
The DNA here is from genome assembly GCA_016271365.2 of Neoceratodus forsteri. NCBI lineage: Eukaryota > Metazoa > Chordata > Ceratodontiformes > Ceratodontidae > Neoceratodus > Neoceratodus forsteri. The sequence goes on from JADMNL010000027.1 coordinate 253,926,714, forward strand.
CCTGCCTCCAATCCCCACACATACAAGCCATGCCTCTAATCCCCCTATCTAGAAGCCCAGCCTCCAATCCCATACCTAAAAGTCCTGCCTTCAATCCCCTACCTCCAATCCCCACACATATAAGCCTTGCCTCCAATCCCCTACCTAGAAGTACACCTTCAATCCCCAAACAAGCCCCTCCTCCAGTTCCTCTTCCTATAAGCCCTGCCTCCAGTCCCCTACCTGCAAGCCCTGCCTCCAATCCCATATCACAAGCCCCTCCACCACCCCCACATGAAAGCTCTGACCTCATCCCACATATGCGTCCCACCTCCAATCCACCCACATGGAAGCCAGGTCTAACTCTAACCAGAAGCCCTGCCCCTAGTACCCCACCAAAAGCCCCATCTCCAATCCCCTACCTATAAAGCTCCACCTTCCAATCTCCCACCTAAAGCTCCCACCTCTAATCCCATACACCTAGAAACCCTGCCTCCAATTCCCCTACCTACATGCCCTACCTCCAGTCCCCTACCTAGAAGCCCCACCTCCAATCCCTGACAGAAGCCCCTGCCTCCACTTCCCTGCCTAAAAGGCCCACCTATAATCCCCTACCTAGAATTTCTCAGTCCAATCCCTCAATATGTTAGCTCTTCATTGCCAAGCTCCAGGTTCCTGCCTCCAATCCCCACACATACAAGCCACATTCCAACCCCTCACCTAGAGCTCAGGCTCCAATCCCCACACATGCAAGCCTCTGCCTCCAATCCCCTACCTAGAACCCCACCTTCAATCCACAAACCCCCTCCTCAGTACCCCTTCCTACCAAGCCGCACTCCAATCCCTACCTACAGAGCCCCCATCAATTTCCCCATGAAGCTCTAACTCATCCCCACATATACATGTCCCACACTCCAATCCTGCCCACATGGAGCCAGGCTCAGTCCTAACTAGAAGCCCTGCCTCTAGTACCCTACCAAATGCTCCATCTCAGTCCCCTACCTACAGCCTCCACCTTCAATCTCCTACCCAGGAGTCCTGCCTCCACCCCCCACCATGCCTCACCTCCAGTCCCCTACCTAGAAGCCCAGCCTCCTATCCCCACATCCAGTCCCCTGCCTAGAAGCCCCACCTCCAATCCCTGCAGAGAAGCCCTGCCTCCACTTCCCTGCCTTAAAGGCCCACCTCCAATCCCCTACCTAGAATCCCCAGCTCCAATCCCCACACATGCAAGACCCACCTTCAATCCCCTACCTAGAAGCCCTGCCTCCAATCCCCACACATACAAGCCCCATCTCCAATCCCCCTACCTAGAAGCCTAGCCTCCAATCCCCACACATACAAGCCCTGCCTCCAATCCCCTACCTAGAACCCCACCTTCAATCCCCAAACAAGCCCCATCTCCAGTCCCCCTTCCTACAAGCCCTGCCTCCAATCCCCACATACAAGCTCCCTCCTCCAGTTCCCTTCCTACAAGCCTCCCACATCCAATCTCCTACCTACAAGCCCTGCCTCCAATCCCATACATACAAGCCCCACCTCCAATTCCCCACATGGAAGCTCTGACTCCAATCCCTACACATACATGCCCTACCTCCAATCACCCACATGGAAGCCAGGCTCCAATCCCCTACCTAGAAGCCCCACCTTCAATCCCCTATCTACAAGCTCCACCTTCAATCTCCTACCTGAGCCCCACCTCCAATCCCATACCTGAGCCCCAACTTCAATCCCCCACCCAGAAGCCCTGCCTCAATTCCTCCTACCTACAAGCCCCACCTCCAATCCCCTACCTAGCAGCCCAGCTTCCAATCCCTGCCTCCAGTCCCTCACCTATAATCCCCACACATACAAGCCCCACCTCCAATCCCCTACCTAGAAGCCCAGCTTCCAATCCCTGCCTCCAGTCCCTTACCTATAATCCCCACCTCCAATCCCCACACATAGATGCCTCACCTCCAGTCCCCCAAAAGCCCTGTCTCCAGACCCCTAACTAAAAGCCCTGCCTCTAATCAACTACCTACCAACCTTGCCTCCAATTCCCACACATACAAGCCCTGCCTCCAATCCACCTACTTAGAAGCCCCACCTCCAGTCCACCACAGAAAAGCTCTGCCTGCAGTTCCCCACCTAGAAGTCCCACCTCCAATCCCCCACGTACAAGCCCTGCCTCCATTTGCCTACAAAGAAGCTCCAGCTTCACTCCCAACATCCAAACTTCACCTCCAGTTTTCCACAGAGAAGTCCTGCCTCCAATCCCCACCTACAAGTCCTGCCTCTAATCCCCACATACAAGCCCCACCTCCAATCCCTCACATACAAGCCCCACCTGCAATCTCCCAGATACAAGCCCCAAATCCTATCCTCCATCTAGAAGCCCCACCTCCAATCCCCTACCTAGGAGTCCCACCTCCAATCCCTGACCTAAAAGCCCAGCATCCAATTCCCCTACCTAGAAGCCCTGTCTATAGTTCCCTACCTTGAAACTCTGCTTCCAATCCCCTGCCTAAAAGCCCCACCTCAATCCCCTACCTAGAAGCTCCACCTCCAATCCCCATACATACAAGCCCTACCTTCAATTCCTCTACCTGCAAGCGCAGCCTCCAATCCCATACCTAGAAGCCCTGCCTCCAATCCCCACACATACAAGCCCTGCCTCCAATCCCCTACCTAGAACCCCACCTTCAATCCCCACACATACAAGCCCCACCTTCAATCCCCTACCTAGAAGCCCTGCCTCCAATCCCCACACATACAAGCTCTGCCTCCAATCCCTTACCTAGAACCCCTCCTTCAATCCCCAAACAAACCCCTCCTCCAGTTCCCCTTCCTACAAGCCCTGCCTCCAATCCCCTACTTACAAGCCCTGCCTCAAATCCCCCTTCCTTCAAGTCCCACCTTCAATCCCCTACCTAGAAGCTCTGCCTCCAATCCCCACACATGCAAGCCTTGCCTCCAATCCCCCTACCTAGAAGCCTAGCCTCCAATCTCCTACCTAGAAGCCCTGTCTTCAATTCCCTACCTACAAGCCCCACCTCCAGTCCCCACATATACAAGCCCTGCCTCTAGTCCCCTACCTAGAACCCCACCTTCAGTCCCCAAACAAGCCCCTCCTCCAGTTCCCTTTCCTACAATCCCCGCCTCCAATCCCCTACATCCACGCCCCACCTCCAATTCCCCACATGAAAGCTCTGACTCCAATCCCTTCACATACATGCCCTACCTCCAATCACCCACATGGAAGCCAGGTTCCAATTCTGTACCTAGAAGCCCCACCTTCAATCCCCTACTTACAAGCTCCACCTTCAATCTCCTACCTAGAAGCCCCACCTCCAATCCCATACCTAGAAGCCCCAACTTTAATCCCCTACCTAGAAGCCCTGCCTCCAATCCCCGTACCTACAAGCCCCACATCCAATCCCCTACCTAGAAGCCCAGCTTCCAATCCCTGCCTCCAGTCCTCTACCTAGAATCCCCACCTCCAATCCCCACATATACAAGCCCCACCTCCAGTTCCCCACATGGAAGCCCAGCTCCAATCCCCTACCTAGAAGCCCTGAGAGCAAAGCTCGAGGGGTTTATTCAAGCATCACACACTGAGGGTGTGTGTATCAAATTCAAATAATGCTTAGCACCCTCTTGATTTATTTTAAATAATTACTGGTCATCATTCTTCTCCTCCCCCCAAAGACTGGAGTGCCGTCAAGCTATGCCCACTTTCAGTTTCAGCTGTAACACTATTTTGGCAATTGGATTGCCTCATAATGCTGCCAGTGAGATTTTTATATTTTTTTCAGGTTAGAGATCTAACAGAGAATTAGCACTTATATGCTGGGGAGAAAAAAAATGCTTACTGTGGCACTGTTGTGCTAGAGACACAGCAAGTCTAGAGCGCAACTCATTTCTGTGCAAAAGTTTTTGGTTATTTCATTTATTTTTGTGTGGCAGAAATAATTTTTTTATAAAGCACTGGTTAGTATGCACTAATGTTCACACAGAATTTGTTTTCAGTCAAAAATCTGGCATTTGAATAACAGCAGTGCTCAAGATACAAAGACCGAAAGTCTCAAGAGCAACTGCTTTGATTGTTGGTGCATGTTTGCAGTAATAACTGGCCAGTTATTACAGCAAATAATAACTGGCCATCACATTGAAAAAATTGATGGCTAGTAATAATATAAAAATAGCACTTAATGCACCACAGTATTTACATATGTTACAGTATAACACATACTATAGACTAGGGAATACAGTATTTCTACAGAGCTAAAAATAAACTCACTTTAAATCAGAGATCCTGCAGAAAAAAATCCTAACTTAAAACTATCTAAATTCAAAGTGCAGTAGAAGACGTTTACTGCCCCCCCCCACTGCAGACTCAAACCAATGGTGTTATAGTTCAAAATCCCAGACATAACTGACTTCTCATTAGAAACATACAATAGAAATACCTTTATCTTGCTGGCCCACTTGCCCTGCATTATTGGACTGGCCTCTCTGACATCATACACTGTCTCTGCTTTTGATCTCTGGGGACCACCTTTTTTCCTGCCTTGTCCAAACCAGATTTATTTGGAGCTTGGTCCTTTTGTTATCATGGTCTGCCTAGCTAGAAATTCCTGGCCTTACCTAGGTCATGGTTTGCATTTTACAAAATGGCTGCTTTTGCCAGTCCGGTGGTGGTGAGAGTTGAGGCACTGGATGCAATACCTCGCACCACACCGGCGACCCGTATATGGGAGTGAGCACAGGCTGCCGGGGGTCAGCAGGGGAGGGGAAGGACTGAGCATCCCAGGGACAGCTTTCCTTCACTGGGGAGGGGGGTAACCAGTTTCCGGTGCATGCCTGGTCCCTAGCAGTGGCTAGGGGCTGGCACACCGACATTGCAGACATTGGGTCAGAGGTAGGGCAGACACCTCATGGAGTGCGCGCATGGCCATTGTTGGCATCCTGCACGCTCGGCCCCAGAAGGGGAGAAAACCAAGAGGGAAAAAGCTCACGGCAGATGACGGAAGGAGTTCACAGGTCCCTTCCCTGAATAGCTATGATGCCGGCCCTTGTACTGGATCCTGTCTTGGTGGGGATGGGGCCCCCCCAGCTGACCCCACTGGGGCGGTAAGCCCTGGGGGTAGCTGGTCAGCATTGGCTGGTGGACGGGGCTGGGGCTCCTTTCAGATAGAAAGGGCCATGGAGCAGGAGTATAAATTTTTTTTTAAATGCCCATTGAAGGTTCACCAAAACAAGTCTTTTAGATCAAAAGACTTTTTCTACTCATACTCACTTGGTTGCACTGTGAGTACAAAGGGCTTTTTACACAAAAGGCCATTTACACAAAAGGCCACTCACAGTTAAGTTTCCTGCAGCTGGGTTCACAGAAGAATGTTACTTTCAGTTTCCACTAAACCTCCCACCTCTGCTGAAATGCTTTATAGAGGGGCAGAATCAACCCCCTAGTAAGGAGTAGCAGCTTGAGAAGGCTCTTACGGGAAATCCTGCTAATTGCTGAAAAGAAAAAATTTCTTACCACAGTAAAATTGTTCTTCCAAGGGATCCCACATTATACTTAACTAATGTAGTAAGCCTGGTAGGGTTAGCTGCCCCAGAGTGCGAGGAATTGATGTAAATGATGAAATGTGGAACGTCATTCAAACTCTGTCCTCACTGTGGCAATGCACTCTGCTGCTCAACAGCAGATCTGTCTAGAAAGCAATAGCTACTACCCTGCTATCCTAACCTATATCGTATAGTGAAAATAAAACCAACAACCAACAAAAGAGATCGACCTCTCAGGCCAATCTATGGCAGATTTAAAAAAAGCTACAGCAAACTGATTGAGGAGGACCAACAATAAATGGTCAAGCAGTAAATATTAACCAAACACTGATCCTTGTAGAACCTTTTCCAGGTTCTGGAAGGAGAGGCAGAGTGGGAAATTTCAGCATAATGAGGGATCCCTTGGAATAAACAATATTACTATGGTAATTTTTTTCTCCAAACCACAGGAATCCCTCATTATGTTTAACTAATGCAGACTTCAAAGCAGTACCTTGGGAGGCTGGGTACAGAACCTATTTAGGGAGAAGGTTCTGCAAGACAGAAGGAATTTCCTGTTAGTCCTAAGGGTTATCTTGTTCCTGTGGAGGATAATGCACATAGGGTCTGTGCAGAGGGCTTGCAGCTGGCACACCCCGCTTGAAGAGGTTATAACCACCAGGAAGACTGACCTCTGGGTGACATACTTTAGATCACCTGTAGCTAAGGGCTCAAAGGCAGGCTCCATGAGCCTGACTATGCATAGATTTGATCCCCCTGGAGGGACTGGTTCCCTGATAGGAGGATACAAATGCAGTAGACCCTTGATGGACTTCTAGAAAATGGGGCATGAATTGACTGTTTTTGTAATACCTGCCAAAATATAGGCAGAAATAAAGGCTAAGTGCATTTTAAGGGTTGAGGAACTGAGGCCCAATGCCTGTAAGTGAAACGAGTGCAAGTGAATAGGCAAATCTGCCTATAGAGGATTGGACTGCTCAAGAGCACACCACAGGGTAAAACCTTTTCCATTTGGAAGCATATGCCTTCCTGGGAGCAGGCTTCCTGGAAGACCAGAGAACCTCCTCTGAGAAATGAGGATCAGAGCACTCTAATTCCGCAAGGACCACACCCTGAAGTGCAGTGAATTGAGATTTGGAAAGGTTACCCTGTCCTGAGACATGGCTGAATGGTTGTGCCTCTGTGGCAGATGGACAGGCCACCTAGTGGAGAGGGCCTGGAGCAGGGAGTACCAGGGCTGTCTGGCTGAGTTCTGAGCCACTAGTACTATGGTTGCAGGTTGGCTCTTCAGTTTCATGAGTGTGTGTCTATGGGGAGGTATAGAGGAACTCTGTCACTAGTCCAGGGTCAGAGAGTTCATAGGTACTGAACCCAGTAATGGAGGCCTGCAGCAAAAAAGAGAAAGCTGGTGATTCATTTTAGAAGCAATCAGATTTATTGCTCGTGTGCCCCATCTCCTGAGGAATGTGGCTAACACCTGTTTGTTTAGACACTATTTGTACTGTTCCTGCAGATTCTGCTGAGGGAATCCACCAGGACATTGTCTTTCACTGGAAGGTAGATTGCTGAAAACTGTACTTTTCATGGAGTAAGCCAGATCCTCATAGCTTCTGTGCAAAGCTTTGAGGATCTCATGTGTTCATGCTTATTGATGAAGTAGATGGTGGTAGTGCTTGTCTATTCCAATCCGAACTGATTGACCTTTTACTTGAGGAGCAAAGACCTGGAGGATGAGAAGACCACCCTCAGCTCCATGAGGTTTATATGCTCATTAGATTTCTATGGGGCCACACTCCACTCACTGGTTGTTCAGGTGGGCCCCGCAGCCTAGTAGGGAAACATCTGTTGTCTGGGCCAGTGTGGGGAACTGTTGCTGAAAAGGCATTCCCTCCCTGAGGTTGTGGCTTTCTTTCCACTAGTCCAGAGTTTGTAGCAAAGTTTGTGTTATAGGCACCAGCCTTATTAGGGAATGTCACTTTTGGGACCAACGGACTCTTAAACAACACTGGATGTACCTTATTTGAAATCTGGCCTCTGGCACCACGGTTGTGATGGAAGCCAGATGACCCAGGAGTTGTAGGAAATGCCTTGCTGACCTGGGCTAACCTAGGATGAGGGTGTTTGCCAGGTTTAGGAGGCATTCCATTCATTCCTGTGAAAGGAATGCCTTGCCCTGGGGGTCATATAACTGCCCCCATGAACTTCAGCATCTGCACTGGTTCTGCTTGTGACTTCTAAGTATTTATGAGAAATCTCAGTGCCTTCAAGGTGCTCTGGGTTAGCCCGGGAGAGTCCTCAACTTGCTGGCATGATTTCCCTGTGACTAGCAGGTCAGCCAAGCAAGGAAAAATCATCACCCCTTGCCTCCTGGGATGTGATGTCACTGTGGGTAAGCACTTCATGACCCTGGGAATAGATGATATACCGGAAGGGAGGGCTGTGAACTAGTAATGATCCAGAAAACAGCATAAACCTTAAGTACCTTCCATGACTTGTCCTAACTGGAATGTGGAAATACACTACCTGCAGGTCCAAGGACCCATCCAGTCACCCTGATGTAAAGATGGTATCACTGTAGACAGGGTGATCAACTGAACTTCTCCCCCACTTTTCTTTTTAAACCTGAGAACCCAAGAGGGTCATGGGTGATGAAGTACCTTGAGTAGACCCTTCCCCCCCCAGAAAGGAGGGACTCCTACGGCATTTGTATGCAGGAACTTCTTTTGACCACCAACTCCAGTAGAATCCTCTCTGTTGGAGGGAGTGGTTTGAAATGCCTGCGGACTCGCAGTCTTGGAAAGTTTCACACTTTAGTGTGATCCCCTGACTCACCACCTTCAGTACCCCACTTGTCTGTGATGATGTTCTTTCTTGTTAAGGGGAACCAGAGATGCAGTGGGAAAGTCCTTCATCCCACTGAGAATGAGCCCTATCTATGGCAGGGTTGAATTGCGTACTTAGAAAGTCTTCTGCCCTAGCCCCTGTAGTAATGCCCCATGTGAAATAAACACAGAGTATGGGGATGAGTATGAGGACTCAAGGAAAGAAAAACCCCGACATATACCTCCTCTTCCCTGAGGTGTGTAGGAAATGGAGGCCTTTTCAGTGTTGCTCATCTTTATCTTATATAAGACAATGCCTTGTTACTAAAAATTACTCTGAAGTGGCAATCCTTGGCTTTTACCTGGGTGACAGGAGGCAAGCAAGTTTTTGTAGGAAGATGGGATGGGCATAAAATCAAAGGCAATGTTGGTGCCCGCTGCAGTGTGGAACTGGTACTTGGCAGCGTCATACGATGTTCTGGCATTGCCTGCCAAATCTTGAGCCAGGAAAACCAGAACAGAATTTCAGAGGCATTAGATGCTAACATAAGGGCCTATGGGCAGGCAAAAAAAAAAAAGCACCTGGAGGGGCGAATAAATTCTGCCCCCTCCCCATCCTTCACAGTTCACTGGGTGGAGAGGTTGAAGATGTTTGTTAGCTGCCGACCATGTCAAGTGGAAAGAAAAATCCGCCGGTTCCCAAGAGGGGAACCGAATCCTTGTACAGGAGAACCATAGGTTCAATTGGTTCTCCTTCCTTCTTGACAGTAAAATTTGCTCCATGGTCCCCTGAAACTGGAGGAGGGAACTGGGTGCAGGAGGAACCAGCGTGTCTGAAAACTGCCAAGCCTTAATCATGCCCTCTGTAGCGGCCTTTTCTTCTTTGTCCACTGACTACTGCTTTTCCTTCTTCAGGAAGGAGGGACATCACCATGGTTTCTGTCTCCTTTAGTCTTTTTTTTTGTCAAGCAAGAACCAGGATCAGAACGTGTTCAGGAGATTTCTTTTTTGGAAAGCTGAACTAGAAACCTCATTACAGAGACTCTCTTATGCTTAATGAGAGGGAGGACCCCCATCCACATACTTTAGTAAGTATTCTATTCAATTAAATTTTTATTTAACCAGGCTGTACACCATTGAGCAAGCTCATTTACAAGATGGTCCTGGAAGAACAATCATACAAGTACAAAAAATACAATGAATAACATACATTTCACCTACATAGAGTTATATGGTTCCAGGTGATATCATCTGCAAAATAAAGCAGGACAAAATAACGCAGGTAAGTCATCGTGGGCAGTAAAATCACCTGGCAATAACACCGTGGAACAGAATAAAGTGGGTCAGCAGCCCGCTGTGTTTTCCGGACATCACAGTGCCCCCATGGTCATGGGAGCAGGAAAGCGGACACACAGAAAGACCCGATGGTGTGGGCACAGCGGGAACACCACAGGTACCAATGGGCGATCCCGGTACCCGCACCCCAAGTGCAAATGCCTGCAGCACCTGCCCACCCTGCCACAATCCGCTGGCCCCTCAACACAGCCACACATAGCCACCAACCAACAGCCGCCACACAGAAGGCCCCTTGCATTGCTCCCCCATCCCGCTGACCCCAAACACAGCCAGACAACCATCAGGCCACAGCCTGCCACAAGTAGTTCATGAAAGAGCTTCCACGCTTACTTGTTCCCCATCTGTGGGCCAAGGCAATGCATCCCTGGGGTGGTGTGGTATCGCGCATCCCCATGGCAGGCGGAATATGGATTGCATGGCACAGGACATGACAACATGGACGGTGGAGCGGGTGTCACTGTGCAGCAGAGCATGGGCAGGCACAGTGTGGCACTGCAGAGGTGGAGTGGGTGGCCATAGAACTGCAGCCAGCAGCGTCATGTGGCCAGGGGCCCACCATGGAAGACAAACAATGGCAGAGCAGCCAGAGGGAAGAGCAACCACAGTGCTGCAACACACAGAAAGCACCAGCAGCGGTCAGCCGGAAGCCATCACGGCATGCACACAAACCCCCCACAGTGTTGAATGAGCAGCATGTGGGCTGCTACCCACCAGTGCAGGGTATGAGGTGGGGGGGGGCCACAACAGAGTGAGTTGTAGTGGTGCATGCAGAGCTCCCAGCATGCACATGGCATCAATCAGGCAATCATGCCAAACTGGAACACAGGGGACATGCACGGCCACCACCTCCCAATGGGAGACAGGCAGTGTGCAGGCGGCTCCTAAGAGGGCATGCAATTGGCCCCCATCTACAGGTGCACCCATTCAGGACTATGGGCCAGTACAAATGGGGGGAAAACAGCAGTAGTACCCAGTCCTGCCTGAAGCGAAACACTGCCTGCTGCTACTGACTGCAACTGTGCAATGGAGCTGGAATTTGTGAAGAGCCAGAAGGGGAGGACTCTCCTGCAGCACAAGGGCCACCTGTTCTACCAGGAGAGGAGGTCCACTGGGAAGACCTACTGGAAGTGTGCAGAGTACTTCAGGAGCAAGTGCAAGGCCCACGTGCACACTGATGGTGGTAAGGTGGTGAAGGTCCTGTACATGCACAACTATGCCCCTGACCATAATGACACTGTGGTCTGGGAGATAGTGGCGGCAGTACAGGACAGGGCTATCTGCACCCGTGAGACCCCCCCAGCAGGTCATTGCTGCCTGCTGCAGCACTGTGTCACCCTCTGTTGGGGGGGAGGCTGCCCAATGCAGAACTACTGAGGCGACAGGTACAGCGGGCCAGGAGGGCGACCAACCACCCGTACCAACCTCCATCAGTGAACTCACCATACTTAAGGAGCACAGGGTGACCTTGGCAGGGGAAACCTTCCTGATGCACGACAGTGGGGGAGCAGACAGGTGCCTGATCTTTTTGACACGGAAGAACCTCCAGTACATGACACAGTGCTACATGTGGTTCGCAGAGGGGACATTCAAGGCACCCCTCCCATGTTCCTGCAGTTGTATACCATGCATGGGGTGCAGTACAGTGCAGTGATCCCAACAGTGTACATACTGCTGACCGCAAAGACTGGCCCTGCGTATACCAAGGCATTCATGGAGCTCCATGGGCTGCAAGATGACCTCCACCCTGCCCTGATAGTGCTGGACTTTGAGCAGGCCACAATTAAGGTCTTTGGTTCTGTCTTCCCTGATGCCAGCCTCCATCAGTGTTCTTTCACTTCTGTCAGGCAGTGTGGCAGAAGGTACAAGGTGTGATAGCTGTCCAGCAGCACTATTTGGCTGACGAATTTGCGCTGCATGTCCGCATGCTGCCTGCCATCACATTTGTGTCCCCTTGTGATGTCGCCACCAATGACGGTCGTGCTTTTCTTTTCTGACAATGGGAACATCGAGGTTTGGGGAGGAGAGAACACTGTACCACCAATGAACGGGGGCTACTTTACATGATTTTATAATGGGGACATTGGGGTTCAGGGAGGGAGGAACACTGTACTGCCAGTGAATGGGGGCTAATGTGAATGATTTTCTATCAAGAACACTGGGGATCGGGGTTGGAGGGCCACTCCGCCACCAATGAATGGGGGCTTATTTCACTGATTTTATAATGGGGACATTGGGGACTGGGGAGGGCCTCTAGACCACCAATGATGGGGGCTTAATTACATCTTTTTATAATGGAAACATCAGGGGATCAGGGAGAGCTACTGGACCACCAGGAGATATTCTGACTTGTCAATATTATGGCTTGGGAGTTGGGGGGGGTACAGCTATTGCTGTACATTGGCACACTATGGTAACCACTTCCTGAGGGATATTTCCATGTATCAGTAGACCAGCCCTGTCTGGTCTAAGGATATATTGATATATTCCCTCTGTGTAAATTTATCATCCAACAGTCAGGGATATGACGGCCTTTGGCGTCTGTCATATGCCCCATAATATTGCCATGCCGCAGCCCAGTTCTGGGTGCTGGACAGAGCATACACTGTTTGGGGTAGCAGCCTGTGGATGACACAGGCTGTTTTTGTGCACTGCTCAGGGGGCAGTTTGTGATGCAAGGTGTCACTTGTGTCATTTATGTTTGGCGCTGGCACCTTGCATCTTTCTCAGGGCTTTGGGACACGAAAACCCAATGACTGCAGTCAATGAGGGGGCAGGGTGGGCAGATGGCCAACCTGTGCCGCTCCATATGCCATGGCAGAGACATGCAGCACACAGAAGACACTGCGATCACTGTCATCTAGCACCGGAGCCATCACTGCCAGGCATGGACACCACAGCAGTGCCTCCATGCAGCATACACCTCCAGACCCCCCAATGGGGTACACCAACACAATCCAGCACACACATGCAGCAGTGGGGGAAAGGAGGGGGCTGCAGGGAGGGTGTACAGGTGGCCAAGTTGGACCACATAGTAGGTGATGCCACATGGCTGTGGACAGCCACACAGTGCACATGTTCCAGAGATGGGCATGCCCCTGCCTTCTGTGTACGTCTGATGGTATGTGTCTGCCCCCCCGGGCACATACCACATGCCTGTACAGACACATCACACATGGCCAGCCATGTGATTGGTACTGAGGGACTGCCATGCCCTTGGCGCAGTGTATGGGGGCACAGGACAGCATATCAGTGGTGTCTACTGAAAGGGCACACCTGCCAGCTGGGCCTGTCACTGTGTGGCTGGCAGCTGTCATTAAAACCTGACACACTGTAGGCATTGCTGTGTCCCTCACACTACCGGCCACTGTTACTGTAGCATCTGTTATGGGCTGTAGCAGTGACATCAGTTTGTCTATGGCATGCAGCACCACCACCCGTGCCTATGGTGCTAGTCTCATGGGCCACATTAGTCTCTGCTGCTGTGTACAGATGTAGACTGCAACAATCAAACTGTTGCTCAGTCTGACATACAGGTGGAGCTGTGTGCACAACCCAGCCTGCAGCTACCGACCTGTAGTTCCAGTCTGACATACAGTTGGAGCAGTGTGCACCATGCAGTAGTGCCAGGCAAACTACATGGTAATGCATGCAAAGCAGCCTATAAGAGATGCTAATGTGGCTGTTTGCACATGGATTGCCTAAGTAGGCTCATTTGCATAGAAGCTTTTAATATAGCAAAATTTAGCCCTGGGCTAATGTGTTTGCACTGGGCTAGTGTTAACGCCAGGTAAACAAGTTAGCCCCAGGCAAACCTGTCAGAACCACAGCACAGTTCTGCTGTGTTTGGCCTGCATCGTTGTTTGCAGTTGTTGTGCACCACTTCATTACTATCACCTACATTGGCCACCTACTGCAACTCTGCCATACTCCACCTGTGTGTGCACTGGGCTGCAGTTGCAGTTTGCACTGACTGGTTGCTATATGCAGAGCTGTCTTATTTGCCAGGCTATTTTTGCACTGCAGTCTCAGCCCTATATGCACACCTTTATTTGCATGCTACATTCAACTGATTTAGCCCCTGGGCTGTTCCTTTGAATATAGCGTGCTAATGGTTCTGGGCTATTTTTACATACTGGGCACTGCTAATTTTGCCCTGGGGCTAGGTTTTGAATATTGGGCCCCTGATGTATGATGATTTTGAGTGCATAACTGTTTCCCAGTAATGTTATAAAAATGGTGTCCTTATGGTGCACATACTGAAGCTGCTTCCCTCCTCTTGCATTCACAGCACTTTCATGCCTTTTTGGAACTGTATCCTGGCTAGTTGTTACTTGTGTTTAAGAGACAGTCTGAACATTGTGGGGTAACGTGCAAGTGACACCAGTGTTAATTTAACTGCATCAGCTAAGTTGCAAAAAAGAGAATGATATTCTTTTTCTCCCTAACAGGTAGAAATTATTGTTCATAAACGCTGAGAAAAGAGATTATTTTAAGTTTAGCAGCTCAGCTGTTTCAAGATCAAGTGATAGCCAGCATATACAGTAAAACAGTTTATAACATGGGCATGAAAAATGCAGGTACATGATTGGCAGAGATCCATCATGTGACCATACATTAATTTCTGTTAATTTTACAGCTTGTGATGATCAGGCACCCTTGAGAGATTACAGGACATAGCCACACTTGATATTGCTCAGTGATTGCAGTCCTGAGCGGCAGCCACTGTAATGTCTCACTAAGCGAGGCATACTCTTCCCCACACAAGTAAATGTTAGCAAGTGTAATCACAGCTCACTGTTCAGGAGACTTCCCACCCACCCACCTAGCAGAACTCTATGCACCCCCAAAATGTTTTTACAGCACAGTGCAAACTAGAGATGTTTCCATGCGTGCCCCCCAGCCACCCAGAACTGTGTCAGAGCGCTTTGTTGCCCTGCACTGTACTCCCGTTCATCTCCCCATTTCTGCGATCCTGAATATTACAGAAGGGAAACAGCTGGTAACTGGAACTGTCACTGCAATGCATGTTGCCCTGCACTGCACTCCTGTTCCTGTCCCCATTTCTCCCATCCTCAGAAATCGCGACAATGTTTGTCACCCGCACAGAGCATTTCTTACCTGCCCCCACTTGTCGTGCAGTACAGTACACACACGCACATCAGAAGTAAGGAATGGAAGCCCTGTCTGACCACACATCACCGTTATCATGGAGTTTGGTGCCCCCCCCCATCGACAGCTGCAGCACAATGTGAGGTGAGTGGTTCAAATATTGTAAAAGCCATTCAAGAAGTGTACAATGTAAGTGGCAGCAATTATTGAGCGTTTTATTTTCTATTATACAATGGCAAGAAAGAATCCTGGTCTCTGATTGGTCAGTCTGGGACTGGACCTGTGATGTTATCCCAACACAAGATCACAGGTCTAGTCTCAGCCTCACTGTGAACCAATGTAGAGGACCATGATAACCTTTACTTACTCTTTTTTTGCATCTTCACTTAAGAAACAAAAATATTCTTCCACACTAACAAAAACATCCTTTAAAATAATTGTTTTATTCTGTACACAGCAGTTATTATATATTAATGGGGAAGAAGCGCTACGCCGTATGGACGCATCTGCCTGCGGTCTCGCGCTCCAATCACCTGAGGCATGACGTTATCCCAGCACAACACACACCCTGTCGGGCATTATTGCTTAACTGTAATCGGAGTGTGAACACAGATGGCGGGCACATGTACTGTCCTGTTAATTTGACCGACTGTGTGTTCAGTGACGTGGAAACAGGAAATGGGACAGCCATAAGAACTGGGGTTGTCTACAGGCCCCCAGACCAGGGGGAGGACATAGACACATTACTGTTAGAAGATATACAAAACTTGACAGCTAAAGGGGAGGTTCTGATAATGGGAGACTTCAATATGCCAGATACAGGTTGGTCAATACCAGCAGAAACATCTGCCAGAACTAGACACATGGTGGATTCCCTGCAGGGGGAGGACCTCAAACAACTGGTACAACAACCCACAAGAGACAGGGCTATCCTAGATCTAGTAATGACTAACAGGGAAAGGATCACAGATCTCCAGGTAGAAGGTCACCTGAGGGCCAGTGACCATCACATGGTATGGTTCAGTTTGGCCACTACAACTAAATCATCCCATTCCAAGGCAAAAATATGGGACTTCAGAGGAACTGACTAGATGGCCAACAGAGTTAAGCTGGCCCTGGTAAAAAGAAATACAGGTGAGGGGGTACAGGCAAAGTGGGCACGCATTGAGGATGCAATACTTGAAGCAACGTCCCATTGTGTTAGAGAGAAAAGGAAGTGCAAAAGAAGAAGGAAACCACTTTGGGTCTCAAAAACAGTAGCAGAAAAGGTCAGAGCCAAAAGGCTGACCTTCAGGAAATATAAGGGAACACAGCGGGATGAAGATAGGGAGGCATACCAAATTTCCCTAAAGGAAGCAGGTAAGGCAGTAAGGCAGGCAAAGACCCAAACTGAGGAAACACTAGCACAAACAGTAAAAGAATGTAACAAGACTTTCTATAGATACATTAGTGAAAGGAGAAAGTCCAAAGGGGGTATTGCTAAGATCAAAGGAGATAAGGGTGTGTGTGAGGAGGAGGACCATGTAAAAGCATCTATCCTAAATCGATACTTCTGCTCAGTATTTACTGAAGAGAAGGTAGGGCATGGCCCACAGCTCAGCACCATGGACACAGGAGGGAGGGAGGTGAGCACTACTCCCTTCACAAAAGAAAGGGTCCTACAAGAGCTCAATAAGCTCGGGGTGGACAAGGCAATGGGACCTGATGGCATACATCCCAGGGTACTAAAGGAGCTAAGGGTGGAACTAGCAGAGCCATTATCAGAACTCTTTAGTGAGCCTCTGAGTACAGGAGAGGTCCCAGAAGACTGGAGAAGGGCTCATGTGATCCTGCTCCACAAGATTGGTAGCAGGGAGGAGGCAGGGAACTACAGACCAGTCAGTCTTACCTCAGTAATGGGCAAGATTATGGAGGTACTCCTTAAGGAAAGGCTAGTGCAACACCTGGAATCCATAGGAGCACAGAATTCAAGACAGCATGGGTTTACAAAAGGAAGGTCCTGTCAAACTAATCTCATAGATGTCTTTGACAGGGTAACCAGAGTGGTGGACCAAGGAGGAGCAGCTGATGTAGCCTACCTTGACTTCAGCAAAGCTTTCGATACTGTTCCACACAGAAGATTGATTAATAAGCTGGGTAGGCTCGGGATGGGTCAGAAGTTGGTCAACTGAGTGGCAAACTGGTTGACGGTCAGAAAACAGAGAGTGGTGGTAAATGGTATACAGTCAGAAGAGATTCAAGTCACAAGTGGGGTACCTCAGGGATCAGTCCTAGGGCCAGTCCTCTTCAATATCTTCATCAGTGACATTGCAGATGGACTGGAGGGTAAGTTTGTCTGTTTGCAGATGACATTAGATCTGCAACAGAGTAGAGGATCCAGATGGGGTGGGCAGAATGAGAAGAGATCTGGATAAACTAGCAAAATGGTTGGAAAAGTGGCAACTGGGGTTTAATGCAAAGAAGTGCAAGATCATGCACATAGGGAAGAGAAACCCTGAAGCCACCTATAGGCTGGGAGGGGAGTTGCTGACAGTTACAAGGGAAGAAAGAGACTTGGGCATCATCATCACTGATGACCTGAAATCATCCAAGCAGATCACTAAAGCAGTAGGTAAGGCTAGGGGATGTTAGGGTGTATTAGTAGGGGTATCACAAGTCGGAAGAGGGAGGTAATAATCCCTCTTTACAAGACACTGGTTAGGCCCCATCTGGAGTACTGCATGCAGTACTGGAGGCCACACCTTCACAAGGACATTAACCAAACTGAGGCAGTCCAGAGAAGGGCAACCAAAATGGTGCAGGGACTGCATCAGAAAACATATGAGGACAGATTAACGGAGCTCAATATGTATACCCTAGAGCAAAGGAGAGAGAGAGGTGATATGATCGAAACATTCAAACACCTTAAGGTCATTAACAAGGTGAAAGAGTCTAACGTTTCAATATAAGAAAAATAGCAGGACAAGAGAACACAGCACGAGATTAAAGGGAGGCCGGTTAAGGGGTAATGTGAGGAAGTTCTTTTTCACAGAAAGGGTGGTGGATGCATGGAATGGCCTACCTCGGTGAGTGGTGGGTATGAATACAGTGCAGGGCTTCAGACAGGCATGGGATAGGCATAAGGGAGCAATACAGATGAGTATGACTAGATAGGCCATTGACAGAGCAAAGGCCGATGGCACATTTATAAGGTAGAAAAAGAAATGGGCAGACTGGATGGGCCTTGCGGTCCTTATCTGCCGTCAACTTCTATGTTTCTATGTCTGTATTGCACCACAGAATGTATGTAAGAAAACAACAGGGTGTATGAAGTGCAGGCAGCTCCTTAATTGTACAGTGGAGGACTTTTTACCACAAAATTCTGTGTGTGGAACTTTTTTTTGGTATGGCAGAACACAGAAAAGTGTGGTACTGCAACCTTAATCAGTGGAGGGACACAAAAGAGTTCCAAGTGTTCTGACCTGTTATACCACTGTGTTTTTTCAATTTCTCTCCACAGTTGGCCCATGTTATAAGTGCAATAACCCACTCCAGGGTGTGCAGTTATTGGAGAGTAATCAAACACCCCGGGTGCTGTGAGGACACTCGGCCTGTGGCCTCATGCCTCACAATCCACCTGGGGTGTTGATTAATCCCCAATAACTGCACACCCTGTCGTGGGTTATTGCTTACTTATTGTAACATGCCAGTCCCTAATAATCACCTGTTCTGTCCCGTTGGACTTGTTTCTACATATATATATATATATATATATACATCAGTTACTGTTAGGCTTTAGATTTTCAGACAAAAAGCATTTGCAGCCTTATACAGAAGTGCTAATCAAGCTGTGAGTCTTGCTACTCATTTTTTTTTAGGTTGAAGGAGACACTATGCCTTATGCAGAGCTGCACGATGTAGTTGTACTTATTTTGCATTGGTCTCTGCTGATGGTGATGTATAACTCTACAGAAGACCATATTAGTAACACATAATTTAGTTACCCTCAAATATTGTGCCAAATATTGCATCAATTTGCAAGGATATGACGAATGCTTACTGTAAAAATGATGTGTATGCATACACTGAGATTATGACTGCTTGTTATAGAATATACTGCTTTGTTTTATGCAAATTAATAAAATACAAGTTCAAAAAAGAAATGCACACAAAATACATTGCAAGTTGTCACAGGGGCCAGAGGTTTCTTTGGGCAGAGTTAGGAGCTAGAGCTTGCCAGCAGATTTCGCCTTCCTGGAGAAGCAGTGCCATGGGTGTCCAGTGTCTGCAGCTTCAGGGGTGCCCAGCGTCAGCTTCAGTGGCATCCAGCTCCAGCAGTTCCTTTGGTTCCCAGTGTCCAGTGGTTCCCAACTTCCACTTCAGAGGTATCAGGCTCCAGTAGATCCATACAGTGCTCATCACCTTCATTCCAGACAGACTTTGCAGCATCACAGACTACCTACAGAGCAGTACCCCCTCTCTTAGTTTAGACTATGGTAGGGGTGTTCAGAGATAGGTTGTGTCCCTTACAGTAAACAAGCCATTACCTTTCCCTAAAGTAGCATCTCTCCCTCTCTGTTACTCTCTTGGGTACTGCCCTCGGACTCAGTTAGTAAACTTAAGAGTTTAAATGCCCCATTACAACTGTCCTAGGGTTCAAAGTACTGTATTGGGACTACAAAGGAGTTACATTGTACACATTTGCCTTGCTTAAGTAGTTAATTTAGCATTGCCTTACTCAAGTCATACATTTAGGCCCTGTCCACACTAGGGGTCCCGTAACATTATAGCTTGGTTAAAATGTTACAGGAGCCCTTTAACATGCTTCACGTCCACACTGTACACGGTTTCGAACCGTGTCAGAAAACCGTGTTTAACCCCTGATAGCTTCAGGGTTCTAGCACAATCCCGAACACGGTTCCAATACAAACTCATTTACCTTTGAAGTGTGGATAGGGATCGGTAGTGTGTTTCCTGGCACGGTATCTGTTGGTCCTTGGGACGGCTGACGAGAACCCAATTCTGAACCGTCTCTGCCTAACACGGTTTCCTCAGTGTGTACGCGATTGATCCGGAAAGAAGGAACAACTTCAAATTCACCTTGCAAGTGTGGATGCACCAACACAGTAAGAGCTGTAACGATTTCAAAAATGTTATCGCTTGACCGTGTTAAGTGTGGACAGGGCCATAGAGTTTAAGTGCCCCTTACTTAAAGTTTTCTCTTAATCTTTCCAGTTATTCAGTTTTCCTGCTGGCTAAGTTATAAGAGTATTGCTTAGTTATAAGAATATTTTAAAGTGTTTCACCTTTGGTAAAGTGTTCCCTTAGCATTTCCTTTGTTCTTCTACCTCAAAATAAATCCTTATAGCTATATATTGCATTCTGGGTGTTAGCTTCATTTTGTGTTCTGTTTCTTCTGTACAGGTGATGAGTGGCCATGATTACAGTAAGGGAAAATAGTGTTCTGCTTCCTTATGCTGGCACAGTACCCCTTAGGTTACGCCCCCATTTCATAGGCACTGATAATGAGAATCAGCTAGCAGATTAGTCTATTTGAAAGTCTCATTTTGGGCACAGATTTCTAAATTTAGGGGTGCTCCCTTTCACCAGGTAACCTCAACCTGCCTCAGTCACACGTTTCCTGACAAAAACAGTAAACAACAGCTAGAAACTCCAAGTCTTTCTGATGTTTTCTATGCTGCTACACCCTCAATGGTACTGGAGAAACTGCTGCATTTAGAATGCTCTTGTCCTTAGGGTTCTATGTTGAAGCCACAGCTTTGGACTATACCACTACTCCTGTAGGGGGAGCATATTATCCATATGTACTAAATTCCCCATAGACCACGTGAAGTAATATAGAAAAACAATGCAAGAAGAATGCAGAATCACTGGGGCAAAGAGCAGTATGGGTAGCAGTAAGCTAGTGTTAGAGACAAACTCTGATGCCTCTTTCTGGTGACTGTTATTCCTGCTGGGATGTCTGCACTGGCTCAGCTTAAAAGGCATGTTAGTAAAATAGACAGGAAGTCCTACCTTAATCACAGGTTCCACTTGGAGCCCAGCAGGCAGGTGATGAGCAGCATAGTGAACAAAGTTGGGGGGAGTGTCAGTGGAGCCACGTATAAGGTCACTACCCTTGCTAGTGCTCCAGATAAAAGGAGTATTGGCCTGTTTTACTCACCAATTTTCAAGAAATGCCCTAAAATTTTTTTTTGATCAGTACCGATACTCATCCCAGCCTTTAGAAATGCTCCATAGATGCTTCAAAAGAAAAAATTACTCGCACAGTAATCTTGTTTCTTCCAAGGTGTTCTTCAATATCATTAACTCTAGCAATCAGCCTCCTGGATTGCACTGCCCCGGAAATAAATGGAACTTTATGCTAATAGTGGAACCAATTGGCATGTGCCACCATTCAGACCTGCTGCCCTCCCAACTGTCGCGTTCTAAGATGCTTAGATTTCATAGAAGCCTGCAATTAGGCCCTTTGACTATACTATCCTAATAGTTAACAATATTAAAAATAATTCAACGAGCCCGGGAGCTGGAGGGCCGGCCGGGAGGGGAGGACTTGAGCGTCCCAAGGACTGCTCGTCCTCTCCGGGGGGAGGGGGGTACCTGAGCTCGGTGCTTGTCTGACCCCAGGTGGAGACCTGAGGTACAGCAAGCCCGATGCTCCAACAGAGGGGAGGACAGTGGCAGACGCCGGCGCCTTCCGCGCCCTTGATGGCCATCGGACTCCGGCACGCCGAGAAACACCAGGAAACCCTTGCAGCCTCCTGTAGACGGAGCACCAGGGGCCCGACCTTCAATGCCCCTACCTGCCGGAGACAGCATGCCGACAAAGGTGGCGGAGCGTCCGGGGTGGAAGGGTGTCCCGCCTCGTACCCGCCTGGGGGTATAGCCACGGCCCATGGGGCATGGACTCAACTGCCCAGGTAGGTGACGGAAGGCTGATAAGCCCATAGGTGTCTCCCGAAGAGGAGGGGGCTGCAAGTAGGGAGAAGGATAAAGAGAAAATTTAAAAAAAAAAAAAAAAAAAATTCAATTATACGCCCCTTTTTTTCACCCCATGCCCCAAAAAGGCTAACAACAGAACAACAGGACCCTCTGGTTTAAATGCAACTATACCAGTGTAATGTCACTAGATTAGAAAGGTTACTAGCTATAGTGCAGAGGCTAACTGGTTCTAGAAGGGAACGTAGGATGGGAGAGTTAATGATATTGAAGAACACCTTGGAAGAAACAAGATTACTGTGGTAATTTTTTCTTCTTCAATATCATTAACTCCAGCAGACTATGAAGCAGTACCTTTGGAAGTGGGCCATGAGCCCTATTCAGGGAACAAGCTCTGCAGCACTGCTGTGCCAAACCTTGCATCACTCCTGGACTGAGTGTCCAAACTGTAGTGCTTTGTAAAAGTATATACTATTCTCCATGTAGCTGCTTTGCAGATTTCCAACAGGGGGGTATCCTTGGCTGCTGCTATTGTAGCAGCTGTACCCCTTGTGGAGTGTGCCCTCAGGCCTACTGGAGGCTCCTAGCCAGTTTTACTGTAACAGAATTGGATGCATGCTACTATCCAGCGTGCAACTGTCCTTTTTGAAGCTGCCTTTCCTTTTCCCACATCACCATAGGTCAGGAACAACTGCTGCTTGTCCTGCCTATGTGCCTAGTATGCTTAATATAATATTTGAGAGCTCTCTTTACGTCAAAGCTATGTAATCTACGTTCCCCTGAACTAGAATGTTCAGTGAAGAAGACTGGCAAAGTAATGGACTGGTTAAGATGGAAATCTGAGACTACATTTGGAAGGAATTTCCTATTAGTCCTGAGCACCATCTTGTCCCTGTGGAAGGAAATGTAATCCTGTTCCACACACAGGGCCTGTAATTTTTATTTTATTTATTTTATTAAGGATCTCAGATTAACTATTTGAGCTCAGAGCTTTTTACATAGGTTCCACGTTAGTACATTTAGAACATGTAGATGATTATGCTGAGGATTGAGACAAACAAGGCAATAGGATTAGAATGAGAATATTTAGGTACATTTGGTCTTTAAACAAAGGAATGCAAAAAAATACAGCGAAAACTAAAACTGGAATAAGTAAACACAGTCAGATACATACAGGAACAGACTAAATAACTGTGCCCAACAAGGAGCCTGTTAGTTGTCAGCAACACGAGGGGGTTGGTGCATAGAAGTGCTGGAGAGACAGGGTGGGGGGGTTGAGCCCCAAGTGCAGGGTGTCCGAGACAGAGAGAGAGAGAGATATCTGTTTGGCAGAAGGGCAGATGGTAGGAGATGCCTTTGCTAGGTGCTAGCGATGGCAGACACACTGAGATTCCTGTATCAAATGGTTCTTTAGGTTCTTTTTGAAGGTCCACAGAGTTGGCAGGCTAATAATGTTCTCATGGAGGGAGCTGAACCACAACGGTGCCCGATAGGCAAAGGACCTTTGTCCTTGAGATGTCTGACATTTTGGAGTCAGGAAGGACTGCAGTTCCGAATTTCGGGTGGGCCTGGGATTAGTGCTGGGAACTAGGAGTTGTTGGACTCCAGTCAGGAGCTGACCAAGGCAGATCTTTTTGGCCTGGAGGCAGGACTGATATTTTAAGCAACCAAAGAACATTAGCCAGTGAGCCTTTGTGTAGAGATCGCAGGTGTGGGTTAGTCGGTGTGCCCCTAAGGTGAGTCTGCAGGCATTGTTAAGGGCAGTTTTTATACGTCAGAGGGCAGTATCTGTGGCAAAGCCATATATCAGTTGTCTGTAGTCCACTAGGGAAAACACAGAACTGTGGACTGCTATGCTGAGGGCTACAGGGGTCAGGTTCTGCCTATGGCGATAAAATAGCCCTAAGCGTTTGTTGATTGCTTTAGCTGTGATGTCTATGTGGAGGGCATAGGAGAGTGAGCTGTCAAGAGTGATTCAGAGATATCTGAAGTGATGAACACGTTCAAGAGGAACTCCACCCCATCACATATTGTTAGCGGATAGTTTTTGTGCTTGTTCTTAAGGCTGGTGAACAACAGTTTTTGTTTTTTTGTAGTTCATTATCAATTTATAATTTTTCAGCCACGACTCAATGCTGATGAAGTCATGTTGTAGCTGTTGCTCAAGAGCAGTGGGGGTCAGAGCCATTAGAAAAGATAACCGCGCCAGCCTGTTGGGGCAGCGGTAGGATTCCCGCTCATGACGCCGGCGACCCGGGTTCGGGAACAGACCAGGGTCGCTGGAGGGCCGGCCGAGGGAGAAGGATAGAGCATCCTATGGACTGCTCTCACTTCTCTGTGGGGAAGGAGGGAGTGCCTGACACGTGAGGGACCCCTGGCTGAGGCAGGGGGTTGCACAGATACTGGTGCTGAAGTGTGTACAGGAGGCAGGGTGGACGCAGGACGTCATTGCATGACCCCACCTCCCCAGAAAAGCAGAAAATCAGGACAGCTGCCGGCCACCCTCCATGAAGCCCGCTATGACTTCGATTAGCCTCTCAGGCCAGGTCCCCTCCGACCTATCTGACGTCTGCGGTGTGCAGGGAGAGTGCCACAGCCCCACCATGGGGGGAAAGCCATGGGGCATCGGAGGGGACCTATTGGCCGATCTGAGGGGTGGAAATCCACAGCTCCGTGATCGGGGTGAAAGTACCGGGTGGCTAGCGGCTCAGGGAGAAAAGAATAAATAAAAAAAAAAGAAAGAAAAGTTAACTGCATCACCTGCGCAGAGGAGGATATGGCACTGACTGGCTAAGGGGAGGCAATTCAGAAATAGGCTAAAGAGGAGGGGGCCCAGTATTGACCCCTATGGAACACCTGAGCACAAAGGCTTGGTGTCAGAGAGAAAGGTATCTATCCTGACTTTCTGTGAACGTCAGTGTAGGAAGCTCCGGAACTATGCAGCCGCCTCAGGGGCAAGGCCTATGGCAATGAGTTGGTCAACTAGGAGGGCATGGTTGACCATGTGAAAGGCCTTTGTTAGGTCAATATAGATAGTACCGACTAGCTGGCCAAGATCAAGGGATTTGTGGATGAAGCCTGTGTATTCACGCATCCTTCCTGCTGATGTAATGGCTATTAAAAAGATAGCCTTCCAAGTGACAAATTTTAAATGAGCTGTTGCCAAGGGCTCGAATGGGGGTTCCATGAGCTTGGCAATGCAGACATTTAGATTCCATGAAGGCACCGGTTCCCTGGCAGGGGGGTGCAGACGAGCCAATCCTTTAAAGATTGGATTAGCCGCCAAGAGCCCCCCCTTACCCACTGAGAGGTAAGCAGAGACAGATGCCAAATGCACCTTAAGGGTAGCGGGCTGCAGTCCTATTGAATGCAGGTGAGTCAGATAGTCTAGTAAGACTGGTATCCCTGTCTCTGATGGTAACACATCTTTAGTACCATGCCATATGGAAAACCTCTTCTATTTTAAGGCATAGATCTTCTTTGTGGAGGGTTTCCTAGAACCCCTCAAGACCCTTAGCACACCCTTTGAGAGGTGTAAGTCAGCATACTCTAGGTCCTCAAGAGCCATGCTTTGAGTCTGAGTGACCTACAGAATTTTCCCTGTCCAATCCAACACCATGGTTTCCTAGAACCCCTCAAGACCCTTAGCACACCCTTTGAGAGGTGTAAGTCAGCATACTCTAGGTCCTCAAGAGCCATGCTTTGAGTCTGAGTGACCTACAGAATTTTCCCTGTCCAATCCAACACCATGGCATCCACTGGCACAGACCCCCTAGCTGGAGGCCTGCAGCAGAACTTGGGCAAATGGTGATTCTGTTCTGAGGTGAAAAGGTCTATCTCTGGGGTGCCCCACCTCTGAAAAGTACAGTTATGTAAGAAGTTACCGTAACAGTAGATCTTCGAGAGGAGTTCTTGCGGCAGTCAATAACCTTTAGGACTAAGCCGCTAGGTGCCAGGACCCCGCCGAAACCTTCTAGCTAGCAGTCTTCAGTGGGGGACCTCCCCCGATGTCGGCTCCACCCAATGTCGGCCAATGGTATAAAAGGGGTGGTCCCCAGCCCCACCTCAGTTCTCCCACCAGAGACCTGGAGTCTAAAATGGAAGGAGAACCAGACAGGTTCTTTGCCAGATGTAAATGACAGAGAGAGAGCTGGGGGGAAGGAAAGCAATGCCCGCTGCAAGAGCTCCTCTCGAAGATCTACTGTTACGGTCAGTTCTCACATAACTGTACTATCTTACTTTGAATTAGAGCTCTTGCAGCAGGCAATAACCATTAGGATGGAGTCCCAAGCAATAAAGGATAAAAACTAGGAAAGTCTGGGAGGAGGCTGAAAAACTGTCAACTAAGGACTTAGGAGAGAAGGCCCTGTACAAGTGCCAGGCCAAACTCAGTCCTTCGTCTGAAACCCACATCCAAGCTGTAATGCTTGACAAAGGTGTGAACAGAACTCCAGATGGCCGCTGCACAGATGACTGCTGCGGAAACATTCTGAAGAGAGGCAAAGGAAGTAGCTACCTTCCTGGTAGAATGGTCTTTTACCGTAGCCGGTAAGGGCTTGTTGTACTTGTTATAACAAAAAACGATACTTGAGATGTGGGAGCAAATGAAACAAATAACTGATCCATTTTTTGAAAAGGAGCCGTATGGTTCAGACAGTAGCAAAGCGCTCTGTGAATGTCAAGAGTATGCAGTAACGCACCCCGCCCACCATTAGACTGCTCAGGATAGTAAACTGGCAGGTTAATGTCTTGATTTAAAGTAAACTCTGACACCACCTTCAGTAAAAACTTAGGATTTGTGCGTAAGAACACCCTGTCCTTACGAAAAATTAAATAGGGCTCTTTACACATCAGAGCCTGAAGCTCTGAAATTCTTCGGGCAGAAGTAACAGCAACTAAAAATACAGGTTACTCACCTGTAACGGGAGTTCTAGGAGTGGTATATGTTGTTTATCCACACTTATCGGCAGGTTCCTTGCCGCTTTACATCTTGCCGGAAGGTCTTCAAACTGGCTCCTCCCACCCACCTGGGTAGTAAAACTCTCGGCTCCACCCCACAATGCCAGATCTAGCCCGCTGGAAGCCAGGTTGCACGTCAAAGCCGGGGAGATCGGGTGGGTTGTGTGGATGAACAACATATACTACTCCTAGAACTCCTGTTATGGGTGAGTAACTTGTATTTCAAGGGACGTGGATATGTTGTTCAATCCACACTTATTGGCAGACTCCTAGCAGTTCTCCAGGAGGAGAGGGGCAAGGCGCACACGCCCTACTTAGGGAATAAGGACTGGAGAACCGAGGTCCCAAAACCATCATCCTGGTCGTGACTCAGGTCGATGTGGTAGTGGGTGATGAAGGTGTGTGTGATTTCAGGTGGCAGCCCTGCAGATTTTCCTGGATAGGGACATCCCCAGGCAGCCACGCGAGAAACAGCGTATGGTGGGTAGAATGAGCTCTTATCCCTTTGGGAGGCTCCATGCCCACCAACCTATAGCAGAGATCTATGCAGGAGGTGATCCACCTGCCTATTGTCTGCTTGGCTGCAGGTCTGCCAGGTGCAGCTTCAGCGTAGGTGACAAACAGCTGGCGAACCTCTTCCCGAACTTCAGCCATCCGCTCCTTATAATAAGAGTGCTCTCTTCTAGGGTCCAGAGTATGGAGCCTATATTCGGCCTCCGAGGTGTGATTTGGATAGAACACCAGCAGAGTCAACACCTGGTTAAGGTGAAATTCTGACACCACCTTCGGAAGGAATTTCGGGTGGGGGCGCAGTACAACCTTGTCCCTATGGAAGACCAGATAAGGAGACTCGATGGAAAGCACCTGGAGCTCTTCCATCCTTCTGGCTGATGTGATAGCCACCAAGAAGGTGGTTTTCCACAACAGGTGAGAGATGTCACACCTGTGCATTGGTTCAAATGGCTTACCCATGAGCTTAGCCAATACCAGCAGTAGATCCCGCGGAGGTGGAGGTTCTCGCACTGGAGGGGATATGTGATCAAGGCCTTTGAAAAAGTGCTCAACCACCTTCTCCTGTGCTATCGACTGCTTCCCGGCCCGCGCCCGGTAAGCAGAGATGGCTGCCAGGTGCACCTTGAGGGTTGTCGACCGAAGTCCTAGTTGAGAAAGGGACCACAGGTAGTCCAGAATGCTAGCCAATGAACAGGAGGAAGGGTCCAACTCCTTGCCCTGACACCAAATGGAGAATCTCTTCCATTTGAAGGCATAACATTTCCTAGTTGACTCCTTACGGGATGCCTCAATGTTGAGGACCTCGTCGGAAAGACCCAAGGCCTGGAACTCTAGCCACTCAGGAACCAGGCCGTCAAGTGCAGGGACTGAAGGTCCGGATGGAGTACCTTCCCCTTGTTGACTGAGATCAGGTCCGGGCGAGCTGGAAGCCACCTTGGGAGCCTGGAGCTGAGGCTGAGAAGCTCTGGATACCAGAACTGGCGGGGCCAGTCTGGGGCTACCAGAATCACCTGCGCCTGGTCCCTCTTCACCTTGAGAAGCACCTTGTGGATCAAGGGGAATGGAGGGAAGGTATAGAAGAGTCCACTGCCTCGAGAAGGCATCCCCCTGCAACGAGCCCTGCTGAGGGGGGCGGGCATGAAACAGCCTCAGCTTCACATTCTCCCTGGAGGCGAACAGGTCCACCTGAGGGTAGCCCCAGTGGGAGAACAGATCTTGTACTACCTCTGGCAGGAGAGACCACTCGTGAGATGCAGCGCCTATCTGGCTGAGGGCATCGGCCAGACTGTTGGAGCCTCCTGCCACATGGATGGCTAGGAGATCCACCTCCAGGCTGATCAAGAGAGACCAAGTGCAGAGAGCCTCCTTGCACAGAGGCAAGGAGTGCGTCCCACCCTGTCGGTTGAGGTAGTACATGGTTGTGGTGTTGCCCGTCTGGACCTGGACCACTTGACCCCCATACAAACGGAGCGAAGGTGGTGAGGGCTAGTGGGACCACTCAAAGCTCCAGCAGGCTGATGTGGCATCGAGACTTCTGAGGGGACCAGAGGCCGTGGGCTCTGAGCTCCCCCAGATGGGCACCCCAACCCATCAGAGAGGTGTCGGTCGTCAGAGTGACTGTCGGTGCGGGGCGGACAAATGGGATACCCTCCTGCAGATGAGCTGGAATGAGCCACCACTGGAGACCGTTCCACATCTCCTGGGTCACTGTCACTGGCTGGTCCAGAGAACTGGAGCGCTGTGACCATTGGTGGGCCAGCCCCCACTGTAGGGGATGCATATGCCAGTGGGCCCAACGGACCATGTTGGTACAGGCCACCATAAGGCTCAGGAGGTGCAGGAAGTCCCGGGCAGGGCGCAATTGCCCAACCAGAAATGATTGGGCAAAGGAGGAAAGGACCTCGGACCTGTCCACCGGGAGCCGTGCTCTGGCTCTAAGAGAGTCGAGCTCTGCCCCGATGAACTGAATCACCCAAGATGGCACGAGTTCCGACTTGGCCTCGTTGATGAGGAGGCCAATCTGACAGCAGACCTGGAGAGCCAGATCCCTGGACCGCTCCACCTCCAACCTGGAGGGGGCTGCAATCAGCAAGTCATCCAGGTAAGGGTACACCCGGACCCCTCAGCACCGTAGGAATGCTGTCACCACTGCCATACATTTGGTGAAGACCCTGGGAGCTGGAGAGAGGCCAAAGGGCATGGCCCAGAACTCGTAAAGGGATCCCTCTGCCCTGAAGCAGAGGAATCGCTGGTAAAATGGATGGATTGGGACGTGAAAGAACGCATCCTGGAGATCCAGAGAACAGAACCACATGCCTCGTTCCAAGGATGGAATGATCTGAGCCAGAGTGACCATCCTGAAGGTGCGAGACCTTAGGAACTTGTTCAGGTCGTGTAGGTTGAGAATGGGGCGCCAGCCCCCCTCCGTCCGTTTTGGGACCAGGAAGTACCTGGACACAAACCCTGGGTCTGAAGGGGGGTTCGCCACCTCCCTGATCACCTCCTTCTGGAGAAGCAGGGCAATGTCAGCTCAACGAGCCGACAGAGAGGCTGCGGAACACATAGCCCCCCCGTGGGGCAAAGACTCGATAGGAGGGGAACTGCTCAAATTCCAGAGGCAGACGCCTGCTTACCACTTCCAACACCCAGCAGTCCGTGGTGATATCGGACCAGGTGGAAAGGAAGTGGTGGAGCCGTCCCCCCATGGGGGGAACCCAAGGAGGAGTGACAAGGTTGGGGGTGACACCCCTCAACCTGTCACTGGGCAGGCTTGGAGGAAGGGCCGGCCGAGGAGCCACCTGGGCCTTTTCCTCCTGGCTTCCTGCTGGAGGAAGCAGCAGACTTGGCTTTGGGGTACCAAGTACGAGCTTGCTGGCCCTGATGCTGGTGTTGCTGGGGTGGACGTGCTACAGGGGCTGAAGGACGAAAGGGCTGCTGCTGGCGGCCTTTGTCCTTCTGGGCAGACGTGACTGAGTCCAAGGTGGCACTGGAATTCTCGATCCATTGGACATGACCTTTCACCCGTGTCCGAACAAGTCATACCCAGGAAGGGAATGTCTGCCAGCTTGTGCTGGGTATCAGCCGTAAAGGTTGAGATCCGCACCCACGCTCTGCGGCGCATGGCCACTGCGGCCGCTACTGACCGGGCACATGAATCAGCGATGTCCAATGAAGTTTGGAGCTGCTGTTCAGCTCCCACCCTTCCCTGATCCCACACCTGCTTGACCGTCATTTGAAGGTCAGCCAGGAGATGAGGAATCACCTCATCCAGGGAGCCCAAAAGGGCGTGTGAAAAATGTGCCACCAGAATGGCCGAGCTAGCCTGACGAAGGCCTAGGGAGGAAGCAGCATAAACATTCCGCCCTGAGTAGTCCAATTTCTTGGACTCCTTATTGGGCGGTTTGTCCACATCCTGAGCATTCCTGGAACACCGGAAAACGCTGTTGGTCACTAACCCCTCTGCAGAAGGGTGCTCCGAGAAACCAGAGACTGAACCTGTAGGGACCGCATACTTTCAAGCCATCCTGGCTGAAGGTGCCGGACAAGATGCTGGCCACTGCCACAGCTGTAGGGCCAGGCCAACAATGGCTTGGGCCACTGGGACGGCCTCCGTAGGGGAATCCCCTCAGTCCAGTATCTCCTTGAGGGGATACTTGGCCCATTTTGAAACGTGTTCGAGCTTCATCCCAGTGGACTCTGAGATGAGTCAAAGCATTACTAAAAATAAGGATGGGCTCTCGTCCACCGACTGACCCCCTGTAGACTCCAGGTCAAGCGGCCTGGAGAACAAGGAGGAGTTGTCGTCAGACTCTGAGGAGTCTGCGAACAGCTGCCAAGCTCCTGAGCCACCCTCCACGTGCCAAGGTCGATCGGGAGTGAGGGTGACCGACAACCTATGGGGCAAACCCTGACCCGACCGAGAATCCTTGGTCGGAGCCCCAGTCTTTGGCTGTGGAGGCGGAGGTTCCACCACAATGGGTGGAGCAGCCAGCTTTGACCGAACAACCGGTGCCAGTTTCGGCTCCTTGATTACGAGGGGTTGTTTCAGCCACTCAGGTGACAGCCACTTAATGGCCGGAGAAGGCGACAGAGTCAGCTTATTCCCGGACAATAAGAGCTGCTGCCACATTAAATCCTCGTACTGCCGACGCAACTTGCGCTGGAGCCTATCCTCCAAAGAGTACGATGAGGATGAGTGGTGCCACCACTTTCCATGGTGCCAAGACCACCGATGTCGGTGAGAACGGCTGGACCTGGAAGAGGTCCGAGACCGAGACCTTCGGGGATTCCAAGGGTGGGTCAGAGAGGGGAGGGGGGAAACCCACTCTTCCCTCGGTTCAGGAACCTTAACCGGGGACTCCGGCACAGGAGGCACATGCAAGTCCTCGGTTTCCACTGGGGGAACCGGTGAAGTAGGGTTGTCGGCATCACCAGTCAACAAACCGTCCGACGGGTCGAGAAAAATCTCGACTGCATCGACGGGTGTCTCGGCCGGCTGACCTGATGGGGACACTGTGAAGCCAGCGGCCTTAGCTGCAACCTCGACCGAAGTCAGAAGTCGACCAATCCGGTGAAGGGGATCTCTCCTGCTCCCACGAATGACGACGGTGGGACTTACCTTTGGAGTCCTTCTTTTTGGACTGACTGGAATGTCCCGATGGTCCTTCTCCCTTGGTGGAGAGGGATTGGCAAAGCTCCTTAAAAGAAGCTGTATATGAAGAACCCAAGGAGAGCAGGATTAATGCCGCGACCGAGGAAGAAGATGATGCGGCCTGGGCCGCCTCCTCCTCGAGGGCGATCATCTGCTCCAACTGATCCGTGGAGCCCGCCACTGCAGACACCGCCCAATGAGCCTCCTTCAACTTGACCGGTGGATATCATTTTTAAGGGCGCCCCAAAAGAAGTCGAGCAGCACGGTCCTCCAAGATCGAAGCCGAAAAGGATTTGCACAAATCGCAAGCCTGCGAAGTGTGGCCGAGTCCTAGGCAGTAAATGCACATGGAGTGCAAGTCGGTCCGGGACATCTTCTGCCCACAGGGGCACAGACGAAATCTGGGAGTCGATTTGTCCATCACAGCCGTAAGGGAATAAGGAGACCGAAGTCTTGTAAATTTGAGAATAAGTTTCGGATTAACCGAAGAGTGTGGATCCAGGCCTAAAATGCAGAGTGCTAAGGAGGGAACCTGAGCTTCCAAGCGGTAAGAAAGATCTGGCGTCATGGACAGAGCCGAGAGTTTTACCACCCGGGTTGGTGGGAGGAGCCAGCTTGAAGACCTTCCAGCAAGATTTGAAATGGCACGGAACCTGCCAATAAGTGTAGATTGAACAACATATCCACGTCCCTAGAAATAGTGTTTTCCATGACAGAAAGCATAACTCACAATCCACGTCTGGTTCGAATGGGGGAGCATGAGCTTTTCTAACATAAAAAGGAGATCCCAAGGAGGAATGGGATCTCGGATGGGAGGCTTAAGAGCAAGATGCCCTGCAAAAAGGTACGGGACACGTCCAGCTGAATAAGAGTTTTCCCCTCCATTGGTGCGTGATATGCCAAGACAGCGGACAGATGCACCTTAATGGAGGAGTAGCTCAGGCCCTGCTCAAACAGAGAGGAGATACTCGAGGATGGAGGTCGGAGGACAAAAAAAGGGGATGAGCTGGTGTGCAGTAGCCTACAGGCAAAATCTTTTCCACTTCATAGCATATGTGAATCTGGTGGAGGGTTTTCTGGCTGCCACCAGAACCTCCAATACCTTGTGGGAAACTCCATAACATGCTATAGTTAGATCTGTAGGAGTCACACATAAAGATGCAGGGATCTGCAATCTGGATGGATCAGACTGCCCCAGTCCTGGGAGAGCAAGTGTGAGCTCAGAAGCAGGGGAATTAGAGGCTCCACTGCTAGTTGTTGAAGTAGTGGGAACCAAATCTGCCGAGGCCAAAAGGGTGCTATGAGAATCATCTCCGCTCCCTCCATCTGAAGCTTCAGAAATACCCTCTGTAGAAGGGGAAAGGGAAGAAAGGCATAGAGGAACCTCACTGTCCAGAAGAGGGATAATGTCTCTCCGAGAGTGCAGACCAGCTGATCCCGCATGGGAGCTGCCAGAGGCAGTCGTCTAGAAGGGAAAGGCATAATGGCCCTGGCACCACAGGGCTGCAGCCACCACTGCTAGGTGAAACGTGTCTACTAAAGGAGGCACATCCAGGTGAAGACTCTGGGAGTGGAGGAGAGGCTGAACAGCAAAGGTCGAAACTGGTATTGTCGGCCCTGGAAAAGGAACCTCAGGAACCTCCCGTGAGGTGGAAAAATCAGAATGTGCAAGTAAGCATCCTGCATATCTAGAGAGCAGAACCAGTCCCCCCAGTGCAGGAGGGGAATGAGCCCTGGCAACATGACCATCCTGAACCTTTTGTACTCGATGGACTTGTTTGGGGAACTGAGATCCAGGATGGGCCAAAGGTCCTCAGTCTTTTTGGGAACTAGGAAAAAGTGTGAATGATATCCTTTTCTTTGAGCCGGGGGAACTGACTCTATAGCTTGCTTTTGCAGGAGGGCCTGAATTTCCCCTTCAATCAGGGGGACATGAGAAGGAGGATAATGGGAGGACACTGGTGGAGTATCCGGAGGCATTTGATCTAACTCCAGAGTATGACTTCTCTTTATGAGCTGCAAGACCCAGAGGTCTGATGTTATTGTGCTCCAGCCCTCCAAATGGAGGGAGAAGTGACTGCCTACCACTTCCCCCACTGATTCCACTGGGGGAGGGTCTGGCAAGGAGTCACTGGGAAACTCTGGAAGTAGGCAGAGGGGCCTGGGAGGATGTTGTGGCTCGAGCTCCCAGGAGTTTGGGAGGTGGCCTTTCTTTTGAACCCACCCCTCTGCTGAGACTGATTTCAGGACTGTTGTCCTGAGGACTTCCAAAATGGCCATTTCCAAAAGGATTTTTGGTCCCCTTTATACATTTTTTGGACAGACCAAATGGACTTCCCAGATTCTTGGAGACGAGTAATCAGTTTTTCTGTTTCGTCTCCAAAAAGGACTGAGCCCTTAAAGGGGAGGTCCAGGATGCCCGACTACAGATCCTGGGAGAATCTGGAGACTCTAATCCAGGCATGGCACTTGAGACAAATGCCAGATGCTGCTGCCCTGGCTGCCATATCTGTAGTGTCATGTGAGGCACGCAAGACATGCGTGCCCATATCCGACCCCAATTTGAGGAGGTCCAGGAGCTCGGTTTTCTGGGCCGAGTCTGGAAGGGCCTGAGCTATCTCGAGACCCTTCTCCCACAGGGCGTTCTGGTACTACAACATGTGAGGGGGAACGTTAAGAGACCAGATGGAGCAGGTGGAGGATGAGTAGACCTTTTTGCCCATCTGGTCAATATATCTGGACTCCTGGTCGGGTGGCTGGGTGCTAAGGTGTTTCAGCTTCTTTGAACGATCTTGAGCAGCCATGATCACCATTGAGTCCACCGTAGGGTGTTCCAGCAAAAAAGGCTCCTCCCTAGGGGCTCTGTACAGCCTATCTGACTTTTTGGAGATGGTGGAGGAGGTGGAAGGGTACTTTCAGGTCAGCCTTATCAGGTTCTGTATGGTGACTACTAAAGGAGACACCACTAGAGGTTTAGGCTCCTTCGCCTCAGGTACATAGTTAGCCTCTGCTGCTCCGGATCCAGGTCTTCTGTCTCCCATCCGTTTAAAGCCTGGATGTGCCTCACGACATCCATGAATGTGGGATCATCAGGGAGCGACCTGGGGGTGTCCTTGTTGTCCGGTGAAGAAGGGTGACCCCTAGGCTCCGAAAGGTCAGACCCTGAAGAATGAGAGCTGTGGCTAGAGTCCACCAATGAGGATGAATAGTTAGAGCTTTGATGGCTAGGGGACCGTCGATGGCTATGGAACCGACATCCCCTATGAGAGGACCAATGTCGGTGATGACTTGAGGAGCGAGAAGACCTACGGTGATGCCGTTCTTTTGCAGCCGGGTCTACTGCGGCAATCTTCAGGGCTAGCAGTGTGTCTCTTAGGGGGAGAAGATGGTTGTATCAGCTCCTGACCCGTGCCGAGGTTTGGTTCTGGCTCCGGTTCCACGGTGACCAGCTCCTTAGGGGGGAGCAGGTCTCTTTTGACCTGACTCCACCAGAAAGAAAAAAGCTCCTGCATCTGGTCCTTGGTGAACTGAAGCATCGATGGGCCAGCAGGTGACTGCTGAGCTGGCACCGGTTTACCCAGCATTGGAACACCCGATGTGTGGGGGTCCCGCATCGGAAGTGGCCACGGGGATGAGGACCCAGAGGGTAGAATGGGGTATCATCCAGCCTGAGATCCTCAACTAGCGAGGAATGGCCCAGCAAGGAGGAGGGTGAAAGCCGACCCGATGTCTGAGGAGGTGCGCCCTTAGTGGACGGCTGCTTAGTGGACCCTGGTGAGGAGGCTGCAGTCAGCTTGACCGGAGCCTGGGGCAATGGCAGAGAGTCCATCGTCTGCCCCTGATGACAGGGCATCCTGTCCAAAGCTTTGGATGAGATTGTCATCGGGACTGTTTTGGCTGCCCTTCTTGCTGGTCCCAGCCCCTAAGGTGGAGGATGACCCTGCCAGTGTGGCCTTCACCTTGAGAGGTGGCAGGGTAGGGTCTGAAGACCCCAAACCCGATTTTCCTCCACCTGATGCCAGGACGACGGCAGGAGGTTTAGAAGCCGACTACCCAGTAGAACCATAGGCAGACTGGGAGAAGTGGTCCAAGCCCCTAGGCGACAAGGAGCCAGATGAGAACTTCTTGTGCAGTGGAGATCTGGAATGGAAGCGACCCCAGGACATTTCCCGGTCCTTGTCCCGGTGTTTGTGCTTCCTAGATCCTTCTTCTTCTCCTTGTGTGATTTAGAAGTGGAGGAGGTGGACACAGACGAGAACGAAGAAGGACTCTTCCCGCTGGCTGCTTCTGCATTTGGGTAAGCTGCTGCTCCAGGAGGTGTGCCTTGAGGGCCTTCTGATGGTGGATCTGAGTCCAGGAGTTGAAGGCCTTGCAATGCTGACAGGGTGCGGTGTTATAGTGTATAGTGGAATGTCATTGTTCACCGAAATCTAGCGTTATCAAAATGTTTTTCTGCTGCACTAGTGACATCCGTAGTGCAGCAGAACCAAAAAGTGACGTCCGCAGGACAGCAGAACGTGCGGACGTCACACATGGTGTCCTCGAGCAGCAATCTGACAGTCTTATTTTAAAAAGAAAGATGTAATTTTTTTTTGAGGCAACAACGTTCCACTATACACTATACAGAACAGTGCATGTGTACTATTTAACAGCAGGGCAGTTCTTTCTCCTTGTTGGTACTATGATGACTGATTACCTCTCGAGCTGCGCTCTCGAGGTAATCTGTCGTCATAGTACCGACTCAGTGAAAGAATAGCCCTGTTGTTAACTGGAACTCATGCACTATCCTATATGTGGTTTGGGCCTAGGCAGAAGAGGCAGGCATCGTGGCCGTCCTTCGACAGCATAACATCCTGTGGTGATTTGCATATGCAGCCCATGATGCTTTGCATTGTGGGAGCATGTGTGATTTTGTATTCTCTTCGACGGTAGCTGCTTGCCACAGGTGCACTTGGACTTCTTGCGATCCATGGATGAGACGAACATCGGAGAAGAAGACATGCAGAATGGGAAATAAATTTGAGGATTTTGATAGAAAAGGCAAAGAAAAACGCTGAAGGCGCAAAAACGGTGAACTGTTTCGAGGAAAGCGTCCAAGGAGCTGATGCTAACGGGCTGACAGTGGGAAAAGAACTGAGGTGGGGCTGGGGGCCACCCCTTTTATACCACTGGCCATTGTTAGGCGGAGCCGACATCTGGGGTGGTCCCCAATGAAGACTTCTAGCTAGAAGGGTTCCGTGGGGTCCTGGCGCCTTAGTCCTAATGGTTATTGCCTGCTGCAAGAGCTCCAACTCTAAGAAAGAGCACTACTTCCAGTACCTGTCTGTTGAGGCACCACTCATGGTGATTTTGGTTGATTCTGCCGAGTGCATCTGCCAGGGTGTTGTCTTTTCCTGGGAGGTGAACCACCACCAAAGAAACCTGCAAGGAGTAAGCTAGGCTCCAAATTTTCATTGCTTCTGTACACAGCAGGTTGGATCTCGTCCCTCCCTGCTTGTTGATGTAATACATTATGGTGGTATTGTCTGTCCTGACGTGTACCACTTTGTCTGTTATCAGGGATTCGAAGGATTGCAGTGCTAGAAGCAGTGCCCTGAGCTCCATGAGATCCATATGCAGCAGTGACTCTGTGGGGGACCAAGTGCCATGCACTGTGTGTTCCCCTCCAGATGTGCCCCCCCCACCCCAGAAGAGAGGTATCTGTTGTGAGCATCATGGTAGGAGATTCCTTTTTGAACGGGACTCCTTCCCTCAGGTTGGCACTGTCCTGCCACCACTGCAGTGCCTTAACAGTGTTCTTGATACCAGCACCATCTGTCAGAGGGAATCCTTTCTTTGGCACCAATGTGCCTGGAGGTGAAACTGAATGTCCCTCATCTGGAATCTGCAGCCCTGCACTGTACCTGTGGCTGCAGCCATGTGTCCCAGCAACTGCAGAAAGTGTTTTGCTGGCCATGGTTTGTTTAAGGTGAAAGATCCTGCAATGTGGAGGATGTTGTCCACCCTGTCCTGAGGAAGAAAAGCTCTTCCCTGCAGGGTATCCAATTCTGCTCTTATAAAGTGCAGAACCTGGATGGGCTGTAACACAGATTTTTGTACATTTATGAGGAATCCCAGAGATTCCAGCGTCTCCTGTGTGATCCTCAAAGATTCTATCTGTTGGGGGGGATTGCCAACGACTAGCCAGTCGTCCAGGTATGGAAGAAAAAATTACTCACCTTAGTAATGTTGTTTCTTCTAATGGAGTCTTGCTACATTATGACATATGCAGTATAACCCCAGGTTAGAACTGCTCCGGAGGTGAAAGAGTTAACTTCCATGCAGGGCATGGAATCTTGAGCGCGAACTCGGTTGAACACTCTGTCTGTTGAAGCTCAAACTTAAACTGTCAGATCTTTACGAGCAAAAACTCACTAAGGTTCTGTGTGGAAGCCGTAAACCTACACTAGCACTGGCTACTAACTACAAAAACACATTTTTGATCTTGATCCCAAAACAAAGACTCAAGTCAGGGATTCAAGAAGAAAACTTAAGAACACCTAAGCACCCTAGAAGGGTGAAATAAAGTGGGCATCAAAGAAGTGCCAACATTGCACTGCCCACCCACATCCCAAAACAGAGGTTCTGAGAGGGGCAGGCTGGGGAGGTCATAATAGCAAGACTCCATTAGAAGAAACAACATTACTAAGGTGAGTAATTTTTCTTCAAACAACATGAAGTCTTGCTATATTATGACATATGCAGACTACACAGCAGTACCTCCATGGAGGAGGGACAGAACCTACTTGGGAAATAGGCTCTGAAGCACAGCTGTGCTAAATCGAGCATCACTCCTAGCCTGGATATCCAAGGAGTAATGCTTAGTAAAAGTGTGAACTGTTTTCCAGGTAGCTGCTTGACATATCTCTAGGATAGGAATGTCCCTGGCAGCAGCCAGAGATGCAGCTGTACCTCTAGTAGAGTGAGCCCTCAGGCCTGAGGGAGGAACCTTACCCAGTTTTTCGTAACAGAATTGGATACAAGAGACAATCCACCTGGCAATGGATCTTTTAGTGGCAGGTTTCCCTTTACCAACCTCACCATAGGTGAGGAACAATTGGAGGGATTCGAACCTGTGACCCTTGGTACGTTCTATATAGTAACTAAGGGCTCTTTTGACATCTAAACTGTGCAATCTCCTCTCAACAGAGGAGGAATGGTCAGTGAAGTACACAGGGAGAGACATGGATTGATTAAGGTGGAAGTCTGAAACCACCTTAGGCAAAAACTTCCTGTTAGTCCTGAGGACTACCTTATCTCTATGAAAGGAGATGAAATCAGGCTCCACTGACAAGGCTTGTAGCTCACTTATGCGCCTGGCAGAGGTGATGGCTACCAGAAAGAACAGTTTTCCAAGTCAAGTACTTCAGCTCTGCCGAAGACAATGGCTCAAAAGGGGGTTGCATAAGCTGAGCGATGCAAATATTAAGATCCCAAGCAGGGGCAGGATCCCTGAACGGGGGATTG
Organism: Neoceratodus forsteri; assembly: GCA_016271365.2. Classification (NCBI taxonomy): domain Eukaryota; kingdom Metazoa; phylum Chordata; order Ceratodontiformes; family Ceratodontidae; genus Neoceratodus; species Neoceratodus forsteri. The sequence goes on from JADMNL010000027.1 coordinate 253,966,101, forward strand.
GTGTGAAGCAACACTTTAAAAAACTTGGAGAACACAGGGTGAGCTGATAAAGAAGAGGGCTTACCTGCTGACAAGAAGACAGACACAGCTGCCAAGTGCACTTTTAGGGTAGCTGGTCTCAGCCCAAGGAATTCAAATGCACCAAATAATCCAGGATCGTGGGCACACCAGCAGATTCTGGGAAATATGTTTACCAGCACACCATATGGAAAATCTTTTCCATTTTGAATTATAGGTAGCCCTGGTGGAAGGCTTCCTAGAGGCCTTCAAGATATCCAATACACCTTGAGAAAGGTGTAGGTCAGCAAACTCCAACTCTTCAAGAGCCAAGCCTTGAGATTGAGAGATTTGAGGTTCGGATACAAACCCTCCCTGGGCACTGGATAACAGGTTGTGATTCCTGGGAAGGCATAGGGAGGATGGACTACTAAGGACATGAGGAGTGGGTACCAGGGCTGCCTGGCCCAATCTGGAGCAATCAGGATCATCTTGCAGGATTGAGATCTGATTCTGACTAGCACTTTGAAAAGAAGGGGAAGGGGAAAAGCATGAGAAACTTCCTTCCCAACTGGAGAAGGAAGGCATCCAGAGGACTGAGCCCAACACTGGGGCCTACAGCAAAAAGGGAAGATGGTGATTGTCTGGGCTGCAAAGAGATCTATTTGCGGGTGCCCCATCTGGCAAATATTACCTCCAGTACTGGGGATCAGTGCCCATTCGTGATGGCCCTGGGAAATCCTGCTGAGAGCATCCGCTGGGACATTGTCCTTGCCTGGGAGGTGAACTGCCGTAGGGAGGTGTTCAGAGAGTAAGCCAGAGACCACAACTTCATCGGCTTCAGTGCACAAGGCCGTGGGCGAGTGCCCCTTGCTTGTTGATGTACTACATTGTAGTGGTATTGTCCGTTCTGACCTGAACTACCTTGTTCTGGACAGATGTGGAGAAAACCTGAAGTGCTAGAAAAACTGCTCTGAGCTCCAGCAAATTGATGTGGAGCAGGGATTCCTGAGGGGACCACAGCCCTTGGGTGGAAAGGTCGCCCATGTGAGCTCCCCACCCCAAGAGGGATGCATCTGTAGTAAGGGTCAAGGAATGAGACTGGGAGGTGAAGGGGACCCCCTGTCTCAGATTGTTCTGATCCTGCCACCACTGAAGGGCCTGGATCAGGGTTTGAGTCACTGGAATCAATTTGGTTAGGGGATCTGTCCTTTGAGACCAAAAGGCTCTCAAATGGAACTGAATGTCCCTCATCTGAAATCTTGCTCCCTGCACTACTGCTGTAGAAGCAGCCATGTGCCCCAGGAGCTGTAGAAAATGCCTTGCTGGTCGAGAGACCTGCAGGGTGAAAGAGGAGGCCAGAGACACCAGGGTCCTTGCTCTCTGCAGAGGAAGGAAGGCTCTGGCTTCTTTTGTGTTCAGTTCTGCACCTATGAAGGTGAGAAGCTGGACAGGCTCCAGAACTGACTTTGGAAGATTGAGAAGGAAACCTAGAGATGTAAGCAGCTGCTGGGTTACTTGCAAATGAAGTTTGACCTGTTCTGGAGACTGGCCTACAATGAGCCAGTCATCCAGATAAGGGAAGATGGCAATCTTTTGCCTTCTTAAATGAGCAACTGCTACTGCCAGGCATTTTGTGAACACCCTTGGAGCCGAGGAGAGGCCGAAGGGCATTGCTCTGAACTGGTAATGGCCTGAGGGCAGTTCGAATCTGAGGTACTTTCGATGGGAGCTTCTGATGAGAACATGGAAGTAGGCATCCTTGAGGTCCAGGGAGGCTAGCCAGTCCCTGGCCTGAGAGAGGTAAAATAATCCCCAGGGTCACCATTTTGAACTTTGGTTTTAAAAGGTGCTTGTTTAGATACCTGAGATCCAGAATGGGCCGCCATTCTCCTGTCTTTTTTGGGGTAAGAAAGTACCTGGAGTACAACCCTTTGCCCTGGTGTATGGGTAGAACCCTTTCCACGGCTCTGAGAGCCAGGAGGGCAGAAACTTCTGCTTCCAGGGCAAGTGCCTCTGATGGGTTTGCAGGTGGAAAAGATCTGGCTCTCCTCTTCGGAAATTTTTTGAAGCTGAGAGCCAGTCCCTGACTTACTACTTCCAGGACCCACTTGTCTGATGTTAAAGACTTCAGTCCTGGACAAAGTAAGCCAGCCTGCCCCCCTACCGGTGGTAGAGGAGAATCGGCCCTGGCTACCCCATCAGGGGAGCCTGTTTTGCAGGGGCTTTGGGTTGAGGGTAGAAGCAGGCTTACTAGAACCCTTCTGCCTTCTTCTAAAGAACCCCTCTGGGCATAAGCAGAAGAGGAGGCCTGGGCTTGGTAAATGGCCTATGAAAAGGCCTGCCCTGCCCTGACATGCTGCCTTTGAGGAGTGACTTGCCTTTCTTTGGCCTGTGCACTCCTATAGGTGGTCCTATACTCATCCATTTTCTTCATATAATTCTCTGTCTGCTCCCCAAACAGAGAATTTCCCACAACAGGAAAATCCATAGCCTTAGACTGGGTATCCTGTGACAGGGCAGTACATCTGAGCCAGGCCATTCTGCGAAGAGACACAGATGTATAACTCTAGATGAAACATCATTAGAGTCTACAGCAGCATGAAATTGCACCTTGGATGCCTCAATACCATCCACAGCCACCTGCTCAGCTCCTGGCAAGCTGCTCAGGGCCCCTGTTTTGCTAGGGGCCAGGACAGTATCCACCTGGATTTCTGGTACCTAGCTGCGTAATGCCATATAATTTGCCTGTCTGAGTCCCAAAGTGCTGCCATGTACTGCTTTTTGCCATGGCATCCATCCTCCTGGAATCCTTTTCAGGGAGGGTGAGAGGCTAGAGGAATATTAGCCTTGTCACAGGCTGCAGCCTGCACTACCCCACATGGCTGCACTGCTGAGATAGAAACTCCGTATCAGAGCCTGATAAAGCATACCTCTTGTCCATCCTTTTATCCACAGGGAGGATAGAATGAGGAGTTTTCAGAATTTTTACTGTCTGTTTCTAAAAGATTTATGCAAGGAATAGACAGTCTCCTAGACTCTGGAATATCCATCATTTCCACAAAATCAGGCTCTTCTTGATCATCAACAGCTTCCTCAACAGGGAGTTGCAGAGTGTCAGCAACTTTCTTGTAAAACAAAAAATGAGAAGGGGGACTCAGATAGCCTGGGAGGGGATACTCCTGAAGGTATGTCTGGAGAGATGTCCAGTTCAATGGGCACATCCAGACTGTCAAAATCACACTCACTCTCCTCGTACCCCTCCTCCCCTTCTCCTGGTTCATAAAAATCTTCAAAATCATAATCTTGAACCGAGGGAACCGACCGAACCGGGCGCTTACCCAATGGTGCCGGTTCGGATGGAACTGGGGAAAGAGACTGGACAATTTGAATAGCTTTGGCTATTTCCTCAGTGGTTGGAGAAAGAACTTTTGGCCCCAAAGTAGCTGACCTTCTAGCCCTTTTAGTTGGAACCGGCTCCTCAGAGCTGGCTCTTCGTTGCCGAGGAAGCATCGTCCTGGTCAGAGGGCACTCCCTCAGGTTCGGTTGGAACCGAACCGGGCTGGCCATCTGGGTCAGCGGACTTTTTGGCCTCCCTTTCTCTGAGCCTACCAACTCTTTTTCCCACGGTGGCAGCAGGAAAATTCTTACAAATCTGGCAGTCTGCATTGAGGTGGTCAAACCCCAGACAATATATACATATGGTGTGTGGGTCAGCCTTGGCAAAGGCTTCCCCACAGAGGCCACAGTGCTGAAACCCAGTGGGTCCGGTTTTTCTTTTGGGTTTCTCAGACATAGTGCCAGCCTAACCAAACTTGCCCATTAATGGCAATCCACCAAGCAAGACTCTCTTATCGGTTCCCAACCGTGTCACGGGTCGTGGAAAAAACCGTAATGAAATCCGGTTTTTTTAGAACCGATAAGAACCGGGAACCGCACTCTAAAGGGCTAGAAAGTAATTTTTAAACCCCTCTGATCGGTTCAAACTGAACCGAAAAAGACGTTTACAAGTTCCACACAGAAGAAGAAAAATAAAAAAGTAAGCCTATCTATTACTTACAATACCACAGACAGAGCTTGAACCGACGATTGTGGTTAAATTTCGGTAAAATAAACAGAGAATTACACTTTAAAACCGACAAACAAACCGAGCAGCAGGAGGAATCTCCGGAGCGACTGTTCAGTGAGGCGGAGTAAAGAATCTGACAGTTTAAGTTTGAGCTTCAACAGACAGAGTGTTCAGCCGAGCTCGCGCTCAAGATTCCATGCCCTGCATGGAAGTTAACTCTTTCACCTCCGGAGCAGTTCTAACCTGGGGTTATACTGCATATGTCATAATATAGCAAGACTTCATGTTGTTTGAAACACTGATATGCCCTGCCTTTTCAGGTGGGCCACCACTACTGCCAAGCAGTTTGTGAATGCCCTGGGGGCAGAAGTTAGGCCGAAGGGCAGAACTGTGAACTGGTAGTGCCCTGAAGGTTGACTGAACCTCAGGTACTTTCTGCGAGATTCCCTTATGGGGATGTGGAAATAGGCATCCTTTAAATCTAGTGATGCCAGCCAGTCTCCTTGTTGAAGTAGTGGAATAATCATTGCCAAGGTTACCATCTGAAACTTTGGCTTTATGAGGTGCTTGTTTAGAGCTCTCAGATCTAAGATGGGTTGCCACTCCTCATTCTTCTTTGAGGTTGGGAAGTATCTGGAGTGGAAACCTCTTCCTCTTTGAGAGAAAGGGATTGGTTCTACTGCTTTTGATGCCAGCAGGGTGGACACCTCTTTTTCTAGTAGTGTTCTCTCTGCTGGGTTTAGAAAGCTTTAATGCCTTGGCCTCAGCTTGGGGAAGATTTTGAAGCTGAGGACAAGTCCCTGACCCACTACCTCCAACACCCACTTGTCTGTGGTGATTGTTTTCCAGTTTTGGAAGTAGTGGGTCAGTCTGCCCCCAACTGGGATTAAGGAGGCAACCCTGTCACATCAGGGGTTCTATTTCCCTTGTGTGGCAGTTTGTGGGGATTGGTCCCCTCTTTTGGAGTCCCCGTGGCCTATACCCCTGTAGTAACCCCTTTGTGGATAACTAGGGGTTGCCTGCGCCTGATAAAAGGGTCTGCTATAACCCCTACCTCTGCCTCCCCTTCCATATGGCCTGTAGGAAGTTGAGGCCTTGTCTTTTGCAGAATTACTCTTGTAAGTGGCCGTGTACTCATCCACTTTTTTCATATATTCCCATCTCTTACTGCCAAAAAGGGAACGTTTTTCCACAGGTAAGTCCATGGCCTAAGTCTAGGTATCCTAAGTGAGATTGGTTGTCCTGAGCCAGGCAAACCTCCTTAAGGCTATGGACAGGGTCATCCATCTAGCTGCATTATCATCTGCATCCACAGCCATGTGGATGAAATTGATATTTTGTGGCTTCTAAGCCACACCTAGCAGTTTCCACAAGGTCAGCTGCAAGCCCTGGTGGAGAGTTCTCAGCCATGGCCTTGACTGAAGTCCACAGACTCTTCTGATGTTGTGCAGTGTAGCCCATGCAGTTAGCTTCCCTAATGCCCAAGGAAGCAGCCAGATACCCTTTCTTAGCCATCCCATCCAGCTTCCTAGAGTTCTTCTCAGGAGGATGGGTGGCCAGAGGTACCTTGGCCTTATCACAAGCTGCTGTCTGAACCACCCCTTCTGGGTCTGGGTGGGACAGTAAAAACTCAGTACCCATGGGATCTAGCTGATACTTTTTGTCAGCTTTTTTATCTACTGGTGATATGGAGTTTGGGGTCACCAACACCTTTACCACCTGCTTCTTAAATAATGTATTAATGGATAAAAAGATCTTTTTTGTGAGTGTTAACTCCATCATTTCCAGGTATTGTAATTCCACCTCATCATGTTCAGGCTCATATGGTGAGAGATCCAGTGCTTCCACCATTTGCCTCACAAAAGTAAAATGTGAGGAGTAATTCTCATGAGCCCTAGGTGGGGATTCAAACCCATGCTCTGGTGAAATCTCCAGCTCAATCACCTCTTCATCCTCATCATCTTCTCCATACTCCTCCAGAGAGGGATCAAACATTAATGAACTTTGAGAAGAGGAATCCTATCCTGAAACCGAAGGACTGGTTGCAGTCAGTTGCTGTGGAACCTGGCTTTTAAAATCTGTAGAGCCTATGCAACTTGGTCAGCTGTTGGCATATTTGTTTTTGATACTGGGAGCCCCATTGCTTTTCCAGCCAGGGAATCAATATTCTTCTTTTAGTTCAACTTTTTCAAAGGAACTGAATCCTTTACCGGTTCACCCGGCCTTTTCAGTCCGGATGTCTCGCCTTTTTCAGGGGCATTTGTATCGGCATCCTTACACTTATCTTTCGGTTCAGCGGTCGGATCCTTCGGATCCAGAACTGGGGTTGTAAACATTTTTTGTTTAAAATGCTTGATGCGCTTTTCACGAGTCTTTTCAGGAAAAGATTTACAAATTTCGCAATCAGACTCAAAGTGTTCAGCCCCAAGGCAGAATAAACACAAATTGTGTTTATCTGCTTTTGCGAAGACATCCTGACACTCGCTACAGTTTTTAAATCTGGTTGGCCCAGTTTTTTTTTTAGGTTTTTTGAACATTACCACGTGTAAAGAGCACAACACAAAAAAATGAATAAAAGTTTGGTTTCTAAACCAAGTTAACCACGGTGAGATACCGCACGGTGATAGTAACCTAGTGACAGAAACAGAACTTTACAAAATTAAGATACAAAAGGTAAAGCGATTTAACACTAAAATAATGAACTAATTGGTTCCTCAGCGGTTATGCAGAACTGGTGAGGAACCGAGAAACTAACCTAAAACTAACTAAAACTTAGCTAAAACTATGAAAGGCAGCAAAAATGAAGTAATAAAAGTTATACGTATGATTTTTTATAAAAATTAAAGTTTTTCTTAGTCACGCTGAGAAGCAGTCTCTGAGGCGTCCAACAAGGCAGGCAGAGAAAGAAATCTGAGCATCTTAAAACGTGACAGTTGGGAAGGCAGCAGGTATGAATGGTGGCACACGCCAAAAGGCTCCATTATTAGCATAAAGTTCCATTCATCTCCAGGGCAGTGCAATCCAGGAGGCTGACTGCTAAAGTTAATGATATTTAAGAATCCCTGGGGTTAGAATTAACTGTTTTTTCTAAGTTTAAAGCACTTTTACTCATCAAAAATGATATTTTACTCACCTTGATTAATGCAATGCTCTAAACCTAGGGCTTCCAGGGTGGACATCCGCCCCTTGCAGCTGGTGCAGAACGCAGCAGCCAAGTTGTTGGCTGCCGGTGCAGTGGAGGATCACCTTCAAGGTCGGTTTGCTGACCTATAAGGCCCTACATGGACAGGGACTGCATTATTTGCAAGATCTCCTTTGTCCCTACCACCCCCTCTGCCCCCTCAGTTAAACCGACAAGGGATTGCTAGAGATTCCCAGGGTCCATTTAAAGACCTCAGGGGCCAGAGCATTTTGGGGCCAGAGCATTTTCTTTTGCGGCCCCGACCCTGTGGAACACTCTCTACCTCGTCGGGTTAGAGAGTGCCTGACCATTGAGTCTTTCACATCTGCGCTAAAAACATACTTATTCCATTTAGCATTTCCCGATGCTTTTTTTGCAGCTATTAGTTTTTTGTGCACGCCGGCTTTCATCCAGAGGGCGCCCCCAGCCCCGTCCCCCGACGTCCACCATCCGGCACTGACCCGGCCCCAGGGCTTGCCCCCCCGGCGGGGCTGGCGGGGTTCCCCAACCCCCACCGGAGACCGGATTCAAGGGGCCAGTGCCGTGGCTGGCCGGGAGCGGAGCCTGTGAGGTGCCCTCCATCACACTGCTGCGGCATGTGTATTTTGTCTGTTTCCTTCCCCTAGGGGTCAGGACATGCAAGGATGTCTGCAGAGTGGAGCACGCACGCATCCACGTGCGCTCCCCTCCAAGTGTCTGCACCGACTCCTCTCCTGTCTGCAGCATGGCAGCCGTGTCCCCCAGCCTCCACCATGGGGCAACCAGGCACCGGCAACTGAAACCCCCCTCCCCGGAGAGCAGTCCATCGGACGCTCAATCCTTCCTCGCCCCTGCCGACCCCCGGAGGTCTGTGCTTGTTCCCAAACACAGGTCACCGGCGGTGCACGAGGTAAGGCGTCCAGCGCCTCAGCGCCACTGGGCCAGGCTCCCGAAGCTTTTTAAATTTAATTGCCATCATTAATATTTTATTGCTGTTTTAATAATTGATTGATGATTCGCTTTAAAATTTTTGTACAAGCACTTTGGTACTTCAAAAAGTGCTTTTTAAAAATAAAGTTACATTGACATTATGCCAAAAACTGTGAGTGAATTACTCCTGAATGTCAACGTTATTTGGAGCACTGACCCCTACCCTTAGTGATGGTGGCTCCACCTGCATGGTTGCAAACTGCCCTACATCTAGAGGGACAAAGGAGGCTACAGGCTATGCCTTTGCAGGATGTCCTGCCTCCACCTAGGATTCCAGCTCCTGATTGGAGCTCAATAAGCAGGTGATGGGCATCCTAGTGGGGGGGCATGCCAAGGATCAAGGTGAGCCAGACACAAGCCCTATTCTTACTGATGGCAGTTCTGGCTGCTTGGCTAGAGGTTCGTATCCACCTGAAGGGACAAAAGTGACCGCAGGCTATGCTTGTGCTAGAGGCTCTGCCTCCACCACTGATTCCAGCTTTCAAGTCAAGCTCCACAGGCAGTTGATAAGCAAACCATCCAGACAACAGCGGGCCCCGAGAAGTATGGCGGGGGTCCAGGAAAGCCAGGTGAAATGTTTATGTCCCTTGTCTTTAGGTATGGCAGCTTAGGTCGTGTGTTTGAAGGTTGGCATCCATCAATATTAAACTAGTCTAGTAAAGTGGGACTCAGCGTACAACAACATATGCCGTTTTGCGCTCTCAGCCCCCCGCCTCACTCACCGCTGTGAGCTTTACACCCGGCTTGAGTGGCTCCCAACGGAAACTCACCGCTCTTATGTGGTGAGCAACTTCATTGACAATATTGTCAGAACTGCCACCCCTCAAAACCTTGCTGAGACCCTTGTTCTTGCTACACCCTCCTAACCTGTGATCCAGCAGCTCCTATGCCCTCCTGGTACCTAAAACCCGCACACAAATGGGTGACCGAGCCTTCGCTGCGTATGCGCCCAGGGTTTGGAACTCTCTTCCAACTAGCACTCGCTCCTCTTCCTCACACCAGAGCTTTAAAGCCTCCCTCTGGGGTTTTCTCAAAACAGCTGCCACCTGTCTCTGCACTAGACAAACCCTCTCAGCCTGAGATGCCCCAACTAACTGAGATGTTACCTAAACATTACGACTTGGGCAGAGCACAACTGTGCTCATACTCCTCCTGTTCTCACGGCATATATAAAAATGGACCATTTGGGCCCACTGGCAAAACAGGGTGAGCACTATAACTGTGCACTCCTTTCTCTCGTACTGGGCCTGCTCTATCCCAACTGTGACTCCTCCTTATTCTAACTGCTAGCCTTACAACTTGCTGCCTGGAGCGATGCATTCACACTGCACTTCTTCCTACTGACTGCAATGTTTAATACTGTATTGTAATACCTGTTTTTGATATTGTTGTCTTACAATGTCCCTTTGTTCTGGTCACTTTATATTAACTCTTCACTACTATTTGCCTGATGAAATCTGATGCTTGTAAAGTCCCTGTTGTGCTAATTCTATGTAATGTAATCCTCCACTTATATTTGCCTGATGTTCATGTATGTACCTTGTAATCTCCTGGGTCGCACCAGAAAATAGGCACTTGGCTGTCTAGTGTGCTTACCCGGTTAACAAAAGCAAATAAATAAATAAATATTACATTGCTGTATTTATGTGGTCCCTCCAAAACTGATACTGCGTAAACAAAAATAATCATACCCTAAATTTACAGGGATGTTACAATTTTTATTAAATCGAAAGAAAATATAAAACTGGAAAATACTGTATGTAATTGTATAAAAACTCAAAACACATGATTAGAAATTCCATTACAGGTATTCTATATTTGGCAAAGAGAAAAAAAGGCCTGTTGATATTGAGACCTTTCCTCTAAGAAGATGACAAACTACATGGTATTATACAGACCAGGAATCTATTCCCAATTGCACTAAACCTTACAGTCTCACCATAAAGGATAGTCTGCTGAAAGTATATCTGGCCATACAGTAACGGCATATGAAGTATGTTAAATTTCAGTCTGATTCATTCATTCTTGATCCGTGAGAAAAACTGATTCAGCTTCTTCTAAAACAGCAAGAGGGTTCGCCAGCTCAACCTGAAAAAAAGCATTGCTGTTTTATTTATTTATTTGAAATTACTCCAACTGGGATAACCCCATGAGCTGCAGCATCACATTTTCATGGGGGTCCCAGGGAGGACAGCAGCAGCAGTTAAAATAGTTGCATACAAGCTATCATACACAAGGCAAGAAACAAACTGTAGAGGTATTTTTTTTATATTTATATAATATGTACTAAGCTCAGGGCTAACTATACTCAGCCATCTACCTTTTGTGCTGAGTGGTCTCATTTGGAACTAGTCATCCATTCCAAATACTTAGGTGTCACTCCGGATGCCTTACTACATTTTTCTTGCCATACTGCCACTGTGTAGAAATGTTAATTGCTAGGCCTTGCCTACAGAATGCTACAAAATCTTACTCCCAATGTTTGTTTGGCAACTGCTACTATCTATCGCACCTTCTTACAGCACTCCGAGTCTCAACACATGGGTAGTTAGCACTCTTTTCATAGGCTGATGCACAAAGGAATCCCAAAATTTCGAAATCCGATCCCTCTCCTATGCTTGCTGTTCCCAGAATCCTCCGTCTTTCTTTGTGCATCTTACCAGGCTGGTCACGTTTTCATTTGGCTCTGTGCCAAGCCCTAAGGTAAGCTAAATATTTTCGTTTTTTTTACAGTTATATTGAATTCCCACAGTGCCTGTTATGGCACACAGTATCATTCAGGTCCCCTTTAGTAAAGGGACTACTAAACCTGTTAATTTGGCAGACTAAACTTTTTAGACACAGGTAGTCTCCGAGGCGCAGGGCCTAGAAGTAGCAAAGCTTTAATGATATTGCTTGTTCCTTGTTTGTTGTTTATCAGAAAAAGACTCTAGTGATGGCATTCAGTAACCCCCCCCCCAGTTCACCTTGTTCAACTGAGGAGGGGAAGGTAGTGCACTTGTCCGCAAAGTGACCAGAGGCCCCCCCCCGGTCGGATTATCTTTTGCAGCTGACAAAGGTTTGAGGCTGCCTACATTCCCATGGGGGTGCTCCAATTGCCCGAGGGGTCGCGGTTTACCTTGTTCAACTGCGACCGCCTCCGGGGCATTCCGATCTCAGAAAGGCGTTTTGCTGTTGTGCCCGGAGGGGTCGCGGTTCACCTTGTTCAACCGCGACCGCCTCCGGGGCATTCCAATATCAAAAAAGGCATTTTTTGTGCCCGGGGGGTCGCGGTTCACCTTGTTTAACCGCGACCGCCTCTCGGGCCTCCCCTTCAAATGCAACAGTTGTTTCCTGCCTGACTACCGGATTTACAGCCGTTTTTCAGCTAGACGCGAGGAGGAGCTCACCTGACCTTCAAAGGAGCCCTCTGGTTCCGACTGCGGGATCTGCCTCCCCGGAGTCCCTGGCAGTCCCTATCAAGCTCCCCGATGTGCCTCCAGAGCTTCTCTGCCCTTCCCATCGCCATCTTTTTCGGAGCCATCGCGAGATTTCACCCGAGATCTCGTGCCTTCACTAGGGAGCTCCTTTATGGAAGGAAGACCTTCTCAAAATGGCAGTGCCATCCTCCCCATCTCAAAATGGTGCCTGCAACTGGCCACACTCCTCTTAAAGGCACAGTACACCTACTATTGCCAAAACAGTACAAAGCTAATTTTAAAGGCATCTGAACCACAGATTACCTAGTGGACACTGTTAAAGGCCCAGATATACGCACCTGCTTACTCTATAACTTATTAAGGCGCTAGTATTTAAAGAACCAGAGTGGAGGTTACCCCAGCATTCTTAAAAGGCCCGCCAAGGGGAACGAAGTCAATTTTTTCTGTATTGCTCTGTTGACTATGATTTCTAGCCACACATCTCCTGAACAACTCCAATAAATTAAGTTTTGCAGAATGATGTCCACCGCAAGACGATTGTGCAGAAACTTCCCCAACATCTTACTCTCCTCGGACCGGGGAGAAATATGCTCTCTATGCATGGTGGACTCTGAACCTAGAGAGTTCACCCACAACTCAGCTTCCACAGATGAAGATCCCCTAAACGATAATGTATCCACCGCTTCCGAAGGTGTCGTGTTGCAATTATTCCAAAAACTCCTGGACAGAATTGATTCCCTGGGAACAAACAAAAGACCCAGGTCACCCAGCAACACCCTCCTTCCTAAGTGCCCCAGGGGCGAACCTACCTCACATGACTCACCAGATGCATCAGAAGATGAGCACTCTGACGAAGAGGGGAGGAACAAGAGGAGGATATGGCCGCACGTCTATGCCCCTTTGAAGCCATCCCCGAACTTATTACAGTCGTATGTCAAACGCTCAGAATGGAGGAGCCAGTGGAACAGCCGGACAACAGACTGGATCCCCTGGTTAGGGAGAGGAAGCAATCTTCCACTTTCTTCCCAGTATGCCAAGCACTAGAGAGCATACTAGCCAAGGAATGGGATGCCCCAGATCCCATTAAGACTAGGGAGAAGGGGACCTTCGAGAGACGGTACCCACTTCCAGCGGACAGAGAGGAAACTCTGGGTAACTGCCCCCAGAGTGGATGCAGAGGTCGCGTCCCTTAGCAACAAGACCGTTCTGCCCTCGGAATCAGCCTCGGCCCTAAAAGACCCCATAGATAGAAAGATCAATGAAATTGTGAGAAAAGTTCATGATATGATGATCATGAACATGAGAGCATCCATGGCCGCCACTTATTCAGCAAGGGCTGTACTCAGATGGTTAGAGGCAGTCCAGCTCGACATCCCCGAAACAAGTGTCCATGGAGCCACCATGGACTATACCATCCAAGCAATGAAATATGTAGCCGATGCCACGATCAACAGTTTTAAGATGGCATCTGGGTCAGCAGCTTCCATCAATAAAGCCAGAAGACAGGTATGGCTGAAGCTGTGGAAAGCAGATCAAGAGTCAAAGTCTATTGTCATGAAACTGCAAGTCTCTGGAGACAAGGTGTTCGGACCCAGAATAGAGGAGTTCACAGTAAAGAAAGGGGATGACAGGGATCAAGCAGGGCGAGCCACTCTACCGCCCTTTTGAAACAATAAATTCCGACATTTTTCAGCAAGACTCAAAAGAGGGCACGGCCACCAGGGACAGGATAGACGTTCCTTTGGATTCAAGCCAAATTTTTTCAGCAACAGACAGAACTTTCAAGGCAACAGGGGCAGAGGCTCCCACTTCAATGGAAAGCAAGGGTTCAGGACAGTCAAATCAAACAGAGGTTTCCGCCAATGAGAATCCGCCGGTCCAGGGCAAATCGGACACAATGAGAGGAAGACTACAGCAGTTCGCAACAACCTGGACCAAATCAATCAGCGACGAATGGGTCAGGGAGATCATCTCGCAGGGCTATGCCATAGAATTCAACTCAGTCCCAAGAAGGGACAGATATATAGAATCTCACGTTTCCAGGGACAAAGCGACCTCACAACAAGTACAGGCCATCCTTCACCAACTGCTACACAGCAGAGCCATAAAGCCCGTCCCAATTCAAGAGAGATTCTCCAGCATCTACTCCATATTCTTTCTAGTCCCAAAGAAGACCGGAGACCTCAGACCCATCCTGGACCTAAAATTTGTGAACAACTTTGTCAGGTACCAGAGGTTCAAGATGGAAAACCCTAAGATCCACCATCGCAGCAATACGCAGGGGAGACGTCTTAACCTCAGTAGACCTGAAGGATGCTTATCTACACATACCTATCAGACCTTCCCACCAGAGGTTCCTCCAGTTCAGCATTCTGGGATACCACTTTCAATACCAATACCTGCCATTCGGATTGGTGTCGGCCCCACGACTGTTCACCAAGGTAATGGCACCCCCTGGCAGCAAAATTACGCATGGAGGGCATTCATGTGATCCCATACCTGGATGACTGGTTGATACAGGTGAGAACAGTACAACAGTCAAGGACAGCAGCATGCAGGGCTCAACAGTTACTGACCGAACATGGGTGGATCATCAACAAAGCAAAGAGCCACCTGATTCCGACCACAGAATTAGATCACTTGGGGGCAACGTTCAACACAGTGACCGGCACAGTAAGACCATCTCAGACACGTGTCCGCACATTAACAGCACACTGCCAGACAGTTATGCAGAAGAAGGCAACAACCATTTGGCACCTCATGCAGCTACTGGGGGTCATGGCAGCTTGCATAGACTTACACGACTGGGTCAGATTACACGTGAGACAGTTACAATGACTACTCCTAGACAACTGGAGTTACAGTCGACAAAATTACAGCTAGAGAGTAACTATTCCACCGGCAGTGCGGAAATCTCTACGTTGGTGGGCGGACCCACACACCTTCTCTCAAGGGGCACAATTGGAGAGAGATACAACAAGAACCCTCGAAACAGACGCAAGTCTGCTAGGTTGGGGTGCTGTTCTGGACAGACAGACCATCCAAGGGAAATGGTCAAACAGGGAGGCAAGACTCCCAATTAACATACTAGAGACAAGAGCCATCCGGCTGGCCCTCATACATTTCAAGGGTCAACTTCAAAGACACCATGTAAAAGTGCGCACCGACAGCTGAGTAGTGATGGCATACATCAACAAACAGGGAGGAACAAGAAGCAGAACCATGGCTCAAGAGGCAGACATACTACTGCAATGGGCAGAAAAGAACCTGCTCAGTCTCACAGCAGTCCACCTAGCAGGCAACCTGAACATAAGGGCCAACTGGCTGAGCAGGCAAACGCTACAACCGGAGGAATGGCAACTCCATCCAGAAATTTTCCATGAACTCCAGAAAAAATGGGGCCCCTTCGACATCAACCTCATGGCCTCAGCAACCAACACCCAACTCCCGATCTATATGTCCAGATTCAAAGACAAGACAGCAATAGGGGTGGATGCCATATCAACCCCATGGACATTCAGAAAGCCGTACTTATTTCCCCCAATAGCCATGCTACCCGCAGTGCTACAGA
Source organism: Neoceratodus forsteri (assembly GCA_016271365.2). NCBI lineage: Eukaryota > Metazoa > Chordata > Ceratodontiformes > Ceratodontidae > Neoceratodus > Neoceratodus forsteri. The sequence goes on from JADMNL010000027.1 coordinate 253,981,307, forward strand.
AGATCCGAAGCACGGGCAGCAGTGTAGTCCTCATAGCCCCAGACTGGCCGAGGAGAACCTGGTACACCCTAATCAGAAAAATGCTAACAGACAATCCCATGAGATTACCTTGCCAACACAATCTACTCAGGCAAGGCCCGATCTGGCACGAGAACCCTCTACCGCTGAAACTGACGGCTTGGCCACTCAAAGGGCTAGACTGTTAGGACTAGGGGTAACAGGTACAGTAGTAGACACCTTACTACAAGCCAGAAGGAACTCCACCAACAGGACCTATAACAAACATTGGTGGGCTTTTGCTTCTTGGTGCAAGAGCCAGGACTTGAATGCTTCGCAATGTAGTATTATGAACATATTAGAGTTTATGCAGAAAGGGTTGGAAAAGGGGTTATATCAGCCTCATCTCTGCGGGTACAGACGGCCGCAATAGGGGCCATAAGGGGAGAAACCAATGGACATTTGCCCAGAGCCCACCCCTTGGTTCAAGCTTTCCTAAAAGCTGCAACTCTTATCAACCACACCCCAAGACCCCTGACAGCCCCATGGCACCTCAATTTGGTACTGGATGCTCTCGCCATCCCACCTTTTGAGCCCATTGAGTCCATTCCCTTATCCGTACTTACAATGAAGACCATATTCCTAGTAGCTATCTCATCAGCCAAGAGAACTAGCGAATTACAGGCCTTGTCTTGTAGACAGCCCTTTATCTGTTTCTTCCCTTACAGGGTCGTACTCCGACCCATCCCGTCGTTCATCCCGAAGGTGGCCAACGCCTACCATACGTCCCAAGAGATCTCAGTCCCTATCTTCAACCACCAGCTAGGGGACCCCCACAGGGAAACCCTACTCGGCCTAGACCCAGCCCGAGCAATTCAGATCTACCTGACCAGGACAGAAAGTCTTTGTCAGACGGACAGGCTGTTTGTTTTACTCCAAGGCAATAAACAGGGTTTGGCAGCTTCCAGATCCACTATTGCTAGATGGCTATGGGAAGCCATAGCGAGGGCCTACAGGAGTGGAGATAACACCCCTCCAGCTAACATCAGAGCCCACTCCACTCGAGCAGTAGCCACATCTTGGGCGGAATGCAACTCAGCGTCGGTCAGAGAAATTTGGCAGGCAGCAACCTGGGAGTCACCGCACACCTTTCTCAGGTACTACCGGTTAGACACAGGTCTAACAGGTAACTCAGAGTTTGGCCGCAGAGTGCTTCTAGACAGCATTGATCCCAGTTCCTCCTCCCACCCAGGACAAAGTCTAATACTGTTGTACATCTTTCCATGTGTTGAGACTGGAGTGCTGTAAGAAGGTCGATAGATAATGGTAGTTTACTCACCTGGTAAAGGTGATTATAGGAGCACCTTCTTACAGCACTCCGTATCCCACCCATTGTGGAGGAACATATGTGTATATATATATATATAAATATATAGTGATACAGTTAAGGTAAACATATAGAGTGAGACATCTAGGAATGTATCTGAAACTTCCGTGTTTTTTCTAAATGTATACAGTTATAGCACATACATCCCACACAGCCAGTAGCTGTGTATCAGGGTGTCAAAGGTTTATAACAACGATACGTAGTAAACATTTGAATTTGACATAACATCACCGTGTTGTGTATTATTCCACCCGGAAAACAGGGTGCCCTCTGTTTTTTCTTGGTTGCCTAACAATTTACTTTCAGGACAAATGAACTTTGGAAGATATCACACTGGAGATTCTGGGAACAGCAAGGATAGGAGAGGGATCGGATTTCTAAATTTTGGGATTCCTTTGTGCATCAGCCTATGAGAAGAGTGCTAACTATCCCATGTGTTGAGACTCGGAGTGCTGTAAGAAGGTACTCCTATAATCACCTTTACCAGGTGAGTAAACTACCAATGGTATCCTATTGCCTGACCTGAACTACGGCCTGGTAGCTTTTCATAATCTCTCGAAACATAACCTGGCTAGATGTCGCTTATTTTTTTTCTGCAATTGGTATACTTTGCTGAACATTGTTTATGCTACCAGTATGTTGTATCCCACACTGGACATTTGTGAAAACAGGCATTTTTGCTCACACACTTTCCAGTATATAAATAAAATTGACTGACTGATAACATTTTTTAGTTTCTCAATACATTGGCAAACCTGACATTACAAACAACATTACATTCATGCAGACATACAACCCCCCCACCACCACCCGTGCATTTATAATATAGAAACATAGAAACTTACAGCAGATAAGGCCCGCTTGGCCCACCTAGTCTGCCCAATTTCCATACCTACTATAATATCGCAGACTCTACTTGATCTTCGGCATAGCCCTCCCTTCCCTAAACATTAGGTTCCCGTTTGCTTACCCCATGCGTTCTTGGATCCTGTTACAGTTTTTGCCCCAAAACCTCCGCTAGGAGCCTGTTCCAGGCATCCACTGCTCTTTCTGTGATGAAGTACTTTCTCACATTTCCCGTCCTCCCCCCACTAGCTTCATAGGATGTCCCCTTGTTCTAGAGCATCTTTTTTTCTGAAAAGTGCTCCTCTCCTGTACCTTTTTTATACCCATGAGGTATTTGAAAGTCTCTATCACATCCCCTCTTTCCCTCCTTTCTTCCAGGGTGTACATATTGAGGTCCTTTAGTCTTTCCTCATAGGGTCTCTGGTGCAGACCGTGCATCTCTTTAGTTGCTCTCTTCTGGACCGCCTCTACTCTGTTTACGTCCTTCCAGAGATGTAGTCTCCAGAACTGGACACAGTACTCTAGATGAGGCCTCACCAATGATTTACACAGCGATATTATCATTTCCCTCTTTATGCTGGTGATGCCCCTCCCTATACATCCTAGCATCCCACTGGCTCTCCCCACTGCCTTATCACACTGTTTGGCCACCTTTACGTCATCAGATATGATTATCCCCAGGTCTCTTTCCTGTTTTGTGATCGTCAGTACCACTCCCCCGTCCTAAATTCCGCTCCTGGGTTTCTGTGCCCCATGTACATGATTCTGCACTTCTTTGCAATGAAACTCAGTTGCCACACTCTTGACCATTCTTGAAGCTTTCTTAGATCCCTGTTCATTTTTTCCACCCCTGGAGTGTCTACCCTATCGAAGATTTTAGTGTCATCTGCAAAAAGGCACACCTTCCCTTCTAGCACCTCTGCAATGTCACTCATAAAAATGTTAAAGAGGACCGGTCCCAGTACTGATCCTTGTGGCACCCCGCTGGTCACCCTTCCTTCCTCTGAGTGAACTCCGTTTACCACCATCCTCTGTCATCTATCCCCCAACCAATTTCTTACTCAGTTTACCACTTTTGGAGCCACTCCCAGGCTGCCCAGTTTGTTTACGAGTCTCCTATGTGGAACGGTGCCAAAGGCCTTACTGAAATCTAGGTAGGCCACATCCACCGCTCCACTCTGATTACGCAAACTTTCTTTATATTCATTGCTCAAAAGCAGTCCTTGTTAAACTGGTCACACTATACCACAGAGCACTGAAATTTATCACCAATGCCCCCTTTATAACTCACCATTGTTCTCTTTATGCCCGACTTGGCTGGTCCTCGCTTCACACCGGGAGACCAAAAAAGTCACATTATGGGCCTAAAGAGTTATCACAAACTCCCTCCCTATATCACAGAATTCTTTAAGTGTACGCCAGGCCTTTAGTCACTGAGGGAATATTCCTACATACTGCTAGATGTACCTAGGGTAAGATCCTGCTATGGTGAATCAGCAGTCAGCCATGCTCTCCCAGCTTTATGGAATACCCTCCAAAGATCATTGAAACTTACTAAAATTATCTGCCTGCAGACCTTTAAATCCCTGCTGGACTGCTCCTTGCAGGAGAATTGTAACTGTTATAACTTGTACTCAAATCTCCCTGAAGGATGCCTGCTCTGTGTTGCACTGCCTATATAGCACTTGATCTGTATTCAGTTGTGTTGTAGTGTGTTATGTATTTTTTTTATTCCTTCTCTTTTCCCTTGCTTCAGACAGTTGTCATATAGAATGTTATTGTATATATCTTACTGTAGTGTTGTTTTATCATGCATCTAGGCCTTCTCAGTTAGAAATGTTTATTACCGCACTCAATCAATGTATGTACTGAAATGTCCTTTCCTCTGTTGCATCCATCCATGACCACCTTGTAAATGAGCCTGCTCAATGGTGTTATTCCTGGTAAAATAAAAATTGATTGATTGATCTACTTCCCTTGTCACCCAGTCAAAGAAACCCATCAGATATGTTTGACATGACCTCTCCTCAAGTGAATCCATGCTGCCTTGGAGCCTGTAAGCCACTGGTTATGAGATATTCCACAATCCTTTCCTTCAGCAGTGATTCCATTATTTTCCCCACCACTGAAGTCAAGCAGAGTGGTCTATAACTATCAGCTTCCTTCCTGCTACCACTTTTGTGAAGTGGGACTACATCTTCTCTCCTCCAAGTCCTCGGGGACCACTATTGTCTCCAATGAGTAGTTGAACAGGACAGTCAGAGGTGCAGCCAGCACCTCTCTGAGCTCCTTCAACGTCCTTGGATTTATCCCGTCTGGCCCCACTGCCTTGTCCACTTTCAGATTCGCGAGTTCCTTTAGGACTCTTTCTTCTTTAAATGGACTAGTGTCAATGTTCCTTCCTTCAATGCTCCTGTCTCTTAACTGTGGTCCCTCACCTTCCCCTTTCTCTGTGAAAATTGAACAAAAATATTTGTTCAAGATGTCTGCTTTTTCTTTGACGCTCTCCCCGCACTCCCCTCTTTCCCTCCTTAGCCTTACAATCCCTTCCTTGGTCTTTCTCCTCTCGCTTACATACCTGTAAAATGTCTTGTCCCCTTTCGATACCTCCTAGGCTATTTTCTCCTCCATTTGTGCCTTTGCACTCTTGACTGCTTTCCCTGCCTCCCTTTGGTTCTTGTCTATCCTCCTCCCTCTCTGTCTCCTTATAACTCATGAATGCTAACTTATTTGCCTTTACCTTCCCAGCTACCTCTTTTGAAAACCACAGTGGTCTCTTTTTTCCTCTTGGTTTTGCTTACTTGCCTGACACAGAGGTTTGTTGCCTTCCCTATGGCCCCTTTTAGTTTTGCCCACTGATCCCCCACTCCACCCATGTCCCCCCAGCCAGGGGCATCCATGAGGCATTCCCCCATCTTTGTAAAGACAGACCTCCTGAAGTCCAGGACCCTCACCCTAGTGCGGTTCAATTCTGGCTCAGTAGTTATACTAAACCACACCGTGTGGTGATCACTGGTCCCCAGGTGGTCACCCACCATGACATCTGTAGTGCTGTTCCTGTTAGTGAGTAGTACCTCCAACTCTACCCCCATGAGTGGGCTCTCTTACTAGTTGCCTGAGGAATGCCCCTGCAGGGAGTCCAGGATGTTCTTTCTCCTAGTTGAAGCTGCAGCTGGGATGTTCCAGTCCACATCCATCAGACTGAAGTTTCCCACCAGCAGTACCCCCACCACTTTGTTGCCATTTTTTGGATGACTTCCACCAGTACCTTATCCGTCTCCCCCCACATCCCACGCTGGAGGTCTGTAGATCATGCCAGTGCAAACAGCGGTTCCCGTGACTGTCTCTAGGGTGACCCTCAGTGCCTCCACTCCTCCCTGTATTCCCTGTGCCTCTGTTGCTTTTATGCTATCCCTTATGTAAAGAGCCATTGCTCCCCCTTTCTTAACCTCCCTGTCCTTCCTTAACAGAGTAAAGAAGAAATTAACTTCATACTTCCTGTAATTTCCTTTTCTGTTAGCTGCAATATTGTCAATGGGTAGTCAAAACCACTGGGTATAGTGCACCCCTACCAGGGGAATGGCACAGCCCAAGCTTTAGAATGTTAGGCTCATGAGGATTTCAAACAACAGCAACTCCCCAGCTACTGTTGACCTCACAGTGCCGTAGTAGCTACACATATAAACAATCACATGCTTGCAATAATAATAAAACTGTCTTACTTTCCTATCTGACTTTCGGGGAAGGGATCATTTTTCATGGATCCAAAAAGGAGGCCTGGAGTATTTGGTTCTTCTTGCAGAGAAACCGTGTAACAACCAACGTGCTTCATAAAAGTCACCAATCTGTGAAACTGAAGCTAACACACAATGAGACATGTCCTGTTCCACGTCTTTCTTTTTTTTACTGAATGCAGAGAACCAACCTGCAACAGGAAACACACCTTAAATTAAATAAGTAATGAAACCTGTTAACCTGAGGTTGCAGATAATTGATAAATCAGCCTGTAAGTATACATTTCAGAGGACAGTGCAGCAGAATAGAAAGAGACCAGAGATGGGGATTTTTGCGAAAAATTTCTCTCTCTCCTAGCATAACAGATAAGATTCTCCTTCAGAAGCCAAGCTCCTGAGTGCGTCCCATTGACAATGTTGGAGGTAACAGAAAAAGAAATTACCGTAAGTATGAAGTTAATTTCTTCTTTCTGTAGCGCTCCCCATTGTCAATGGGTAATCAAAACAACTGGGTTCTAAGAAGCAGTACCCAGACAAAAAAAACGGGAGGTGGGAGAATATTATCCCATATGCCAGATGCATTAAAATTACTTGTGAACTGCTGCCTGTAACACTTTGCGACCAAAAACTGCATCAACAGAACTCTGAACGTCCAATTTGTAATGTTTAGAGAAGGTGTGGTCTGAAGACCACATAGCTGCTTTGCATAGTTCTAAAACTGTGGCTTCGCCTCTCTCCATCCAGGAAGTTGCCATCGCCCTGGTGGAGTGAGCCTTGATGAGAGCAGGAGGCCTCTTCTTTCTTGCAACATAGGCCTTAGCAACACAGGCCCACACCCACTTAGGGTGGGTTTTGAGGCCTTCTCTCCTTGTTTGGCTGCCCCAGCACAAATAAACTATCCGACTTACAAAATTCAGCTGTACGTTTACGGTAGATCCTAACTGCCCGCAGCAGGTCCTGTTTATGCAATTCCTTCTCCTTGGGGTGAGAAGGATGCAGGTAAAAGGATGGAAGGCAATTTCCTGGTTCACATGAAAGGCCATGGGCACTTTAGGGATGAAGGCTGGAACCATTCTGAGTACCACTTTGCCCTTATGTATAATAAGGTATGGCTCCTTGTGAGACAGGGCCTGGGGTTCACCCACTCTCCTGGCTGAACACATGGCCGCTAAGAAACAGACCTTGTAGGATAACACATCCAGCGATACAGATGATAGAGGCTCGAAGGGTTCAACACGCAGAGCATTTGGAACCAAGTTCAGATCCCACGGGGGTACCGGGCATCGAAACAGCGGTCGGCTCCTGCCAACCTTATGCAAAAAACGAATACCCTCTCTGTTCATTCCTAGGGAGAACCTCAAGGAAGATCCGAGAGCAGAAACCTAAACTCTCAGTGTGCTCAATGCCAGCCCCTTCTCCATGCCCTCCTGTGGGGGGGGAAGGAACAATGTTTAACCAGGAGTAGCACACTAAGCCGAAGCTTGTTTCCAGATATGACCTGGAAGCACAAGGAAGTTAAGTGATTTGCTCAGGATCACACAGTATGCACCTAGGTGGCTGTGGGATTCAAACCCAGGTCTCCAGATCTGCAGCTCAGAGCCTTAACCCACTGCGCTATACTGCCCCCTAAAGGAAGTCCAGGATTTGAGGAATGGAGGCCTTTGAAGATTTAAACCCTTTCCCTCTGGACCAAGATGAAAAAATTGTCCAGACTCGAGTGTAAGCTGTCGAAGAAGAAGTTTTCCTGGCTGCCATCAAGGTTTCAACTACTTTCAGGAAAACCCTAGTTTTAGGAGTCTCTTCCTTTCAGGAGCCAGGCTTCAAGTTGCACTGCGCTTTGGTTCGGGTGGAGAATGAGGCTAGGAGGTCCCTCCGTACTGGAAGGTGGAAGGGCACTTGCTGGGCTAGATTCACTAGATTGGAGAACCACTGTCTTCTCGGCCACTCTGGGGCTATCAGAAGGAAGTTTCCACTTGAGTGTCTTATTTTTCTTAAGACCTTCTGAAGGAGAGGAAGTGGAAGGAAGGCATATACTCTGCGGAAGAACCACACCTGAATCAGAGCGTCTACTGCCTCTGCCTGAGGATACTGGTACCGACTGAAGAACCTGTTGGTCTGAGCATTGTGGCTTAATGTGAACAGATCTATCTGCGGTTGCCCGAATTGATTGCTTAGGAGTGTGAACACTTCTGGGTTCAACTGCCACTCTCTGGGATGAACATTTTTTCACGATTTAGCCAATCCATCTGAATGTTCAATTCCCCCATGAGATGTACTGCCAACAGAGAGAGAAGATTCTCCTTTGCCCAACTCAGGAGTTCGGAGGCCTCCTGAAGCATTTCCTTGCTTTTTGTACCTCCTTGGTCGTTTATGTACACCACTGTGACGGTGTTGTCTGACTGCACTTTTACTGTAGTGTTCTTCAGTATGGACTGGAACTGAAGCAGAGCTAAGAGAACTGCCTGCATCTCCAGGACACTGATGTGGAGACACTGTTCCTGTACTGACCAAACCCCTTGAGTGGGAAGTTGGTCCAGGACTGTCCCCCACCCACGCAGCCTTGCATCCATTGTAAGAAGCACTTCCGGCGGTAGTTCCAAAGGAACCCCCTTGTTGAGATTCTGCACATTCAGCCACCAACTCAGGGAGTAATGAAGCTGAGGGGTGACAAGGATCCTGGCTTGATAGTCCTCTGATGACGGACCCCAGGCCGTCAGCAGCCTCGTCTGAAGGGACCGCATGTGGAAGTGGGCCCAAGGAACTAAGTCTGTTGCTGCCGGCATGAGGCCAAGAATCTGCAGCAGACTGTGGGCTGATGCTGAGGACTGATTCCTTAGCCACCTCTGACAACAAAGTCTCCTCCCGGGAGGGCGACAGAAACACCCTCCCTACTTTTGTGTCGAAGACTGCCCCCAGGTGTTCAAAGGACTGAGATGGTTTGAGGGAACTCTTCTCCCTGTTGACTATCCAGCCATGTAATTCCAGGATTTCCAGGGTCCTGGATACTGACCTCCTCACTAGAGGCAATGTCGGTGTCCAAATGAGCAGGTCGTCCAGATAAGGGTAGACATGATGTTCCCCCTGTCGTAGCTGAACTACCACAACTATCAACACCTCTGAGAAAACTCGAGGGGCTGTTGCAAGGCCAAATGGAAGCACCTTGTACTGGAAACCTTTGCCCAGTATGGTGAATCTGAGGTACTTCTCGTGGGACTGATGGATAAGGATGTGAAGGTAAGCATCCATCAGATCTACTGAGGCTAAGAAGTCTCCCAGTTGAACAGCCTGGGTTATCGACCTCAGAGACTCCATCCTGAATGTTTTGTGGCAAACAAACTTGTTCAGATACTTTGGTCAACTGCCAAATGCTCCAGAAAGCTTCAAAAGCACTAAACTGGGTGTGTGCGCACCCTCTGGGCTCTTGGAGGTGCTAGCGCATCTGCGCTATGAATGCATGCACTAACGCAATAGAAATCAATGGATATTAGCACTGTACAAAGCTATTAGTGCTGCATGTGTGTGCACCACAGGCACGTGCTCAGGACACTGGCGGGAAGCTGAACTGATGAAGAAGCATGCGACCAGCCCTAATGGTGGCCACGCAAATGGTAAAAACGGAGGTTGAGGTGGGAAATCACCAAAAAATCTCACAAGTTGACCAGATCCACAATTTTGCCAGAAAACAGTAAAACACACAAAACCTCAGGCTGGGGGTGGGGTGGGGGGGCAGGGAACCAACGCAAAGATGAGTGACCCCAGAGATCCTAAACTCACAATAATTTAAATCTGCACCTACCTGTGACACTTTTCTTTTTTTTTTTCAACAGGAGACCATTAAAAACACCCTAGCAATGAGAAGGGGCTCCCAATCCACACAGGGAATGAGAAAACGGCAGGTTATTCAATTTGAAAGCCGCAGCTTAACAGGCACAATTTAAGTTTAGGGGTGCTCCCTGAAACAGGTAGCCCCAACCTGCAGAGCAGAACTGCAGCCCCAACTGAAGTCTTGAATCTTCAAATCTTCAGAGAAGATAAGAGAAAAGTAGCTCTGTCCCCTTTGAACGGCATAGCTTAACTGGGGAGTGGCTGCTGCTGCATGGAATCCTCATGTTCCCAACATTCTAAAGCTTGGGCTGTGCCATTCCCCTGGTAGGAGTGCACTATACCCAGTTGTTTTGATTACCCATTGACAATGTGGAGCGCTACAGAAAGCCTGGTATGGCTATATCCCAGTTATGGTGCTCACTGCACCATGACTTGGTGATGGCGACAATATCCGGGTCAGCCTCTGCCATAATGACCACATGGTCTGTATTTTATTTCCCAGACTATGAGCATTTGTGCACATGGCCTTCCAAATTCTTTTACTGCCCTTCTTGTCAGCCCCCCTTTTTCCCACTCTCCTTACCCCTCTGCCTTTATTGCCATCCCTCTTCACTTCTTTCATACTGCTTTTCCTATTAGGCACCCTTGTGGATTTCCCTCCCTTAGGGTTTTCCCTATTGACTACTTCAGCTTACGAAGGTAGACAGTTTATGCCCTCCTGGTTCCTTCCGACACCCCCTATAGCTAGTTTAAATGCTTGCCAATGTAGCATTTAAACCACTCACTAAGGACCATGGTTTCCCTCCTGGATGGATGCAGGCCATCCCCCTGTATAGGCCACCATCCCTCCAGGTAGGACCCCAGTCCCTAATGTAGCCGAAACCCTCCTCTCTGCACCACTCCTTCAACCATTGGGTGAAGCTTCTGGTACAGAGTACCCTATCCTCCCCCCTTCGTAGACAGGCAACACCTCAGAAAAGGCCACTGAGCGTGCTACCTACCTAAGACCCCTCCCCAACTCCCTAAACTCCTCCTGCACTGTCCTAGCCTCGTCCCTAGCCAGATCATTCACCCAAAGGTGGACAATAACATCCAGCTCCCCCTCCTGACCTATTGCCCTAGCGATCCTCAGGATCCACCTCCCATCCCTCCGAGCCATGGTGCCAGGTAGGCACCTAACCTCCTTCCCCTCTCCCATTCCCTCCCTGTCCCCAAATCCATCCCCCTAACAATGGAGTCCCCCACCAGGAGATGCTTCTTCCTGCTCCTCTGGGGTCCTCTGCCATCCTTCTTGGGACCTCCCCTATGGAGGACCCCCATATCCTCCCTGGTCACTACTCTGGATGCCTCCATAGGACAGTCCTACCCTGTCAGAGCAGTGTATGAGTTGTGTAGTGGTACCATCTGGGGGATTTGCCTGTGATCCACCACTCTCACCTTTCCCGAGCCCTCTGTAGTCCAGCCTCCCCTCCTCCCTGGCATCCTCTGAGGTAGTGGTGGCGGACTTGGTCCTCCCTGGGTGGGGGAGGCCTCCTGAACCCAGCCAACTCAGCCCAGAGTCGAGCAACCTCCTCCCTCAGCCCAGAGAGGTACATGCAGATGGGTGTACATCTTGCAACAAAGTACATACGCACTCTTTTATTCATATACTTTTTAGATTTTATAACTTTTTAATTTTTAAAGTCATTATTCTGTACCCTGGCAAAGGTCACCTCCACCATTTACCTCCTCTTTTGCTGCTTGGTTTAGACCTTCTGATAACAGCGTCTGTAGGGGTTCCAATCCTTTTGCAAAGATTTTTGGACTATTGTTAACACTGGCAAGATCTTTTCCACTCCCAGTGTACACAGGACTTCTCCGTGCCACTCTGTGGGATGTCACTTATAGTATTTGTCATGTTGCTCTTGCAACAAATGGACTCACTCATCATTGCCTTCTATACTACAAACTAGGCTGGTTTTCTCCTGATGCCAAATGCTCTTTTGATCTGGGGTCCTTCACTGATAAACTTGTAAGGTCACAAGTCCTTGCTTCTTTGACTGTGTAAATGTATGCCTGCCTGCAAAGGAACTGTGGCATACAATTCATGAGCCAGCAGTGAGGAGCAGAGGTTATCACTGTGCCAGGACACATAATGTAAAACTCCCAGTTACTGCTGAGATGGACTGCTGGGACAGGCTTGCATGAAGTGACTGTCAAATGTGTGAATGACATCTCTAGGAAGGGCAAAATGTCAGCCCCCCCAACCCAAGAAGTGGTGGGAGGCCCACCTACACTATAGTGGTGCTATCCCAATCCTGTGATCATTGGCTCAGGGGAGGAATTGTAGCAAGATGTACACTCAATTACTGCAAAGCTTTATAGCTAGAGCTATTTGGAAGGTTGGCGCATCACATGCATTTAGTGCAGAATGCTGAGGCCTGGCTCATCGCTGAGAATATCAGTCCTATGTGTACCGTACTGCACTGGCTGCCAATTCAGTGGCACATCATCTTCAAGACTGCTCTGTTAACATACAAAGCCCTATGCAGTCCTGGGCCTGACTACAAAAAAAAAAGCTCTCAAGTCTGTCAGAGCCACTATCTGCGCTCCACGGAAGTGAATATGCTTGTTATCCCAAGGTCCTATTTAAAGGGACACTGTCAGCTTTTTCACCAGTTTTAGTGGCCTTGTGACATTGTTGCCTGATTAATAGACCTGTCATCAGTTTGTACAGCATGTGTGCCTTATTAAATGCATTTATTTACTGAAAAGACTTTTGGTCATCCTGGCCCAAATTCATAGTCTGCTCCTTCCTGCGCATCCCCAACATACAGAATGGCACTTGCAGGACGTCAAACTTGTGCATGAAAGAATGTGGCGATTTTGGAGGTATGCAAAAAAACAACTACTTATGTCTGCTATATACTTGTTTTTTTAAAACCGAGGGCTATTTCCTATAGTAATTATGTTTTGAAAACGAGTGGTAGTAATAGTCTTTATTTATTTATAGCACCCTTCCCCAGAGGCCCAGGGCACCATTACAATAAAACACAACGTAAAAGCAACAAACAATTAACCACATCAAACCCAATTAAAATAACAATAAATAACTACCTGGATTTCATCTAAAAATGGAAATTACGTATCTACCGTAATTCTTGATCTTCTTGGTTGAAGTCTCCACCATTCATTCACACTAATGGGAGCACACCGGTGGCGCTAGGACCCAGTGGGAGCAATCTTTTTCAGGAGTGCCGGCGCCTGAGATGGAGCTGCAAGGAAGCAGCACCGCGAGCCTGGCGCGTGCAGTAATGACTACCTCGGCGTCTACCCTCCAACCGCCTCAGTACCTTTTTTCTGAGGAGGTGCAGCATAACTAACCTAGAAAGGACTAACCTAAAAATCGGACATAAGATAGTCCAAATGACCTGTGTAAGAAGGGTCAACAATAAAGTCTTCACAGCTCAGCCATTGAGGGAGTGAAGACCATAAATAGAGAAGTGAGCTTGGGAGATAGTGGATGGTGGATGGGTGTGTGAATGAGTGGTAGAGACTTCGACCAAGAAGATCAAGAATTACAGTAGGTACAACATTTCCATATCTTCCTGGACATAAAGTCTCCACCACTCATTCACACTAATGGGAGAGTACTGAGCTAAATAATTCCCAGAGACGGGCGGCAGGAGATAAAGAGCTCACGTGCTTAAGACAGAAGTCCGTTAAGAATGGATCTGCCAATTGACAGATGTCGTCTGGCATGGACATCCAAGGCATAGTGCTTAACGAACGTATGCACAGAGCTCCTGGTAGTCGCACTGCAAATATCTGCAATGGGCACGTTATGGATTTCTGCCAGAGATGCCACAACTGCTCTGATAGAGTGAGCATACACTCTGCCTTCCAGCTTGACCTGTGCCAAAGAATAGCAGTGGCGAAGGCATGCCGCCAGCCACGCTGAAATGCACCTGATAGCAACAGGTTGACCCAGCCTGGTCTCGCTGAAGGAAACAAACAGTTGTTGAGCCTTGCAAATTTTATTTGTTCTATCAAGATAGAACCGCAAAGCTCTCTTAACATCCAGCGAATGAAGGGTATGCTCCCCTTCATTCTGGAAGTTCACAAAGTAGGTTGGAAGGACTAAAGGTTGGTTTAGATGGAATTCTGAGACAACCTTAGGGAGAAACTTAGGATGAGTCCTAAGAACTACTTTGTCCTTGTGAAATACAGTGTACAGGGGGTCTGTGACCAGTGCGTGTATTTCAGAAACTCTACAGGCCGAAGTAATGGCCAAGAGGAAGGCCGTTTTCCAAGTGAGGAACTTCAACTTGTAAGTAGCTAGGGGCATGAAAGGTTTATGAGTGAGCATGTCTAGCGCAATGTTAATGTCCCAGGCTGCAACTGGATGTCTAATAGGTCTAGTATGCAGAATATCCCTAAGAAACCTCTTAACTACGGGCAACTGAGCCAATGACATGGAAAGTATCGGCTCATGATATGCTGAAATGGCACAGAGATGAACTTTGACTGTGGAGTACTGCAGACCTGTGTTTGAGAGGTCTAAGTGGTATTCCAAGACTTTATTTGGTGGGCAGAAAAAAGGATTCTAAGAGGATTTTGCACACCAGATAGAGAAATGCTTCCATTTAGCTGTGTAGGTATTCCTAGTGGCCAGCTTACGCACAGCCAAAAGAATATCTGAAACTCTACGAGAAACATTGAACCTACTCACCTCTATCTCTTCAGGAGTCAAGTGTGAAGGTGGAGTGACCTCAGGTTGGGATGGACCACAGGACCCTGGGTCAGAAGGTTTGTCTGAATGGAAGCGTTTTTGGAATTCCGATAGTCTGATGAGTGCAGGGAACCATATCTTCTGAGCCAGAAGGGAACATGAAAATCATTCTGCCCCCGGACTCCAATTTGAGCAGTACCTCTAAATTAGGGAAAAGGAGGAAAAGCGTATAGAAAGCGTTTTGTCCACCGCAGCCTGAATGCATCCTGACAAAAAAACGCCAGGTTCTGGATTTCTGGAGCAGAAAGAGAGGCAGTTTTGCGTTGAGTGGGGACGCAAAAAGGTCCAGGTCTGGAGTTCCCACTCTTTGAAGAGTGACTGAATGACGGTTAAGTCAAGAGACCACTCGTGAGAATCTGCCTCCATTCTGCTGAGATGGTCTGCCAGCTCATTTTGTACTCCTGGCAGGTAAACTGCCTGAATTAGAGCCTTGTGCTCCTGGCACCATTCCCACATTCTCATTGCTTCCCTGCATAATGGGCAAGAGTGTGCACCGCCCCGTTTGCTGATGTAGTGCATCACTGCCTTGCTGTCCTTTGAAGGAGAATGTTCTTGTGACAGAGTATGTCCTCCAAAGCTCGGACTGCATAGAGGACATCTCTCATTTCCAGGATGTTTATGTGAAGTTGAGACTCATCCTGAGTCCACGTACCCCGGGTGTGGAGATCCTGGCAGTGAGCTCCCCAACCCATTCAAGACGCGTCCATGGTAATGGAGATCTGATGATCCAGAGGGACGAAGGGATATTCTTCCAGAAGGTTGTCCTCCTGAGACCACCAGGTGAGTGACCTCTTCAGAGGTTCTGTCACCTTGATGAGAAAGGACTGAGGGCGAGTGGTTGGGGGCCAGTGAGCACTGAGCATCCACTGAGAGGTTCTCATGTGAAGATGAGCCAAGGGTACAGTGAACACCGAGGATGCCATGAGACCCAGCATCTGTTGCATCGAGATAGCTCGAACCGAGCTGCGCTCTCTGATGTATCAGGCCATCTGTAAAATATTGCTCCTTCTGTCCTCTGGAAGAAAAGCCTTCACACAGGAGGTGTCCAAAAGAGTCCCTATGAAGAGGAGCTTCTGGGAGGGCTGCAACTATTACTTGTTGAGGTTCAGCAGGACTCCCATGGACTTGAGGAAGTCTGAAGCCGTGGCCTCATCCTCCAGAGTTTCTTGCCTGGAGGGACTTGCTAGAAGCCAGTCGTCCAGATATGGGAACACTTGTATTCCGATTTTCCTGAGATGTCCCATGAGAATTGCACAACACTTTGTAAAAATTTGAGGTGCCGAGGATAGCCCAAAGGGAAGGACTCTGAACTGACAGTGTTGACTCAATGCCACGAACCTTAGGTATCTGTGGTGCTTTGGGTGTATGAGAATGTGTTGGTAAGCATCCTGCATGTCCAGGGAGGCTAGCCAATCACGTCGATGAATCAAAGATAGCAGGGTACCGAGAGATATCATCTTGAACTTCTCTTTCTGTAGGAACTTGTTTAACTTTCTGAGATTCAGAATGGGGCACGTGCCACCAGTTTTCTTTGGGACCAGAAAGTAATGGGAGTAGAAACCTGTGTTTTATTGATCTAGCAGAACTACTTCTACTGCCCTGTTGTTCAGAAGGCCTTGTACCTCAGAAGCAAGAAGGTCTGACTGTACTGCCAACAGCCTGGGCTGTCGTTTGGGAGGATGATCTGGAGGGGTTTCCGAAAGATTGAGAGTACCCCTCGCAGATTATCCTGAAGACCCATTTGTCTGATGTTATAGATTTCCACTGGTTGTAGAACTAAATCAGACATCCTCCCACTGCTGAGGAGAAGTCCCCCTCAGGCAGCTGAGGTGGGACCTGGGCTGGAAACTCAGAAGGTGGCACTGGGTGCTTTTGGGCCTTGTGCCTTCTGCTGTGCTTTCTTCTGCAGCTGAGGGTTCTGGTTTCTGTTAAAACCTCCTCTGCTCCGAAAGGACTGCCGGTTGTGAAACTGGTGCTTGTTCCCAGCCCCTCGGGAGGGGGCGGGCGTAGGTCTGGCGGTCTTAATGGCAGACCTAGTCTTCCGTGTGGCCTCTAGTGCTTGCTCCACCTGAGGTCTGAACAGATACATACCATCGAAAGGTAAGGCCATGACTTGTTGCTGGGCATCATTCGTGAAGCCCGAAGTACTCAGCCAAGAGTGGTGACGGGTGCAGATGCCAGCTACCGAGGCCTAGAAGAAAAAAATTACTCACCTTAGTAATGTTGTTTCTTCTAATGGAGTCTTGCTATATTATGACATATACAGTGAGTCCCAACCTTCGAACTGCTCCGGAGGTGAAAGAGTTAACTTTCCATGCCAGGCATGGAACGCTGAGCTCGAGCTCGGTTGAAACTCTGTCTGTTGTTCTTCAAACTCGAACCGTCAGATCTTTACGAGCTAAACTCACTGAGGTCCTGTTTGGAAGCTGTAAACCTACACTAGCCAACTGGCTACTAAACATAAGAACAAATTTTTTGGTCCCAAAACAAAGACTCAAGTCAGGAGACCCAAAAAATGAAAACACAACACCAAGTCACCCCAAAAAAGGAGGGGTGAAAACAACAAGGTGGGCATCACTAAGTGCCAACACTTCACTGCCCACCCACATCCCAAAGACAGAGGTTCTGAGAGGGGCAGGAGGGGGGAGGTCAGAATATAGCAAGACTCCATTAGAAGAAACAACATTACTAAGGTGAGTAATTTTTTCTTCAAACAACATGAAGTCTTGCTATATTATGACATATGCAGATCCACAGCAGTACCTCCATGGAGGAGGGACAGAACCTACTTAGGAAATAGGCTCTGAAGCACAGCTGTGCCAAACCGAGCATCACTCCTAGCCTGGATGTCCAGGGAGTAATGCTTGGTAAAAGTGTGAACTGTTTTCCAGGTAGCTGCTTGACATATCTTTAGAATAGGGATGTCCCTGGCAGCAGCCAGGGAAGCAGTTGTACCTCTAGTAGAGTGAGCCCTCAGGCCTGAGGGAGGAACCTTACCCAGCTTTCATAACAGAATTGGATACAAGAGACAATCCACCTGGCAATGGATCTTTTAGTGGCAGGTTTCCTTACCAACCTCACCATAAGTGAGGAACAGTTGGAGGGAGTCAAACCTGTGACCCTTGGTACGCTCTATGTAGTAACTAAGGGCTCTCTTCACATCTAAGCTGTGCAGCCTCCTCTCGCCAGAGGAGGAATGGTCAGTGAAGTACACTGGAAGAGATATAGATTGATTAAGGTGGAAATCTGAAACCACCTTAGGCAAGAACTTCCTGTTAGTCCTGAGGACCACCTTATCTCTATGAAAGGAGATAAAATCAGGCTCCACTGACAAAGCTTGTAATTCACTTATGCGTCTGGCAGAAGTGATGGCTACCAGAAACACAGTCTTCCAAGTCAAGTACTTAAGCTCTGCTGAAGACAAGGGCTCAAAGGGAGGTTGCATAAGCTGAGCAATGCAAACATTAAGATCCCAGGCAGGGGCAGGGTCCCTGAATGGAGGGTTGGTGTGAAGCAATTCCTTAAAAAACTTGGAGAATACAGGGTGAGCTGAAAGAGAAGAGGGTTTACCTGCTGAAATAAAAGCAGACACAGCTGCCAAATGTACTTTTAGGGTAGCTGGTCTCAGCCCCAAGGTATTTAAATGGACCATATAATCCAGGACTGTGGGTAAATCAGCAGATTCTGGCGAAATATGCTTCCCAGAGCACCATATGGAAAACCTCTTCCATTTGGAATTATAGGTAGCCCTGGTGGACGGTTTCCTAGAAGCCTTCAATATATCCATTACACCTTGGGAGAGGTGTAGATCAGCAAACTCTAGCTCTTCAAGAGCCAGGCCTTGAGATTGAGAGATTTGAGGTTTGGGTACCAAACCCTCCCCTGAGCACAGGTTAACAGGTTGTGATTCCTGGGAAGACACAGGGGAAGATGGACTGCTAAGGACAGTAGGAGTGGATACCAGGGTTGTCTGGCTGAATCTGGAGCAATCAGGATCATCTTGCAGGATTGAGATCTGATTTTGACTAACACTTTGAACAGGAGAGGGAAGGGAGGAAAAGCATAGAGAAACTTCCCTTCCCAATTGAGAACTAAGGCATCCAGAGGGACTGAGCCCAACACTGGGGGCCTGCAGCAAAAAAGGGGAAGTTGGTGATTGTCTGGGGCTGCAAAAAGATCTATCTGCGGGGTGCCCTATCTGCCAAATATTACCTCCAGGACCAGGGGATCCAGTGACCATTCGTGATGGCCCTGGGAAATCCTGCTGAGAGCATCTGCCAGGACATTGTCCTTGCCTGGGAGGTGAACTGCCGTAAGGGAGGTGTTCAGGGAGTAAGCCAGAGACCACAACTTCATTGCTTCGTGCACAACGTCAGACGAACGTCCTCGCTTGTTGATGTACCACATTGTGGTGGTGTTGTCTGTTCTGACCTGTACAACTTTGTTCTGAACAGATTTGGAAAAACTTGAAGTGCTAGAAAAACTGCTCTGAGTTCCAACAGATTGATGTGGAGCAGAGATTCCTGAGGGGACCACAATCCCTGGGTAGTGAGGTCGCCCATGTGAGCTCCCCACCCCAAGAGGGATGCATCTGTAGTAAGGATTAAGGAGTGAGACTGAGTGGCAAAGGGAACCCCTTGTCTCAGATTGCTCTGATCCTGCCACCACTGTAGGGCTTGGATCAGGGTTCGACTTACTGGGATCAATTTGGTTAGAGGGTCTTTCCTTTGAGACCAAAAGGCTCTCAAATGGAACTGGATGTCCCTCATTTGAAATCTTGCTCCCTGCACTACTGCTGTAGAAGCAGCCATGTGCCCCAGGAGCTGTAGAAAATGCCTTGCTGGTTGAGAGACCTGCAGGGTGAATGAGGAGGCCAGAGAGACCAGGGTCCTTGCCCTGTCCAAAGGGAGGAAGGCTCTGGCTTTCTCTGTGTTCAGCTCTGCGCCTACGAAGGTGAGGAGCTGGACAGGCTCTAGAACTGATTTTGAAAGATTCAGAAGGAAACCTAGAGAGGTGAGCAGTTGCTGAGTTATCTGCAGATGTAACTTGACTTGGTCTGGGGACTGGCCTACTATGAGCCAGTCGTCCAGGTAAGGGAAGATGGCAATTTTTTGCCTTCTTAGGGAGGCAGCTGCTACTGCCAGGCATTTTGTGAATACCCTTGGAGCAGAGGTGAGGCCAAAGGGCATTGCTCTGAACTGGTAATGGCCTGAGGGCAGCTCGAACCTGAGGTACTTTCGATGGGAGCTTCTGATGAGAATATGGAAGTAGGCATCCTTGAGGTCCAGGGACGCTAGCCAGTCCCCTGGCCTTAGAGAGGGTAGAATAATTCCCAGAGTCACCATTTTGAATTTTGGTTTTAAAAGGTGCTTGTTTAAGTATCTGAGATCCAGGATGGGCCGCCATTCTCCTGTCTTTTTTGGGGTAAGGAAGTACCTGGAGTACAATCCTTTGCCCTGGTGTAGGGGTGGAACCCTTTTCACAGCTCTGAGAGCCAGGAGGGAAGAGACTTCTGCCTCTAGGGCAAGTGCCTCTGGTGGATTTGCAGGTGGAAAGGATCTGGTTCTCATCTTTGGAAATGTTTTGAAGCTGAGAACCAGTCTCTGGCTTACTACTTCCAGGACCCACTTGTCTGATGTCAGAGACTTCCAGTCCTGGACAAAGTAAGCCAGCCTGCCCCCTACAGGTAGGTGAGAATCGGCCCTGGCAACCCCATCAGGGTGCCTGCTTGGCAGGGGCTTTAGGCTGAGGGATGGAAGCAGGCCTGCTTGTACCCGCCTGCCTCTCCTCTAAAGAACCCTCTGGGCGTAAGCAGAAGAGGAGGCCTGGGTTTGGTAAAAGGCTATGAAAGGCCTGCCCTGCCCCTGGAAGGCTGCCTTTGAGGAGTGGCCTGCCTTTCCTTGGCCTGTGCACTCCTATAGGTGGTCCTATACTCATCCATTTTTTCATGTAATTCTCTGTCTGCTCCCCAAACAGAGAATTACCCACAACAGGAAAATCCATGGCCTTAGTCTGGGTATCCTGTGATAGGCTAGAACATCTGAGCCAAGCCATTCTGCAAGTGCCACAGATGTAGCCATGACTCTTGATGACACATCATTAGAGTCCACTGCAGCATGGAATTGCACCTTGGATGCCTCAATACCATCAGCAGCCACCTGCTCCAGCTCCTTGGCAAGCTGGCCAGGGACCTGTTTTGCTAGAGCCATAACAGTATCCCATCTGGATTTCTGATATCTAGCAACATAAGCCATATAATTTGCCTGTCTGAGTCCCAAGGATGCTGCCATGTACTGCTTCTTTGCCATGGCATCAGTCCTCCTGGAGTCCTTGTCAGGGGGGTGTGAAGCCAAGGGAATATTTGCCTTGTCACAGGCTGCAGCCTGCACTACCCCAACATGGCTGCATTGTTGAGTAAGGAACTCCGTATCAGAGCCTGACAATGTGTACCTCTTGTCCATTCTCTTATCCACAGGAGGTATAGTGTGAGGAGTTTTTAGAATTTTTACTGTCTGTTTCCCAAAAGATTTATGCAGAGGAATAGACAGTCTCCTAGACTCTGAGATATCCATCATTTCCACATAGTCAGGCTCCTCTTGATCGTCCACAGCTTCCTCCATAGGGAGCTGGAGGGTTTCAGCCACTTTTTTATAAAACATAAAATGAGAAGGGGACTCAGAAAGCCTAGGAGGAGACACTCCTGAAGGTCTGTCTGGGGAGATGTCCGGTTCAATGGGCACATCCAGACTTTGAAATCCACATTCACTCTCCTCATACTCCTCTTCCCCCTCCTCCGGTTCATAAAATTCCTCTAAATCGTACTGTTGAACCGGTGGAACCGGCCGAACCGTACGCTTACCTGATGGTGCCGGTTCGGTCGGAACTGGGGAAAGCGACTGGACAATTTTAATCGCTTTGGCTATTTCTTCAGCGGTTGGAGAGGAAAGTTTTGGCTCCACACCAGCTGATTTCTAGTCCTTTTGCTGGAACCGACTCCTCAGGTGAAATCTCTTTGCCCGAGGAAGTCTCGCCCTGGTCAGAGGGGCACTCCCTCCGTTCGGTTGAACCGAACCGGCTGGCCATCCGGGTTCAGCGGACTTTTTGGCCTCCCTTTCCCTGAGCCTACCAACTCTCTTTTCCAGGGTAGCTGCAGGAAAATTTTTGCAAATCTGGCAGTCTGCATTGAGGTGGTCAAACCCCAGACAATAAACACAGGTGGTGTGGGGGTCAGCCTTGGCAAAGACTTCCCCACAGACACTGCAGTGTTGAAACCCAGTGGGCCCGGTTTTTCTTTTGGGTTTCTCAGACATAATGCCAGCCTAACCAAACTTACCTGTTTACGGCAATCCGCCAGGTAAGACCCTCTTATCGGTTCCCAACCATGTCACGGGTCGTGGAAAAAAACGTAATAAAATCCGTTTTTTTCAGAACCGATAAGAACCGGTAACCACACTCTAAATGACAGATTAATATATTTTACACAACCTGATCGGTTCAAACCGAACTGATAAACCGTTTACAAGTTCCACACAGAATAGAAATTAATGTAAAACCTATCTAGTACTCACAATACCACAGACAAAGTCTGAACCGACCGGTTGCGGTTTAAATTCAGTCAAAAACCGAGAAAAACAATACTTTAACCGACAAAATGAACCCAGCAGAAGGAGAAATCTCCGGAGCGACTGTTCAGTGAGGCGGAGTAAAGAATCTGACGGTTTGAGTTTGAAGAACAACAGACAGAGTTTCAACCGAGCTCGAGCTCAGCGTTCCATGCCTGGCATGGAAAGTTAA
Source organism: Neoceratodus forsteri (assembly GCA_016271365.2). NCBI lineage: Eukaryota > Metazoa > Chordata > Ceratodontiformes > Ceratodontidae > Neoceratodus > Neoceratodus forsteri. The sequence continues at coordinate 254,003,661 of JADMNL010000027.1, forward strand.
CTCTTTCACCTCCGGAGCAGTTCGAAGGTTGGTACTCACTGCATATGTCATAATATAGCAAGACTTCATGTTGTTTGAATGTGGTATTGAAGGCGTCCATTGCAACTTTAACCTGATGGTTACTGGACTCGATCCCCCTAGTTATGGTTTAAAGTAGCTCTGAGTTAACCTCCAATTCTGGCAGAGCTTCTACCATTGCTTTGAGCAAATGCCAAAGAACATACTCATATTGAGAAAAATAGTCCTGGTAGCTGGCAATGCGCATGTCCAGGGTTGAGGCAGCAAAGACTCTCTTACCCAAGGTGTCTATCTTGTGAGATTCTTTGTTTATAGGATGGGCTGTAGGTTCCTGAGGGAGGATAGCCTTATCACTCTCTGTCAGGACCACTATGGCATCAGCGAAGGCTTGTGAGGCCAAGATGAGGCGATCCTTGGGAGGGGCATATTTCCTATCTATGGGCTTGGCCACAGAAAGAATAAGAGCCGGATTCTTCCACACCATCTGTGAAAGGGTCTCGAAAGAGGGCTGTACTGGAGGGGTTCAATCTATAGGGATTTCTGGGACATGAAGATATTGGAGACGCAAGAGCTTCTCAGGATCGATTTCTGTGGTCTGTAGAGAAAGGGTAGAATTTAAATTCTTGAGCAGAGACTTAAAGGAAAGGTCCTCAATAATAGGCTCTGCAGGAGGATTGATCCCTGCCCCCAGGGCAGTGTCAGCATCAACATCATCACCCAGTCTAAGACCTGGAGCTGGCTCAAAATCATCTCCTGACAGTCCAGGGGAGACTGTATAGACAGGAACAGAGTGAAAACCAGGAGGTGGAAGAAGAGAAGGAGAAAGGGTCGGAGTTGAAAACCTCTGAAAACTAGATGGTGCCACATCCACCCCCGGTGCCAAAGAAAACGGCGCCAAGAACTAAGAAGGAGCCGTCACAGAAAATGGTGTTGCACACGGCACTGACAAAGAGCATGGCACTGCACCTGACGCCACCCCCGGTGCCGGAGGTGCCGACTGATAGTGTGGCACCATGCCCGGCACCACCACCAGCCCCAATGCCGAGGACGGTGCCGACAGAGCCCGCGGCTTGAAGTTACAGGATGAAAAATGGCAGGAGATAAGGGCATCAGTGTAGACCCCTGCACCACAGCCGTGTGAGGGGGATATACACCAGATCGCGGAGTCGACAGCACCAAAGAAGGCGCCATGACTAGGAAGACCCAACCGCCCCACCTGCCATCTCGGAATCAAAGGGCCCAAAGGTCTTGGTGTCGGACTGCTGGCTGGTTCAGGCAATCAGACCAACCTCCGAGCCCACTGCTCCATAAGAGCAGCCCATTGGTGAAACTGCTCATCGGAAGCTCTTCCAATAGGTGGAGAGGGTCTCCAGTGTCGAAGAGGTCGGCCCTCAGAGACAGAAACTGGTGACTCCGACAGAGGTGGAGACCGGCGGCTGGCCCTAATAACCGACTGTCCATGCGCAGACGTACCAGAGGGCGAGCTTGAGTAATGCTGTTTCTTCTTTGACCTGTGTGCTGAAGAACTCGAGGCCGAACAGTGCCGAGAATGGGACCATTTCTTTTTATGCTTTCGGGGAGACCGCCCATCTCCCTGAGCATCGGACCATCTGTTGTCAGACCCCCCACCAGGGAGGGTGGCAGACCAGACCCGGCCCCACAGGCTAAACAGCTTTCATACGAAGTCTCCCTACCATCACCTGCCCCACTCATGGTTGACTCCATCAATGGAGGGGGTGAAGACTTTTCTCTTATAGGTAGAATGTATTAATATAATTGGTACTTATCGAAGACAAAATACAAAACAATAAACTGAAAACTAAGCTCCTAGTTTGAAGTTTGACTCCCGGAGGGCGAGCGACATCGTCACTGAAGCACACTCGGCAGGAAAAAAAGGAACTGAAGCGGTTTGAGGGTTGACGCCGAGATAGTCATTACCACACGCGCCGGGGTCACGGTGCCGCTTCCTCGTGGCTTCGCCTCAGGCGCTGGCCCTCCTGAAAAAGTTTGCTCTCGCTGGGTCCTAGCGCCTCCGGCGTACCCTCACTAGTGTGAATGAGTAGTGGAGACTTTACGTCCAGGAAGATCAACATAATAAAACTAATTTATAATTTACAATGTGCTGAGAAAAAGGTGTTTACAGGAAATCCCCAAATGCTTGTTTAAACAAATAAGTTTTAAGTTTCAAAGCTTCAACTGAAGGGGGTCTCCCTTAAAGGGGCACTGTCAGCTTTGCCTCTCGGTTTACTGTCAATTCACAAATGATGATCTGTGGACATAAACGAGCTCTAAGTATACTCAGGAATGGCCCTGCATCAAAGTAAAAGTGATCAGTTTACCTGGTTTCTAATATTTTGCATTTGTTTCTTCACATTCGTCCGGACTGAAAGCCTCCATCCCCCGGAAGCAGATGCTGCGCTGAGAACGTGCGCCTACTGTGCATGCTGTGCTGAGGTGCACATTTTAGCAAATCCATTGCAACAGATATGGAATCCAGCACAACAGATAAAATCAAAGTGCTGCTGGTATGTCTGACAATAAAATGAGTGCTAGATGAGCAGCAAAATCCTACTGGAGTCTGGCATCGAAATCCTGGCTTATGCGCATTTCGCGTCACAGGAAAGAGACATCTTGCGCATGTGTGACAATGTGCCACTAGTGCGCATGCGTGATTTCGGCACCAGACTCTGGTAGGATTTTGCAGCTAATCTAGCACTCGTTTTATTGTCACACATACCAGCAGCACTTTGATTTTATCAGTTGTGCTGGATAACATGTCTGCTGCAGTGGATTTGCAAAAATGTGCACCTCAGCACAGCATGCACAGTAGACGCGCATTCTCGGCACGGTATCTGCTTCCAGGGGATGGAGATTTTCAGTCGGGACGAATGTGAAGAAATAAGTGATAAATATTAGAAACCAGGTAAACTGATCACTTTTACTTTGATGCAAGGCCATTCCCGAGCGTACTTAGTGCTCATTTGTGTCCACAGATCATCACTTGCGAACTTGACAGTAAACCAAGGGGCAAAGCTGACAGTGCCCCTTTAAGGTTCTGGGCACAGAATTCCAGAGGGTCAGGTTCACCACCTCAAAGGCCTGATTCCCTGAGGTCTTCAGCCTAGCCCTAGGAACCACCAGGAGCCTTCCCTGGCCGATTAGAGCATGCAGACAGGGATGTTAAAGGTGTAGGAGCTCAGCCAGGTAGTCTGGGCCCAGTCCATGTAGGGCTTTGTAGGTAAATAGACCTACTTTAAATGAGATACACCACTTCACCAGCAGCCAGTGCAGATCTTGCAGTGCCAGAGGAATACGACATGATCTAGGTAGGCCTGTGAGTACCCGGGCGACTGCATTATGCAGCAGCTGCAGGCATCACAGTGTACCCTCACTAACCCCAAGGTGTAGAGCATTACTGTAGTCTAACCTGGAGGTCACAAATGTATGAACCAGTGTGGCCAGGTCCTGTGGTGAGACAAGGGATCTGGTCTGGTGGATATTCCAAAGATGGAAAGAGCCATTCTGGACTATGGTAGACACCTGGGCCTCCATTATCAGGCCTTCGTTCAGTATGACTCCCAAATTCTTCAGCCTAGGGGCAGTTAACAACCCAGAGCCAGCAAGCCAAAGCCCAGTCTCCCGGCTTCACTTTTCCCCCAGCCCAGGGAGTTCCAGTTTCACTTTTCAAATCAGAATTACTACAGGACATAGTCCTCGGTTTGAAAAAACAAGTATATAGTTGACATAAGCATACATCGGAGTATTCAACAATATGTTTTTTTTACATGCCTCCAAAATCTCCAAACTCATCCTTGCACGAGTTTGGCATCCTGCAAGTGCCATTCTATATGCTGGGGACGTATGGGAAGGAGCAGACCACAAATTTTGGTCAGAACGACCAAAAGTCTTTTTAGTAAGAAAGAAATGCATTTAATAAGGCACATATGCTGTACAAACTGATTCATAGCCATTACTGACTACAGCTCTCTTAACAGGCACCAGTCTTACAAGGGCACTAAAACTGGTAAAAAAGCTGATAGTGTCCCTTTGAAGCAGCTGAAAAACAGGGCTTTCTCCTTTGCAGCTCATACATCTGGAATGCTTTGCCTATTAGCCACAGTGCATTTCCTCAGTGGAGACATAAGTTCCATCTCTTTGAAGAAGCATTTCTATGATAGCTATGCTGTTGTGAGTCTCAGGCGTCAAGATTTCACTATATTTAGTGATACAAGAAAGGGCTTTATTATCTTGCTTGCTTCCTATTGCTGTTTTATTTTAACTTGTAGTTTATTGCTTTTAAATTCAAAACATAGAGAATACTGGATGGGCAACTATGTACAACCAGTGTGTGTTTTGCCACAGAGGGGTTCTGATTCCCTCTGACCTCAAGAGTGAAGCTCGAGAGGTCCCTGGGAATCAGAACCCTGAGGTGGAAGAACACAGTGGCTGTACATAAAGTTGCTCATACTGTATTATTTTTTATATTTCTAGTAATGCCCCTTTCTATTTTTTTGCACACACACTCCTTTAGAAGACACCAAGGCACCCAAGCTGCTGTTGTCCCTCCATACCTTGCACACCCCCCAGGCCCAACCCCCTTCAAGTCATGGCTTTCCCCTCAGGCGGGGACAGGGTAGGGGGCAGACCCCCAAAGTTTTGTGTGTGCCCGGCAGCTGGAGTGGTGGGGCAGGTAGGAGGGATCCAGGGCAGTGCTGGGCGTTCCATCATCCATGCGCGCAGTGGCCATTTTCCTCAGATTGTCCCTGAGGATGTCAGCACGCAGAGGGAAACTCAAGGCAGCGTGCGCATGCACACTGCTCCTGGAACACGACCAACATCTGTCCCTTTTTCTGGCGTCCCACGACTGCACTTCCACCTGCGGTCACCCATGTGGCAGTATTGCAGCAGAGATGGCAATCCTCCCTCCCTCCCTCCCTCCCCAGAGGAGGCATCCTATGGGATGCTCAATCTCTCACCCAAGCTGGCCCCCAGCGACCCAGGCTGGCTCTGGGAACTTGGATTTGTTTAATCCTGTGTCTACCGCTTCGTGATGGGCCAGCCAGTTTGTATTTTTTTTATGAACAGTATTTTGTGAAATGTGCCCGCAGTGGTTCTTTCACTTTCAAGAGCAAAACTGACTTGTGCAGTCTCTAGAGGTTGAACTTTGAACTGTGGTACAACAGCATTTTGAAAGGGATGGAATTCTACAAAGAACAGTGCTCTACGTAATTAATAATACATGACAGGGTGTGGTATATCAGGTATGAGGCCAGAGTCTTTGAGTGTCTCATGCATCCAAGAAGTGATGATATCCCATCCCATGATATACCACACCCTGGAGTATATAATTGCTAAACTGGATTACAATTTATATAAATGCACAATAAAAAAAATATGTTTTAAAATATGTGAAAAATTATTTTGGGGTACTGTATGAGAACAGTTTAACAAAATGGTTCTTTGTGGGTTGTGGTCACCAGGTGGCGCTCTTGTGATAGGAGCTAGTAGTACTTAGTGCAGTGTAGTTCCTCCATTCTTTTTATCAATGATAGGAAATGTGTTAAGTGCTTACTGACCCCCCACCCCTGACACAGATCACAGTTTCCGTAGTGGGGGCCATTTGAGGTAAAAAAAAAATATATATATATATGTTGTTACTATTTAGAAAATCTGTCTAATCGCAACATAGCTTATGGAGTTAAGCACAGACATGAATGGGCAGCTGTGACTGTTTGCCACGAGCAGGCTGGACTGTTTATCAGTGACATCTGAAAACAGGGCTACATCAGAGATCACTGGCAGTGCGGTTACAGAACGTAAATGTGGTTAGCTGTAGTGGTGCTGCTGATGTTGTGATGGCTGTAGTGGTGCTGCTGATGTTGTGCTGGCTGTTGTGGTGGCTGTTGATGTTGCGATGGGTGTTGTGGTGGCTGCTGATGTTGCGCTGGGTGTTGTGGTGGCTGCTGATGTTGAGCTGGGTGTTGCGGTGGCTGCTGATGTTGCGATGGGTGTTGCGGTGGCTGCTGATGTTGCGATGGGTGTTGCGGTGGCTGCTGATGTTGCGATGGGTGTTGCGGTGGCTGCTGATGTTGCGATGGGTGTTGCGGTATCTGCTGATGTTACGATGGGTGTTGCGGTGGCTGCTGATGTTGCGATGGGTGTTGTGGTGGCTGCTGATGTTGCGAGGGGTGTTGTGGTGGCTGCTGATGTTGCGAGGGGTGTTGTGATGGCTGCTGATGTTGCGATGGGTGTTGTGGTGGCTGCTGATGTTGCGATGGGTGTTGTGGTGGCTGCTGATGTTGCGATGGGTGTTGTGGTGGCTGCTGATGTTGCGATGGGTGTTGGTGGCTGCTGATGTTGCGATGGGTGTTGTGGTGTGCTGATGTTGCGATGGGTGTTGTGGTGGCTGCTGATGTTGCGATGGGTGTTGTGGTATCTGCTGCTGTTGTGATGGGTGTTGTGGTGGCTGCTGATGTTGCGATGGGTGTTGTGGTGGCTGCTGATGTGATGGGTGTTGTGGTGGCTGCTGATGTTGTGATGGGTGTTGTGGTATCTGCTGATGTTGCGATGGGTGTTGTGGTGGCTGCTGATGTTGCGATGGGTGTTGTGGTGGCTGCTGATGTGATCAGTGTTGTGGTGGCTGCTGATGTTGTGATGGGTGTTGTGGTGGCTGCTGATGTTGCGGTGGTTGCTGATGTTGCGATGGGTGTTGTGGTGGCTGCTGATGTTGCGATGGGTGTTGTGGTGGCTGCTGATGTTGCGATGGGTGTTGCGATGGCTGCTGAAGTGGCAGTTGGTGAGAGGACTTGGTGGGTTGGTATGTTGCTGAAGTGTTAATGAGAGGGAAAAAAAACTTTGTGACCAAAAGGTACAGAGGGGCATTTGGGGAAAATGGGTTTTACAGTTACAATCATTTTTGTATTGTGAGGTTTAGGAGAGCAGTCCTACTGCATTCATGCTGAGTGTGGGATGAGGGGAACGTTGCCCTAGGAGGGATTTCTGGCAAGTGAGGAGGCTGGTGGCCAGAGTTTTTTGGGAGCTGTGATTATGTTGTGGGATTTAATCACGACTTCAAGTACCTCTCAGCCAATCAGGTTCTTTCATTTTTTTCTATCCAGTTCATAATATGCACTATAATACATGAAATATTCTCATGACAGATACCAGTACAGAGTACAAGGACCCATTCAATGGAAAAGTTCAAGTAATCTAGTCATTCTGGTTTAAGAATATGGGGAATTACCACTTATTATACTTATAATCCAAACATAGAGCAGAAAATATAGCTACACTCTACACGAATGTAGTGGCCAGTGCAAATAAACTGAATACCGACACACTTTATAGTCAAGGAGACATCTGATGTGGCCCCTATCCAGACATTCCACAGACAGAACTGAGTTTTAGCACCCCCCCATCACTCCTGCAAACATTGTAATCCGGTAAGAAAATGTGCTAAACATACTTTGAAACTTTAACTGGAAGTCATACATAGGAAATATTGCTTTACCTAACTTCTCAAGCAGGGATGACATCAAACCCTAAGAAATAATCCTGTTCAGTCTTTTGTATAAAGTCCAGTTCAGGAGTACAGCAGTCTAAAAAGAAACATGCTATATAAACAAATCAAACGGCCGTATCACTGAACCACCGTCCTGCAAATGACAAAATACTGTGTACCCTCCAAATGCCACAAGGCACCTGCCATTATCTTAAAGGGACATTGTCAGGTTTTGGGGGGAATTTTATCAATAGTCTGATTATAGTGCCTGTTGCCAGCATTTTGTCTAATGAATGATCACTATGATTTGTAGTTCAAAATAATTGACAGTAGTTTATTCAAAAAATGCAAAATTACCTTTCTTAGCATCTCGACTGTAACCCGTCCCCCTGGTAGCAAAAGAATACTGCCGTTTTGGGCTCAACTTGGTGCTTTTGCAACAGTAGACTCATACGTACACAAGTACTTCCATTTTAGGCAATGCAGATTAAAACAAGTATCTTTGCAGCATCCAGTCTCCTGAATATACTAAATTGGCTGTGGAGCCAAAACAAGCGTGAGAGAGTAGTGACATCAGACTTTGAAACTGGAAGCGTGCTGTAAAGCTGGGTGCTGGGCCTGTGAGCAGTCAGTCCTGTCATGCTGGCCGGCCATGTTTATCACCTTCTTTTTACATTTCCTAGGAGGGTGAATGTGTAATGCCGCGAAGATGTGCCTGTGTGCATACCCACACAAAGGACATGGGCCGCTGCTCCTCCACCCATGAAAAAGACTGCCCCCAGATGCCCAACCCCCAGCCATCGTTAGAGATCAGTGGTACTCCAGGCACAGCAGCCCACCCTCCCTGGAGGAAAGCAGTCCTATGGCCGCTCGATCCTCCTCCCCCTGGCTGACCCTCTGACAACTAGAGTTTGCTCCTGAACCCGGGTCACTTGTGCTGCAAGCCAAGGATGAGCCAGCTAAGTGTTGGCAGAGGGGGGTTGAGTCTGGCAGGCAGAGGGGATGAGTATGGGAGCCTGAAGAAGTGGTGCTCTGGATGGCCTGGGTGGAGCAAAAAAAAGAAATCAGCTGTTGACTGTGCTAACCGCTTCAGAAATTTGTAAGTGCTTCTAATGACTATTCATTGTAACCTTGACAATGTATCTTATGTAAAGTGCTCTTTCTGCATCATAACCTGTGACATGTAATGTCTAACTTTTATATTTATTATTTTTCCTCCCAAGCTGCCTGCCACCCGGTACTTTCGGCTCGGTCACAGGCCATGGACTCCCACTCCTCAACTCGGCCGCGGGCCCTCCGATACCCTGTGGCTTACCCCCCA